>CM068832.1:18188259-18858639 GCA_028554795.2 Sinohyriopsis cumingii | reverse complement strand
TTGGGGATGGGGGGGAACCTTGATAATAATTTGTCTAATACGTAAACTGTTCGACTGGGTTCAGTCAGCGTTTGAATTTTATCAGACACTAGACAAAGTGTTTAAAGTTACGCAGTTTATTTCTTTGATGCTGCCAGATGTTTAACGCCGGTGGACTATCTGTTTTATTAAACACATTAATATTAAAAATTCCTTTATGGTTTCTGCATAGATTAAATACAGGCCATTCTATAGATTTGGAAGGGGGCATAAGCATACGTATGCAGGTGGGGTGTGTAAAAAGTATGCATATAAACAGGGAGGGGAGAGGGATCAAGCTTTGCCAGATTTTTGTGTACACACTAAATGGACGACCCCATAAAGCTTGTAATGCAGGTCAGTGACATATTTTCCATGTGATGATAGCTGGGTATGGTATTATTCTATCAAACCAACTGGAATATTATTACATGTATTATTATTATTATATTATCATTATTATTATTATTATTATTATTATTATTATTATTTATATATTTTGCAAATAAAACTGGGTCATGTACAATACTGACAAATGTTGATAAAATTGCCAAATTCTGTAAAAGGTGTCTGGTGGCCTCATCATCAAGAACATGCTTATCAGTGCATAATGATGATCCTCACTGTATTGATCAATGGAAAAACAAAAAACATGATTTGCACAACCAATTGATTTTAACAAAATACTGACTTGATTTCTGGCACAAAATAAAGCATATTGCTGCTTGATGAAATATGTAGCTCATACTGAAAATTTGGCATTTCCATTGGTATTAAAACTTTAATAGCGACAAAAGAGCAGATGCATGGGCCTTGGATTAAATTTAAGTCATTATGAATAGCCTCTTCTGGCTGCCTCAGTGATGTGATGATTTTGCCCTGTTGCCTATTTTTAATACTGTTTATTTCATCTTTACAACTATCCAACACTGAAAATATTTTTAAGCAAAAGCCACTTCAAAAAAGAAAGATGTACAGTAACAAATCCAGCAAAATTGTATGCTAAACTATTGTCGCAGTGAACAAAATTATTGCAATGACGTCTTAACATGACAGCAAATTATTTGACAGAAAAACCCGTTTAAAGAGACCACCTGGCTTGAGACATGATACTATATGCACAAACTAATCAAGCTCTTATATAGAGAAATTACCTCCAATGATGAAACGTGTGTCTTGACAGACTGTGTTTTATTAGCACAAAGGGTTGTCTCCCAAAATATAAATCATGTATTCATAAAATTCTTGAATGACAAAATCATATTATTTAGAAAACATTTTCTTTTCTACAGTTACCTGCAGGAATCTGTCAATTTATCATGAAAGACATCGCACATTTTCTGAAGGATATGGTCATAATACCATTCCTTCAAAAAATGGACACCTTGCTTATAAAAACAATCCTGGATCAGCTTGACCTTGACACCCTGCCTTGGCACCAGCTCTATCCTAAGATCTGGGATCAATACCAAATCCTTAACAAAGGGTCCACATCCACATTGTAACTGAATCTGCTGCCTATAAATATAAAGGTTCCAAAAAATATTGTATTTGTAAAAGATGTATGCCCCTAATACAGATTTGTAGACCAAAATAAGCAACAAAAGAGAACCTCATTACTACATGTATATTATAATAATATGGAATTCTTATTATCTACCTTGATTTTTGCATATGATGGATATCAATTACCAAAGATGATTTTGTCTTTGTTTAGGATATAGTGAAATAGTGATAAACATATCCAAGCACAAAAACTTGTTTATGCAAGTATGTGAACATTTTTGATGTTTGGAGAAGAAGAAAAAATCATCAATAGTTACTTCTTATTCTGTATAGATGCTCCAAAGAACATTATTCCACACAAGTTTCACTGACCATAATCTGGCATTTATAGTGAACTGACACTAATCTGAATTAACCATTCTGCATAGTGATTTTACTAAGATGCTGTTGGAACTTGCTGAGGGGAGTATTTACATAATTTACAATCATAACAATTCCCCGAAAATGTGTGATGTTTCCAGACAAAAATAAAACTAAAGTTACATTTCATTATGTGTACTGATATTATGGCTTGACATATAAATGAAAGACCATCACTATTACAACAAACTGTGTACCTTCAGTTGGGAGGATATTATAACTGGAATACTGTTTAGAGAATACATAAAAGCTCTATCTAAATAATATATCCAGACTTGAACAGAACTCTCTGTGCCTGTGAACAGTATCACTGTCTAAATAACATATCCAGACTTGAACAGAACTCTCTGTGCCTGTGAATAGTATCTAGTATCACTGTCTAAATAACATATCCAGACTTTAACTGAACCCTCTGTGCATGTGAATAGTATCACTGTCTAAATAATATATCCATACTGGAACAGAACTCTCTGTTAATGTGAATAGTATCAATCTATGAAACTTTCCTTGTTCAAAATTACTATAATAGGCATGGAAACCTAGGTAAATATTGCCATTATAGAGGTGTAAATCTGAACTTAGTCTATGATATGCATAGCAATAATAGATTCATCAAAATTTAATGGAGATACATTAAGTACAGCTAAAATTATCATCAGGCAAGGAATTTTCTTTAGAAATAAAGAGTTTTGACAATATTAAGAGAAGTGCTTATTAATAGTTTTCATCTTCACCATTGATGTCTGTCATTGTGCCGCCCATAAGCGAAAGTTAGTACTGCAAATGTTGGTGCTTGACCGCTTTGCTGTTGAGGCTGGTTTTGAAGCCTTGACTAAGGTGTTCTTAGTCTGGTTAAATAAAAAATGGTGTAAAATAATAAAATAATTAAGAACAGTTTCTCTATAACGATCTTGTGCATTTCCATCCCAATCAACTCATTTCAATTAATTGTTATGAAGTTTTTACACTTTTTTGATACAGAAACTAAAC
Organism: Sinohyriopsis cumingii; assembly: GCA_028554795.2. Taxonomy (NCBI): domain Eukaryota; kingdom Metazoa; phylum Mollusca; class Bivalvia; order Unionida; family Unionidae; genus Sinohyriopsis; species Sinohyriopsis cumingii. The sequence goes on along the minus strand of CM068832.1, from coordinate 18,855,705 downwards.
AAATTTTGTCAAAAGTTATTCATCTTTATTTGTTAACAGCACTGATATTTCTATGATTAACAATTTCTTAGTACTTAAGAGTTCCAGTCTTACATGAAATAAAATGTCAGCCATGTTTGGATCATGTGACCACCTCATTACAATTTACAGAAATGATAATAATAACATGAATCAAATGGGATTTCAAACATTCAGCATACCTATATTACCAGTGTTGCATATCCAGCATACATTAACATTGTGGCGCATAAGATTCCAAGACCAGAGGATACTGTATCTCCCAGTCAATATTTTTTTTTGGGGTGGGGGAGGAATGAATGGAGCACACAACATTATAAAGAAACACAGGAAAATAATGCCCTAGTGGTGCTAAATTAATGAGATAATCTTAACTGCTTGGAAAGTTTTAATACCTTAACATTGTCACTGTACTGTAATATTTTCCTTGGACACTTTTACATTATTGTAATTAGAGTTTTAACATTTCATCAAATAACTCCAAAACATTAAAATGTTTCAATATCTGCTTAACTTGAAATGAGCTGCACCAGATCTTGCTTCCCATTTAACTTTAGTGTTTACTCATTACCTACCAGCCTGTATTATAGTAAATACCCGTTTTCTTAACAATACTGCTTTTCAAATACATAAATCGTTAATTAAATGACAACTTGTGCAATTGCATACATTTATCATTAATTTCAACCTTAAAATAAATTAAATATTCCTTGCAGTAGGTGTGACTTAGGCCTCGAAAATATGATACATAAGTGGCCATCAGAGACTTTACAATGCAATTGTGCTAACTACCACAAACTTTGAATGTTTTAATTGCGAGGTACATTGTTTATTATAATAAGTGCGCGCTACAATGCTAAGTTAGGCAAATACTGCGATCATATAGAGTTGTTCCCTTGCGGTATGTTAATTTGGGTCAGCCACCATATGCTGTTTTCTTTACATTTACGTGCTTCGATTGATAAACATTTTTTAATGGAATAGAAAGTGGGAAAGTCATAGAAACTTTACAAATTACAAGTATGCAGGAATTGCTAAACGGTTTTGGTCGCAGATTTACCGATGAAGAAGGCCGTATTAGTGTTGTTCATATCCATCTTGTCAATTTTAAATACATGCACACATACTGCACCAAATTTACATAATAATAATAATAACCTGAGTGTTACTCTCGTGCATGATTCCAACCATGATTGCAATTAACCTTGCATGGTCCTCAAACCTCCGTTCCAGGAAAGATATTCAGATCATCCTCAGCACAATTTTGTAACAGTTGTAGATAACGATATTTACTTAAAATGTAGTTGTGCAGCTCACTGGTTACAGTTTCTTCAATAAAGAGCAGTAAGATAACTAATATAAGTAGATATTTCATTGTATTGTCGTTCATCAAAATCAATCAACGGGATCTTCCATATTTAAAAATAACGCGGTTGTTAAGGTCAGAGCGACCTCTAGCGAAGAAGTTCTTAGTAATTCTCAAACCACGAAGGATAAGTTTCAAGCTATAAATGCATGAACTGAATACACAAATGATACATCTTAACACTCTATATAAAATAAAACTTTCATCGCAAACAGTTGCATACAACGTGTGAATTAGGGAATATCGTCATATGATATTGAAATACCAACCACCGCTATGTAATTCAAAATATACACTGTAAAACGTCGACATAGGAAATATAACTTTAAACAACCACTGTATAATTTTCAGCATATAAAATCTAAAATCTCAGCCTAGAAAATGGGACCTTAATGTTAAAAAGGGGTATATCCACTCTGGATACAATGGAAATTTAACATGGGAGCACAAGATATCCACTTTGGGGACAATGGAAATTGAACATGGTGGGACTGTCTAGTGACAATGGAAATTGAACATGGAAGATTGATACAACACAGACAATATACAACAGACATAACACTGATAAAACATTTTTAAAAAATAAAAATTTGAGGCAAGAAAGTCAATTTCTTTTGAATGGCCCTGAAAAGGGCCTTTGGATTTATGTTAACCTTATTCCATGTTAACATAGAGGGCATCGCTTAGGTCTTCTTCTATTCCTCAAACTCTGTCTCACTTCTGGGCCGTAAATTAAAACCCTCTTTAGGTGGCAGGGTCCAGTTTCGTAATTTGGCCCCTGGCAAATTTCTTAACTTAAGGCTATGGTGTGACTTTTTCAGCTACTATTGTTTACTATTTATAGATATGGATATATTTGTGAACTAGGTGTTTTGGGCTTGTGTTGTTCTTGAAATTGATGTCAGTCATGTACACCTTCCATAGTTGCTCTGCAGTATGTTGATAGTGAAATACCAATAGTTGGCTAGGAAGAAGAGCTAGCCTCCCATAGCAGTAGACACGTGGGTTCAAGGCAAGCCGAGTATCTCAAAAACGGCTTGGATGACAACTATTCTGAATTGCATCAAACTATTTAGTAGACAATGTTTTTCAAAAGTTTCATCCAGGGAAAGGGCTTGCGTTTGCATTGTGAGTACTACATGCTGTCAAAAATGGCATTTGGATGTGAAAAATGCAGGTATAAAATAGGGGTTGGGGTGCATAAACCTCTTCTGCTATGAACTGCCATTGACTTCTCTGGTCAAGTGAATACTATTCTTATGCTCTGTTTTAATATAGGTATCTAAAAATATGGACCTTTTTGACCTCACTTGTGTATTTGATTTTTTATGATTTTTTATACTAGGTCACTGATTGCGGCATTAAATTTGTACATAAAAACTGGACCCTGCCCCCTTGCCTCTCCACGTAGATTCTTTTCTTCCAAACGCTTGTATACAGGGCCGGTGTAGTGTTAAATTTTGACCCTCGTTGAATTCTGACCCGCCGGGTCATTTTTCAACGACCGTGATCAAAATTTCACGTTAAAATCTGACCCTTTTTTAAATGTCCTGTTAAATAACGACCCAGATGTAGTATCACATTTTGACCCTCGTTGAATTCTGACTCGGTCGGTAATTTTTCAACGTGATCAAAATTTCACGTTAAAAACTGACCCTTTTTTAATGTCCTGTTAAATAACGACCCGTTCAGGTGAAATTATGACCTTAGGGTAAAATGTTCTGTTATCAAAAGTCAACGTTTTTTTTGAACCACTTCTTAAGTGAAATCAACTTGTTACTCACTGAGCTGTGTCTTTCTTAATTTTATTTTTCTTTTAAGGAAACAATTGTGCGCAATAGAAAGTTGTTAATCTGTCACTATCGTAATTCTCTCCGTTACACTTTTTTTTAAATGTCCCAAAATGCGGAACATTTTCAAAATAGCTGAACTTTGCTTTGGACAAATTAGACAAACTGATAAATGAATGACTATGTTTCACTTCGATAAAGTCGCAAGGTTCAACAGGGCAGGTAAACAACTGAACAGTATATTAGCGATGATCAGGAGCGTAGCTGCCTACAAGGCAGCTGCCTACACAGAATTTTGACGATTTTTGTCAATGGTTTAAGTTACACTCATCAAACCGATATGAAATCTATATTTATATAATACAATACATACGGAAAAGAGGATTCATTAGAAGCAAAAACACGAACAAGATAGTAGCAAACTTGATTTTATTGAGTCTGTTCATAAGAATTTGATGTTTTCTTTTTATTTTTACAGCATTAAAACAGTACCAAGGTTCAGAAAGTCTCAACAAGATGCATGAAATGCTATCTCAGACCCTCCAGATTGTAACAATGTTGCCCCGTTCCCACACACACCCCACTCCTCTAGCAGTTCGAGGCTTCGCCGTTCAACATGCCTAATCATCAATCATATACTAGATACGTCCCTGAGGATAATTATAACAGTAAATAAGAACCCGTAAATAATGAATAAACCTTCTACAGTAGGTTTAAAGATGCATGCTAATGAACGACTTTGTCTATTTGTTACTGTAGGTATATCGGGTAAAATTAGGATTTTATTAAATGAAAATGCAGGTGTTATATATATATATATATATATATATATATATATATATATATATATATATATATATATATATATATATGTTTAGTATGTGTATAAGCGTTCGAATCCCAGCGAGGGCACTCTTTTATTAATTTATTTCAAATTGAATTTTGAAGTATTGATATGCAATTTGTTCTAACGTTTTCTAGTTTATAATGTATTTTTGAAATTATTTTTGGGAAATGCATATTATTTTATTTTCATAAACATTCTGCATTTTAAATTACAAAATAATATTCAAGCGATACGACAAAAAAGGCGTGGCGATGGAACTCTTGTTAGACCTAATATGCCGTGTATGTTTCTGAAGTGACCGCGCCTTCGCTTGCGGTTTATATATACGTGCATTTAAGACATTTTGATACGATCTTAAAATTGCACACCGGTACTCTTAAAATCGATAATGCTAACTGTTTTGTCATGATATTACATCAAATAAAAATCTCAGATATGCATCGGCATGTATTATGCATTATATATTTTTTTTTAAATCATATCGATTGGGAATAGAACCAATGACCCTTTCTTGATAGACAAGATTTTTAAAAGCTTACAATGGCATGCATTTTAATGCGAATCATTTCAACTGTTATCAATATACATGGATATAACTTATCTCCCTATAAATACACCAATGTTTATAACGGTTATCATGTAACTATCGGCCGACAATACAGAGAAGCAGAGATCAATTGACAATGTTTACGTTTAGACCAAATGTAAACAATATATATATTTAAATTTTAAAAATACCTTCTTTAATTTTATTACAAGAAAAACGTAAAACCCGCTGCCGTACAATATCGCTAATTTAGCACGATTTACCTGTATTAAAAGATTTCCAAAAATGGCTTCCTTCACTTGGAATTAAATTATATTGTGCTTGGGTAGCGAACATTAATCTTTTAAATTCTGACGAATACAATTGAATAGTTGGGAGTAATAGAGTTTCCAAAAAGCAAGCAAAATCTCTTAAGTTTTTGCTACATTTAAACTAGTATTATGTGTTATTTGTTCAAAATCCCTCAACATGTAAGGGTGATATGGAGCGGAAACCAAATATATAGTCTATTGGACCTTTGATCACAAAATATCACATTTAACATGAACCGACAAGACTGGAATCGGCTCTCTGAGCATAATCTCAACCACAGCCACAGACTCTTCCACCAGTAGTACAATTACCTGTGGTTCGCCCAACTGAAAGCTGGGAAGAAGAAATAAGGAGGCCACAACATCCTAGACTGCGACATAGAAGAAGAGAGAGGGAAGTTTTTAACCAAAAACTCTAGAAAAGAAACACTATTCAATTTGCCAATGTGAGAATGTAGAGTAGTGTTTATATAAACACTCCCTCCTTTCCTGGTGTAATTGTGTGTGTGTGTGTGTGTGTGTGTGTGTGTGTGTGTGTGTGTGTTTATGTGTTTGTAAGCGCTCACGTACGTTTGTGTGGATGATAGATTATTGGGTTTTGTAAGCGCTGAAGTACGTTTGTGTAGATAGTAGAGTGTGTGGTTGTTTAACTTTTCTTTTGTGTTAATAGTATAATTGGGTGTTGTTTTTGCTTCCCGGTGTGTGTGTGTGTGAATAGTATAGTTAGGGTTTAATTTGGCTTCTTCCCGTGTGTGGATAGTATGGTTTGGCTTTGATCTGACTTCTCCGCATGTGTGGATAGTAGATTTTGTGTTTAATTTGGCATCTCTGTGTGTGTGGATAGTAAATGGTGTGTTTGTTTCTGCTTCTTGACGTGTGTGAATGGTAAATTTTGGGTTTGATTTGGCTTCTCAGCGTGTGTGGACAATATATTATGGTTATGTTTCTGCTTCTCGGCGTGTGTGGATAGTAAATTGTGGTTATGTTGTTAGCTTCTCCCGTGTGGAGATGGTAAATTTTGGGGTTTGATTTGGCATCTCTGCGTGTGTGGATAGTAAATGGTGGGTTTGTTTCTGCTTCTTGGCGTATGTGGATGGTAGATTTTGGGGTTTGATTTGGCATCTCTGCGTGTGTGGATAGTATATAATGTGGTTAATTTTTTGTCTCATTACCTTTGTGTGAATATTAGATAATACGAGAAGACAAAAGTAGGGGATGTTTTCCTTCACGTCCGTGCTTTAGATATAAATGTAAAAAGGGCCCGTCATTCGCGCCATTCTACGGAATAAGCGAAAAGAAGATGGTAGCAGTATCTGACTTGTTTAACTAGTTGAAGGAGAGTTGGTATTGGATGATAAATCCGGAGTATGTAGTGGAAAGACTTGAAAGAGAATGGAAGTTCCCAGGCATCTTGGACTTTGCAAACAATCTGAAAATAGCCAGAGAGAACATTGAAGGGATGATAGAAGAAGAGGTAAAGAAGTTGAGAGGTTTCATCTCGCCTGAATATGTAAGAGTCGGAACAGTGAAGCAGTCTCTTGAAATTGTTATCAAAGTCAGGTGTTGTTTTGATGATATCTTCAATTTGACAGAGTGGGCTTTTGTCAAAAGGGGACGGGACCAAGTCCATAAAGCAGAAGAAATTATGAAAAGGGTCTTGGAAGAAGAAGTCAAGAACGTTAAAGACACATGGGCAAAAGATAGGAAAGAACAAGAGAACAGAAAGAAAGCATTTGAGAGAATGAACAAAAACTGGATGAATGTCCAGAAGAAATGTAGAGCGATAGGTCATCCAGACTGGATTCCTGAGTTGGAACACAATAAGAAAGGAATAGTGGGAAAATTTAGGAGATGAATAAAGAAATGGAGAAAGTAGAAGAAGAAAAAGCAGAAGAACCAAATGACTTTCATGCCTAACCCTCCAAAAAAAATTATTTTTTAAATGTGGTATCAGTGTTAATCCATGATATATTCCCATGTTTATTTCCCCTTGACGCTAGGCAGGCCCATGATATATTCCTATGTTAATTTTCCCTTGACGCTATACAGGCCCAGGTTGTACTTCAAAGTACTTGTCGCTATATCGTCCCACGGGACCTTGTAATGGTAATTCCCATTGTCGCTATAACTCTTGTCGCCATATCGTCCCAGGGTGGTTTGTAATACTAATTCCCATTGTCGCTATAAATCTTGTCGCCATATCGTCCCAGGGTGGTTTGTAATACTAATTCCCATTATCGCCCTATCGTCCCACTATACTATTCCGATGTCTTTCTTTAAATGTTGGTCTACATCTGAAAGTGTTCTACAGGCGTAGGCAATAATCTTTCCATTATTAGTTAATAATGTACCTAGACCGACAGGAATTGCATGTACAAGTAATTGCGTTTCCTTATTAGGATCGAATTACGCTATTATTGCTTTATTATATTAAATTCTGTTTGAGTTTTTCAAACGCTTTATCGTTTTTCACTCCATTCCCATGGCTGATTTTGTTTGGTTAAGGCTCGAAGAGGGTCATTGATTGTTTGATGGAACGCAGCAGGCGAAGTACAAACAAAATTACATTATAGCCATTTCAAATATGGAAGATAACTATATTCATAATTGGCGGGTCAGAATTCAACGAGGGTCAAAATTTAACACTACACCGGCCCTGCTTGTATATGTCATCCTGACAATAGTCTACGATGATCCGACATACATCGGTAAATCCGACCGGAACAGCATTGAAGAGACTAGAGTAGAGGATTCCACGTCGGTCCACATCTTGGTGACGAGAACAGGTGAAGGAATGCAGTGAACTGCGGTTATTTATAAGGGAAGGGGGGATCGAAACGATCGAGTTCATTGACCAATCCAAACACACGTTATAAAATTCAGTCACCACACGTCCAATCCGAAGAGAGCAGTCTGTGACGTCACCTTCCTTATATAGAAGCGCTAGCGTCTGTGCGCAGTCAGTCCATGCGACACAGTTTTCAAACATCACGGAAATTCAGAAGACGATGAATTGGGGTGCACCGGCCGTGGCAACGAAAAGCGATGGAATAGCATCGACTACCCAAGTGAACCCGGACTTACTTTCAGAAGAGGTGAATTTAAATCGGGATTTTGTGGATTTTCTTACCTCGCAAGAATTTGTTCCGGAACCAGTACCTTCGCCACCTTCTCCTTCTTTACCACACGTGGAGAATTTTAAACAGAGACAGAAAGAAGAATTGGAGAAATTTATACAGCAGCAAAAGGAAGCAGAACAAGCTTTTCTCATACAGCAACAGCAGCAAGAAGAAGAGGTAAGAAAGAAACAACAAGTAGAAGCAACAAAGAAACAAGGGTGTGAAAGTCAAACGGTCACGGTACTGTTAGACATTTTAACGGAGTTAAGAAGTCCGAAACAAATGTATCAGACTTCTTTATTACGACCGAAGAGAAAAAGACCTTCCCGAGCTAAACAACCCAACCCTGTGTACTTTGACACGGACAGTTGCATTTACATTGAGTGTCCGGGTCAACATCACCCTGGCATCGAAGGAGACCGTTTAGGAGCCTGGACTGACGAACACCCCGTCGAGAAAATTTTAAGTTTCGCTTGTGGCGGTCCTAAAATTTACGGCTACGAATACCGGGACAAACAAAGAGAAGTGCACACCGAGTGTACAGTGAAAGGATTGACTCTGAATTATCGTACCAGTCGAGTGGTCAACTTTGGGGTATTGAAAGAAGTCTTGCAATCTGGAGAGGACGAAAACTTTAAAGTGACTACCCGTGAACCGCATAAGATTGTACGTTTACCAAATCGTCAGTCGACCCTTGGAAAAAGTCTATCAAATCGTGTACCAGAAGCGAGTGCGTCTTTCCAATCACTTTACTTTGCCGTATGGACATGTTGGTATAAAACATTGGTTGTAAGAGGATAGCCACTCACCAGAAGAATGACTTCGCCACAGCAAGATTTGAGTGAGAGACCCGATGAGAACTCCAAGTTCAAACCCTACCATTTTCCGGTCTTCTTGCTTGACTATTGTGAGTGCGCCCGTCGATTGGAAACGTTTCAAAAATGGCCCACAGATGGAGAAGGATTACCTACTTTGAATGTTTAGCTACAACAGGATTTGTCTACTTGGGACCTGAGACTGGATTGGGATACGAAGTACAGTGTTTCAATTGTGGCCTGAAGTTACGAATGGACCTATGTATCTATAAAGAGTCAGCTATTATGGAACATACTTGATGGTCTCCGTACTGTCCTTACCTTTCTATGGCCTTTCCACCCATTACACTACGGTAAAATTATGACGGTACCTTAGAGAAGTTAGTACCGTTGTCCAAGAAGAAAAACGGAAGGCTTCCAAAACTAGGCATAAAAAGGGAACGATGTACAAGGTTGAGACTTCATTGCGACTAGTATAAAAATGGACAATATGCAAGATCGATAGTTCATTGTGACTACCAAGACCAAGCGAACAAGATGAATACTTTCAGAGAAAAACAAAACAAGTTCAGACAGACACAATTCAAGTTTGGGGCCTCTGAAGTGGAAAGCGAAGCTGAGCCTTGCGATGTGAGCGATGATGTACGCTGTGACCTCAGTGATGCAGTAAAGCATCATGGGAACTTTAGTGTCACTACCCTTATCATGGAAAGTGATGCTGTGCGTGTCAAACCTGATGGATGCGAAAGCGATGCTGCTCCTTATCGTGGACACTTTACTGGCTTTCATCTTAAATGTGGATGTCAACCTTCACGTCTATCACCTTACGACTGTCATACAGCCCTGAGCAAACTCCTGTCGATGTCACCTTACCCTCATCGAAACGAACCTGTGAAAGACGAATATTCGTTACCTGTGCGTTTGTCTGAATACTGTTACTTTGAAAATCGTTTTCAATCGTTCAAAGGAAAATGGCCTAAGTATCTGGGAGGACCAACCCCCGAAGAATTAGCCAGAGCCGGATTTTTCTACTTGGGCGAAGGGGATAAAGTCAAGTGCTTCAGTTGCGGTGTGTCACTTCACCACTGGGAACCACAAGATTCGGCCTACCTGGAACATGCTCGATGGTCTCCCAGTTGTCACTATTTACCTTTAGTAGGACGATATCAGTAATCCCAGAATGGATACTTTACAAGAGAACATTCGCGGTTTGCCTGTGGAGTAGAGAGAACGTATTTACCGAGAACTGGTCAAAATACAAGTGAAACGGAAAGAACAATTGCATCCGTTACGTCACCGGTGTTTGGAGCACTGGTACCTGAATGCTATAAGAGGACTGATTCATGAGAAAGTGTTTCATTGGACAGACCTTCATCAACTACCTTTTGGTTCAAAGGATTGGTTTGTTATTGATGATTCTATTTGCTGCCAGGTAGACTTACTGCAACAAATTTCAGAGGAAGAAGAGTTAAAGGAATACCAACATCTTTTACAGAATGTCACCTTAGTGGAAGAGGAAACTTCTGAACGAACTGTAAAGTGTAAGTTAGTGACTAAACGATTTAGATTTGCTACTGGAGTAAAACCATCTCTGACCTGGCAGTACAATTATTGCCTACGACAAAAAAGTTTTAGTATGACCTATTCATGGATACTTTACAAGAGAACATTCGTGGTTTGCCTGTGGAATTGAGAGAACGCATTTACCGAGATCTGGTAAAAATACAAGTGAAACGTAAAGAACAGTTGCATCCGTTACGTCACTGGTGTTTGAACCATTGGTACCTGAATGCTATAAGAGAACTGATACGTAGGAAATTGTTCCAGTGGTCAGACATTGTTCAATACTTTGAGGTCGCAAATGATCGACATGTTCATAATTTTGGTTACTTCGAGATTCACCTAGTGCAACGAATTGAGGAGAAGAGTTAAAGGATTACCAACAACTTTTACATGGAATCTGCATAGTGGAAGAGGAAACTTCTAAACGAACTCTGGACTGTAGGTTACAGTATGCAAGATTTAGATTTCCTACTGGAGAACGTAGATCTCTGGCTAGAAAGTAAATTTATTGCATCCGAAAAACAGAGAGTATAAAAACAGGCTGCCATGCCACGGCTTGTATCACAAGTGATTAACAGATTCCATGGAAGGAATTCAATGACTGTATTCAAACCGTGGATGATTGCCATCAATTATTACAAGAACTGTTTCCGTTGAATTTGGGTCGACAAGTGGTGTGTGTCTTAGTGACTTGTTTTCTGGGATTTCGTTTACCAGCCGATTCCTTGTGGACTCTTTACGAACAGTACTTACCAACCCAAATGGCTTTAAATGGTCACGAGAGACTCATTTTGCTCAAAGCCTTGCGTTTTCATCTGGATACTTCTCGACCTCTACGGAAAAAAAAGATTCGTTAACTTTTAACTACCGAAGACGTGTATGACGATGTGTGTGTAGCTTGTGACTTACACCCCCATAGGACAGATGTACGTGACGGGAAAAAATGGGGTTTTAAGGCTTGGACCTAAAGAAGTGGCCCAGTATGCTCGAGAATTGTGATCCTTTCTTTCAAGGTCCATGGAAAAAAGTCACTTTTCAACCTGTGTTGGTGACAGTACCAGAAGAGCCCATCACTCAGGACAGGACTGTTGTGGACATTCTTCAAAGACCCTTTCGGGAGGACACTTGTGTGACATCACCCCCTGTTGAAGTTGTCAGAACATTGCCCAAAACATGTTGTACAGAAACTTGTTTCTATTCCACTTTGATCGTTTTCATGTGCATTTTATCGTTGTACTTAAGCCTTTGGCTTTGATCTATTTTTGTCTTTCGTGTTCATTTTTAAAACATCAATAAACGTGTCCTGAAAAAAGTATAAAGACTCTTGTTTTGTCTATTTTCGTGTCACAAGTGACATTCCTGACACTATGGCTACCTCTGCTGTCTCTACTCCCTCTTCCTCCACTTTCAAAGTCATCGACGAACACTTAGATCGTGCCAATTGGGAGGCTTTGTATCTTCGCCATCCCTTTAACATGCTCATTGCTGGACCTAGCGGTTCAGGCAAAACCGAATTTGTCAAACGTTTGATCGAACATAAACATCATTTGATCGATCGTCCACCTCAACTCATCGTGTGGTGTTACAAAGAGTGGCAATCGGCGTACAGCCTCTTGCGAGAAAGTCAAGGCCATTCCATCGTGTTTCTGGAAGGTATTCCTAAAGAAGATGACGGAATCGTGTCTGACTCCCGTCAAAGTCATTTGGTCATTTTCGACGACATGTTAGGAGAAGACGAAGAAGAAATTAAACTGGTTTACGCGCAAAGGACATCAATCGTAATGCCAGTGTCATTTACATCACTCAAAATTTGTTTCAACAAAGTAAAACCCATCGCACCATCAGTCTCAATGCTCATTATGTGGTCTTGTTTAAAAGCTCTCGAGATAAATCGCAAGTGCAAGTCTTAGCCAAACAGTTAGGAACGCCTTGGCTAACTCAGGCGTACGACGATACCACTCAAACTCCACACGCATGTTTACTCGTCGATTTGAAACCCACTACCCGCGATTATTTGAGATTTCGTACCCATTTATTTCACCACTGGTGTCAAGACGGAGGGCCTGTCCTGTACACGTCTCCGTCCTCGATTTAACCCAAAAAAATCTGTAAAAACCTTAGACACTTTTCGTCTGTCTCACACAGTCTTAACATGACGTCCCTTCAGTCTCATCTTCCCGTCAAATTGATTCGTGCCTTGTATGCCATAAGTCACGAAAAAAATCCACAAATGCGTGCTCGTGTCTTAGAAGCTAGTCTGAAAGAAGTCTTACGATGGTTCACGGTGACAGCACGTCAATTACTCCAAGGCATCATTCAGATTCCTCATCAAACCAAACACTTTTTTAATAGAAATAAAGTAGCTTTGACCCCACTCGCCGATCTCCGCATCGACACTCAAACAAAAAGCAAATCATTTTGAAACCTGGAGGAAGCGGTACTCTAGAAGGTGTCATCATTCGCTCCCTCTAAAGATGGGATCCTAATGCTCCCAAAGTTCTCCCCAATAAAAAAGTCAAACGAAGCCCCAAGAAGAAAAAGAGCAACGGTGTCAAGACCAGGTCACAACCCCGGAAAAAGAAAAGTCCTCAGAAAAAGAAACAGAGAAAACCTTCGAAAAAGAAAAGCCCACAGAAAACTAGTCGCAAGAGAGGCACTTCGGCCAGGACGCAACCTTACATTCGCAAACCACGACCTGCAACGACGGTGACTGCGTCTCCGGTAGCCTCAGGTTCATCCACTTCTCCGTTGATGACACCATGGAAGCCTGTGTCTCCAAGAACTTCTCCAGTGGCGGGACCCTCCTCTTTAGTGGCAGTGGCAGCTACTCACAAAGTACTTGCTCCCAAAATCAAAGTCCAAGAGAGATTGGGCATGTGACAGAGTTTACTGGATTTGTCCAAGTAAGGACTGACTTGATTTAGTCCGTTGCCTACACATGCACGAACTGTGTTGCCTGTGCTCAAGTTGATACGGCGTAAAGACAATCAGTGGCAACGCATTCCAGTATAAAAAAGGCCCGAGACAAAGCGTGGGCATAAGTGCTTTTGTGCTCCTGAAGAACCAAAGATGTCATCCTCAGAAAAACATTCCTCTTCTAAACCCAAAGGAAAGAAAAGGAAAGGACTGCCTCCTCGTTTAATCAAACATGGAGACATGTTATCTGTCTTGTCCAAAGCTTCTCCACCTATGTGAAACAACTCATTCAAACGGCCTCTAAAGAGGTCATCGATATCGTGTGCGAATGTTGTTTTTGAACGTTTTGAAAGGTACGATCCCTTTGTCCAAACACCAGAAACAATGCTTAGGCAAACATCGTCCCCTTCTTTGCCAAATGGTTCAAAAGAAAATCCCCATTCGTCAATAGAAGAAGATGTTGGTCCAACGTGCAGGAATTTTGCCACTCTTGTTAGGACCTTTGCTGAAAGGAGTCTTGGGAACCATGTGGGGAGGCCTCGTGGGAGCAAGATAAAAAGACCCTCTGAAGTCCCAAGATCTCAGATGTGACCCTTGACATTCAATGGAAGGACGAAAACTTTAGTGCCTCACAAACGATGGATGGAATACCATCGTTGGCAAGAACGAACCCCGCATTTGCCTCCCAATCCCAATTTGACCGAGATGTCCCAGTTGCAACACGAACTGCAGTCATTGATGGATCGCCACGATTTGTCCGAAACAGAAAAATCGCAAAAGTACGTTCAACTCTTGCAACGACTGCAAATCCTTCACCTAAAAGCTTTTGACAAAACAGCTCATCCCACTCTGAAAGATTTTAAAACCTTGATGAAAAGTCCATCCCCCATACCACCACCACTACTACCATCCCGAGGGGTCACGAGAGACGCTACCCTACGAAGGCCCGAGGAAAAAGAGAAACGAGAAGTTTTTCAATCACCGTCAGCAACTCCCATTTCTAGAAAGATTTAAGCATCCTTTTTGACCCCGTCCCCCACACCCCAAAGAGAATAAATGAAAGCTTGGGTTGAAAAGATGATGTCCACTCCTCCTTTGACAGAAGTGAAAAAGAAAGGGAAACCAGAAGTGAAAAAAGAAAAGAAGACCAAAGCCATTCCATTACCATCTCCACCACTAGCTTCGACTTCTACTCCAGTGGCCCATCGGACACGTAAATCCGTTTCCAAGCCATCCTTTCGCCCCATTCCAAGTAGCACCAGCGAAGAGTGGGTCACTTATTAACAAACAAACAAAACGGAAAAGGTGTTACCCAGCATTTACTACGATCCATCCCATCCTGAAGGTTACGCAGGAGTTCAAAAATTGTATCGTGCTGCCAAAACTCGACTGAAAAGTCTCCGTTTACCTCAAGTACAACGATGGTGACAATAACAAGTTACCTACACTTTACACAGACCCATTTGACGAAAGTTTTCCAGAAGTCGCACCCAAGTAAAAGGCATCGATCATCAATGGCAAGCCGATTTAGCCGAATGTCTCTCATTTGGCCAGCTACAATCGCGGCTACAATTATTTGTTTTGTGTCATCGACGTCTTTTCCAAATTTGCCTGGGTCGTGCCATTGACTTCCAAATCTAGCAACGAGTTAGTGCGAGCCCTCCAACGGGTGTTGAAACTAATTGGTAGTCACCCTCTTCGATGGTAAACGGAAAAAGGTACCGAATTTTGAACCAAGCTTTCCAAAAAGAATTAAAGAAACGTGACATTCATTTTTTTACCACCGAGAATCCTGAAACCAAAGCTAGCATCGTGGAACGTTTTCAACGCACTTTGAAAGAACGCATGTGGAAATATTTTACGCATCACCACACTCTGAAGTACATCGACATCTTACCACACCTGGTGCAAGCGTACAACCAATCTTACCATCGAAGCATTGGACGTGCCCCGCAAGCGGTGACTCTCGACAACGAAGTGCTGGTTTGTGATCGAGTACTTCCCCGACGGTGGCTGTCCCCAAGAAAAGTGGAGTGTTGACCGTAGGAGATTGAGTGCGCATTGGCAAAACCAAACGCACTTTCGACAAATATTACTTACCTAACTGGACAACGGAATTGTTTCTTGTCACTGGACGAGTGCATGGTCGTCATCCTGCCGTCTATAAATTGGAAAACATGAACGGAGAAGTGTTAAAAGGAACGTTTTATTTGCCCGAGTTACAACGTGTCACCAAAAAAGAAGACGTGTACGACATCGAAAGCATTCTCGAACGCAGAACCCGTAAAGTAGGCAAACGAAGTGTCAAAGAAGTCAAAGTACGTTGGAAAGGATATCCACCCAGTTTTGATTCTTGGATCGACGCTTCGCAAGTCATCGACTATAAAAATAAGTGACCATCATGCCCTTTCACACAGCTTCAGCTACTGCTACCACTTCAGCCACCACTTCTTCACCCAGTTCTTCTCTGCAAGATTTACAGAAACAACCCTTGTGGGTGTGGTGCGGAGAACGTGTGCCTAAAACGCAAATCGTCTTTTTCTGCCAAATCTTTGTGGTGTATTGTGTCATCGGTGCAGCCATCGCCAATTTGACTTTGCAACAAGGAGACAAACAATTGTGGACCATTTTATTGAGCAGTTGCATCGGTTACCTTCTTCCCAATCCCTGCCTGAAATTCACCTCGAACGGGAACAACGGGAATCTTATGTCCTGTGCCAGTACCAGTCACCACTCCAACAACATTAACCCCATTTTGGGTGGAAACACACCTCTGACTTCCAGTAACCCTTTGGATAGCCACAGGACTCTGGAATTATTAGCCACCATAACCAATTTTAGTTACTCTTACCCAGTGACAATTCCATGGAGGTGTTTCCCAACAACACTTTGTGCTGTTACACGGCCAAATTACCTCAGGCCATTCAATTAGATCACGAAGCCCATTAGGAAGTGGCTTTAGCAGAAATCATTCACCCGACCCAAGTCCTCAATGTCCTTCCCAATCAATTTTTTTTTCAGTGGAAGTTCATGACGAGCAAATGCAACAGTACTTGGATACGAATGTAAAATATGATAAGAAAACCCCTAGGACAAAAATCAAAATTCGACCACCAATAACTTGTTGATTCCTCCAGGCTATTATTTTAGCGGACAACATTTGGTGAGTACCATTGCTTCCAGGTTTAATGTCGTGTCTCTTAAAGCATTGGAGAGTGTCAGAAAAAGAAAAAGTGTCACCCTTGAGTACCATAAAGTAGCTCGTCGCTTCCTGATGAAATTTCCTGAGGGGGGCAAAGTCATGTCCATTTCATTTTGTCCTGAATTGTTTGACATGTTGGGCGGGGACATGGAGATGAGGATGGCCATGAACAAGAAAAAAGAATGACCAGTCATTTCCGACAACGATTATTTTATTTCGTTCCCCGGTAGAACTGAACCAAGGACTGAATTTGATCTTTGTGAACTCCGATGTGGTGGAGTGTAACGTGGTGGGACACACCTCCGTACCGTTACTGCTTGTCATTCCTTTCAAAGTGGATTCTGCCACGAACGCAGACGAGGAAGGTGGAAACACTTATAACGTACACCGCGAATTTGTACATCCTCACTATTTGCCTGTCAGCAAGTCTTATTTGGACTCTGTCAACATTGCTATAAAAGGAGATCTGGGACAAAATATTCCATTCACGAAAGGGAAAGTCACGGTGAAACTCCATTTTCGAAAACGGTTCTCTAACGACTCGTAAATCATGTATCCAGTGTACCGAGGTGTTGCTCGACAGCGAGGACACGGTTTAAGATATATGCTAAAATCAGCCTTTAGGGGCCCCGAGTGGCCGAGTGGTCGAAAGCGCTGTCCGTTACGGATCACAGCCATCTCCCCTCTGTCTGCGTGGGTTCGAGTCTCGGATTCGGCCAATGTGGGTATGTGAGAAAGCTTGCCAAGAGCTTCTCGTGGGTCGGTGGTTCATTCCGGGGTTTTCCCAGGTTCTTCCTCCACCATTAATACTAGCCGCCATGTATAGCCTATCGTGTGCTGAAAAATGGCGTTAAACCCTGCAACAACAACAACAACAAAATCAGCCTTTCGATCGGTGGCTCCAGTGTTGAAATCGATGATGACACGCGGATTGCACGCCTTGAAAGATGCCGCACTGACGCAAGGCAAAGAATTTCTCCAAAATGTCATCATCAACAAACAAAACCCAAAAGAAGCCTTCTTGAGGGCAGGCAAAAATGTCTTGTTGCCAACGGGCAAATATATTTTGGGCCGACGAGAAACGCCTATAAATGCCCTGAACGCTGCCGAGTCAGGCATTCCCGTTTCCTTTAATCCACAGCATGGACAAGTCAGAAAGAGACGACGAAGAAAGCACCCCTTCACAAGACTTTACACTTCTAAAGCTAGAAAGACTAAGAAAAGACGAACCGTCAGAGACTTAGACGTTTTCGATTATTAAATTATTGAGAAACAGGAAAAATGATGCACCGAGAGTCTTGCTTCTGTTCCAAGTCGGAATTGAATCTGTTTGCCATGCCCCCCACCATGATGACGATGCAAGAATCCCAATGGGTCGAATTTTATCCAGTTTCCTCTTTGACGGATTCCGCTCCCATCGAGTTTGAAATCAAAGGACAGTCCGAAGATTACATCGATCTGAATAGCAGTAACTTGTACTTGAAAGTCAAAGTAACCGAAGCGGACGGTGACCCTCTAACTGATACGTCCAGAGTAGCTCCTGTCAACAATTTCATGCATTCCTTGTTCAGTGGAGTGGACTTATATTTGAATAACAAACCGGTCAGCAGCAGCATGGATACTTACCCTTACCGAGCGTACCTGGAAAATCTCTTGACGTTGGGAAAAGAGGCCAAGGACACCCATCTGGATGCTTGCGTGGTATGGAAACCTGACGCATTAGGTGCAAAGTTTGACAGCACTACGATTGATGGGGATACTCAAAATTTATCGGGATTTATAGAAAGAAGAAAGAAGATTGTACTAAGTCGTAGTTTAGACCTGATGGATCGTTTGCATTTAGACATGTGGTTGCAAGAGAAGTATTTGCTGAACGGAGTGGATGTCCGCCTGAGATTGAATCGTAGCAGTACCACTTCCCATCTGTTGTCTAATCTCAACGACTACAAAACTGTCATCCAAGAAGCCAAAATTTAAGTGCGGCGCGTGGATGTGTTACCTAAAGTGGGAAACGACATCAGTCACACTTTGAGCAGACCGACCATCAAGTATCCAATACGTCGCGTGGAAGTGAAAACCTTCACCATTCCCAGAGGGCAGCGATCCATGATCGAAGATCATCTGTTCCAAGGACAGTTACCCAAACGTTTAATCCTTGGTATCGTCGAGAATACAGCTTTCAACGGAGCTGTCGATAAAAATCCTTTCAACTTACGACACTTGGTCGTGTCCAAGATCGAAGTCAGTCAGTCGCGATGGCAAGACCTTGTGTACCCGACCCTTTGAGCCTAACTTTGCCCAGAAGAATTATTTGAGATCGTACTTGTCCCTGTACGAAGCCACCGGACAGTTAGGAACCAACACCAGTCACGTCATTACGTACGAGGATTATGTAGGAGGTTATGCTTTGTCGGCTTTTGATTTCACTCCAGACCAAGGCAGCGAAGAGGGACATTTCCACCCTATAAAATCCGGCCAGATTTGTGTGGAACGTCAGTTTGCAAACCGAGACCCTGATGTAATGGTGAACATCATCCTGTATGCCAAATTTGACAATACCATAGAAATCAACAGTTTGGGAGAAGTCATTCTAGACTATTAGAAGCCATGGAAGACTGTTATCCCTCTTTACCTAGTGGAGAAATTTTGGACATGGAACGTGAGGAGCCCATGAAAGAAGAACCCCAAGACAAAGACGAAGAAGTCATCATGATGAAGTCCCATTGGCCAGAACAAGAAGCACATTTAGTCTCCTGTTTTGCTACAGTCCTGGGAGATAAAATTAAGGAATTGATCAAGAAAGATTGCTATGGATGCCAAAACGATCATCCCAGTCAAATTCAACACGATAAATATCTGATGCTGAGTCAAGAAGAAAAATTGGACGAGTATCTGGAAAAAGCTTGGAGTCTCATTTCGGAAGAATTCATGTTTCATCAGTGGTATAAAGGCTTGCGTACATATTCTTGTCTTCCATTAAAGCCTCTGGAGATCCGTCGCTTCGAAACTCCCTTGGACCAGGGTGCAAAGTCGGAGCTAATACCCATTTACTTCGAACTGATCACTTATAGCCCATTTCATGCAGACTTCGTTGAACTTCGTAATTTGCTCGGAATTTTGATCACGTGGCGGGTGGTCAGCTGACCTAATAGGTGGTGGGCAAAATATGGCTAACGTTTGAGCATCAGCATCAAGTTCGGTAACTACTTCAACACCGTTTATCGAGTTGAAAAATGCATATTCAACAGCAATGCTGCCGCAGATATTGAAGAAATGTAATATTGGAACCATCCTGTCTTATTTTCTGGAAACTAGGGCGGATTTTAAACCCATACGAGAGAGTAGCTTTGAGCTGTTTACATCTGGACATGTACATGTAAGTTAGGAAACGGTGTCGAAGTAAATTTAATCCTAACAATCAAAGAGCAAGTTGTTCAAACTATTTCTATGCATCCGAAACGTCACTATGATAAAATGTATTTCATATGAGTTTATCAGATTTGTTTTTGAAAGTCTGTAGATAATTTACATATAAATTTCAATCATTTAATTAATTTTATTTCTGAAATATTTCTAAACAACAATGGACGTCATTTTGTTATAAACATGTGCCCACCAGCGTTTGATTGGCTGGAGTATAAAGTAACTCGGGAGGTTATTCGGATAATTTCGAAGCAACTTGGTTAAATTCGGTATGAAATGGGATATTATCACCTGTGAAGAAAAGAAAAAAGCACAAAAAAACGGATACTTGGGAACTTTATTACCTTTTGAACCACACAGTTCGTAT
Organism: Sinohyriopsis cumingii; assembly: GCA_028554795.2. Taxonomy (NCBI): domain Eukaryota; kingdom Metazoa; phylum Mollusca; class Bivalvia; order Unionida; family Unionidae; genus Sinohyriopsis; species Sinohyriopsis cumingii. Next base: position 18,835,421 of record CM068832.1, on the reverse strand, counting down.
ACTGCTTCTTGGAATCCTGTCGTATGTGCTGAAGTTGAACTCCCTCATCGCAAACCTCAAGACCATCAAGCTTATGTGATCAACACGGACGACAGTCATCTCCCAACAACCCACTGGGTAGCCGTCTACTTTCCTCAAGAAGGATGTGTGGAATATTTCGATTCGTATGGATTGCCTCCTTTGGAAGACGATATCATTGACTTTATGAGAAGAAATGCTCAGACCACACGATTGAATAATATGAAATTACAAGGCACAGATTCCTTGGTGTGTGGACAATATTGTGTGTATTTTCTGCATCATCGCAGTCTGTGATATTCTTTAGAACATTTAGTGACTTATTTTGATCGTCATTCTTCTAGAAACAATGAGAAAGTAGATAGATGGTTTTATAACCATTATGCTTATCTTTTGTCTCTAGCTAGGAAACGTAGTGTACATCAATGGCCCAATGACTTCCAACAGTGAAAATCACAATTTCATTCACAAAGTTGTCAGCCATGTGCAATATAGAGTGTTATTTGAAAAAATGTTTGTTAGTCAAATTGAATGGTTAATGTTGAAAAAAAATATTTGAATAAAAATGTTGTGTTTTGAAAAAAATTCCTTTGTCGTTTGTTTTGTTATAGGTATCATGATTGATGCTCTTTGACTTCTCTCTATCCCTCACATCACACTAATTTAGCGTTCCGACTCGAAAACCGTGTAGAGATGTTTTCCTTTACGTCCGCGCTTTGACCATAAAAAAAACGGGGTAATCTCCAGTCTGACCATCGGTTCTCATTTTGGCTAGAGAACCAATTTGATAATATCTATTTCATAAATTACCTAATTTGATCTATTTTGGTACCGCCGTCTAAATTCTGATATTCAATTTTAAACCATGCGTGATTCAAACTGATATAAGTCGTTTTAGACTTTACTGATTGGTTCCTATTTAATAATTCATGTACACTTTGTACACTAAATTCAAATTTGTCCGTACAAATTTATTCAAAATTGACAACTCATTTTATTTGATTAATTGCAGAGGTGGCTTACACATTATTGGTATTTTTATTGTCCATTAGTACAACTGGACTCAATTTGAAATAAGTACGGGCTAGCGTTTCAGGAAGTACACAACATCCATGGCTGGCTTACCGAGTGCCTTTTCCTCCTTCACCACGCTCGGATATCGTACACGTGGCAAGATGTGGAACGATTTCCACTTGCCACACGACCAGGTGTCCTAATATGACGTCATCGCTGCCGACCAATCGCAGCGAACGTTACATACTGCTTGGGTTGACACCTGGGGCAGTTTAAATGCAAACCAAAACTTTACTAACATGAGTGCGTGCTTTCACTGTTCCCACTCATGGCAGAGCCTTACATTTAGGTTGTTAAGAACATAAAGTTTCTACAATCTAACGGCTACAATCAAGAAGTACTCTGTGAGCACATAAAAGCCTGGGGGATGTGGCAACATTCCTTCCCCCAGGAGTAATCAAGACGGTGCCATTGGCACTATAAACAAGACGTACATGTCTATTGCAGACGAACACCTCTATAATTCAACGCATCAACAGTCTGACCATCCATTGTCGACTCATCCTCCTACGAAGATGTGCTCAAGACTAGCTAAGCTAAACGAAGCCTACGTGAATTTGCATAGGGTCAGATACAGTCCGATACCGAAGCCTGAAGAGACAGAGAATGTTAGAATGTTAGAAGTCACTGAAGACCTCATCGAAGAACCCTTCAGAGAAGAAATTAACAGGGAGAAAGAAGAATAGACGGAGAAGTACAGACTTCAGAAACAGCAGAGAGAACAGAGAGAGAGCAGCAACAGAAGCAGCAGCAGCAGCAACCTGAACCTGACAGGCTTTGTCGACTGTCGTGTCGACACCAAAGAGTTCTTCTCTTTCCGAAGAAGCAGACTTTATCTTGTGAGAAAGCCTGTCGTCAGAGGAGGCCGCAATCTTCGAACCTAAAAGATTGCCATAGCTCCTCGTTCACACAAAAGCAGCCCTTTTCAGGGTTACCCCATACTCTAGAAAAGAAATAACAATTCATTGCCTATGGTATGTTAGAAAAAAAATAGAAGTGAGTCTATAAGCACATGAATTCTTTATCTTGGTTAGAAAGTGAGTGTATAAGCATTTTATTTAAGTGGCTTGTCAATTTTTTAAAATAGTGATGGGTATTAAAAAAGTAAGGGAGTGTTCCTTTTAGGTCCGCGCGTTTTTCGGTAATGATCTAGGTAATATAAGTTGTGGGTGTTAGGGGATGTTTTCCTTTACGTCCGTGCTTTTCATAAAAACACTCGGCAGTCTGGCTACCCCTGTTGATTCCTTAACAGCTTAAAAAATGAGCAGCAGACTAGCAAAACTGTTAGTAGAACTCCAGATGCACCTGGAATATGCCAGGCTTCTACTGAATGAGCCGGCAGCGGAGGCCATTATCGAAGAAGGGAGAATGAAAGAGGAGGAGGAACAGAGAAGGAAGAAAGAAGAGGAAGAAAAAAAGAGGGTTCAGGTCTCACATAATGATGAGACCTGTATTCGAGGTGACACCTGAGGCAAGGACGCCTCGACAGGCAATAGCAGCACCACAGCCTGTAGCTGCACCACAGCCACAACAGGAGGCAAGGATGCCAATTCATCCTCGAGTTAGGAATAGGAGAAGAGAAAGGGAAGTCTTCACTATCCCAGAGACAGAAGATTGGAACAATGAAGCCACTCAACCCGCCTCTGCGCTCCCAGTGACAAGGGTGAATTAGCAAGGAGACTGGAGTAGGAGATGCGCGTGTGGTGCCAGACCTGGAAGGTGCCAGCATTAGATCGGTGCATCTGGAGTTACATAAAAACAGCCCTTTTCAGGGCTAACCAAAACTCTAGAAAAGAGATACTATTCATTTTTCCATTATTATAATGTGGAGTAGTGTGAATATAAACACTCACTCCTTTTCTGGTATGATTGTGCGTGTTGTGTGTCCCAGGATGAAGCCGGGTTGGGACTGGATTAGGGAAGACACCAAAAGCAACTGCGTATACAAGATGTTTATTTATAAACGCAATTTAAATATTAACAAATCTGACACCATTATAAACAAAAAGATAAGGAAAACATAAAGTTCCTAACATGGAACTATCAACAACAATTAACTCAACGAGAAAAAACATGAATTTAACAAATGGAATTTCAAAACAAACGTGAATTCCTTTCACCGATCAACAAAATAAAAGTGATCTACACCCCAATATAAAGAAAGTCTTGAATCTATCGTTCAAATAACGATTTAGAAAAGAATGTAATTATGAATGTATCGTTCATAAAACGATATTGAAAAGCATTGTAAATTACGAACCTATCGATCGTTCACATAACGATATAGTAATAGGAATGAATGAAATTACGAACCTATCGATCGTTCACATAACAATATAGCAATAGGAATGAATGAAATTACGAACCTATCAATTGTTCACATAACTATAGGAATGAATGAAATTATGAACCCATTGATCGTTCACATAACGATATTGCAATAGGAATGAATGAAATTATGAACCTATCGATCGTTCACATAACGATATAGTAATAGGAATGAATGAAATTATGAAATGCAATAGTGGAAATAACATGAAACACTATATATAACTATCGTGCGCCCATTTGACGTCCAAGATGTAACTCCGGTTCCACGCGCTCTAGTCAATGGCCAGAGAAGTACCCATGCATGGTCCGCTCCTCTCAGTCTGTTGAAGGATCCATTGAGAGCCCTCACATCACAGACCCGATGGTCGCGAAGCCCTGGTCCCTCGCATCGAGAAAACCAGTCCACTCTTCCGATCCAACGTCACCATAACACAGTGTATAGGTCACACGAAACCCCACAGAGTTCTGTGACTCCACATCAAATGATGTATAAGGCATGGCAGGCATGTATAAAGCAGCTCTACAGCTGGTGACTCCACATCAAAACCACATACAAGGCATGGCATAAGGCAGAAAAAATTATAACAACTAATCCGTGTAGTACATATGACACGGTTAAGTACTTATGCATTGATATATGTTGCGCATGCGCGCACATGAATTCGTTACCCATTACATTAATCGTTAATGCATGCAGCGTATAATTAAATATCAGTTTGTCTTTCAGTTACAACAAATAGCTAACTCGAACCAGACTAAAGTATTTTTAATATGGCGTTGTATAACCTAGGTATTGACTCTGAGGAATTTAGAATAAATATGTTTCCTGCTCGTTAGCTACTGCATTCAATGAATATGTTTGTAGATATACGTCTTTTTGAAACATTAATTAAGGTTCTAAAATATCTAAAGTATGAAAACAATTCTGTCATATAAACGACTAGTAATAAAGAAAATTTCATTACCTCTACAGCTGGAGATTTGCTTCCGTAAAGGGGTAAGCTTCCTGACAAGACTCAGCGTAATGTAATTTGGTTATAGAGAATTTGCTCTATATGTAGACTAGCTGTGACAGATATGCACAGCTAGGTTATTAGGTTTCCCCGCTGCAGGCATTTTGCACGTGCAGGTCTGAGTTTCGCTCAGGATTTCGAAATAACTACAGCCGAAAAAATATACCACCCGAGTAAATTTTTGACAACATATACATATTGATATAACTCATACACAATTCCGTGACAGGGTGTGTGTGTGTGTGTGTGTGTGTGTGTGTGTGTGTGTGTGTGTGTGTGTGTAAGCAATCAAGTAAGTATGTGTGGATAGTAGATTATTGGGGTTTGTAGTTGTAAAGTATGTATGTGTGAATAGTAGAGTGTGTGGTTATTAAAAATTCCCTTCTGTGTGAATGGTATGTTTGGGTTGGGTTTTCGCTTATTTGCTGCTTAGCGTGTGTGTGTGGATAGTAGATTATGGTTATGTTTTTGCTGCTTTGCGTGTGTGGATAGTAGATTATGGTTATGTTTTTACTGCTTCGGGGTATTTGGATAGCATATTTTGGGTTTGAATTTGCTGCTGCCCGTGTGTGGATATTATATTTTGGTTATGTTTATGCTGCTTCCGTGTGTGAATAGTATATTATGGTTATGTTATTTGTCTAGTCATTATTGTGTGGATAGTAGATAATATGAGAAGAGAAAAGTAGGGGATGTTTTCCTTCACGTCCGTGCTTTACATATAAGTTGTCATAGCGTTCGTCGTTTGCGCCATTCTACGGAATAACGAGAACGAAGATGGTGGCTGTGACAGAATTGTTTAACAACTTCAGACATAGCTATTTTTGGATAGTAGATGGAATATACGTGGTGGAGAGACTAGAGAAAGAATGGAAATATCCAGTTACAAAGGATTTTGTGACCAGACAAGCGACAAGTGTGAAATTGGCTATGGATCTGCTTGAGGGTATGTTAGAAGAAGAAAAGAAAAAAAAGAGGATTCATTGACCTTCACTATGTGAGAGTAGGTAGTTTAAAGGAAGCTCTGGATAATGTAACGATAGTGAGATGTTTCCTACAAGATATATTGGTGTGGAGTGAGTGGTCATATGTGAAGTGGGGTTTAGACCAACTTATAAAAGCCGAGGAACTGATGAGACGAGTGCTAATCCAAGAGGTAAAGAACATAAAAGAAAAGTGGTCAAAGGAAATGAAAGACAAAGATAATAGAAAGGCAAAATAAAACTTTGACAAACTCAACAAGAACTGGATCAAGATCCAACAGAAATTCAGAGCGATGGGTCATCCTGAATGGATGCCAGAGTCTGAAAAGAAGGACAAGAAGAAAAGAGTATTAGGAAAAGTCAGGAACTGGTGGAAAAATGGAGAATGTAGAAGAAGAAGAAGCAGAAGAAGAAACCAAAGGCCCTTTTCAGGGCCATGCATAGGTCTCGAAAAGAAATTGACTTTCTTGCCTCAAATATTTTTTGTTAAATGCTGTATCAGTGTTATGTCTGTTGTATATTAACTGTGTTATGTTAATCTCCCATGTTAAATTTCATTTGTCCCTAGACAGACTCACCATGTTCAATTCCCATTGTCCCTAGACAGTCCAACCATGTTCAATTTCCATTGTCCCCAGAGTGGATATCCTGTGCTCCCATGTTAAATTTCCATTGTCCCCAGAGTGGATATCATGTGCTCCCATGTTAAATTTACATAGTCCCCAGAGTAGATATACCCCTTTTTAACATTAAAGTCCCGCTGTCCCTAGGGTGGCCCACTACACTACTGACATGCAATCTGACCCAACACGTAATATTGGTTTTCTCGACATACGGCATCGAAATTTCAACTGCAATTTTCTCACTGGACCAACTTTTGTCTGCTACGCGCCTCATACTGCGCGGTAGTTCTTTAAATCGTTATGGTCTAGTGGTTGTTTCTTCAGCTAAGACTTTATAATGGCAGTTTTGAAACATGATGGGAATTCACCGGATGATAGAGAGGTATTAATAACATCAGTTAGTGAAGGCAATACTGGATCTAAGCACTCAAGCAGCAGTGATGTTGGAATTGGATCAAGTTCACATGACTTTAGTGCACTCTTCATCAGGATTGTACGTACTAAATCCATAGAGACAGGTTCAAATGCTGCTAATGGTTGCCGCTCAAATCCCGTATCCCAACTGTATGGTGACGAGTCAATTGAAATTGTGATATTAAGCTTATCTCTAATGGTTTGTACTTTGTCACGGAAGAAATTTGCAACCATGTCATGAAGGTCGACTGGACAGGAAGTAGTTGGAAGTGGTGTACATTTGTTCCTTGACATTAGCTTGTTAGTAATCTCAAAGAGTTCTTTGCAGCTGAAACTTTCCATGAGCTTAGTAGTGTAGTGGGCTGACTTCGCTGCATGGACTATATTTATGACATTCTTCTTAGCAGATTCATAGATTTGCTTATGAATAGTGAGTGGTGGAAAGCCAAAGCCTCTCAGCTTTACGACGGTCTCCTTTAGCAGTGCGAAGCTGGTCCCTAACACTGATATACCATGGTGGAGAACACTTTTCAATTGATACTCTGCACTTGGTAGCTGGAGCATGTTTTTCGAGCAATGAACGCAGGCAGTTATCGAGTTGTTCTGCTGCAGGAGGTAAGCAAGTTGTTATGTTTGCTTGGATGTCATGCATTAGTTTGGTTCTATTTATCACACGGAGATTTCTCTTTGTAGCAGATAAAGGTGGAGTGTTAGGGACTGATACGTCAAGATGACATATAATGCAGAGGTGATCTGATGCAAGGTCATGGGATACCAGGGAGGACCGTAGAATGTTATCATGAGGTCTATGAAGAATCCAGTCTAAAATGTGACCATGTTTATGGGTGGGTTGGTTAACTGACTGTTTGAGGTTGAAAACATTAATGGGATCTAGAATTTTGTATGTGTTTGGGTTTCCGGGACAGACAAAGTAAAAGTTGAAATCTCCAAGAATAATCAGGTTGCCACCTATCGAATTTCCATACTCCAGGAGATTCGGAAACTGCTCCAAAAAGAGAGATTCAGTCAGCTTTTTTTTCTACTAGGAGGAGGGAGGTATAGGCAGAAAAAAAATGAACTGGCCTTTGTTTCAGTGTGATTGTGGTTTGGACTAGTTCAAACGATGTGTGGTCGAAATTGAATGTTGTGGTGTGGTTAAGACGTTTGATCATGGAGTTCTTTGTGATAACAGCAATTCCACCTCCGCGAGAGTTACGGTGGAACGACTTGATGGAGTAACCAGTGGGTGTTAGATCTGCACACTTGGGCTCATCGCCTGATGTTTTAGCCATGTTTCTGTCAAGAAAAAGACGTCAATATTCTAGTCGTTTATAAAATTAACTATTTCTGTGCGCTTTTCCGGTGGTCCTACTGATTGGGCATTGAATGATGCAATATGCAGAGGTATCTCTTGGATAGTTGACACAAAGGTTCACGAATTAATAGGGATTTGAATTAAGTTATCTAAATTAACGGTCGAATTTTTAAATTGTTGAGCCGCAAAGGGCATAAGGGAGATAACTGGAATTCTTCTTCCTGTTCTACACCTGCCAGCTTTGAAACAACGTTTCTTTTTTCGCTTCTGTTTACATTTAGGTAATCATGAATGTTCGTTTAGTCTAGAGCACAATGTACTGTGGAGAGCCAAGGAGTGATCATTTAAAGCAATTTAATGATGGTCCATCATAGCGTAAACGGGTTGACTGGCGAGTATCACGTCATGGCGGTTTGTTCAAAAACAGTGGAGCAAGACAACTGAGAAAAAGTCTAATTGTTCTCGTTTCCAAAACAAGGGGATGAAGAAACACATACGAATTGAATATTCAATACATAATGAATACAATAACGAAAACGGCACAAAAAATGGAAAAGCTGTTTCAAGCCGGTTAAGTGATAGCGGCCATCTTGTATTCTTTATAATACATAGATTTTGCTGAGTGATTTATCTTTTCATACCTATCTATATACGTACAATATTTTACTGCCAGAAAAAAATATTAACGCATGAAAAGATTTAAATCGCACACATGGATTCCTTCGGAATCAAATTCAAATTCGTTTTTAACAGTTTCTCCACGGAAAATGTGACCGCTCCGGTGGCCCAGTGGTGGGAGCTTCCGCCTCGGATCCGGTAGGTCGCGGGTTCCCGGCGAGTCATACTAGAGACTTACAAAAATGGTTCTAACAGCTACCTCGCTAGGAGCTCAGCATTAAGAGGTTAGTATTAGGATTGGTCGGCCTGTTGTCAAGGAAATGTGACTGGGTGGGACATCATGCAACATGTCTGCGGTATGATGCCCCGCTGCAAGACATCACTATAAACTACTACACTGCAGACATGGTAGTGATATGACTGAAAAATTGTTTAAGCTCTGTTAAAGGCACAATAGTGCAGAGTGGCTGTAATTTTGTGAATGTTACAGATCATGTAACTAGTGAAATGTGTCGACTTCTAAGCTGAAATAATTATATTAAAAAAACACAGTTTGAGAAGATTAAATTGGGCAATTGATAAATAAACGAGAGCAAATGAATTTTTGTGGGGGCCCACTTTAATTGAAACTTGTAGGTCACGAACTGTTACGGAAGCCTCACGTGACCACAAAAATGTATACGTCATCTTCGTCCAGTGGGCGGGTTATGAGTCACGTGGTTATAATTTAAATATCTACTATAAACAAAAATGGCGAACACACGTGAGAGTGAAAAACGTAAATACTCATACGACAGGCCCCAAAAATTTGGATAGTTTCTATCCAAGGTAATATGACACCCCAGCTGAATAGCCCTCTGCTATTAACATCCCAAGCCCATGTCTGTGTGAGCCTGATGAGTTCTTCCAGGCTGGTGTAAAGTAAACTACTGTATGAACCCGGTTATTAGTTCACAGAGCCTCCAAATATTGCAATTGAAGCAAGTGTTTGGACAATATAATGAGTGTCGTTTTATATGCATTTCATTACTGTACTATAAAGGCTTATTACTTCATATGATTTTTTTCTTCCTTAGCCACATAGAAACATTCTATGTGGTTTTATGAATAGTCCATATAAATGTTGTTACATCCCACATTGTAATTTGTCGGTCTGAAAGAATAATGCACCTGCTTTTTTAATTTCAATGAATGTGCATTTTTTTAAAAAAAATCACATAATACTTTTAGAATTTCTAAGATGGTAAACACATGAACTTATGAAAAAATCATTTGCTATGCCCCATTTTTACATATGACTCTTCTACTGTAACACTTTTGTACAAAATATGTTTAACATCTATTGCAGACTGCACTGTAAATTAATAAAGTCCAATGAACGAATCTGATATTTATTTTCCAAATGATGATATGTAAATTAAAAGTATTGTCAAAGTTTACATAAACATTTCGTACATCCGAACCAGAACACATCAGAGGTAACATCTATGGTACGATATCAACTATGCGTCTATCCATGCTTATTACAAGATCCTAGAATTATTTGAGCATAGTATTTACAACTGTTCCAAATGCTGCCCTATGGGGTACACTGTCCACATTGTGCGTTATTTCCATTTCAAATGAATTCCTTTTTAAGGTATGAGTCGCTATCATATCTGAATTGCATTGGACTTTAATGGCCATTCAATATTTTCATCATTCCTTTCTAAGTCCTGTAGTACATTATTGCTTGTGTTTTACAACGTCTGGTTGCTGATCGCTAGGAAAACTTTATCTTTCTGGAAAAGAACACAAATTCATCCAAGTACACTGCTGTGTGGTAAACAATGAAACTTAGATTCAAAAATAGATCTTGATGGAATGCGATTTATGGGTTCCTCAAAACTGTATACATAGATGCACCACGGTAACGTATACAAATCAGTTTAATACGGATAATTAACACATAGATGCATGCAAAGTTTTTGTCCCAAGAAGAATGTATCTAATGAGGAAAATAAGTACTGATGTTGATAAAATGTAAATTGATCTACAATTGGCCATTTGATATGTGACGTTTGACCAAAACAGTCCAGTACAAATTTTTCCCATATTTAGCGGCTAAGTTAACAGTTTTTCTTTCAAATATGTTGCCAGGAAAAATGAGAAGCAGAAATCTATGAGAAGTAGCTATACATTTAAAATGGTCTAAAAATAATTTTGTTTATTTTATGAATAGCTATCTGATAAACCTTACTGAAGCATTTTATGATCAAATAGAATAATTTAAACTATGTATGACGGCAATGTACATTTATGCATGTGTGGTGTGCTTAATTACAATTCAAATTCAACTGCACAGCTTGTTCATAGAGAACCCAAAAAGAAAGAGAAAGAGAGAAAAAAGAAATTTGTTGAGTTAAAAATGTTTGTATGCTTACCTTGGAGTTGACATTAGAGGCTGTCGTTTTCTCGGATTCTGTTTGCATGGTGTATCATGCAAGGCACGTTTCTTTGATGTTCGTACTCTAGTTTGTTTCGCACAATTAATTTTCTCCTGGAGTAGCTCCTCTGGTATTGATAATAATTGTTCTTTGTCAGATACATGAACATCATCTCCAAAACTGTAATAAACTTCACCGTCTGGACACATGGAAATACAACAGTATCGAAGAAGATCTGGCAAAGCGGCCTCGTGACACCATATAGTCAATAAATAATCTATCTGAACTTGAATAAGGCCTCCTAAATTCCTCAGGGCACTTTCCGGGGGCATCCATGTTTGTGGATGTCGGAATTCTTTCCCAGGCATTTTGATTGTCATTTGCCTTACTTCTTCAAAGGACAATGCAGCTGCATTGTAGATCTTTGGACAGTACAAATCCTTTAAAAGGAAATGTATGCATCAATATTTAGCATCATGGATGAAACTGACTCATCTGTCTCATGGATTTCCATGTGAAAGAGTTTGAAAAGCTCAAGACCTTGATTGTCAATGGCTTTCATTAAAATCTTTTCGTGTGAAATTCCATAATGTCGTAGCAAAAAGTCACTTCCTCCCATGCACAAAATGATGGCAATCAGAACAGCCGAATACTTCTTATTGAAGTATCTTTCAATACTTTCTATGATTTTGGAAATGTTGTACAGCTCAGGCTTTTGTTTCTGTAGCCCAACATAAACAGGGCGTGTAAAGCTTCCAGTTTGGTTTCTTTTCCAGTGGAGACTGATACCAAATAGGTGAATTAGGACTGTGTCGATATCAGCTGATGATACAAAGTTGACAACAGAATCTCCATCAGACAACTCAGCATCAAGCTCCTTCATCCAATCAAGTTGAGCCATTTCTGCTTCTCCCTTTCTCTGCCTGATGTTAGACAGCTTCTCCGTACCAACAATTCTGATTCGGAAGTAAATCGAACTCTCAGTGGTGTTGTGAAAGGATAACATGTGCAGGGGACCTCTTGGCAATGACATGCTGTCAGCAGAGTTATATCCAGTATAATATTTTGCTTAAGAAGAAGCTGATCAATGTGATTGCCTAAATAGGAACTTACAAGTTTCTTGCCGGTAGCTGTTCCCACGACAGAGGGCTTGTGAAATTTATCTTCACTGATCACCTCTTTTTCTTCCTTCAAATGTAAGATAGATATTTTTCCTTTAGAATCCCGCATTTTTCTTGTATGTGCTTTTAGTGTGTCTGGTGTGAAGGAATATTTTTCCTCACAGATAACAATGTGACGTAAATTTGGAAGGTGTCCTATCAGCTTGTGAAGAATTGCCTTTGATACGTACTCTAATTACTGGTCTCCAGTCGAAGATGATGTCTTGAACTTCACACCGGCAAATTCTACAACTGAAGCTTTCGTTTGTTCCTTTATGGTTGGTGGAACAGCTTTGAAATCTGTTAGGATGAACTCATCCAAGTCTGGCAAATCTTCCTTTTGCTCACTTGTAGCTCGAGTATCAGGTATTTTCTTTATCAACTCGAGAAGAGCTCTTTTCACACCAGCTGATTTATTAGTGGATGATTTTGTCCCATCTGGCTTAAAGATTGACTGACAAGTATTCATGGAAGAGCTTAGACAGTCCACAATCGTTGTCATCTTCTTTCCTGTCCTTTTTCTTTTCTCCTTGCTTTTTTCTTTCTTGCTCTTACATGATGTATTTTTGGTACGCCTTTAGTCCTCTTGATTGTTGACCCTTTTGATATTTTTATTCTGTTAATGAGATGTTTGGGTCCGGTTATCAATTCAATGTTAGGACAATCACTAAGTGTCATACCCAATAGACACTCTCTTGCTGCATATCTGTGAACCATGAATGTTCCTATCTCTTCTGTTGTTGAATCTAACATCTCTTGCTGAACCTCTGGATTCTCCTTGTGATATACATTTCTTAGAATGGGATCAAAACTTGATGACATTCCCTTTCTTCGATGTATCAGACCAACTGTTCTTACAATATGGCCCAAGTCATTATCACTGGCTTTTCTTCCCATGTACCTTACTGAAATTTTGGATGCTATCTCTTCATCTTTTTTCTCATCTTGCTTAACCTTTGAAGCATCCTCTCCTGAGAGGACAGACTGGATTACTTTATGGACTTGTCTCTGCTCGTCTACTGTGGACATCCTTATCATTACATTGCTTAGTGTGGCCCCTGGTCGAATACATTTCTTTGCATCTCTGGTCATTCTCTCGAGCAGTGTCTAATCCAAACCTGACAATACTGCCATTGTGAGAGGTACTGAATAGAGCATGTTTCATTTGTCTGTGAAAGTGACTTGATTTGTAATGTTCTATCAAAAGCCGTGTGCAAAATCCAGCATAACTGGAAGCTCCATTTAAGAATGAGAACGGAAGTGAAGACTTCACACCGGCCAGTAGTAAGTTGTATCCATCTTTTCCTCCTAGTCTTTCAGCAACGGCGATGGCTACAATTTCGTCACAATGCTTCATTATATCAATATGCAGGGAAAACGTTTTATTCTCAGTGGATGTTTTCTTAATGAATTCTTTCAACATTTGTCCCCATCTCAATTCAAGCTGGCTGACGGATAACTCCTGATCACACAAATTTTTTTCCAGCTCCTCTGCATGTGAATGTGGTAGCGAGTTGATACACGTGATGATAACCGAGATATGCAAAGCTGCTGACAATCGCCAAACATTTCGCGTGGCTGTCTCGATGTTCTCGATACTTACCAATTTACTGCAGCCTTTTTCAATATCATCATCTCTCATATATTTCAGTATATGAATGAGGCCTGATGTTTCATAAGCTGATATTAAATTCATGATTTTAGACTTTCTCAAGTGCAGTACTGAAATTCTGGAAGAAATGTTGCATACTTTTTGTTCCCATCTATAAGCTTAAAAAGATTTCTGGCAATCTTGTAGTCAGGTGCAAACAGAACCTTATCATTTGTTTCACTCTGTTCAGCCTTCTCCAAAAAATCATCCAGAACCACTTTCAATGTGGTTATGTCGTCATCTCTACCAATGGAGGGTGGAGGATGGCGGCATAATAGTGGCTGTGATGGTGTGTTGTTTAGATCCTGATACTCTAGTATGCTACTATCAGTACTGCAGACAACAGTTTCATCTTTCTTTATCATAAATGGTATCTGTATTTCTTCAAGGAGGGCTTGAACATCTTGGAGAATATCTTTATTAGCACCAACTTTTATCCTAATATTTGAATATTCTTCCTCCTCCTCTTCGTCTTTTTTTCCTCTTTTTTATTCATTTTATCTTTTTACATTGGATGTACATCCTCCTCATCTATATCACTGACATCAATATATGGTAACAAATCACAAGATACATTTGGATCATCCTGGATGTTTTTCATATCCTCGATTGTATCCCCATTACTGTCAACTGATCTAATGGAGGTAATGGCTCCATTAATGCTCTCTATATCTTCACTGGAGATGTTTGGTGGGAAGGTTTCAGTTCTATCATTATTACTAACTTTATCCATTTTCTCCAAATCATGAATGGCCAAGGATGTAAAGCTTTCATCTAGATCCATGTCTTCTTCCTGAAATTCTGAATTTTCCATCGAAGCCGCTTTGTCTAGAATGTTTGTGAAGGGCTGTAATGATGTAAGTCTTGTCCATATGTATTTCAGGCCCCATTTGGCTTGCTGCTGAAAACGTTCAAAAGCACACTCTTCATCAGAGGTCATCTTTAGTAGAACCCATTCTAGATCTTCTTTTTTCAGCGGTGGTGCTTCCTTGCATGCGCAATCTTCTTTTTCTTCACACAGTGGAAGATGCCATGTTAATACATCGTTTGAATCTTTGGAATGCGTTTGATTGTAATGGGCAGGGTGCATAGTTGACTTATTCTCCTTTCACCAGGTTGTGGGTCAGTTTTCATGGTGAGCTGGACCAGATTGTCCATGAAACATATAAGATGACAGTCTTTGAGACAAACCAAATGTTCAGAAAATGAGACATCACTTGGTTTTATATAGCAAAGTGGATATGGTTTCAGATACGTTTTAAAGTGACAAAGGTCTGGATCTGCAGCTTTCTTAAGACGTCTGTCTCCATTTCGTAGACTTTGACTCATATTGGTAGCTGATGTGATGGAAAAAACAGATGTGATGTTATAGTAGTTAATGAACAACTCATCTGTGACAATATCTTGTATGAGACCACTGTAATTTCTGTTAAGTATGTTCAGTGATGAATCGAAATGGCAATATAAAGAGGATATTTTTGATGTGTAGAAATCATCTGATGATCGACGCCTGAGGCTGTCTTTGTTCAGTAGTGTTTGTTCTAATAAACACTGGAGTGGTAAAGGAACGTGCAAACGCCATTCTCTCATTATTTGAAAGTGGTTCATATCTAAGGGATCAGCAAGCCAATGTTTCTCCTCTTTAAAACATTGAAAGCAAAAGGAGTCAAGAATTCTATATTCCTCTGGGAGATCTTGGTCATCCAGACAAGATGAAAGTGACACATAATGAGGTTGGAGTTTTCCAGATTTTAGATGACTTCTTGTAAGAAAACGCTCACCAGGCGGAAGGCAGCCTTTGGGAAAGAAGAGTATGACAGGCACATAAACATTGTGACTTTTCTTCAGAGAGGCACGAACTATCAGAGACATATCATCATACATTTCAACATGATGTTGCAATTCCTGCAATTCGATACCAATGTGTACTCCTGCTTTATGTGCACACACATTTGTGCACTGAAAACAAATAATATTTTGAAACTGAGGAGCAGGTATGTCTCTAAGAGCATCTTCTGTGTCGGTTTCTATTTTATCAGGTCGATGGATACTTTCAAGATAGATAGTAATTCCATTTATTGCATCAGCAGCAAACTTTCGAGCAACATTCCGCTGACATACCTTCAAGCACAACAGGTTTCCATCTGTATACCATCACTCGAGTCTCTACCTTTCAATAAAATCGAAGATGGAACTTTCATAGCCATAGATGATCTTGTAAAGTTCCTTAAATCTAACCATTCGAATCGTGACAAGAAAAAAATTGTGAAGAAAGAAAATATTGTACAAGAATTACAGAGACATGATACTGGGATAATCCAGAGAGAAGAAAAGAATTTGGTTTCTTTGTCGTCTTTCTTTCGATATATGTTCCATCACAATGATGACTTCCAGGTTTGCAAAGTGGTATGTGATGAACTCTTAGAAAAACAAACACAGTCTATATCTTCAAACAAATGGAATAAATCAACATGGAACCTTTATCAACAACTAGCGTCTGTTGAAATTTTAAGTTTGGGTCTGTATGAAGAAACAATTAATAAGCTACAACTTGAAGGGCTGAAGATTCCATCTTTAATTATTGATTATGAAACACAGTTCACCGACAGCGAATGGAATAAAATTCAATTGCTTTAATGGCATTATATTTCCTTTTGTAAGAAAGAAGTGTCAGACTATGAAAATGAGCAGGAAAGTAAATGGGAATTCTTTATATTATGTAAAGAGTTGGCAGAAAAAGTACAAGAACTCAATCAGTTGTGCTTGAAGGTATGTCAACGGAAGTTTGCTCGAAAGTTTGCTGCTGATGCAATAAATGGAATTACTATCTATCTTGAAAGTATCCGTCAACCTGAGAAAATAGAAACCGACACAGAAAATGCTCTTAGAGACATACCTGCTCCTCCGTTTCAAAATATCATTTGTTTTCAGTGCACAAATGTGGGTGCACATAAAGCAGGAGTACACATTGGTATCGAATTGCAGGAATTGCAACATAATGTTGAAATGTATGATGATATGTCTCTGATAGTTCGTGCCTCTCTGAAGAAAAGTCACAATGTTCATGTGCCTGTCATACTCTTCTTTCCCAAAGGCTGCCTTCCGCCTGGTGAGCGTTTTCTTGCAAGAAGTCATCTAAACTCTGGAAAATTCCAACCCCATTATGTGTCACTTTCATCTTGTCTGGATGACCAAGATCTCCCAGAGGAATATAGAATTCTTGACTCCTTTTGCTTTCAGTGTTTTAAAGAGAAGAAACATTGGCTTGCTGATCCCTTAGATATGAACCACTTTCAAATAACGAGAGAATGGCGTTTGCACGTTCCTTTACCATTCCAGTGTTTATTAGAACAAACACCACTGAACAAAGACAGCCTCAGGCGTCGATCATCAGATGATTTCTACACATCAAAAATATCCTCTTTATATTGCCATTTCGATTCATCACTGAACATACTTAACAGAAATTACAGTGGTCTCATACAAGATATTGTCACAGATGAGTTGTTCATCAACTACTATAACATCACATCTGTTTTTTCCATCACATCAGCTACCAATATGAGTCAAAGTCTGCAAAATGGAGACAGACGTCTTAAGAAAGCTGCAGATCCAGAACTTTGTCACTTTAAAACGTATCTGAAACCATATCCACTTTGCTATATAAAACCAAGTGATGTCTCATCTTCTGAACATTTGGTTTGTCTCAGAGACTGCCATCTTATATTTTTCATGGACAATCTGGTCCAGCTCACCATGAAAACTGACCCACAACCTGGTGAAAGGAGAATAAATCAACTATGCACCCTGCCCATTACAATCAAAGGCATTCCAAAGGATTCAAAGGATGTATTAACATGGCATCTTCCACTGTGTGAAGAAAAAGAAGATTGTGCATGCAAAGAAGCACCACCGCTGAAAAAAGAAGATCTAGAATGGGTTCTACTAAAGATGACCTCTGATGAAGAGTGTGCTTTTGAACGTTTTCAGCAGCAAGCCAAATGGGGCCTGAAATACATATGGACAAGACTTACATCATTACAGCCCTTCACAAACATTCTAGGCAAATAGGCTTCGATGGAAAATTCAGAATTTCAAGAAGAAAACATGGATCTAGATGAAAGCTTTTCATCCTTGGCCATTCATGATTTGGAGAAAATGGATAAAAGTAGTAATGATGATAGAAATAAAAACTTCCCACCAAACATCTCCAGTGAAGATATAGAGAGCATTAATGGAGCCATTACCTCCATTAGGTCAGTTGACAGTAATGGGGATACAATCGAGGATATGAAAAACATCCAGGATGATCCAAATGTATCTTGTGATTTGTTACCATATATTGATGTCAGTGATATAGATGAAGAGGATGTACATCTTATGTATAAAGATAAAATGAATGAAAAAAGAGGAAAAGAAGAGGAAGAGGAGGAGGAAGAATATTCAAATATTAGGATAAAAGTTGGTGCTAATAAAGATAATCTCCAAGATGTTCAAGCCCTCCTTGAAGACATACAGATACCATTTATGACAAACAAAGATGAAACTGTTGTCTGCAGTACTGATAGTAGCATACTAGAGTATCAGGATCTAAACAACACACCATCACAGCCACTATTATGCCGCCATCCTCCACCCTCCATTGGTAGAGATGACGACATAACCACATTGAAAGTGGTTCTGGATGATTTTTTGGAGAGGCTGAACTGAGTGAAACAAATGATAAGGTTCTGTTTGCACCTGACTACAAGATTGCCAGAAATCTTTTTAAGCTTGTAGATGGGAACAAAAAGTATGCAACATTTCTTCCAGAATTTCAGTACTGCACTTGAGAAAGTCTAAAATCATGAATTTAATATCAGCTTATGAAACATCAGGCCTCATTCATATACTGAAATATATGAGAGATGATGATATTGAAAAAGGCTGCAGTAAATTGGTAAGTATCGAGAACATCGAGACAGCCACGCGAAATGTTTGGCGATTGTCAGCAGCTTTGCATATCTCGGTTATCATCACGTTTATCAACTCGCTACCACATTCACATGCAGAGGAGCTGGAAAAAAAATTGTATGATCAGGAGTTATCCGTCAGCCAGCTTGAATTGAGATGGGGACAAATGTTGAAAGAATTCATTAAGAAAACATCCACTGAGAATAAAACGTTTTCCCTGCATATTGATATAATGAGGCATTGTGACGAAATTGTAGCCATCGCCGTTGCTGAAAGACTAGGAGGAAAAGATGGATACAACTTACTACTGGCCGGTGTGAAGTCTTCACTTCCATTCTCATTCTTAAATGGAGCTTCCAGTTATGCTGGATTTTGCACACGGCTTTTGATAGAACATTACAAATCAAGTCACTTTCACAGACAAATGAAACATGCTCTATTTAGTACCTCTCACAATGGCAGTATTGTCAGGTTTGGATTAAACACTGCTCGAGAGACTGACCACAGAGATGTAAAGAAATGTATTCGACCAGGGGCCATATTGTAAGAACAGTTGGTCTGATACATCGAAGAAAAGGAATGTCATCAAGTTTTGATCCCATTCTAAGAAATGTATATCACAAGGAGAATCCAGAGGTTCAGCAAGAGATGTTAGATTCAACAACAGAAGAGATAGGAACATTCTTGATTCACAGATATGCAGCAAGAGAGTGTCTATTGGGTATGACACTTAGTGATTGTCCTAATATTGAATTGATAAACGGACCCAAACATCTCATTAACAGAATAAAAAGATCAATAAAAAGATCAGAAGGGTCAACAATCAAGAGGACTAAAGGCATACCAAAAAATACATCATGTAAGAGCAAGAAAGAAAAAAGCAAGGAGAAAAGAAAAAGGACAGTAAAGAAGATGACAACGATTGTGGACTGTCTAAGCTCTTCCATGAATACTTGTCAGTCAATCTTTAAGCCAGATGGGACAAAATCATCCACTAATAAATCAGCTGGTGTGAAAAGAGCTCTTCTCGAGTTGATAAAGAAAATACCTGATACTCGAGCTACAAGTGAGCAAAAGGAAGATTTGCCAGACTTGGATGAGTTCATCCTAACAGATTTCAAAGCTGTTCCACCAACCATAAAGGAACAAACGAAAGCTTCAGTTGTAGAATTTGCCGGTGTGAAGTTCAAGACATCATCTTCGACTGGAGACCAGTAATTAGAGTACGTATCAAAGGCAATTCTTCACAAGCTGATAGGACACCTTCCAAATTTACGTCACATTGTTATCTGTGAGGAAAAATATTCCTTCACACCAGACACACTAAAAGCACATACAAGAAAAATGCGGGATTCTAAAGGAAAAATATCTATCTTACATTTGAAGGAAGAAAAAGAGGTGATCAGTGAAGATAAATTTCACAAGCCCTCTGTCGTGGGAACAGCTACCGGCAAGAAACTTGTAAGTTCCTATTTAGGCAATCACATTGATCAGCTTCTTCTTAAGCAAAATATTATACTGGATATAACTCTGCTGACAGCATGTCATTGCCAAGAGGTCCCCTGCACATGTTGTCCTTTCACAACACCACTGAGAGTTCGATTTACTTCCGAATCAGAATTGTTGGTACGGAGAAGCTGTCTAACATCAGGCAGAGAAAGGGAGAAGCAGAAATGGCTCAACTTGATTGGATGAAGGAGCTTGATGCTGAGTTGTCTGATGGAGATTCTGTTGTCAACTTTGTATCATCAGCTGATATCGACACAGTCCTAATTCACCTATTTGGTATCAGTCTCCACTGGAAAAGAAACCAAACTGGAACCTTTACACGCCCTGTTTATGTTTGGTTACAGAAACAAAAGCCCGAGCTGTACAACATTTCCAAAATCATATAATGTATTGAAAGATACTTCAGTAAGAAGTATTCGGCGGCTCTGATTGCCATCATTTTGTGCATGGGAGGAAATGACTTTTTGCCACATTATGGAATTTCACACGAAAAGATTTTAATGAAAGCCATTGACAATCAAGGTCTTGAGCTTTTCAAACTCTTTCACATGGAAATCCATGAGACAGATGAGTCAGTTTCATCCATAATGCTAAATATTGATGCATACATTTCCTTTTTAAAGGATTTGTACTGTCCAAAGATCTACAATGCAGCTGCATTGTCCTTTGAAGAAGTAAGGCAAATGACAATCAAAATACCTGGGAAAGAATTCCGACATCCACAAACATGGATGCCCCCGGAAAGTGCCCTGAGGAATTTAGGAAGCCTTATTCAAGTTCAGATAGATTATTTATTGACTATGTGGTGCCACGAGGCCGCTTTGCCAGATCGTCTTCGATACTGTTGTATTTCCATGTGTCCAAACGGTGAAGTTTATTACAGTTTTGGAGATGATGTTCATGTATCTGACAAAAAACAATTATTATCAATACCAGAGGAGCTACTCCAGGAGAAAATTAATTGTGCGAAACAAACTAGAGTACGAACATCAAAGAAACGTGCCTTGCATGATACACCATGCAAACAGAATCCGAGAAAACGACAGCCTCTAATGTCAACTCCAAGGTAAGCATACAAACATTTTTAACTCAACAAATTTCATTTTTTTTCTCTCTCTCTTTCTTTTTGGGTTCTCAATGAACAAGCTGTGCAGTTGAATTCGAATTGTAATTAAGCATACCACACATGCATACATGTACATTGCCGTTATACACAGTTAAAATTATTCTATTTGATCAAAAAATGCTTCAGTAAGGTTTATCAGATAGCTATTCATAAAATAAACAAAATTATTTTAAACCATTTTAAATGTATAGCTACTTCTCATAGATTTCTGCTTCTCATTTTTCCTGGCAACATCTTTGAAAAAAAAAACTGTTAACTTAGCCGCTAAATATGGGAAAAATTTGTACTGGACTGTTTTGGTCAAACGTCACATATCAAATGGCCAATTGTAGATCAATTTACATTTTGTCAACATCAGTACTTATTTTCCTCATTAGATACATTCTTCTTGGGACAAAAAATTTGCATGCATCTATGTGTTAATTATCTGTATTAAACTGATTTACATACCTTACCGTGGTGCATCTATGTATACAGTTTTGAGGAACCCATAAATCGCATTCCATCAAGATCTATTTTTGAATCTAAGTTTCATTGTTTACCATACAGCAGTGTACTTGGATAAATTTGTGTTCTTTTCCAGAAAGATGAAGTTTTCCTAGTGACCAGACATTGTA
The DNA here is from genome assembly GCA_028554795.2 of Sinohyriopsis cumingii. Taxonomy (NCBI): domain Eukaryota; kingdom Metazoa; phylum Mollusca; class Bivalvia; order Unionida; family Unionidae; genus Sinohyriopsis; species Sinohyriopsis cumingii. The sequence continues at coordinate 18,813,590 of CM068832.1, read as the reverse complement.
AAACACAACCAATAATGTACTACAGGACTTAGAAAGGAATGATGAAAATATTGAATGGCCATTAAAGTCCAATGCAATTCAGATATGATAGCGACTTGTACCTTAAAAAGGAATTCATTTGAAATGGAAATAACACACAATGTGGACAGTGTACCCCATAGGGCAGCATTTGGAACAGTTGTAAATACTATGCTCAAATAATTCTAGGATCTTGTAATAAGCATGGATAGACGCATAGTTGATATCGTACCATAGATGTTACCTCTGATGTGTTCTGGTTCGGATGTACGAAATGTTTATGTAAACTTTGACAATACTTTTAATTTACATATCATCATTTGGAAAATAAATATCAAGTTTGTTCACTGGACTTTATAAATTTACAGTGCAGTCTGCAATACATGTTTAACATATTTTGTACAAAAGTGTTACAGTAGAAGAGTCATATGTAAAAATGGGGCGTAGCAAATAATTTTTTCATAAGTTCATGTGTTTAACATCTTAGAATTTCTAAAAGTATTATGTGATATTTTTTTGTTCTTAAAATGCACATTCATTGAAATTAAAAAAGCAGGTGCATTATTCTTTGAGACCGACAAATTACAATGTGGGATGTAACAACATTTATATGGACTATTCATAAAACCATATAGAATGTTTCTATGTGGCTGGAAGAAAAAAACATATGAAGTAATAAGCCTTCATAGTAATGAAATGCATATAAAACGACACTCATTATATTGTCCAAATACTTGCTTCAATTGCAATATTTGGAGGTTCTGTGAACTGATAACCGTGTGCATACAGTAGTTTACACCAGCCTGGAAGAACTCATCAGGCTCACACAGGCATGGGCTTGGGATGTTAATAGCAGAGGGCCATTCAGCTGGGGTGTCATATTACCTTGGATAGAAACTATCCAAATTTTTGGGGGCCTGTCCTATGAGTAATTAGTTTCCCCAGAATCAAGTGCCTGTGATGTCCATGTATAAGTGTTCTCCATTTTTCAATATCTTGTTCCTACTGTATGTTTGAAAGCACACTGTTTTATTAATACAATGTTTGCACAAGGACTTGCTTTGCAATATTCCCAAAATAGATGTGATCGGCTGATCAATAATTCACTCGGTGACTGCATTGTGTAATGTATATTGGGGTGGAATATATTTTTTATTTTTTATAACAGCGTGCTCATAAAGGTCATTTTGTACACCTGTCAATTATCTTCGTGAGACAGGTTTTTTTTTAAATTTGGCGAGGGAACTTACATACATTTACAAGCGTTATCATTATTTATATCACCTCTATCCCTCTCTCTCTCTCTCTCTCTCTCACACACACACACACACCTTAGGTTAATGTGACATGCACATTACTTGCATAAAAGTTTAATAACCTTATCATGTAAACATGATGGAACAAATAATAAGATTTTATTGTACATCTTTCAACTATTAGTAAATCTATTATAAAGCACTCTATTGACTAGAATTACAAAAGGATCTCTAGTCATGATAGAAAAGGATGTTATAGTGCTACCAGAATATATGGCTGGCAGATTGTTATCAGTTAAAATTTTGAGTTGCAGTCAAGTTAGTTTTATTTATGTGATTTTTTTTATAGATCTATTATGTATTCTTGCTTAAATGAAGTATTTCAGTTCTAAGTGTTTAACACAGTGCACAAAGAAACAGATTTAAAACATAAATTATAATACAAATGAATATTTAATTCATATTTTTAGTTACAAAGTTACAAAGAATATAGCAAAAGATGAACCCAAGCATACAGAACCGATGGCCAGTACATTTACATGCTTCACATCAACACCTGGCAAAGTGCTTTTGCAACATACTGAGAGAATGAAGACACCTTCAGTATCTGAAGTATTTTCTATTGAATCAGGAAGGTAAAACTGACAAATTTCTTGTAGATTTTGTGTGTGTGTGTGGGGGGGGAGGTTGTCTTACAATTGTCATTCTGCTGAAAACAATGATGTAACAAATGCAATTCTGATAAAGGACATTATTATAACTACCAGCAGGTTGAGTTCCCACTTCATGCTTTTCTTAGTTTGAGTTTGAAAAAAAAAAAGAACTTGAATTTTGCTTTCTCAGAAGTGGGGTTGGGTATTTCAACTGTGCCACTTGATGCACAGAAAAAGGCATAATTTGAACTGTCATTGTTTTGGTTATGCAAAAAAGTTCCAGTATACTGTGCTGGCTAACCCAATAATCACAGCCATTTTTTTTCCCCACTCAATACTTAGAGGACCAGTGATTGTATATTGAAATTGTGTCTACATGACTCATATGCTTTCTTTATGCCATTTCTCATTTATACATGTATCTATGTCTCACATGCAGTTCTTGCTAACACCCTCTTCCCATCTATCCACTTAACTCATGATGAATGCACATAAGACATATTTAATTTATAAACAAAATACTGAGATAACAGTTGAAGTTTGTTTTTGGAAACCACTGGCAGTTCATTAGAACTTTATTCATTAGGACTGGTGATATAACTTATTTGGGATTTAATTTACAATACTGTAAGTTCTTTTTAAATTTCATTTTTTATTCTTGGGAATTAAATGACTTGTTGGTTTTCACTCTTTACTGTTATAAAACTTTTGAAATTGAAAAGCTGTTTCTGTTTTGATGATTGCTTTTCATGCATTTTTAACTTTATTTTATCTACCTACTTTTCAAGGTTGTCAAACAAATGGATAATATGGCTTTATTACAATGGTCCCAAGACATGAACCAGTTTTGATTTTCATGCAAGACTGCTAGCAGCTATGGACAATTTTTTGTGAGTTTTCAGTCCTTTTATTTGAAACATATATGTAAACATTTGTTATTATATACTTCTGTATGAAATCAAAATTACAGTGCATAATCCGTATCTTCTGATTTTTTTAATATATATTTTATCCATATATATTCATCACCAAATCTTCTAGATATGTAGTTTATTAAAAGTAATTTTGTTGAAATGTCAGAGTAATGTGGAATATTGAAGGAACAATGATCTGAGCAAAATTTAAATCCTGCTACGTTAACTATTAGCCAGTTCTACAATGTAGCTTTCGCTTTATGATCACCATGACAAAAGAGACCAGCTTTAGGTGCTAAAGGTATTGATTGTGGCATTCTTTCAGAGTATCTTGAGGAGTGTCCTACATCACATCACCAATACACATGAGTAGATCCTCTCACATGGCCAAGGCATTAATATATGTCTTCATGAACCTTACATAGAGAATGAAGAGTGGACAAAGCCTTGGATTGATGAAGTTGATCCCAAAAAGGAAGCCAAAGTGCTGAAAACCTTGGCACAGGTGCTCTTGGACCAAAGGTTCCTAAACAGAGTGGAGTATTACTTAAATTTCAGGTATGCTATTTCAGGATTGCAACAATTGCATGGTATTTAAAAGAAAAATGTGAAGACCACTTTAAATGTTTTTATTCTCAACTAAATAATAAATTACTGTATGTATTATTTACCATCTGAAGATCTGAATAAGTTAGAATTCATAAGATGTGTGCACATGATACATGTATAGTGACTCTCCTTCTCAAGTCTTTGGTAATTTCAGGTATAATACATGCACATCAGGTATAAATAATTCCATGACACTCTATCAATAAACACTTCAGTAAAGATTTTATGTATGCAAAAATTACCAACAGTAATGATTATTTAATAATTGTATTAATCTGTTAGCAGATTACAAATAACACATGTTACAAGATACATGTTTTTGATAATTGCAGAAGCACTGCTGAGCTTGAAGTTTTTCATCAGCAGATCATGATGTACAGTGCCAAGAAATTTTCATACATCCCTCCTGTGTACAGGATTAGGAATGAGCTAGCTGCTTTGGATCACAATATCCACAGTGGCTGAGGTGTAATGAGAAACAAAGAAGGGGAGATAGTGTAAGCTTGTTTCACTACAGGAAATTAGAAATAATTTTATATATTGATTGTACATTATGATCCCTGCCTTGAGATCAGACGAATGGAATATTATTCACATGTACAAGTCATGAAAACTTTGTATTAGATACAAGTCATTTTGCAACAATCGGCACACATTTATATTTGTGGTAAGGAATCTTAATATTTTCATGCATACAGATGTTGTAATTAGTATTGTTATCATTCTAGTGGATATTTATTTTGATTTGAGCAATGCAAGTCTTATAATTAGATCCAGTGATATGTATAGCACTTTCCCAGGGGCCTGACACACTTTATTAAGGATATATGGGGTTTATCGAATATCCTCAGGATGTTTGGGGTAGATGCTGTCATCATGATGATTACTAGCTAATGCCTGTTCATGAAAACATGTTGCTTTCTGAAGAAATGGGCAAAAATGCATCCTGTCTCACACAGTATTTTGTGGTTAGAACAAATAAGAGCAAAAACAACCCCTCAACAACTCCTTCTTGGGAACTGATCATGAGGCTCTAATATTGGGTAAAAAGTTAATATGGATTATCATGGGGATGCTTGTCACATGTTAAGAAAATAAAATTTTCTTTAAAACAGGCATCGATGTTACAACAAAAAAAAGTGGCAGATGGTCTGTCTACCCTTGTAAGGAAAAGAAAACATCCCCACATCAGGGAGCTTATATAGAAAGCCCTCATCTGTCAACTTGAGGGAAAGCAGGTATGCAGAGGAGAAGAGAACTAAAGAATGATGATCCCAGGAGAATTTGTAGAAACCTGGCACCTCAAGAACCACCATCAACTCTAGTTTTGGTGTGGTGAAGGAGATCTCTCGATTTTAGTTATGTAAAATATGAAACAGTGTCTGATACTTGGAGGTGTCTGCTAAGGCAGGTTACACTTTATATAATATCCTGAAATATCAGTAGTTGAAAATAAAATAATGTATAATATTGTATCTGCAGTTGCAGAAAACTTTTTATATTGATTATTTATGATCTTCGTGCCCATATTGTTTATAGGCAGAAATAGACAGTGTTTAAAAAAAAATCTGAAAGCATTATTGTTTGATGCAATATTATGTGCATTTATAAGAAAACAATGAATAAAATCAATTGTATTCATTTATATACAAACTCATACATGCAAGAAAGTGTTTAAGTTCATGCAAGCCTAGAGGGGATGAAGCCAGTGTATTGTCCATCTGGATATTTGTCATGTATCTGCCAGAAACAGCAAGAGGGAATTACATGTCTCTGTCCAGACCCGAGCCTTCCATGTTGCCGTAGTATGAACTTCCTATAGGTAGCATGACTGTTGGCACTCATCAAGTCAACTTTATCACTGAGGACAAGATCATTCCGTCTGTACATCCTGGACAAGGCAAGTACAGCCTCATCAAGGATTAGATCTTGAAAAATATGAAAAATTATTCCAATTGTAATATGCTATTTCTAAAATGTAAACAAATATATTTTAAGAAATAATAGGAACATGCACTTATTCAAATGTTATTCATCTTCGATCAGCAAATTCCACTGTGAAATACATATGGATCAAAACTGCACAAGGTTTTTATTTTGACATGAACACTGAGAGTTCCATCGCAACTAGAACTGATAGTTTATGTTAAGATGGACAGCTCAAAGTTTTTGGGGAGCATTTCTAGAAGTCAGAGACTCCTGCATTGGGATCAAATAGGAATGGCTGATTGCAGCTTAGATTTGTTTAGTATAGTGAGGTACCCACATTGAAATCAGGTAATGAAAAGAATCTACTTGATGAGTATCAACTGTAAATTAAAACAAAGTCCTTATCATTTGCATATGTATGCATGTCTGTTTTTGGACGGATTACAATTTTAAAATTCTTTCACAGTGGTTGCAAAGAAATAACATTTAAAACAATCATGTATGTACATCAATTATCAATCTTTGAGAGTCCACCTTGGAAATGGAATTCATTGTAAATGTTGTATTGTAAGAGTAACTATACCAAAGTTTCAATTGTACATTCATAGGCATGTGCTACACATATCCTGTATACAGAAAGAGGTTTTCTTTAATGTAGCCAACATGCCTGTCAAGTTATTCATAAATTCTGTGATATACATTTTGTACGTAAAAATTTTAAGCTTTGGCAATAACACGCTCAAGGAATATATAAAAGTTATTGAAAGAATTAAAGAAGTTTCAAAATTGCCATTGAATCGAGTAAATTTGTTATACAGAAATCATTTGCAGTAATCACCAGTTCAAAGGTGGAAACATTGAATGCCAAGCAGACTGGGCAATTAAAATTCTTACCCAAAAATGTTAGATCAGATATGAAGAAAAAACAAGTTTCTTGCAAGCCTTCATGTCAGTCTAAATTCTGGATAAATAAAACAATTTAGGAATATTAAGTCCTGATGTTTATCATGATAGTGCATATACAGTATTATCTTAACATATTTTGGGGCTTTAGAAATACACATTAAGGCATGCATTATATTTAAAACAGAAGAATAAAAGTGTAGTATTTATTTCACAAGACTTAAATGGCTATATGAATTCTATACATGTCTACTGTTTTAATAAAACTGCAATCTAGTCAGGTCTAATTGCTGAACTCCAAAGTAAGATTGCATAGACTTTTTGTTACCATTTTGTATTTAAAAAAAATAAAACTAATAAATGTATTACTTAAGTTGGTTTATTAATTAAATTGAAAAAAGAGCAAGTTGACCTTAATAGTATTGAATGTTTGTATTCCACTAGCATAATCACTAATACCTATATATGAAATGATTTTAGCTAATCTATCTTATGGCCCTCATACAAAGGAATTTATTTATTTTAATGTTTGAAGCCGCTGTATATATTGGTTTGGACAAAGGAAACAGAGTTGGCATTTCTAATGTCAACTGGAATACTATTCCAGAGCAAAGTTTCAGAGTACTGGAAACATTTTTTGAATAATTCCTTATTTGATTTGGGAATTTTATACTATTTGGTAGACATGGATCACAGGTGTGGAGTATTACCAGGTAGCCTATACTGGAATAGTGATTGTAAATATTCAGGAGCACTATTATTGGATATCATGTACATTAATTTGGCTTTTCTCAACCGGATTCAGTCTTTAATAGGTAATAATTTTAACTTATCAGCTAAAATTTTCCTTGCTTTCTTTCTGGATTGATATAGCCTGAATGCACTTGTTTTAAGATGTGCCAGCTTTACTATGATTTTATCATTTGAATTACTCCACACTGTGTTAAACTGGGTTGTATGTAACTGTTATAAAATAGTTTTCTTCACCTTATGCTACTGAAAAGCCATAAACTTGAATTAACTTTTTTACTGACATGTTCAGTCCATGATAGGTTATTATCTACCAAAACACCAAGTAGTCTATCATGACAAACCATTTGCAAATTTGTATCCTTCCATGTCAGACATAGTTCATCACTACCAAGATTTGTTCTTTCATGCCATGTTGAGATAAGTAATATTTTAGTTCTTCGAGTATTTACCACTATGCCACTGCATGTGCAACAGTTGTCCAGTTTGTTTAGGGCATCCTGTAAAGAAATTTCTAGTTTGTGCTTTGTGTTTTGGATGTCTGACAATGTTGTGTCATCTACATAGAGATCTGTAGATGAAATTGAGTCCCTTAGTAACAAGTGGTAGGCCACTAATAAATAGTATCAATAGTAATGGACCTAAATTGAACCTTGTGGTACTCCATATCTAATTGTACCAGGTTCCGACAGAACATTATTTATATAAACATGTTGTGTTCTCTCACTTAAGTATGAAGCAAACCATCTAATTGTTCCTTCATCACACTGGTTGATTTTCTGTTTCTTCAAAAGAATTTCATGTACAGCAACCCATAAACGTTCCTGAAATCTACAAATAGAGATCCTATTATTCAACTTTGATCGAGTGGTTGAAGCCATTTATCAGAGAGATCAAGTCAGTCTCACATGAATGTTTCTAAAGCCTGATTGAATAGGGTGTAACAGCAACTGTTTTGTTAAATATGACATGAACGAGTCATGGACATGTTTTTCAATCAGTTTTGACAAGTTTTGGTTGTATTGAAATTGGCTGGTAGTTATCGGCATCATTCAAAGAACCAGATTTGTGCATAGGCATTACTTTTGCAGTTTTCCATATTTTGGATACAGATGAGGTTGCAATATTTAAATTGATTATGAATGTTATGCTATCTGAAATAGCTGTGGCAGAAGTTTTAATGAGTGGTGGACCAATCTAATCAAGTCCTGAGGCTTTCTTGATATTATGTTTACTGGGACATTTTTTAGCAGTTTTTTTTATACCTGTGGGATCGAGAAACATACCTCCTGAGGGATTTTTTCAGTTCATTATAGTTGTTTTCTATCACTTGTTCTTTTAACTTAGTGGTAACATTAGTGAAACAAATCACTCAAAACATTTGCAATGTCAGTGTCATCAGTGGCTTTTGTGTCATTTACCAGAAGTGAGTGAATTTTATTTGTCTGATCTTTGTGTGTTACCCCAATGAGTTCACTGAAGACTTTCCAGATGGAGTTTGTGTTGCTCTTTATGTAATCAAGCCTTGATTGATAAAAAGTTTTTATTAGCCTTTTCAATCATACTTGTTATTTCCCCATACTTGATATTGTGCATGGTTCCCCATAGCCTTCAACTGGTCTCGTGTCTTCATAGTATCTAGGATTTCAGTAGTAAATCAGTTAGGTTGGATTTCATACTTTACTCAATGTACTTTTAGTGGTGCAATGCTTAGAGACTACATCCATAAACCAGTCCACACCCTTAGAGCTTCACATGTCATCAAAATTTTGGATAATATTCTATGGAACTTTATACAGGTCATCTTGAAATTGTTATTTACTTCAATTTTGGAAAGATCGGTAAGTGATAGTTTTGTGTGTATTTTTCCTATTTCTGTTGCATTTAACCTTTGTTGTCAAAAAAGTAGGATAGTGGTCACTAAGACCAACATTTGGTACATTAACATAAGCCACATTGTTTGGTAGGTTGGTATAAATGTGATCAATAAGAGTGCTTGATATTTCTGTTACACTTGTGGGCTCATTTACCAGCTGGACTAGGCCTAATGATTCAATAAATTCCATCCAGTTACTCCTTATTTGAGTATTGAGTAGGTCCTTATTTACACTGCTGAGTATATATGTTTCTTTCTCCTGTGCAAGAACATTTTCCATTTGTTTCAAAAAGTTATCATTCCAAATTGCTTTGGAGGAAGGTGGCCTATAAATGAAACCAACTAGGAATGATTCTGCATTATTTTGAGAAATTTCCACCCAAATACTCTCAATTTCATGTGACCCCAAGTGGGGTTGCCTTTCTGCATTTACATCTTGTAATGTATACAATACACACACACACCCCGTGTCTCTGTCCCTGCGTAATGGTTTATTGTAGCCTTGACAGTGAAATAGATTATCATTTGTGGTTAGCATTTAATTTGGTTTCAGTGAGTCCTAAAACATGCATATTATTTTCCTTGAAAGACAACATTAACTTAATCTGTTCTATTTTTTCCACTATACCTTGTACATTTAAGTGACCCATGTTAAAACATTTTGTATTTAGTTTCATATCAGTTATATGTATTTCATCATGCAATGGGGTACTCTATGAGATTGTCTCCATACTACTTTTATCATTTTATAAGGTGGCTACATAAATGAGGTGGCCTCTGTATTTTCTATGGTACCTGTGCATGGTCTTCTTTTCTCAAATCATATTGGGGTGGGGTGTTGAGTAGCAACAAAAAGTAAAGCAGTTTAAACATACATTGTTTGGTAAAATAACTAATCCTTTAATACAAGTATGCATTTTCTAAGTTGTGCAAAACACTACAGACATAGATATTAGAGTCTTTGCCAAGTTACTTAGTACCAAACATTTTTCAATATCTATCAATACTTGTTTTGCAGGATATAAATAAACAATTACTCTCATTCTTGTCTGCCTTGTCTGAACTATGTGTACAGCTTGGTCAGCTCAACTTTTAGGCTGCACAGCATGTCATCCTCCTCTCCCCCATTTGGTTTTTCAACTTCTTGCTCCATACCTCATCCTTCCTCTCCCTCTTCCTCTTAAAGGTCGCTCTAGAAATGAGCTTGAAAGTGAGCTGATTTAAGTCTATGTAATGAATTTTAATATGTAAAAGTATTTCATAATTTGACAATTAATATATTCATGATTACTTATCAAACTTACAGGAATATAGTGCTAACTTTGGATTAGAAATTAATACATGAGAGGTTGTGATTTGATGGAAGTTTTTTGGGCTGGATCAGGTCAAGTGTTGGGTGGGGTGGGGATCCAAAATTTAAAAAGGGCACCTACTTTCCTCGAATGGGCACCAAAGCAAAGTTAATGTGTCTATTTACTCAGTGTGCACAATACCCAATAAACATGTGCAAGAATAAGGCTGTGGTCAAACTTCAACTGACAAGTGACTGTACGTTTGTGTGTGTGTACTTTTTTATGATATGGCCCCGAGTTTTGAACCTGGATTCCATATCTTAGTCGCAGATTTAAGGGTGCACTGGTGACAATCTGGTTAGAATTTATAAATTGATTAATGAAATTGCTCAATTTTGAGCATTTTTAAATATCCCTGATGCTTTTCGTTTATAAAATTGAGTGGTGGGGACGTGAGGGAGTACGAATTCTTCTGGGCAAGAAATAGAGTGAGTACCTGTGGGTTTTTGCAATACTGTACAGAACACGTCGATTTAAATTATTCTCGTACCACAAAACTTTGAAATATAACTATAAAAGTAGTTCTACATACATTTCATTGTTTCCTCTCAAAATTAAAATTAGAAAGGAAAAGGATAAGAAGAAAAGAACGAGATCAGAAGAAGATCGTACTCACCGTTGTTGACATTTTGGGCGGTCTCGTAGCGTGGTTGTGTTTTACGTCATCATCTTCAGTGTTTACAATGTGGCCTATAATTATGCAAATTTCGGTCACCGGAATTTTCATTCGGGATCTACCGATCACTGCCGAGCGGGATTTCAACATGGAGACGATAGATTCGTTACTCTACGTACGAAGATTTCAGAGAGCTCGTATTTCATAACGCGAACCCCTACCTACTTGATATTACCACAGAATTGCCTTTTAAATAGTACTTAATCAGTTGATATACATAAATGTCCCAACATTTTTGCAAGAAAATTCACCCTCAGCTGCACTACTGTGCCTTTAAAAATCCAAAACTACACACGCACACACACACGCACGCACCACGAAAATGGATCTAACGATTTTTTCATCAAAATGATTATTAATGGCACTATAATCTAATTTAGGGTGGTCCAGCATCTTCAACACCGTGGGCTACATTACTTAAAATGTAAACTTCGTTATATATATATATATATATATATATATATATATATATATATATATATATATATATATATATATATATATTATCAGCACGGACCTGTACTACTTAGTGGACCACCCTGATCTAACTCATCGGACGAACAAACAGAGGTAGGAATGCATATAAGCTGCTACGTAACAGAACATAAGTAAGAATGAATGAATAAGCAAAGGAACAATGCAAGAAATTATCAACAAATAGGAAAGTTAGGAACTATATGAACTTACGCACGTATGACAATAAATAAGAAGATAATAAAGAATCAAAACCCAAAACATAGGGAAGAAAAAGTTCAGAGTGTAAATTTAACACAGTGAACGGAGTTTATTTCTGAATTGGCTTTTATTATTTTATTTCGTGCTTTAATTGGACTGACCAATAAAACAATTATTTTCTCAGACAATTATCTTCTAATCGCCTAATTATAAGTGTCAAAGAAGACATACATATTTCATCTGGACTGATTTCATAATTGGGAAATACAGCAAAAACAGTTTTATTCAATATTTAACTTACATCCGCATTGGTACGTTTCTAAACTAATTATTTGATTCTTATTGTCATAGTGATTCGATCACGTAATTCGGTTACACAGAAATAGTAGCGACCCGTCATGGTCCGGATTTTCTAAAGCTGACAACGATACGTAATCGAGGAATGAAGATCGAATTACTATCATAATTATATTTTTGTTATATACGTACCCTTTTTCAGATACCTAAAAAGGAACTTTACGTAAATTCATCTTAAATCATGAGTCGAATCATGGGCGTCCACACATAGGGGCAAGCCCCCCCCCCCTTCCCGATTTCACCTCTAAGCATGTTGTAGCCTACATCTGTAAAACTTAATAGCTGACTGCTACATGACTGCTCACCCTGACTCCCCGAAAAATTTTCTGCGGGCGCCCTTGAGTCGAATAGGGTCAACTTACAAATTGCTATAAATAGATATGATGTCATTTTTCCACACCACTTGAGTGCACTGTCATATCGTTTTCGAACAAACAGAACATTATAGGACTCACTGTACTAACTGAAACTCTGGTAGCGAGCCTGTGCCAACACAATCATGCTACAAATTAAATGCCCTTAGAATTATAAAAGCCCATGACAAATCTGATTTCATAAATGGGAAATACAGTAAAAAATAAACATTTAATGCAATATATATATATATATATATATATATATATATATATATATATATATATATATATATATATATATATATATATATATACTTTGTGTGTTAATTTTTATGATGATAGATTTTACGTATCATATGGACAGCGTTCTTTTGCATACCAGGGCCCTGCAACGTGGAATGAATTGCCCACTGTACTTTGACACAAAGACACAGTGATCCCATTCAAGAGTGCTCTCAAAACTCACGTATTTCGACTGCAAGAACAAACTTAAAGACCTAATAATGTTTCCTACCTTAAATATTTTCAGCATGTTTCTTATGTTTTCGAATTTCATGGTGTTTGTTTCTGTAGTCATATCATGATATGTTAGTAGTTAAGTGGGATACCCTAGCCTCAATGGGAATTAGCATTACAGAGACCCCTGGGACACTCTAGCCTCAATGGAAATATAACATGGAGAAAAATTGTGGGACACTCTAGCCTCAAGGGGAATTTAACATGGGAAAAAGTCTTGGGTCACTCTAGCCTCAAGGGGAATTGAACATGGGATTTTTTTTTTTTAAAAAAAAAGTTTTTTAAATTTAAATTTAAATTTAAATTTAAAAAAGGGGTAGGCAATTGAAAGGCTATCTCTTTTCGAGAAATATGGGGGCCCTGAAAAGGGCCTTTGGGTTTTTTCTTCTTCTTTTAACTTCTTAACTTTTTCCACCATCCCCTTATTTTGTCCATCATTCCTTTCTTCTTTTTCTTTTCTGTTTCTGGTATCCAGTCCGGGTGACCCATGGCTCGGAACTTGGCCTGTATTTTCATCCAGTTGTTATTCAGTTGGTCGAATTCTAATTTCTGCTTCTTATTCTGTTCTTCCTTTCTTTCTTTAGTCCACCTTTCCTTTATGTTCTCTACTTCTTGGGTCAGCACTCGTTTCATAAGTACCTCGGCTTTTATAAGTTGGTCAACACCCCATTTCACAAAAGACCACTCACTCCAAACTAAGATATCTTGTAGGAAGCATCTTACTAATGTTGTATTATCCAGAGCTTCCTTCAAGCTACCTACTCTTACATAGGGAGGGTTAATGAATCCTCTTATTTTCTTCACTTCTTCTTCTAACATACCGTCAAGGAGATCCATAGCTAGTTTCAGACTCCTCACTTGTCTGGTCACAGAATCCCTTGTAACTGGATATTTCCATTCCTTTTCTACTCTTTCTACAACATATCCTCCATCTACTATCCAAAAATAACAGTGTCTCAAGTTGTTGAACAGGTCAGATACAGCTGCCATTTTCTTTCCGTAGAATCGTGCAAACGACGAACACTGTGGGTTCTTATAGTGAAAGCGCGGACGTGATGGAAAACATCCCCCTAAAACATAAAATTGATCTTACCTAGATCATGACCGAACAACGCGCGGACGTGAAGGAAAACATCCCCCACTTTTCTCATTTCATATAATAAAACCCCAAACTATACTCTCCACATACGCAAAGAAACAATAAAAAACCCATAATCTACTATTCACACAAACTTACGCAAGCCCTTACAAACACAAACACACAAACACATACACTCACACTATTAATAAAGAGTTAGTGTTTATATTCACACTACTCTACCTACACACATTGGCAAATTAATAGTTATTTCTTTTCTAGAGTATTGGGTAGCCCTGAAAAGGGCTGTTGGTTTTTTTTTTAACTCCAGATGCACCTATCTAATGATGGCACCTTCCTGGCCTGGCGCCACACACGCATCTTCTACTCCAGTCTTTCCAGTTGACTCGTTTGGCTGGGAGCGCAGAGGAAGGATGATTAGCTTCATCACCCCAATCCTCTGTCTCTGGTATCTTGTAACCATCCTCTCTCCTATTTTCTTTTTCTCCTCTTCCATCTGTCTTCTCTCCTCCTCTTCCTTCTTTATTATCTCCTCTTCTACTATAGCCTCCGCAGCCAGTTCATTTACCAGGCGCCTGACATATTCCAGATGTATCTGGAGTTCAAGAAGTTTGCTTATTCTGGTATTGATTCAGGTGTTGATCAATCAACAAGGGTAGCTAGACTGCCCAGCGAGTTTCAATTTATAGTGAAAGCGCGGACGTGAAGGAAAACATCCCCCTAAAAACATAAAATTGATCTTACCTAGATCATGACCAAAAAAACAACAACGTGCGGACCTAAAAGAAACACTCACTCACTTTTTATGCTACCCATCACTATTTTAAAATTTTTTCATAAATCACTTCAATAGACTATCCACATACGCAAAGCAATCCAATCTAACTCAAAATATACACCTCAAACACCAAAAAAAGACATCATTTTAATCTACTATCCATACCAACTTACTTAAGCACTTACAAACACAAACACACAAACACATGCCCTCACATTTTTTAAAAAAAGAGTTAGTGTTTATTTTCACACTACTCTACCTACACACATTGGCAAATCGATCGTTATTTCTTTTCTAGAGTATTGGGGTAGCCCTGAAAAGGGCTGTTTTTTTTGTTTGCTATGGCATTCTTTTTTAGTTTCAAAGAATGCGATGTCCTCTGAGGATAGACTTTCTGGCGATAGGTCTGCTTCTTCGGAAAGAGAAGAAGAACTCTTTGGTGTCGATACGACAATCGACAAAGCCTCTGTCAGCTTCAGGTTGCTGCTGTTGTTGTTGTTGCTGCTGTCTCTGAAGTCTGTACTTCTCTGTCCATTCTTCTTTTTCCCTGTTCATTTCTTCTCTGAAGAGCTCTTCTATCAGGTCTTCAGTGATTTTTAACATTCTCACATTCTCTATTTCTTCTGGCTTCGGTATCAGACTGTGTCTGACCCTATGCAAATTCACGTAGGCTTCGTTGAGCTTAGCTAGTTTGGAGCACATCTTCGTAGGAGGATGAGTCGACAATGGATGGTTAGACTGGAAACAACCCCGGTTCTTAAAGTCAAAGCGCGGACGTGAAGGAAAACATCCCCCACACAGTTTTCGAGCCGCAACGTTCAGTGAGTGTCATGAGAGGGATAGTAAGAAATGAAAGAGCATCAATCCAACATTCTTATAGCTAAACAAACCACAAAGGCATTTTTTTTCAAAACGCAACATTTTTTATTCAAAAATCACTTAACACTAAACAACAACTCTAACATTTTTAACAATAATCCAACACTATAACATCAAACAATCTTTTCAAATCACAAACATTTTTTTCTCAATTGACAATCTACTTTAAACAGGGCTGACAACGTTGTGAATGAAATTGTGATTTCCACTTTTGGAAATCATTAGGCCATTGATGGACACTACGTTTCCTAGCTTGAGACAAAAGATAAGCATAATGGTCACAAAGCCATCGATCTACTTTCACATCGTTTCTAGAAGAAGAACGAGGATCAAAATGAGTCACTAAATGTTCTAAGGAATAACCCAGGCTGCGATGATGCAGAAAATACACACAATATTGTCCACACACCAAGGAATCTGTGCCTTGTAATTTCACGTTATTGAATCGGGTAGTCTGAGCATTTCTTCTCATAAAGTCGATGATATCGTCTTCCAAAGGGGGCAATCCGTACGAATCGAAATATTCCACACATCCTTCTTGAGGAAAGTAAACGGCTACCCAGTGGGTTCCTGGGAGATGACTGTCGTCCGTGTTGATCACGTAAGCTTGATGGTCTTGAGGTTTGCGATGAGGAAGTTCATCTTTAGCACAGACGACAGGATTCAAAGAAGCCGTATACGAACTGTGGTTCAAAAGGTAATAAAGTTCCCAGGTATCCATGTTTTTTTTCTTCTTCACAGGTAATAATAAGTCGTCAATTCGATCCTGACTTTTAGCTTGAAAATGTCTGACGAATAAACGGTTATTCGTTCTGTTTCCTCACTCTGATTCAGGAGAGCTTCGATACGATGGATCTCTTGAGTGGTTAATGGTGGACAAGAATGTTTACGCAAGTCTTTATACCACTGATGCAACACGTCTTTGTCCGAGATGAGACTCCAAGCCTCGTCCAGATATTCGTCTAATTTTTCTTCTTGACTTAACATCAGGCATTTATCGTGTTGAATTTGACTGGGATGAGCGTTTTGACATCCATAACAATTTTTCTTGATCAATTCCGTCATTTTGTCGACCAAGTGTTTGGCAAAACAGGAGACTAAATGGGCTTCTTGTTCTGGCCATCTTGATTTCATCACGATCACTTCTTCTTCTTTTTCCACAGTCTCCTCACATTCCATCTTTAAAGTTTCTCCACTAGGTAAAGAGGGATAACAGTCTTCCATGGTTTCTAGTAATCTAGGATGACTTCTCTCAAACTGTTGATTTCTATGGTATTATCGAATTCTGCATACAGGATGACGTTCACCGTTTCATCAGGGTCTCGGTCTTTAAACTGAATTTCCACACGAATCTGGCCGGATTTTATAGGGTGGAAATGTCCCTCGTCGCTGCCTTGGTCTGGAGTGAAATCAAAAGCCCACAAAGCGTAGCTTCCTGCATAATCCTCGTACGTAATACCGTGACTGGTATTGGTTCCTAACTGTCCGGTGGCTTCGTACAGGGACAAGTACGATCTCAAGTAATTCTTCTTGGTAAAGTCAGGTTCGAAAGGTCGGGTACACAAGGTCTTGCCATCGCGACTGACTTCGATTTTGGACACGCCAAAGTGTTGAAAGTAGAAAGGATTTTTTTCGGCAGCTCCGTTGAAGGCTGTATTCTCGACGATACCAACGATCAAACGTTTGGGTAACTGTCCTTGGAACAGATGATCTTCGATCATGGATCGCTGTCCCTTGGGAATGGTGAAGGTTTTCACTTCCACGCGTCGTATGGGATACTTGGCGGTCGTTCTGCTCAACGTCTGACTGATGTCGTTTCCCACTTTAGGTAACACTTCCACACGGTGTACGTAGAGTCTGGCTTCTTGGATTTTGGTTTTGCAACCGTCACTATCAGCCAGTAAATGGAAAGCGGTACTGCTACGATTCAGTCTCAGGCGGACATCCACCCCGTTCAGCAAATACTTTTCTTGCAACCACATGTCCAAATGCAAACGACCCATCAGTTCTAAACTTGTGTCGACTCCCGTGATTCTCTTTCTTCGTTCTAGAAATCCATCATTGTTGTCTTTCTTTTCATCAGTTTCCAATATTTCAAACTTGGTAGGTTCGTCAGCTTCCCATACCACACAGGCATTGAGATGAGTGTTCTTGGCATCTATTCCGTACGTCAAGAGATTTTCCAGGTAGGCACGATAAGGGTAAGTATCCATGCTGCTACTGACCAGTTTGTTATTCAAGTACAAGTCCACTCCACTGAACAAGGAATGCATGAAATTGTTGACGGGAGCTACTGCTTCATCGTCTATAGCACCTCCAGTCTTATCTAGAATTTTGACTTTCAGGTACAAGTAACTGCTATTCAGATCGATGTAATCTTCGGGCTGTCCTTTGATTTCAAACTCGATGGGAGCGGAATCCGTCAGTGAGGAGACGGGGTGAAATTCCACCCACTGGGATTCTTGCATGGTCATCATGGTAGGGGGCATGGCAAACAGATCCAGTTCCGACTTGGAACAAGCGCAAGACTCTCGGTGCATCATTTTTTTGTTCTTTCTCAATGATCGAAAACTTCTAAGTCTCGAACGGTTCTTCTTTTCTTGGCCTTTCTAGCTTGAAGTCTGGTGAAAGGGTGTTTTCTTCGTCGTCTCTTTCTGCCTTGTCCTTGCTGAATGCCTGACTCGGTAGCGTGCAGGGCATTTATAGGTGTGTCTCGTCGGCCTAAAATGTCTTTGCCCGTTTGCAGCAAGACATTTTTGCCTGCCCTCATGAAGGCTTCTTTAGGGTTTTGTTTGTCGATGATGACATTTTGGAGAAATTCTTTGCCTTGCGTCAGTGCCGCATCTTTCAAGGCGTGCAATCCGCGTGTCACCATGGGTTTCAACACCGGGGCCACCGAACGAAAGGCCGATTTTAACATGTCTCCTAAACCGTGTCCTCGCTGTCGAGCAAGCCCTCGGTACACTGGATACATGACTTACTTACGAGTCGTGAGAGAACCGTTTTCGAAAATGGAGTTTCACCGTGACTTTTCCTTTGGTGAATTGAATATTTTGTCCCAAATCTCCTTTTATAGCAATGTTGACCGTGTCCAAATACGACTTGCTGACCGGCAAATAGTGAGGATGGACAAATTCGCGGTGGACGTGGTAAGTGTTTCCACCTTCCTCGTCAGTGTTCGTGGCAGAATCCACTTTGAAAGGAATGACACGCAGTAACGGTACGGAGGTGTGTCCCACCACGTTGTACTCCACCACATCGGAATACACAAACATCAAATTCAGTCCTTGGTTCAGTTCTACCGGGGCACGAAATAACTTGCTAAAAGACTCGTTGTCGTAAACGATGGGTAATTCGTTTTTCTTGATCATGGCCTTTCTCATGTCCATGTCTCCGCCCAACATGTCAAACAATTCAGGACAAAATAAAATGGACAGGATTTTACTCCGTTCAAATTTCATCAAGAAGCGACGAGCTGTTTTGTGGTACTCCATGGTGACATTTTTGTTGACATGCTCCAAAGCTTTCAGAAACACGACATTAAACCTAGAGGCTATGGTGCTGACCAAATGTTGACCACTAAAATAATAGCCTGGGGGAATGAACAAGTGATAGGTGGTGTACTTTTGATTTTGTGTACGGGTTTTCTTGTCATATTTGACATTGCTATCCATCCACTGTTGCATTTGCTCGTCATGAACTTCCATATCAAAAAAATTTTGATTGGGAAGGACATTGAGGACTTGGGTCGGGTGAATCATTTCTACTAAAGCCACTTCCCAATGGGCTTCGTGATCTAAGGGGATGGCTTGAGGTAATTTGGCCGTGTAACAGCACAACGTGTTCTTGGGAAACACCTCCATGGAACTGTCACTGGGTAAGGTTAAGTAAAATTGGTTTTGGTGACTCATAATTCCAGAGTTCTGTGGCTGTCCGAGGGGTTAGTGGACGTCAGAGGCGTGTCTCCGCCCAAAATGGGGTTCTGGTTGTGGTTGGAGTGGTGACTGGCACTGGCACTGGACACAAGGTTCCCGTGGTTCCCGTTCGAGGTGAATTTCAGGGAGGGATTAGGAAGCAGGTAACCGATGCAACTGCTCAATAAAATGGTCCACAATTGTTTGTCTCCTTGTTGCAAACTCAAATTGGCGATAGCTGCCCCGATGACACAATACACCACGAAGATTTGGCAGAAAAAGACGATTTGCGTTTTAGGCACACGTTCTCCACACCACACCCACAAGGGTTGTTTTTGTAAATCTTGCACAGAAGAACTGGGTGAAGGAGGAGTGGTCGACGTAGCTGCGTCTGATGTGTGAAAGGGCATGATGGTCACTTCTTTTTATAGTCGATGACTTGCGAAGCGTCGATCCAAGAATCGAAACTGGGCGGATATCCTTTCCAACGTACTTTGACTTCTTTGACACGTCGTTTGCCCACTTTACGGGTTCTGCGTTCGAGAATGCTTTCGATGTCGTACACGTCGTCTTCTTTTTTGGTGACAGTTGTAACTCGGGCAAATAAAACGTTCCTTTGAGCACTTCTCCGTTCATGTCTTCCAATTTATAGACGGCAGGATGACGGCCATGCACCCGTCCAGTGACGCGAAACAGTTCGGTCGTCCAGTTAGGTAAGTAACCTTTGTCAAAAGTGCGTTTGGTTTTGCCAATGCGCACCCAATCTCCTACGGCCAACTCTCCACTTTTCTTGGGGACGGCCCTCGTCGGGGACGTACCAAACAGACGCTCGAACACCAGCACTTCGTTCTCGGGAGTCACGTCTTGCGGGGCACGTCCGATGCTTCGATGGTAAGATTGGTTGTACGCTTGCACCAGGTGCGGTAAGATGTCGATGTACTTCAGAGTGTGGTGATGCGTAAAATATTTCCACAAGCGTTCTTTCAAAGTGCGTTGAAAACGTTCCACGATGCTGGCTTTGGTTTCAGGATTCTCGGTGGTAAAAAAATGAATGTCACGTTTCTTTAATTCTTTTTGGAAAGCTTGGTTCAGAAATTCGGTGCCTTTGTCCGTTTGCCATCGAAGAGGGTGACGACCGCTTTGTTTCAACACTCGTTGCAGGGCTCGGACTAACTCGCACTAACTCGCTGCTGGATTTGGAAGTCAAGGGCACGACCCAGGCAAATTTGGAAAAGACGTCGATGACACAAAACAAATATTTGTAGCTGGCCAAATGAGAGACATCGGCTAAATCGGCTTGCCGTTGATGATCGATGCCTTCCACTCGGGTGCGACTTCTGGCAAACTTGCGTCGAATGGGTTTGTGTAAAGTGTAGGTAGCTTGTTCTTGTAACCATCGTTGCACTTGAGGTAAACGGAGACTTTTCAGTCGCGTTTTGGCAGCACGATACAATTTATGAACTCCTACGTAACCTGCAGGATGCGAGGGATCGTAGTAAATGCTGGCTAAGACTTTTTCCATTTTTTTTTTTGTGTTGATTGGTGTGTTAATAAGGCACCCACTCTTGGAAGAGGCTACTCTTTTTCTCTTGGGGTATTTTTTTGGATTACAATGGTTTGCGTGTGCGACCGGCAATAGGTGTTGAAGAGGAGGATGTCTGAGCGGGGGATATCGGTTCTTGTTTCACTTCTGTCTTCACTTCTGTCTTCACTTTCTTTTTCTCTTGTGATGAAGAAGGGGTGGCCATCATCTTTTTAATCCATCCAATTCTGGAGGTAGGTGGTGTTGTTAACTTGCGTACTTTTTCGGGTGGAGTTTGAAACCCTTCTTCTTCTTCTTTTTCTGTCTTGGTCACGGGTACTGGTGGTACTGGTACTGGTGATGGTGCTGGACTTTTCATCAAGCTCTTAAAATCTTTCAGAGTGGGTAGAGCTGTTTCGTCTAAAGCTTTCTGGTGAAAGAGTTGCAGTCGTTGCAAGAGTTGACCGTTCTTTTGCGATTTTTCTGTTTCGGACAAATCTTGGCGATCCATTAAGGACTGCAATTCGTGTTGCAACTGGGGCATCTCGCTCAAATGGGGATTGGGAGGTAAATGCGGGGTGCGTTGTTCTTGCCACCGATGGTATTCCATCCATCGTTTGTAAGGCACTAAAGCTAGTTTTCGTCCTTCCATGGGGTTGTCAGGGGTCGATTCTGAGATCTTGGGACTTTCGAAGGCCTTTTTATCTTGCTCCCACCAGTCCTCCCAACATGGTTCCCAAGACTCCTTTCAGTAAGGGGCCTAACAAGAGAGGCAAAATGCCTCCACGTTGGACCAACATCTTCTTCTTTTGACGAATGGGAATTTTCTTTTTTGAACCATTTGGCGAAGAACGTGACGATGTTTGCCTAAGCATTGTTTCTGGTGTTTGGACAAAGGGATCGTGCCTTTCAAAACGTTCAAACAACATTCGCACACGGTATCGATGACCTCTTTGGAGGCCGTTTGAATGAGTTTTTTTCGTAGGGGTGGAGAAGCTTTGGACAGGACAGATAACATGTCCCCATGTTTGACTAAACGAGGAGGCAGTCCTTTCCTTTTCTTTCCTTGGGGTTTTCTGGCGGGTGACATCTTCAGGAGCACCAAAACACTGATACCCCGACTTGGTCACAGGCCTTTTTTATACTGGAACGCGTCGCCACTGATTGTCTTTACGTCGTATCAATTTCATGACAGGCATGACAGGCATGACACGTCGTGCACGCAACGGACTAAATCGAGCCAGTTCTTGCTTGGACAAATCCAGTAAACTTTGTAACATGCCCGATCTTTCTTGGACTTTGATTTTGTGAGAAGGTACTTTGTGAGCAGCAGCCACTGCCACTAAATTGGAGGGTCCTGCCACTGGGGAAGTTCTTTTGGGGGTCATCAACGGAGATGTTCTTGGTGTAATCAACGTCTCCAAGTACTCTTCAGTTCTGGGTGTCATTAACGGAGAAGTGGATGAACGTGAGGATGCCGGAGACGCAGTCACTGCCGTGGAAGATCGTGGTTTGCGAGTGTAAGGTTGCGTCCTGGCCGAAGTGCCTCTCTTGCGACTAGTTTTCTTCTGTGGACTTTTCTTTTTCTGGGGACTTTTTCTCTGTTTCTTTTTCTGCGGGCTTCTTTTCTTTTTCCGGGGTGGTGGTGTCTGGTCAGAGGAGGGTCCTGCCACTGGAGAAGTTCTTCTCTTTGGGGACCTGGTCTTTTTTTTCTTCTTGGGACTTCGTTGGACTTTTTTCTTGGGGATAACTTTGGGGGCATTAGGATCCCATCTTAAAAGTGAGCGAATGATGACCCCTCCTAGAGTACCGCTCCCTCCAGGTTTCAAAATGATTTGTTTTTTGGTTTGAGTGTCGATGCGGGGATCGGCCAGTTGGACCAAAGCGACTTTGTTTCGATCGAAAAAGCGTTTGGTTTGATGAGGAATCTGAATGATTTCTTGGAGTAATTGACGTGCCGTCACCGTGAACCATCGTAAGACTTCTTTGAGACTAGCTTCTAAGACACGAGCTCGTGTTTGTGGATTTTTTTCTCGACTGATGCCATACAATTTGACGGGAAGATGCGACTGAAGGGACGTTATGTTCACACTGTGTGAGACAGACGAAAAAGGGTCTGAGGTTTTTATAGATTTTTTTATGGAGAGTGAAATGAAGTCGAGGACGGAGACGTGTACAGGACAGGCCCTCCGTCTTGGCACCAGTGGTGAAACAAGTGGGTACGAAATCACAAATCATCGGGGGTAGTAGGTTTCAAATCGACGAGTAAATAGGCGTGTGGCGTTTGAGTGGCATCGTCGTACGCCTGAGTCAGCCAAGGCGTTCCTAACTGTTTGGCTAAGACTTGCACTTGCGATTTATCTCGAGGGCTTTTAAACAAGACCACGTAATGCGCATTGAGACTGATGGTGCGATGGGCTTTACTTTGCTGAAACAAATTTTGGGTGATGTAAACGACACTGGCATTACGGTGATGCCCTTTGCGCGTGAACCACAGTTTAATTTCTTCTTCGTCTTCTCCTAACATGTCGTCGAAAATGACCAAATGGGTTTGACGGGAGTCAGAGACGATGCCGTCGTCTTCTTTAGGAATGCCTTCCACAAACACGATGGAATAGCCTTGACTTTCTCGCAAGAGGCTGTACGCCGATTGCCACTCTTTGTAACACCACACGATCCGTTGAGGTGGCCGATCGATCAAATGATGTTTATGTTCGATCAAACGTTTGACGAATTCGGTTTTGCCTGAACCGCTAGGTCCAGCAATGAGCATCTTAAAGGGATGGCGAAGATACAAAGCCTCCCACGATCTAAGTGTTCGTCGATGACTTTGACAGTAGAGGAAGAGGGAGCAGAGACAGCAGAGGTAGCCATTGTGTGAGAAATGTCACTTGTGACACGAAAAACAAAGAAGACAAGAGTTTATATACTTTTTCAGAACACGTTTATTGAATGTTTTTTTTTTCAAACATGAATACGAAAGACAAAAATACATAAAAGCCAAAGGCTTAAGTACAAGAATAAAAGGCACATGATAACCATGAACGTGGAATAAACACAAGTGTCTGTACAACATGTTTTGGGTAAAGTTCTAACCAGTTCTATAGTAGGGGGTAAGGTCACACAAGTGTCCTCCCGAAAGGGTCTTTCAGGCCTGTCCACGACAGTCCCGTCCTGGGTGACGGGTTCTTCTGGCACCGTCACTAACACGGGTTGAAAAGTAACTTTTTTCCTTGAATAACTCTCGTGCATACTGGGCCACCTCTTGGGTCCAAGCCAAACCAATCTGGTTTCTTCTTCGTCAACGACATGGTAAGTTACTTCAATGAACAATGAACTATCGATCTTGCCTAGGGTTCCTTTTTATATACAGACCAATACCGAAGTGACCGTACGGTAACGTAAAGTGATTGGGAAGTCTCACTCGCTTCTGGTATACAATTTGATAGACTTTTTCCAAGGGTCGACTGACAATGTGGTGAGTGGGTAAACGTACAATCTTGTTCGGTTGATAGGTGGTCACTTTAAAGTTTCCATCCTCTCCCGATTGCAAGGCTTCTTTCAATACCCCAAAGTTGACCACTCGACTGGTACGATGATTCAGAGTCAGTCCTTTCACTTTGCACGTCGTGTGCACTTCTCCTTGTTTGTCCCGGTATTCGTAGCCGTAATTTTTGGGGCCGCCACTGACGAAACTTAGAATCTTGTCGTCGGGATGCTCGTCTGTCCAGGCTCCTAAACGGTCTCCTTCGATGTCAGGATGATGTTGAATCGGGTGATTGATGTAAATGCAACTGTCCGTGTCAAAGTACAGGACGCGTTCCCCTAACAGTTCTAAGGCTTCGTACAATTTTAAGCGAGCATGAGCTGTCACGTAAGCCGCAATGATGACATTTCCAAAAGGGTCGTCTTGTACAAAAAATCCAGATCTTCTTCGTAATTGACCAAGATCAAATCCTCTCGAACGACGTCCACGTGTTTCATGTATTTGGTTTTGTCGTGAATCATCTGGAAGTAGCGGGAAGGTTCTGTCAAATATTCCGTCTTGGGTAAACACGGTCGTTGTGCCATTTTACCCCACAAGCAATTTAACATCACTTTGGCAAACGATCGCCTGCCTTCGTTTTTCTCGATGTGGTCTAAAGAGATGCCTTCTTGTGCATAGTATTTCTCTTTGAATTGTATTTGGTCTTCGGGAGTGTGACACCAGGAAGGATAGCCGCTGGCTTCTTGCTTCAGTTTCAAAAAGGCATCCACGTAGTCAGCGAAAATGCCTTTCTGAGTAGGGTCACCCTTGTGGTACTGTTGTGTCTTGGGAAAGTGGCAAATTTCGTACACTTCTAACAGTTGGTATCCCATGTCCAGAGCTTTGAACAATTCTACGCTGACCCAGGTTCCCGTCAAGGCCCGTTCTTCCTGGGTGTGCTGACAAGGCTGATCTTGGTTGCACGTTTCGGCACAAGTACGGCACAAGGGAAACATCAGTTTGCCTTGACAATGGTGAGGTAAGACGGGATGGTATAGGTTCGTGGGAGGCAAAACTTTGCACTTGATCAAGCCTTCATATTGTCGAATGTTTTTCAGGTCGATGTGTTCCGTCAGCAATTGCGGGTGCCCTACAGGAAAGCGACAATATTTGCACACGTAGGGATACAGCGAACACACGTCCAAGTATTTGATTTCTTCTCCTTTCTCTTCGTCGGCTTGGTACAGCAAACAGGTGGCATTGGTCCTTCCTCCGTACAAACTATCCCTCGGGTTCAGCGGGTCCATGAACTGGTAACTTTCCACGAGGCGTTTAAACTCGGGATCGGTTTTCATACGGTGATCGTATTCGTGTTCCCACATTTCCACCACTTGGTATCCTTGCTGTTCTAACTTTAGGCGCCGCTGACAAGTGTCCTGGTACAAGTCTTCCATGGTCCGTTGTAAAAACTGATTTTTAGTGTCACGGTCAGGGTAGCAGACGGGACATCCGTGAAATAAGCAACCGTTAAACTCGTACACGATCTTGGGGTTTTCTAAGTCCCAGCCATCGACCGAATACGTTCCGATGGTCTTTTCGCCTCCTCCGTTGCGGACATGCTGAATCCACTTGTCTTCCTTGTCGCACAAGTAATGTAACCAACGTAGGGCTTTGACCGAGTATTGACGCTTGACATAGTGGGTCGTTTGAGGACTGATGACAGCCACGGTGTTTTCAGGCATAAATCGTTGGCGGTACACTAAGGAACACGCTTTGGCAATGGTGCAAGCTTCTTTCAAAGGATCGACCCCTCCGTGTTCCATGAACAGTTCTCGAAATTTTCCACAGCAACGTCGTAAAATGTCCACGTCGGAACGACAATACTTTAACATTTCTTCCTGAAAGTCGAAGGGGTCAGAGGCATGAGCCTGGTACCAAGCGTAGAAAGCTTCTCGTTGTTCGGTACGCATGTTGTCGGGGTCGTAATAGTGAGCCTCAGGCAAATGGGGTAGAACGGCGTGTTGATTGGCTTCTGTATTGAAAAAGTGTGGAAAGTACCCTTTAGCCATTTCTGTCATTCCAAACGTTTTAGGCATTCGACTCAAAGGCATGGCCAAGTAACTCATCGAATCTTTAAATTTCACTTGTCCCACTTGCATGAAAATGATTTTGGCTCCGTTCAAAATCACTTTAGGACGTTCGGTGCCATGTTCCGTATAGTACCTCAAAAGAAACTGTCCATCGTATCCGGAGAAATTGTGAGCCATCACCGTGGCATGACGATGACAATCTCCGTAACGTTCGATGTCCTCTTGGCTCCACGTCTTGTCGATGGGGTCTAAGACCCATTGGGCAAAATCGGCTAACGTGTTTGGTCCCCGAAAGATTTTTTCACGCCCTCCGGGAATCTTGCTGCAGTGAGGACAATGACTGAAGATAGGTTCTTGAATGCACTTCTCGCACGCTCGATGAGCCACGCTGATTTTAGGAATGTGAATGCCGGTCTCTTGCATGCATTCGAAATCGAAAAAGATGAAATTGCCTTTCTTCTTGTGACCGTCCTCTTTCTCTGGTGGGGGTTGGTATTTTTGCACGTAGCATTGGTGTTCCAAGTCCACGATGCGGTGACAAATGTGACATTTTTTCTTTCCCCGACATACGTGTGCCTTGGCTTTATTGGTAAGTATACCTTGTCCACAGGTAGGGCACAATCTCAGGAGTTGACAAGCACATTTCTTCTGTGAACCTTGCGTCTTCAAATGTTGTTGGTAACAGGTAGGGCTGACAAACGTGCGCAAACAAGTTGAACAAGGCACTGGTTCTTCGCTCAGACAGGGTTGAGAGGCCAAACATCCTGGGCATTTCCATCCACAATGCTTGTGTTGCTCTCGATTGTTATAACCATAATCACATTTCTCACAATAATAACCGTATCGCAGGAATGCAGTGATACTGGTAATGGTATCGAAATGGTCATCGTGATGATAAAGGTGAATGTATTTTCCGTCCTTAAAATCTTGGCCTCGAAACAACAGAGACCCACGCATTTCTTGAGGGTGCACTTTCAAGGTGTAGCGTGGAGCTAGGGCATCTTGCAATTTCTGCATCTCAGGAATGCCGCAGGGTGTGTCTTTGGACAGACCAGCTTGTTGCAACAGGAGTTCTGCTTCGTTTCGTTGTTTGGCTCGGTCCGATTGTCGAATAGTTTCCAGGCTCTTTTCCATTCTGTCGTGTCGTTCTTGTTGGCATAGGTTCGTCCCACCACGATAGCTCGGTCTAAACACATCTGGTCATGAGGGTTGTTAATTCGGACGAGACTTGTTTTGGTGTTGCGAAGGTCGTCCACCAATAACATCTTTTTGCGTCCAGTCCCTTGAGGAAGAGAGACGTGAGCCATTTTCAGTGTGGCTTTACCATCGGTGATGTCAAACTGGTCATTAGATTGTTGTACTTGTTGAATCTTGTCCATGACTTTGGAAGGGGTTAGTTCTGCGGGTCTGCTAAACTCGATCCAAACAGGGGATTTCAAACCGTCGTGATCTATGGATAGTGTCAAGCGATCGTCTTCTTTGGGTTGACATTGTCGCTTGAGTGCGGTGAGCAAAGAATCCCACACCCCAGTGATGAACCCTTCTGCTTTCTCCAATGGTACGTCGGCCTTGAAATCTTTAAACTTCACCGTGTAGGTGTAAGCCGTGGTTCTAAATTTTCTAGAGGAGCGCTTTTCCGTCTCTCGAATGGAATAGTATTTTTCAGGGTTGACTAAGGGTGACGAACTTGGTTTAGAGGTTTTAAATTCTGGTTCACTCATGTCCTCTTCAAAATCACTGGCATGAATTTGTGCCAAGATTTCAGCTCTGGTACGAGGCGATAGATCACGTTTCTGCCTCTTACTTTCTTCTTCTTTCTTCTCGAATGAATGGGATCGTTTCATCTTGAGTGCAAAACGTCAAATGACTCAAGTGTAAACACCATAGACTAATTTATAATCATGGCAGACCAGCGTATATAAAAGGGTGTGTGTCTGTCTTGTTCTTTCACTATTCATTTCACTCTCAAGCCGAGCACAACGATGGAAGAGACTACCCAGATGGAACGTTTCGTCAGAGCTTTGCGAGGGGTCATTAGAAAATTCTCTTCAGACCAGCCGACGGACTACTCTCCTTCCTTTCGAGATAAAAGTCAAGATACTTGCTATATCTGTCAGAAGAAAGGGCATTGGTCTTCAGAGTGTCCAGACCGTCAAAAAAGAAAAAAACAGGGGCTATAAAAGACAAAAGTCAAGATACCTGTTATTATTGTAAAGAAAAAGGACATTGGTCTCCAGATTGCCCAAAAAAGAAACAAGAGGAGTCAGAAGAAAAGAAAGATTCTTTAGAAGAAGAGAGGGATTCTTCGAAAGAAGAGAGGGATTCTTCAGAGGAAGAAGAGGAAGAAAGAAGGCAATTCTATTTAAAAGAAGCAAAGAAACAGGAGAAGAAAAGAAGAAGGGAAGAAAATGAGGAAAAAACGGTGAAGAAATTCAAAAAACAGAGAGACTAAACAAGGAGAAAGAAGAAGTCAATGAACTTTTAATTAAAGTGTTCTGTGGTGAATTGTGAATTGGATTGTAAAAAATGGATAAAAGAATACATTTTTGATATAAGGTAAGTGTCTTTGACTTTTGATTTTAAAATAAGAAGCTACACTCACGCACTCATACACAGACATGTACTATAAGGGTAAAATGGTTTGTTTTTTTTGTTGATTTTTGAGTTATTGGCAAATTGAAAGGCTATCTCTTTTCGAGAGAAGTGGGTGGCCCTGAAAAGGGCCTTTTATTTTGGTGTAGGGGTGAGTTTAACCAATCAACTTTAACTGCCTTAAGCCTTTGCCACGGCCGAGGCCTACTTCTGATGATTGGGTTGAAATCACTAAGGGTGGTACGATAGGCTTAGTCACAGGGTTGGCGTGTTTAGCTCGGGAAGGTCGTATTCTCTTCGGTCGTGATAAAGAAGTCTGATACATTTGTTTCAGACTTCTTAACTCCGCTAAAATGTCCAACAGTACCGTAGCCGTTTGATTTTCACCCTCTCGTTTCTTTGCTGCTACTTCTTCTTGTTGTTGTTTTTTTCTTATCTCTTCTTGTTGCTGTTGCTGTTGCTGTAGGAGAAAAGCTTGTTCCGCTTCCTTTTGTCGTTGCATAAATTTCTCCAATTCTTCTTTCTGTCTCTGTCTAAAATTCTCCACTTGCGGTATGGAAGAAGGTAACGAAGGTTCCGGAACAAATTCTTGCGAGGTAAGAAAATCCACAAAATCCCAATGTACCTCTTCTGAAAGTAAGTCCGGGTTCCCTTGGGCAGTCTCCCCTGCTGGTGCACCCCAATGGATCGTTTTCTGAGTTTCCGTCATGTTGAATCACCGTCGCATAGATTGACTGCACACAAGCGCTAACGAATCTATATAGACCACGTGACGTCACAGACTGCTCTCTTTGGATTGGATGCGAGCTGACTGAATTTTGTAACGCGTGTTCGGATTGGTGAATGAATTCAATCCGTTTCAATCCTTCCTGTACCTATAAATAAGCGCAGTTCACTGCATTGATTCACCTATTCTCGTCGCTTCAAGATGTGGACCACAGTTGAGTCATCCACCCTTGCGTCTTCCATGATGTTTAGGACGGACATGCTCATGTATGTCCGGTCCAAGTGGACTGTTGTTGATAGGACAGATACTAGTCAATGGATGAGGAGAGTTTACATATAAAGACAAGGATGTCTCAAGAGGGTACTTGTGTATGGACCTGCAGTTAGAAGGAGTTTAAGAAGAAGAAGAAGAAGATGTGACAGATGCCATCTATGTTAATATTAATATTAACATAAACCCAAAGGCCCTTTTCAGGGCCAGCCATATTTCTCGAAAAGAGATAGCCTTTCAATTGCCTACCCCTTTTATAAAAAAATTTAAAAAAAAAAAAATCCCATGTTCAATTCCCCTTGAGGCTAGAGTGACCCAAGACTTTTTCCCATGTTAAATTCCCCTTGAGGCTAGAGTGTCCCACGATTTTTCTCCATGTTAAATTTCCATTGAGGCTAGAGTGTCCCAGGGGTCTCTGTAATGCTAATTCCCATTGAGGCTAGGGTATCCCACTTAACTACTTATGTTTTTTTTTTGTTATCTTATTGGTGTTGTCTAATGTTGTAAAGCGCTTAGAGCTTCTAAAGATTAGGCGCTATACAAAGTCCTCATTATTATTATTATTATTATTTAGTCAGGCCCGGCCCTAGGATGTGTTGGGCCCAAGGCAGCATGCGGGGCCCAATGCAGCAAGCGATGAGCGCTGGGCCCCAAGCAAAACAATTGCATTGTGGAGAAGCGCGGGGCCCAAGGCGGTTGCCTCTTTCGCCTTGCCCTAGAGCCGGGCCTGCATTTAGTAACTAACATTAAATAGCGAATTTTCTTCGTTATCGTTGGTTTGTACTGTACGATAAAGTGCTTTTGTTGAGTAAAAGTGTTTTTTGCTCTTTTATCCTTGGACGGCGTAGAGATGTGTATTAAGACACTGTGGTCTTAAAATAAGTAATAGAAAAGAGTGAGAAGCTTTGTAAATTTCAACAAATAATATATTTCCATAGAATACAGAGATAAATGGAAAAGAAAGAAAAAAGAACTTAACCGTATTGCGAATTAAATCCCAAAATAATCATAGAATTACAGACATGTCCTGATAATAAAAGTCCTGAATAAACTTTAGTGCAAATCCAAATTAAATCAAACGCTGAAAGTGCATACGTGTCTGTGGTGACTTGTATCGTGGTGTTGTACCAACAGTTTTTTGTTGACTTTCAATAATATAATTCCAGGTTTTAATTCACTATAAATCCCAGTGAATGTCTTTGTCTAAGAATACTATTATTATGAGAATTCTGTATTTCCAGAGAAAAATCACTTGAACTGAGTCATTTAAAGAAATAAATTCCAGCCCCAATTCCAGCCCAAATGAATTTCTGCTTGAACTCAGGTCACAAATAACATTTTCCTTTTAAAAAAATTACCTAATGGAAAATAACCTTCTAGAAACGTCTTACTGTGTACAAAATAAAATGTTATTTATGATTAGAAATGTAATACTAACATTACAACACAAAATCTCTAGTAAAC
Source organism: Sinohyriopsis cumingii (assembly GCA_028554795.2). Classification (NCBI taxonomy): domain Eukaryota; kingdom Metazoa; phylum Mollusca; class Bivalvia; order Unionida; family Unionidae; genus Sinohyriopsis; species Sinohyriopsis cumingii. Next base: position 18,781,949 of record CM068832.1, on the reverse strand, counting down.
AACTGGCAGACCTGGTAATTCGTCGGGGATTTCCAATTCATAAGGGATTTCCAATTCATAGGGAATTTCCAAAGTTCTAGATTCAGACTGCGATAAACATATTTACTACAAAACACAAATCTATGATTCAGGTCAAGCACACAATGAACTTGGCTTTGGACAATTCCAAGTCCAACATACAATGTCACATTATCAATGGCATATAATGAACTGTAAAAATTCATTCATACTCAGTTATTTAAACATTTTGCATAAACTGACATTCGAAATCATGGGAACATGTAGTTATAATCATGCCAAAGATATCAGCTTAATAAAGTACGACAACCTGGACATAAAAGAGATATAACAAAAACCTATTTGACTACTCATTCTTGATGAACAAGGGCACAAGAGTCAACATACACTGCTTTATTTGTTTTTGGTGTTTTACAGTACAGCATCACATACTGGTTATTAGTTTATAGACTATTGACGTAAAGTACCTTGTCAATGGACAAAGTAGGTAAGTATCGGAAACTATGTTAAATGTTTATAGGGTCAAAAGGGTTTATAGGGTCCAAAGAATGTATGGTGTCAACAATAAAAACACATATAAACCACAAAGTCAGAAAATATGTGGTAGGCAATAGTCAGAGTATATAATTTCGAGGCAAATGAGTGGCCCTTAAAAGGGCCGTGTGGTTTATTCTCTTTCCATTCAGTTCTTCCACCATCTCGTCAGTCGGTCTTATAACTTTCCTTCCTTTTTCCTTTATAGGGATCCAGGCAGGATGACTCTGCTCTAAACTATTCGTGCACTTCATCCAATTTTTATTCAACCTGTAGAAATCTTCCTTGTTCTTCTTATTTTTCTTTTCTTTAATTTCCTTTGTCAATGTACACCTTATCTTTACCACCTCCACTTCCATCACTTTCCTCACAAAACTCTCGTCTATCTTGAAAGCACATGTTCCCATTTTCACGCTTGTTATCGGTGGGTAACACCAATCTATGCATGTCTCTATCTCTTTAAAAAAAAAAAAAAAAAAAAAAAAAAACAAACCTCAACCACTGCATCCAATCCACGGTGTCCATCAATTTACCCACTCTACAGTGTCCAACAGGCCATCAGTCCCTTCATCTTCACCTCTTCCTCCTCAGTTACCTTCTGACAAGTTCCCTGGCATTTTTAGGGCTGCCACTTACCGTTTCTCACCCATGCGACAGGAAAATCTAGCTGTTTTGCTAACCTTACTTTTCTTATCTGATTGTAGTCATCTAGATCATTCGTCTCAGTCAAGGTGTCAATGCGCTCAGAACTACTTTTAAAAAACAGAAACCCTTGTTGTCTTCTGATGTGCCTGACGTAGTTGTTCTAAAATCAAACAACAACAACAAAAATATAACAAGAACATAGTAACTTAAGGTCAATCCATCTTTGAGAACACACCATACAAAAACATTTCGAGAGATACAAAGACACACACGCGTACGATGTCGAGCTTTTTATATTATGCTAATTTGTTCCACACAGCATAGTAAATTGTATCCTATAAGAAGGCATAGCTCAGTACATTTTCAGGTCAGCGTCATTTAAATGTAGCTAAAGCTACCTAACTACTTTTAAAACCTTAGTGTGAAACAATATAATGTTTGCTACATTTAATGATGCTGACCTGAAAATTGACTGTGCTACAGATAGGATAAAATTTTCAGTGCTGTGCGAAATGAACTATCACAGAAAATACTGATCTCTGCACACAGACTATAGACCTACACACTTCATAGCCTCCCAACTGTCTTAACAACTATAGAAAACTTAGTAACAGCCAGAAATGTGTTATGTCTAACATGCTTTATTCTAATTTTGTTAAGCATGTCCATTGTGCCCTAGTTGAATCAAAAATATACTTTCAATATTTAATGACAAATAATGCACCTACCAGCCAGAAGGAATCATTTATCCGTTGATACATTAATCTATAAGCAAATTTCACTGTAGCACTTGCCATATTTCCAAGACATAAAACTAAATTTTCAAAGAATCCGTGAATTTGAAAGTTTTGCACATGGTTATCCGCTAGGGTCCATATTTGGAGGGTCTTTTATTGCACGGAGGTAATTTTACAATCAATATTAAGGACAACACAAGTATGTCACAAACAGTTTCACCTCCTCCAAAGAAAAGAAGAGTTATATACGATAGTGACACAGATCACTAATTACCCGTGAATAACCCAAACATGGACACTCATGCTACATGTAACTTTAAGTTATAATAATAACCTATACTACTACAACAGAGATGTGGGCCCAGTATCGTTCCATTATTTACAATATAATTTTCTAAACTGGAATTGATGAAAATGGAAATTTTCTTGTAATAAATATTAGCTATGTATTGTTAATTTCATATAACATCCATATATTAAATGTGATAATACCTCAATACTATACAACGTTTTATGTTGTTATTTATTTGGCTCACGCATAAAAACTGTGTACTTCGGATGACACGGTCACGCCACAGTCCTCATAAACTATATTACAAAAGTGAGAAGTTCATTTTTACTTTAAAGGAAATTATTGGGTGAAAAAAATAATCTAAGTTGGGTTTTAAACAGAGACAAGGAAATCCCAGTCGCGGGGATACATTATATGTCTCCCCCCTCGAATACCCTCGTGGGGAGACAAATATTCTAACCCCATTGACTGAATATTCATATGCCTATGACTTATCATTGTCAGGGTCCAATAGCACAATGACATACTCCTCCTGTACATATAAATCCATATGCCTATGATTTACCATTGTCAGATTCCAATAACACATTGACATTTTCCTATACATGTACATCCTTATGCATATGACTTATCATTGTGAGGTTCCAATAGCACAATGACATTCTCCTATACATGTACATCAATATGCTTATGACTTATCATTGTCAGGAACCAATAGCACAATGACATTCTCCTATACATGTACATCCATATGCTTATGATTTATCATTGTCAGGTTCCAATAGCACATTGACATTTTCATATACACGCTCATTCATATAACTATTTGTAGTCATCTAATTATAAACACAATAAACTAACAATGATTGTAATTTACTTGCTTATAAGGCTGCCTCTCCCTCCACCTCCCCTGTTTGAACAGCAGTTTGGCAAGTATCTACATATATTAAGGGCATCTTTGTCAGATAGAAGCCAATCACTACTTTGGGCAAAAGTACCACACCTCTCCCTCATTTAGTTGGGCTTATTACTATAATGGGTGGGTGAATTACTGTTGTACCTGTGAAGTGCATTTCTCTGTGGATAACCCTGATGAGACTGTACATTTTGAAGAGTTACGACTCTTTAACATTGTGCGCCTAAGTTTCCATTCTATTATCAAGGTCAATTAAAAATAATCAACATTGAAAGAAGTACACTTTGAAAAATAAGATAGTTTATACATAAATTTCATAATCTCATACTACCAAAATTTTATAATTTCATACAACTAAATATGCGTGTTTTTTTTTTTTTTTTTTTTTTTTTTTTTACTTTTCTTTCCACAAATAATATGACTTGTACACAATTGTATTTGACATCAACAGTTATTGTTGGGATCGAGTACTGTGGTTTTCTCATTTTACCCGCGTGAGAGAAAACAATGTTAACAGCCTTGTATAAGTGGTTTGCCAAACCACAATTAGCTTAATCCTAATTCCCACCCTCTCTCTTCCCGAGTAGTTACTTTGCTCAGAAAAATACTTGACACAAATACTTGACATGTACGATTATCATGTCTAGCAGAAAACAGAAAAGGACTGTACAACTGAATATTTTGTTTTGTTTATGGCTCCTTTACAATTTTAGTCATTACTAATTATTTACCAGCATTATATTTTATACTTATCCTCTTTCATTTAATTTTTTCCTTTTCAAAATAATACAAGTTTAATTATTTCCCCTTAATCCTTATATTCTACATATTTGTTTTTAATAAGGTCCCTTACATCATTTGTACAATACCGAAAACTAGGTTACACGTTAACAACTTTAAGTTAATATTTGCAGACAAGTCTTTACTTGTCTCGTTGTCGGATATAGTTACGCAGTTTTTGATGCTTTATCATCAGACTTGGTAAATGTTATGGTCATGATGTCAGGATGCGCATATCGACAAATTACATTACTCTGCATTTTTTGTAAAGAGTTGTTGCCCTTTTTTCTTCTGGCAGTGTACGACACAATCTCGTTAGCGCAACTATTGATGGACTTGCAATGCTATCGGGCATTTCTGCGCACCTAAGGTTTCCGTCACCAATACTGAAGCAAAACGCACACCGAATTAGACCGATTGACGAAAATAAAATACTGCATTCCTTACCATTTGAAAACAAGCAATTGTCACCAGAATATTCTGTTCAAAATAATATTAATTTTGGCACAGAGCATAAATACCTTCCAAGTTTATATAAATAAAGCTGGTCCGCCATAAAATATTGCCGATGTTACGAAAAATAGAAGAAAAAAAACTTTAAACAGCTCCAAAACCTCTGGGAAAGAATATGCCAAACTTGACAGAAAGCATCCTGTGCTGAAAACCATTCAAAGTGATTATACTGTTTAGTCATCAAATAAGGCCGACGTTGTACACACAAAAAAAAATACAAACCAGTAAAACATTTAAAATGACATCACCTAAGTATCCTGGCTTCAACGACTTTCAGATTTCTACAAATGATGTTGTTCATTTATCAAATGTGGCTGCCAGTGCTCAAAGGAGGAAACAATTGAAATAAATATTTATTGTTTGTTTATTTCCCTCGTATATAAGTAGCAGTAGGGTGGGGAACCATCCCAATGACTAACTCACAATTCAGCATAAGCGCACACTACTTTACAGGGAATAATGGTTAACTTTAGTACATAGTATTATATTCTAATGATAAACCCAATACAGAATTTGATATTGGCTACGAGAGAGAGAGAGAGAGAGAGAGAGAGAGAGCACAGAAGGAAAAAAGAAAGTATATGTTGTAAACATTTTCTACATGTACAGATATACACACATAACAAATATAAAAGGCATGCCAATTCATATGTAGCCACACATACCTACCTACCTACCTACCTACCTACATACATACATACATACATACATACATACATACATACATACATACATACATACATACATACATACATACAGTATTTTCCAGGGAAATAAAATAATTTGTTACATTTTTCAAAGCTTGTTGTTTTCACTCTTTCTTGATTTACTGTTTATTCGAGCCTAAACACGTAACATAAGAATTGGGGGCTAGTCCGGGATTTTGAATTTTGGCTAGAATATTTCAGAAAACTTTTTTTTTTTTAAATTTGAATTCCCATAGGTTTTTAAATCTTCAATGAAAACGGCAAGTGGAAGTCTTTCTTTCAAATCCTACCTAGGAACAATTAGATCTTTTGAAAAAAGGGGAATTGGTTCTGCTTGCCAGAAAATACGATCTTTCTTAGGTAAAAGCTTCCTTAACGAAACAAGAAATAAGAAATATTTTGGTTCAATATTTGGTAGAAAAGAATGTTTTGGATAAATGGGCTTAGGTTTCGATCAGTAAATCTGTAACAGACTCTGAAATAAAAGTGAAGGAATTAGAATTAAAATACAAGATGGAATTAGAGTTGAGGAACCTGGAACTTCAGAAAGTTAAAGATGAAAAACAAATGCAAATGCAGTTGCAATTTGAAAAATAAAAAGAACAAATGAAATTGGAGAAAGAAAAAGAAAAACTGTTATTGCAAAAATAACAAATGAAGTTACAATTTGAAAAAGAGGAGAGAGAGAGAGATAGGAAAGAAAGAAAGAAAAACAGACGCAAATGCAGTTCGATAATGAAGAAAGAGAGAAAGAAAGACAAATGCAGTTAAAAAAAGAACAAATGTGTTTGAATTTTAGCGGACACCAGACAAACTGTTTCAGGTTAAGCAGCTTATTCTTTTGATGCAGCCAGGCATTCAACCTCAGTGGACTATCTATTTTATTAAAAACATTAATATTATTAATCCTTTATGGTTTCTGCGTGGATACAATATAGGCCGTTCTATAGAATTTGGGGGGAGGAGCGTCAGCATACGTACGCAGGTGGGAGTGTGTACAAAAGTAAGCATGTGTACAGGGGGGGTGGGGTGTAAAGCTTCGCCAGATTTTTGTGTACGTACAAAATGGATGGCCCCAAACCCGATGTTGGTACAGCCATCCATTCTGAATGAGTAAGGATAATATTGGAAACAAGACATACCATTTTCATTTTGGACCAACTATACATCATAAGAAGTGTTCTGGTAAAAATTCCATGACAGAATTACTTTCTTTTCTTAAGGATCAACAGTGAGAAGATTTTCAAGATGGCTACTATACTGGCCATATCGGACACCAGATTTTCACTTAGGACAAACTAAGCTTCATAAGAAGACTTCAGTGAAATCACCGCAGAAATATTACTTTTCTTTCAGGAGGAGTATAGATGACAAGATTTTTAAAATAGGCACTGTGGTGTGTTTATTGGACATCCAACCTGTACCATTTTCATTTAGCACCAACTTGACGTCGCAAGAAGTATTTTGTGATAACCCCATGTTGATATGACCATTCCATTCTGGAGCAATAGCAACATTTCCAAGATAGCACTGTGTCAATCGATGGATGATGGACAACAGACCAATATCCCATAAGCTCTTCTGGTTAGTAAACAGATAATGCACAATACATGAGGTACATCTAAATGAAAAATGTTAACATGGCAATACTTAAAAGTATCAAAATATAAACTATAAAAGTTATTTTGTGAAACCCAGTTTTCTTTGAGTAACTGTGATCATGACTTTTGAACATTTAATCCCAAATAAATAGAACTGTTCCATACTTATTAAAGTTCAAGCACTCTACAAACATTAGGCAAAGTATGCGATATGGTCCTGAGATCAAGTTTTGATGCAAAATTATGGGGAGGGGTAAGTAAAACTCATTTTAATTATGTAATACTTAGTGGTCACTATTATTAAGTTTTTATTTTTGGGATGTGTGGCTAATGAATGACATCAGTGCAGGGTAGTAGCGGGGCATCCAGTAGTGATGGGTAAGTATCACAAATTTAAAGAAGTCAATTACAATCATTCTCAGCACTGATGCGACTCAGACTGGTGCTTTCAATCAGAGATGGAAATACATATGGAAGATGGTTTTTTGGCAAGGGAATCAGATTGACATAACAGGGAAATAATGTCATACTTCCCATTGAAGTGTAAACATCCTTCTTTAATTGACAAAGCAAGTAGTTTGCTTCTTCTCTGAGCTAATGCAACGGCCGGAAGAAAAATGGTTTTAAGTGCAAAATTTTCTAAAGGAGCCTTACTCAAAGGTATATAAGATGTTTTTGTCAGTGCCCACAAAAGACATGAAAGGTTCTATTTTTGTGTCAGTGAGTCACCAGTTTCTGTAGCTCAAAATGTTTGATAAGATCTGATCAGTGAGTATCTCAACCAACTGACTGACCTCTGAAAAATTTAAGAGTGTTTGAAAGGGCATCCCAATAACCTTCGATCATAGAGGCTGGACACGATGTATCCTCAGAAGGGAAATTCGCTATGGCAGCAAGAGAGGGTTGGCAAGGATTGACACAGTTCATAGAACATCAATCACAGAAGATTTCCACTTTGCATCATAGACCTTGGCTGTAGAACAATGCCAGGCCTGTACAATGCAGCAGTCAACTTTACTCAAAAACTTTGCCTGGTTAATGGAACGTTTGAGATGAACTAAGCATGAAGGTGGAGGATCTGGAAATTGGTGTGAACTACAGTACCTCTGTGTTGTGAGAGAAGATTGTACCAAGGAGGTAATACCCTTGGTGTGTAGATCATCATGTTGAGTAAGTCATTGAACCACGACTATTGAGGCCACAGATTTGCAATAAGGATGATCCATGTGGTGGACACACTGATCTTGTGCAATACGTGTGGAATCAACTGGAAGGGTGGAAATGTGTAAGTAAAGCTGATCCCAATTGAGACTGAAGACGTCCACAGGCGAGGCTGCCTGGTCTGGGACTAAGAAGAAATATAATGGAAGCTTCTTGAGTTTTGTCACAAACGAGTCCATGTGAGGCAGTTCTCATATACTGACCAGATACTCTGCATCGGTTTGATAAAGAGACCATTCTGTTAGAACTCCTTTGTCTGTTCTAGACGGACTGTCTGCCAGAAAGTTTTTCTTCCCTGGAATATGGCGAACTGGAATTGTAATCCCTTGTAATAAAGAAGGTTTCCGACTTCCACGCAAATAACAGGGGTACCTCCTTGTCATCTGAGGCACGCAACCACTAATGTTTTCTACTTACCCTTTATGGGCCAAAAACACAGATTTCATTTCTAAATTGTTTATTTGGAGAAGGCTGTCTTCGTATGACCAAAGGTCATGGAAAAGTATTCCTTCTGGTTCTAAATGAGCCCCTCAACCTAAATCCGATGGGTCAGTGTACCTATAGGAATGGGTTCTGGGGCATGCAGGTGAAATCCTCTCGAAAACCATATCTTGATTGTACACTATTTTCAGTGGTACTGAATATTTAACGCTAGAGGAATTTTAACTGAGTGACGATCCCTGTGAGCTTTCCAAACTGGCAACAGCAGAAACTGAAGAGAAGATAAATGAAGCCTCCGTAGGGATACCAGGTCTGTCGCGGAATTCAAGGTTCCCAGAAGAGAAAGATACAAACGAGTCAACAACGAAGTCTTAGTCTGTAACGTACTTAAAGGTTCCATGATTCTGCGTATCCTCTCTGGGGGAACACAAACTCGATTCAGAGAGATAAGGAAATTTATTCTTTTGTACACGAAATCTTGAGAGGGGACTAGTTCCGATTTCTTTAGGTTAGGAATCAGTCCCAATTGTGTCACCAAAGACCAACAGCTGTTCACATGGCTGCATAGGGACTGTTTGTTTATATTGTGTAGCAGCCAGTGATCGAAATCGATTAGTGGAAACCTCAAGTATCTCAAGCGCACCGCTATTACTCCCGTGAATCTGGTAAAGATCCTGAAATACTTCTGTCCGATCAACAACTGGACATTTCTGTGCGGAGGAAATATCGGAATGTGGAAGTACGCATCCTGAAACTCGATGGAAACTGCCCAGTCGGTCAGTTTGATAACATTCCGAGCTAAAAATGCATTTTCAACCATGAAAAATTCAACGTGCAGAAATTGTTGGGGGAGGGGAGGTTTTCAGTCCTTTTTGGGGACCAGAAATGTCAGGGATTAGAAAGATGGTCACTGGATGTTTTGAACTTCTCCTTTGCACCCTTCTGAAGAAGGATGTGCACTTCATCCTTTAATTTGACAACGATTGATTGATGGTTGAAGTTATGTGTCCTTGAGAGAGGAGGGAGTTCTATGAAACGTAGACGTAAAACTTTCTTCACAATAGAAATGACCCACTGATGTTCCGTGATGTTTAACCAGACCTCAAAAACGATGGCCAATTTGAGCACCTGCCTGTATTAAAGAAATGCATTGCAGGGGAGGTCAGGTGTTCCTATGGTCCACCTCTCTTTTGCCTATTTCTGGAAAAATAGACTGCTTTCCGCTACCCTTGTTTTTCCACTTGTTGTTCCGCGTCTGAAGAGCGGACTTATAAGAGGATTGGAGGACTTTGCTGCTGTGGTTGCGTACTACGTTTTGGTACAAATTGTTACTGACCCTAGGATCGATCAGGATGTGTGCGGAAACTGGCTCATTTTGACGCGCCAGCAACCGATGCAAGGGACCTATGTTGTTGGTACCTAAAACCCTAAGAGGTGATAGTGGGAATGAGGCCGCCAAGTAAGATCTCTGTATCAAAGTGTGCAGCCGTCTATAGATTTGTATATCGTTAACTGCTCTGAACAACACTCACTGGAATTAAACCAATATCATTTAACACAAAATTTTATTTATTACCGCAACCTGGAATTTCAACGTCGATATTTTGCCGTCGTGTATCTGCTGGGAGATAACACAATGGTACGGGTAGATTTGAGTTTTTTTTTACATCAAGCATATATCGTAATAAAAGTATTGGAGCCCAATCGCGTTCTTTAAAATGTTTTCCAAAACAAACGGCCACAGTCGGATGAAGGGTTTTCGGTTCTTATTCGAATACTCAGTGGATGCAAATCCAGTCAGGTCAAAACCTGTTAAGGGTCCGTTTATCGCTTCTCTGGTCATCTCGTGTGTTGGATGTCCAAATCTCTTAAAATATGTAGAACACTCTCCCATTCCAAGAAAACTTCCCGGATAACATGCAACCATATCAACCGAGACAACATCCGTGTTGGTTTCCATGAATTTTTAGAGGTATATTTGGACGCAAAAATTTTCATTTCTTCGTGGAGAGATTCTGTACGATAAATATATCCATTAGGCCGTACAAACTGATAATAGTTTCCATCATCGGAACTTTGAAACAGTCACACGGATACAGGGTCGCTTTTACTAATATTTCTGATAAAATCAAACATATCACCATCATTGAACTTAAAATTTTAATTTCGTGGAAATATTGTTATAGTCGAAGCCCATGCATGTGCATTTTGATCAATAATCTCAATCAGAGCTCCTTTCGATTTATATCTCGGTTCGTACAAACTCTCTCTGGTTATTGTTTTTACCATTGTTGGAAATTTTAGTTTATTTCCTAGTTCAGCGACGTCTTTGATAGACGCTCCGGTATCTTTAACTGTTTCTGCCCACTCATATATTTTTTTACGTCTTAGATCCTTTAAACCATTTCCACGTATAGCGTTTATGAAGTGTTCTGTAACTCGCTCGGCTACACAATTCAGCGTCGAAAATTCATCGATTTGCGATAATCAACGCCAGGTTTATCATTCAGCGGATATGTTGCATAAATAACTGCAGTCACAGGATACGCTAGTTCATAATACGGTTTGTCAATACCAGTCAACATTCCTGGTTTGGAATATTTATTTAACGTAACAATACTTCCAACAGCGTTTTCAACGCCGTGGTGCAATCGAACAAATCACATTTGTCACGGATAATCCAAGTATCAAATACTTCGGTGGTATCTACCACTACAACAAACTTGATTCTAAAAAAAAGTATCTTTGTTTGTCCAGATAATTAAAAATCATCACCGCTCCTTGTTCACTCTATGCAGCATCGACAACACCTTCGGTGTCGCGCATGATTCTGAATGTTGACCACACATGAGCTGCACCATCGCCGCGAAATTCTTCCCTGGCACAACGAATACATTTAATCAGAATTTTCGTCGGATCAACCAGAGCTCGCCTCTGCAAGTGCGGGGTTCTTCTGTCAAGATCAAATCAGCTTTAGAAGGCTTAATGACAGCTAATCTCTAAAACTCCTCCATATTATAATTAAGGGAGAATATATTCTTCACTTCCTTGTAACAAAGCTTGCGTAAACGAATTATATGGACCACACGTGCAAAGCGTGTAAAGAGGGAGGCTAGGACCAAAACCGTGTTTGAAGTGTGGTGTTGGGGTTAGAGGAAAAATACAGTTGTATGTGTAATATGGTGGTAAAAATATAGAGAACTTGAACGACATTATGAATTTATAAAATACCGCCGATAAATCTCCCATAACAAACGCTGAAGATTATTTCGCCAGATGTTCAATTATTTACACAGATAATAGTATTATATAAAATGAATCAAAATGAATTTGCGAAACATCCTATCATCAAATATTTTGAAGCATCTCGAGATGGTGTAATCAGAAACTGTTAACTAAAAAAAACAGTCGGTTTTGTTAAAAAATTTGGTTATCTCGTGTTCAATATCAAGGGGAATAAACATTATTTCTCATGAATTTACTTATGAGTGTTTTCATGAACTAATCGAAAAGGGTTTTGTGATTGGTCATATCAACGGCATAAAACTCGATAACTTTTTAGTAGTTTATGAGTTATTACACAGAATCAGAATTGCAAATTTGGTGGTACTGGTGAATACCAAAAAATTGAAAAAGTTATTAAACTGTAAATACAGAGACTGACGAAGAAATAACATTACAATCAATGAATGTAGCTGGAAAATATTTTGATATTGTTACACCTTCAGTAAAACGCGTCTCAAGTAATATAACCAAATTAGCATTTTCAAAGAAATATAAAGAAAAAATATATTTTCATTATCTCCCGATTGCGTTAGAAGCAAACACACTCTCTCTCTCTCTCTCTCTCTCTCTCTCTCTCTCTCTCTCTCTCTCTCTCTCTCTCTCTCTGGTAGAGTAATTAAGTAGTTACGCTGCTCGTTACTGCGTAATAATTTATGACGTTTGCGATTATTTATTTTCGTGTCATCGTAATTGTTATATTCAGTAATTTAACTGCATATGTGGCAATTAACTGTCAGTGGAGTAGCGTAATTTGTAACAGTGCAAATTAGTAGAAGGATATTAACATCTTTTGACTTCGTCCCTGACAAATTCAGAACAACCGTAAGTCACGCCCGCTTATGTAATACAGCTAAGTTAGTTTTAGATCTCTAGGTAAGACAGCTCTTTGCAGACACATGTATTTTAACCCGGCATAAATATATATGCGATTATTTTATACTGCGTGCTTTGGAAATCGAAATAAATCTAGGCTGCAGTTTACATAGATTATAATTTATTCAGTATAATGATCATTTGAAGGAATCCACCATAGGTAACTTCATAATAATTTCTGAAACATATATCAGCAAGGATGGTCGGTGGTGCAGTGATAACCCCATGACTGACAAATTTGTCGACCTTAAGGTGTTAATCGCAATTTCTAATTAATGGATGGGGAGCTCCGCCCCATGTTCGAATTTTAACAAACTAGAACACTTATCCACCACGTGGTACGTGGTGGATGCTCTTTTGCAATCTCTCGGGGCTGATTATGGGGGAAAGTGTGCGGTTTTTTGAACGTTGAGAAGACTACCCGTATATGTATTGCATCGTCCATAGAATTAAATTGGTGTTGTGTCGCCCATAGAATTAAGTTAGTATAGTGCCGTCTATAGAATTAAGTTATAGAATAAGCTGGTGTTGTGTCGTCCATAGAATTAAGTTAGTGTTGTGCCTTCCATAGAATTCAGTTAGATAAACTTATATGTTGTGCTCTCCATAGAATGTAGTTAGATAAGATTGTATGTTGTGTTTTCCATAGAATTAAGATTATATATGTACCCACTGGACCTACTAGAATATCGTTTGGCAATCTAGGACTTCACATGGGGTTTGTGCCGTCCTTAGATCTAAGATTATATGCGTATCGGCGTCTGGACCTGCTAGAATATTGTTTTATAATCTTGGGGTTCACATGGAGGTTGTGCCGTCCTAAGATCTGAGATTATATATACTATAAATGTGTGTGTGTGTGTGGGGGGGGTGACTTGGATTTTTAACGTGGCTTTAATTATTTCCAGTCATATCGCTACGCTGTCGTTGTTGTTGTTGTTGTTTTAGGGTTTAACGCCATTTTTCAGCACAAGATAGTCTATACATTGCGGCCAGTATAACTGGTGGAGGAAGAACCCTGGAAAACCCAGGGAAGAACCAACGACCCACGAGAAGCTACTAGCAGGCTTTCCCACGTACCCGAGCCTAGAACTCGAACCCACGCTACGATGTCTGCAATGTGGCAGTTTATAGTGCAGTCTAGCACTGGGACATCATGCCGCAGACATGTAGCATAATGTCCCATCCAGCCACATTATCCTGACACCAGGCCGACCAATCTTAACACTAACCTCTTGATGCTGAGCGCCAAGCGAGGTAACTGTTAGTACCAATTTTGTAAGTCTTTGATACGATTCGAAGGGGGTCAAGCCCACGATCTCCTGCATCCGAGGCGGACGCTCTAACGTTTAGGCCACCGGAGCGATCTATTGTAAATATGTGTTTTGTAAATATTGTTTTCAAAATATGTATGTATTCATTACATAATACATTTCGAAAATAGTAATGCCATTATTTCTATAATTCAAAAATGACATCATAACGGTATAAAAATGTCTGATAACTTAATTCTGAAAATATTATTTGTGATTTTGAATCATTACACCAAAAAGAATTCGAAAATAGATGTACACTACTAGCAGAATATCGATTCATTGAGCTGATTAAACAATCTATTTTACAATTCTGGGCGACAGTCAACGATACAGAAGTTGAAGAATTCGTTTCTCTCTCACGCGCGATTGAAAAAATTAGATTAGAATTATCTCACGAATACGAAACAAAATCATTGTGAATATGCGTGTAAGGCATTTGAGAAAGATTATGTCCGATCGTCAAAGGATACTTTGTAAAAGTGAAAATGAAAACAATGACAAGTCACTATTGATTGTCAAAGTGAGTGTTTTACACCGAATAATAATAACACGTACAATACTTATTCTGATTCAGATTATTTATTTTTTCCTTGACAATGTCAAGGGGGAAATGATAATTATGTACTTGTGTTTTCGATTAGATTATTATTACTTTGAGTAACTTTTACCCATCAAATTTGTTATATTCTATATCTAATAGGAATTCATTGTACTTTTAGCGAAAATAGAATTGTTTTACAGGAGGTTTTGTACCATCAGACGCAGTAAAAGTAGATTCCAGAAGATTCCTTGGTTGTTTTTTTCTATAGTCTGGAAGTTTCAGAAATATGTTCTTGTCCGTAGAAAACTCAGTTCGTTTAGGTTCTGGTGGTCCTTGATAAACAAGTGCTGTCTCTGGCCATCCTAATACAGTTCTGATCGATGACCGATATATATCTACGGTGTATTCTAGCGAATTTGTTTCTATTGCGGCTGATAATGTCGGTTCGTGAACAGTGATAGCTATTTTAGATATTTTGTTCTACCTATCATAGATTTAATTCTGTGCTGGAATTTCTGTGCTGGAATTTTATCGTTGATTTGTTCGATCGGATAGCTGCCCGTAGGTATGCTCACAACACTGCAATCGGGAGTTCCATCTGGTTTATTTTTATACGATAATACCAAAGAATTATTTGCTTGCAACCCATCAGATGAATTTGATCTAAAATTAGGCCAGTTGTGATATACTCGTAATTGTGTTAGTGCTATCTCGGTTGCTGTAATTGCAGTTGGAAAGTTGGCGCTTAATTCAGAGCTTGCTGAGCTTGCTGACATAATAGTGGTTTTTGATTAAGTTCTATTAGCGACGATATGTTGCAGTAATTCTTGCGATGACAACATTATTTATTACCCCTGATTTTAAATCGGGATTTTAAATACCGATCTTTTAAATCGGACATAGATTCTGACACAGCCATTGCCTGGTTGCAAATCTTTCTCATTTCTGTGAACTCAATATTTGATCTTATTCCATCGTTAAGGCCTAATGATATCAACGAAGATATTTTGGAGTATGCTGGCGTCTCTGTAATCAACTTTATTGTATCCTCATGCAATTTTGTATTTGTACATGTATATATTTTTATACGATGATATTAAGAATACCAGCAACTGTTTATCCATCTGAATCACAAATTAGTTGTTACAACTACTGGCGATGTTGTTGTTATTGTTGATAGCAATACGCCGGTTCCAGCGAAAACAGCAGACGTCGAATACACAATTATGTCAACGACAACTGCACGTCTGCGATATTTTTTTTAACTTTTACTACATACTCGTCAACGATATTTTTTAGTTCGGTTTGTCACTCACAAACTTGATTGTATCTGTAATATTGAACGTCGATTGGAGAGTTCATTATAGTTTATGTAGGTGGTAGTTTAGCGACTAATTTAAGACACAAATAGTAAATCAAGCCGAGTATTTTATTTTCTTCGGGTTCCATCTTTGGGTTCCTCGTCGTTTTGATCCATCATCACTAACACACATCCAGTAAATTCGTTAACTGGATAACGCCGTGGAATTTAATTGGATATTGTAAATGTTATAACGCTGAGTACTGAGAACCTGTATATACCGGTGACCTCAGTGCGATGTTTAATGGATTTATTGAGTGGTGTCCATAATGTTGATCCAGACGCTGCTGTATATACTAGACGGTTGGGAATTTTTACTTCAGAGAGTTTAATATCAACGACTGTTGGATTCTCAAAAAATTTATGAATTGCTCTATTTGTGTTTCAAAGAAAATGTGTAAACGCTTGTACATGATTAGACTATTCAGATCTAAACATATTCATTCCATCATTGATTGTCATTAACGAGTTCATCATCGGAATGTTGCTATCATCGACGTATTTGTTCGTTGCACGTAATCGCTTGATTCTGGTTCTCCAAGACGAGTAATCTTATTATTAGTTATGTTGAGAGAACCAGTCATTGTATCACCGGCGGTTAGTAAACGATCATTGGTCGCAGTTCTGATCGCGTTGTTGTCTACGTATCTTTTTATTACCACATGCTCGTCTGATTTTGGTTCTCTCACATTAATAATTGTATATTTACTCATATTGAGATCCCCATACATAATATCTCCAACTCTTCTGATGCGTCCAGTAATCTCACCTATGAGTGTTAAAATCGATTCCTCAGAGTTTTTAATTTTACCGTGTTTAGTAAACACCACTGAATTATCTTCAGTCGCATCTGGAACCCGCAGAATAATATCTGTCAAGGGGATATTTCTCGTCTTTAATTATCCTTGTTTATCCTGAAAAACAATGACTTCATTTTGGTCGACATTTGCTAGACTCAAAAAAGTAGCGAGTTCATCTTGACCTCGTCATGGGTTGAATATTTAGATAAGTCGCCTTGAGGTTTTCCCTGAGTCTTACTCAGGGTAGATCTTCCATAAATATCAAACATTATACTTTACGATCTGTTTAAAACGACGGTTGAGGGCTATACCGTCTAATTGTATACATATGCACGACTCTATGAGGTGTTGTTGTTGATGAAGATACAGCGTCGAGTACAGCGAGTACTTCACCGCCAAATATTGGCGGATCAGTCATTATGTTGATAATGTTGAATACCAGTTGGAGTGTTTTGAAGTCCGCCGACATATTTTAAAAATTCTTTTGGTGATGGCAGTCCATACGAATCGAAATAAACAGTCCACGTGGATCAATCGCGTATGCAATCCAATGAGTACCTGGACCAGAACTTGCAGCGATAATAATGATACCGGTTTCAACACGGTTTGGTTGTTTTAGCAATTGGTCACGCATAAAATTACTCTTAAGTTTTATGTTTAATTTTTTAGCAGCATCAATTAAATCAAGACTGGACATAGGAAGGAGACGCTTTAAATCTTACGAACGTCCCGTGAAGTCTCAGACCTTAACCGTACAACGAGATGAGGGGTTCCTGGCAGTCTTAGACCCTTTCCCTTTTTTGGAAGTCTTTTTTCTTGACCTGTTGCTTTCTTTAATGCCATCCCAGCAGCAGTTCCAACAGCACCAAATGCAGCTGCTTTTGCAACAGATTGGGCTTCAGCGGCTATATCAACGCTGATATAGTTGCAAGAAGTGGAAAACTTACGACCTATCTTGACTGCGTCTTTAATGGCACCCACAGAAAGTTAAGTCTAACGCCAGTCTCTGTTTGGAGTAATTGAAGTGCACGAGTTGACTTTCTGTTAGTGATAGTTTGTTTGGACCACCTGTGCTCTGTTCTTGTTTTAGTGTTATTTTTGTTCCTCATTTCTTTGCTAATTTCGATTGTAGCTTTTTTATCTGACCAGGAGTCGAGTAACATTAACGTGATGATATGACATTATAATATCATGAGTGATTTAATTACATGTTTAATACTGGGGCATCAATGAATCTCATTCGTCCACCAACACCTTCAAGTAACATTGTTTTATGTGAGAGTATTACAGCGATTGCTCTGTAATCATCAGCGGACAGTCGGGCTCGGAAGTGTATACCAACGATTGATTGCTTGAATAAATTCAAATGTTCCAGTGAAAAGTAATAGATCGGATACAGCGTTGTAAAATCCCGCTGAGATATCTGCAAACCAGAATCAACATTTTGATCACGTCTCATAAATGTCATCAAACGATGATAATCACGTGCAACATAATTATTATCAAAGTTAGTAGGACTTCTTCTGAAGGTTCTTTATGTCCATTTATCCTCAGCATTACTTTGAATACTGACTGTGGTCATTATCAACCGTGATAATGTTGATTTATCGCCCTGACTCATAAAAGAAATTAGCCATTGTTCTTCTTCGATCGATGGATTCATTACTGGCATCCACAACGAAAGTTTTGTTAATCTTATTTGACCTACATCAAACCCAGCAGCACGCCAGATTGCTTCATTGTCTTTGGCTTTTCTGACGGTGTGTTTAGCGCCAAATATAACTTGTATAATATTTCTACAGAATCCAAAGATGTGGGATAGTGGAATTGCACATGAAAATTCTTCATCGCCGTTCAACATTGATCAACGTGATACGAATCCCAAGTTGAAATTTTCATTCATTGATAGTACTGCGCTGATAGTTGCAGCTCTTACAGCATCTCTTATATCACGTTCTCTTACATTTTTGTGCTCGGGCTGATCAGTGGTATCTTTAGCAAACATAATTGACGGACCAGCTGGCCTCGAGTAATCATCGGAATATCGTGCCAGACCCAGTATTTTCGTAACAATATCAACATTTTCAAGACACATTTCAATATATTTTATGTCAATCATGTATGTGGCACTGTTAAATAATGCCATAACACCATTGTTAACAAAACCAACTCGATCACCAATTCCTTATGGTGTATCATCTGCTCTCAAAAGTCTACCTTCGATCTCGATAAATGCCCCAGCGGGTAAAAAAATATCTACTTGTATCCTGAATCTGTAATTCGATTTTTCCACGTGCGTTAGGTACACGTGCGTCATAAGAATAATATTGATAATCACACACAGACTCATCTTTGAGAATCGGTGCGTCCATGTCAAATGCGGGATCAGATGCACGTTTGAACATTTTATTATATTTATTATCGTCTAACACGAAGACCACTTCCAGACTAGCAGTTATATTTTTTTCTTTTTTCTGGTAGTGGTGCACAAACCAACTCTGCTAATTTTTGACTTGCAGCTTGATTTATTATTTTACAAACACTTGCAGCGTCACTTCAGTGCTTGGTAATTTTACTGGTTGCGGTTTTCGTCGTATTAATCGCGCTAGTCTATCATTGATTGCTGAGAATGCTTTGCTAGCAACATCACCAACAGTAAGAAAAATACCTTTGTCACAAACAACGTCAATAGCTTTCATAGATAATTGTTTTGCAATCGGTATTGCATTTGTGACCATTCTTCTAAACAGATCCTGAACAACATTACCAAGTCCATCACCATGTATCGCTTTGTATGTTGATAATTTCGAATTCATCACCCTGACCATTACAGGTCCACATTGAGCATCTTATTTTCTTGTCACTGATCTAATTGCATACCCTCAATCACTGCGGTAATCATCGGCGATTTCATCAATGAGAGACCGATAAACATTAATGTCCATGATACTATCTGTAAATAATCGTTCACAAATATCAGCTGCTTCAATGATAATATCTGGGGAATTATTACCGGCTCGTCTTCCGTCAGTCAGAATTTCTAATCGTTCAACATCGGCAAGGACATTATTGGAACATGGATTAATAAGACCACTTCCTCGAGTAACAAGACCACTTCCAGTTGCTCCTTCTTCCTCACTTGTTGTTTTATCTGGGTTTTTTCTTCCATGCTTTTGAGGCTGATTTCCTTTCTGAGTTTGCTTTTTCAAGTTGCTGCTTTATTTCTTCTTCTTTTAGTCTCCTTTCTTGCTTTACTTGTACAATATATGCATATACTGTACTGTTAAAGAGGTCAAAACTATTAGTATCTTCCTTAGATCTGATTTGAGGAGTATCAGTAGCGATGCTATATATGTCCCTGACCCAACCATCAGCTTTTAGAGTATTAACATATTCGGGTTTCATATACCTATTTATATCGCGATATCCACACACGGCAATATTAACTATTTGGTCTGGGTCTTTGATAGCGGTAATACCTTCGGGTTTGAATTTATCTATGATGTATGATGTTTATTCTGACTCTTGGCAGAGGTTGTGGTTGAACTTCAGGTTGTTGAGGAGGTTGCCCAGGTGGTGGTTCAGCTGCTTGAAGACGTCCAGCAATATCAACAGGTAATGTCTCAAGAACTTTTTGTGCTGCCTCAGTTGCTGTAACAATTTTCTTGGTTGGTTCGACAGTTGGTTTAAATAACTGTTCTGTACCACCTGCACATTCCATGAGACTCCTGACTCGCTAGTATTTGTTGCTTGACAGAATAACGAACGGGGAGATGTTTCTTGATTGCCTCTAGTCGCTCTCCAGCTAATATAGCTGTGTGAGATTCCATTATTGATATAATAATGATTTAATTACTCACACACAACAGCAGCAGGAAGGTTGACGAAAAACAATGAGTGTCAGACGGGTAAACAAACACAAAAACACAAGCGTCAAAAATAAAGTAACCCAATTAGAGAAATCTCGGTCGGTTAGAGGCTTCGGTTTGGAGTTATTGACCTTGTATTTTTCATTTTCGTAGGAAGCTTTGTTTTCGCGAATGGACTTTTCTAAATAGTGTTCTATTCACCCTCCCTGCTGCTTGAGATATCAAGTCAGGAGCTTCTGCAATTATTGATGGTAATTTGTTCCATGTCCATCAAAGGATGAGGAAAAAGCTGCTGCAGCCTTCATTTGTGGAAATAACACAACGCAAGTTCGCTTACCAAATGGAACATCAATTTTTACAGCCGAAATCAGAGCAATAGACCTTGCTCTGCAACATATAGAAAACAAACGTATTTTAAACAGTATCATCTTTTCCGACTCGCTATCAGTACTTCAGTCACTACACAATAGAAAACTGTTGAATCCATTATTGACAAACATACTCGTCAAAAATACCGACCTGAGTGTCTCCCACAATATAATATACTGTTGGTTACCTAGCCATATTGGTATCAAAGGTAACGAAAAAGCGAATCGCGCTGCTAAAATGGCCCTTACTCAAAAACCATCTGTTTTTAAAAATACCGTATACTGATTTTAAACCTAGTATTAGAAAGTCCTTACGTCAGAAGTGGCAGGCATCATGGAATGATGCCGTGAATAACACACTTCATGCAATCAAACCGACTCTAGAAGAATGGACTCCTTCCTACAGAACCATGCGTAGGGAGGAGGTAGTCATTGCAAGAATCCGAATTGGTCATACTTATATCACCCACTCCCACATACTGAAAGGTGAAGACCCACCAGAGTGCATTTCTTGCAATGAACCATTCACTGTTAAGCACTTTATGATAGTGTTTTAACCTGCAACCTACGCGCGATCGTTATTACATTGTGCATGACATGAAAGAACTTTTTGATACTATAAAAATACTCGTATTATAGAGTTCCTGAAAGCAGTAAATATTTACTCTAAACTCCTTATGCTATCACCTTGTGCAGTTTTATGCAATATATAATATACCATCCCGTTTTAATACCTTTTCATCATTTTTCATTAACATACAACGTTTACATCCCCCGTTGATCGGGAAGCTTTATTTTGCACCGGTACCATCTTACCGTTTTAATTTCAACCATTTCTTCTTTTATATCGCTGGTCGGTATAAGACCTTTTATAATTTTTAAAAGATTATACAAATAATATTTTGTTTGGCGCTAAATAGCCTAACAGAGCTGATGCGCCGTTAAAAATAAAATCAATTAATCAATATTCCATGTCCATATTGTACATTGGAAGAAGCTGAACTTGAAACAATTTGGCGATGTTGACTTTCATTGGAACTTTTTTTCCTGTGCTTTGCCATAGTTTGGCTATATGCCATGGTCAGGTCCGCTGCTATGACCACTAGGTTGTTTGCAACCTTGTACAACATGGCCAGCTAGTTCAACGTTCTAAGAAATCTCAAGAACAGGAAGTTAGTTCATCTAGCGCAGACAAGGTCTTTCCATGCAGATAGGTAAAAGCTTAATAATAATGACAGGTAAACATTACCGACATTACAACCATTTTTCTTCTCCAGTCAGTAATCTTGACCTTTTGATTCCATAATCAATAGGTTTCCTAATTGCCCAACGTGTTATCCACAAGCTTTGATGAAGCTCAATGGTCAAGAACTGAAATTTACGTGCAGCAATCAGTCAGACTTACTGACCCCAATTTGAGTAGGCTTCGTTTTTTTTACCCCAAGTCTAAGCCATCCACAAAAAGGCTGGGCTATGTCTTTGATACAGAATAGTATTGTGTAGAAACCATCTTTTGACCTTGACCATCAACCTTTTGAGACCAACATTGATGTTTCTTCTTGGTAAATGTAACTGCAGATGGTATAGTTCTCCATCTATTAGGCAGAAGCCACTGATCTTCTTTCAGTGAGCAACTTTGACCTTTGAACTCTAAATCAACATTTTTGTTTGTCACGATTGTATGCCATTTATAAAGGTTGGAAACTATATATAAATGGTGTACAAATCCTTATAATGCAAAACTCGCTTTTCTTCTTCCAGTGAGTAATTGTTCACCTTTGACCTTTTGATCCTAAAATTGACAGGCTTCTTCCCTACTGTAAGAGTATGCAATCTACACACATTGGTAGCTGTCAATGGTGGACAACTTGTGTGCAAAACCAATTTTTTTCTCTCGGTCCCATGAACTTGACATTCGACCATGAAATCAATACGGTTCTTTTATAACCCAAGTACAAGCTTACTGCCATCTACAAAATTTGGTAACTGAACCATGGACAACTTAAGTTATTAGACTTGGGGGACAGGGGACATTATAATATAATATATCCAAATTGTATTTTTTAAGGACTTTTATTCAAATTAGCTTTAACAAATTCTTTTTAAATTCACTTGTTCAATCACATTAGTCATTGTGCTTAGTTGGTGCCCATACACAAGTAGCTTTGAATTTCTAAATGCAAAATCAGGGAAAAAAGTATTTACTTATTTTCATATGGAACTGATTTTTAATAAATATTGAAATTTATTTTATTTACTCAGATTAAATAATAATATTAGTTAAGTTTTAATGCACTTTTGACACTGTTTATATGCATCATCTATGTTCAAGTAGATGCCAACCTATTTACGTTCATCTCCCTAACTTGTGGTACTAGTTGCATTTCTGAATTAAAATGCTGCAGTAGGTTTATTTCATTCACAGCTCTCCATGACTTTTCTCATTTTCCAAAAAGCCACTCGTACTAATATAGCTCGAAATAGATCTCCAAATTGATTTACAAATCTTGATACAATATATGCATTCTAAAAATGCATATCCCAAGTAAAACTCATTTATACATTATGCTAATCAAGATCATATTACAATGCTATATTAGTGGGACACCCACCCACCCCTTTTCACTTGAATGGACTTGCTTATCACCTACTGTTGATATCAAGTGTGTGACAGCTAACGATCTTCTCGATATCAAGTATGTATCATACCATCTAGTTTATATCAAGTCTACAACAAAATTAGACTGTAATAGTGCACTACCCACTACCCTGTAGATATAATGTGAATAACAGAGTTAACTAACCATGACTTTGTCAATATCAAGTTATTATACTAACCACCAACTTCATTGATATTAAGTGCATGACAGTTAACCATATCGCTGATATCAAGTCTCTAACCATTAACTGACCACCCTTATTTGTGATGGCATGACAATGATCATAAAAAGATCTCCATTTTGCTAAAAACACTTCAAGGAAGAAATAAATAGGTGAGACAGTGCCGATCATAAATGGATTTCCATTTTGCTAAAAACACTTCAAGGAAGAAATAAATAGGTGAGACAGTGCCAATCATAAAATGATTTTATTTGACATTTAATCTTTTAAAACACAATTCATATCAAAGTAAAAACGTATCTAAAACTTCTCAAGAGCCATTATGCAAAGGGAGGTAACCCAGCTTTGGCTTTAAGGAAAAGTTCATAGTTAATACTAAAGCACTGTTGGGATAAATTTCAAAAATTAAACAACTGTACAAAACTGAAGGTGAAATGAAAAGCAAGAACACACAAATCAAACTTCATTACAATGAACAGTCTGAAAGACAATACAATTCTCCAGAAGTGTTGTCTTACACTTTTTGTGGTAAAGAGGCCATACAAGTTTAGGCATAAAAAAATCAGTGAGTGTGTACTATGATCAGAAATTTTAATATAGCATTTGTAAACCAGTGGGAATCAATAACATGTTGATTGGGATCTATGTAATTATTCAGAAAAACGTTAACACACAACAATATACAATAATTTTTAATAAGGCTTAGTTTGGTTTTGTGGGATTTAATGCCATTTCAGCACATGATAGGCTATACACAGACCTGCCAACCCTGATGAGTCCATTTCAGTAAGGCAGTTGATTCTTTTCTATTTCACATGACAATGGCAATCATATCTCATGCCATGAGACATATACAAATTGGCATGTGATGTCCAATAAACATAATTGTGTCCTTTCAAGCCTGTATTAACAAGAATCTGAATATTCCTTTTATTCTTCTAATTATTAACTCTTTTCTAGAAGCTTATTTTCCATTTCGTTTCCAACTTGCATTGCTTTCTAGATGCCATTTAAAAAAATTCTATAATCAACAGTTTGATCATGCAGACGCTTCACATGAACAAATAAGTACAGCTTAAAACATCTGCTGTAAGGTTAATCTGGTTCCCTGACTAATTCACTTATTCTAAGATGAAACCCAGATCAAAATAAAACAAGGATGAACCAATTATCTGGATTTTTCAGCAATGATCATTTTTCGTAATTTTTACTAGTATGCTGCAAGTCTGTATTTAAAGGGTAATTTTCATAAGACTTACGGCAAAATCGTAAGAGTTGGCAGGTCTGTATACATGATGGTTGCTGAAGGAAGAACCTCCAAACCATAGGTAGGTGCTGGAAAGCAGTCTCACATGTTGGTCAAGACAAAATTCTATTTTCCAAGATAAGATTGGGTTTAATGCTGCAAAAGAAACTATCATCTAGTCTTTTCTTCAAATATAAGCCAATTTTCTTTAATAAAGTTAAATTATCTTAATAAATATCTGTAAATTTGCCCCAAAACATTATTTTATGCAGATATATACCATTCTGTCATATATCTTGACTAACATTTCGAAAAATAAATAATACAACTGACTTGGAAATATTACTCAAATGTATAATTGCAGCATTCTGATTGGTCAAAATATATCTAGTATCTTATTTTAAATCATGTAATGATTCTATAGGAAGACTTAACCTAAAAAAATCACTACTGTGCAAACGCATACAAAATTACTTTTATCACTGTATTTTATTTCCAGAACTGTTTGTATTCCTAAGATACAAGTTGTTTAGTTGTGGGTTAATGCCATTTCTTAATGCAAGATAGCCCAACCATGGCAGGCATTTTAAATGAAAGGATGTGAGAAAACCCCTGTAAGAAACAGAAACCCATGGGAAACCACAGGCAAGCTGTCTCACATGCTCACACTAGCCATGCCAGAGACTTGCGCCAATGCAAAATGAGGAGAGGTGATAGTGATTCATAAAGCCAAGCCCTTTAAACCACTTGGCCATCTATGGCCCCAATACAAGTTGAAATTCAACAAATGAATTAATAGATCAGAGTGGCAATCACTGATGTGATTTAAAAATGTATGATGAATATCACAGAGTTCACTTCATAGCAAAACTAATTATAGCAATAGTGAAACGGTGATATATAATGGTGACATTAAAATGCAATTTTTCTTTGATACAGAGAAAATAAACATCTTATTTGTTCTGTATTTGTTCATGTTTAAAATTTATATACAGAGCACAAGGATATTTTTCAGTCCTTGATAAAATGTACATGTGCAGAAAGTACAAGCACTGCTAAGTTAAAAGTTATGTAAATATACAATGAAAACTAACAGCCTTTTGTTGTGTCATGGTAGCAATTTTGATTCCCTCACATTGGCTCCATACTGGTACTTTTCAAGGATAGTTCAAGGACAGTCAAGGAGCTTGGTAATTATCTCGTTCTTTTATCTTACAAAGAAAGAAATCTTGTCTGACATATATTCCAAAAGACCATTCTATCCTTAGGGTACCTTAAAGTAGGAAATAAATTTCCTTTATTTTAAGCATTCCAATCATCAACATCCACCAAACATATTTAGATTTGTCAATGATATAATTGGCTAACAAAGTTTCATGGTTCCAGTCCATTCCAAATGATACTGCAGCATTCGCCGACTGAAAACATCACCATGTACAATCACTCAATCAATGATCGCACATGTAAACAATAAATAATGATATTCTATGCATGCATGACGAGTTTTTACTTTGCGAAGAATTAAAGGCACTTGTGTGTGTTTCTTAAAAAATATACCACATGATGCCTCCTGACATCTAAAAAATGTAATAAATATGAAAAGTATGTAGACCAAGCTGTTCTCTGTGTTCTTCATCAAAGAAAAAGTAAAAGAAATAACCATCAATAAAGCTAAGTGTTTGGATAAGGAAATATCACAACCTTGCAAAAAAAGTATTACATAAAATCTTGTTTAAGGCTTCAAAGTGATGGATGGAATAAAATGCTTAGAGACAAATAATTTTATTTTTATTTCACTTAGAGTAAAAATACATTTTTAGGATTAATGGATATTTGCTTGTACCATATAAATGCAATTTCTATGTCCTACTGGGCTATAAAACAAATCCAGCTGTTAAATATTTCTTGTATTGGAAAGTGCATGAATAGAATGTGAATTTGATTACAGTACGCTATTACCGAAAGAATAAGACAAATTATTTAAAGAGAAAATAAAAATAAATTATGGCTTTAAAAACAAAGACCAATCCGTGTCTGAGCTTATTAAGAAAACAATAACCCAAGTATAAAACTTCCAACATTTGCCAAGACAATTTCTTTGCCTTGTTATCAAACAAACAGAATGAAATTATATCACTAGAGAAAACTTGAATCAATAATTTCAAATCAGGCTGTTGTTGACTTTAACAACATTTTTTTAAAATATATATAAAATTCCAAGTAAGTTAAAAGTTTACTTTTCTATAAGAAAAGCGTGTATGCTATATAATTCATGTTCTATTTACAACATAAAAAAGTTAAAAATATATATATTTCCCCTATCTTAAGCAGGGGTTGTAACCCTAAATGTCTTGCTTTTGAAACATGAAAGACAACAGTACATCATGTTTTTATAATGGCGTACCAAATGCATGCTATATTTCTCTAAGTGAACAGTGCATTTATATCATAAATAACTCTAAAAGCTTAAGCAATATATTAATATTTACAACATGGCTCACAGCCGGAAAACAAAGGTGCACAAACTTACTGTAAAAACTGTAAGCTAATGTAGTGCACTATGGCAAATAAGATGGAAACAATGGAACATCCAACAGTTAAGGCACATTGTATGTCATTTGTACCAAGAATCTAATGTGAAAATATTGCTAATAAAAATTACATTATATAATCTAGCTTTATAACGATGTTTTCTGATGGCGTTTATGTCGACTTGCACCGCTGATTTCAACTGTTATCAGTTTCATTCACGAAAAAGGATTAACATCATGTTCTTTACTATCAGCCAACATAAACACACCACCAGACATTGAAAACTGAATCAAATATAAAACATAATGGACGGACTGACGGACAGATATCGGTAATGCTACTTGTCCTTACCACAAATGTGGCGCATAAAAAAAAACACATTTCAATTGAAATATTTTGATATTTTTTTTTTTGCTATTTAAATCTATCAGAACTATTGAATAGACATGAAATACATGAAGTGTGCAATTATACACAGATGAAAGCAATATGTTCATTTATAGCACAAAATTTAGACAAACAAATTTTTGCTGCAAAAAGTTGATTTTTTTTTTTTAATATAGGGCCAATTTGTGACATGTATGATGCAAATATTACAACTGTCAACCTAACTTAATGTAGTGATCAAAAAGTAATTTATGCAGTAGTTATGTTCATTACTTGCCCATAAATTATGGATATTTATTAGAATTGCATAAAACGTTAGAAGTCCAATTTCATTTCACATTTAGATACTATTTTTCCACAACACAACAAGAAATCAGATCTATATGAACAAGTGTTTCACAGAAAACAATGTTTGCCCATCATCATCACCAGCAGGATGAAGTATTTTTATCACAAAACAGGAAATATCAGCATATCACGGTACAAACATACATCTTAGCTACCAGAAATATGTATGCAGATATCAAATGTGAATAGTGTATAACATTTCATTCTTCCCAGCAAACTAACAAATTTATTACCTTATAAACTTTGCATAAACTGAAAATACAATGTGAATCTTTCATCTGCCATCATGTAGATGAGTGCTTACAAACAGGATGCTAGTTGTAGCAATTACCTCCCTTGGACCTAAAACACACTGCTACCAGACAACCTGAGAATTGTTTAATTAAAATGTAGCCTTCTTTTTGGGGATAATTTCCAGTGGTGTTCTATGCAGTTTTGTTTAGCAGTGGATATTGCCAGTAATCTTGCAGCTTTATTTACATCCCCATTTTAAGTCATGTGAACATCTTCGAGTTGGTAACCCCATTTAAATGTATTTTAATAGAAATTGTGGATTTTTTATCATCTGAGCAATCCTTTACCAAGAATTCAGTTTCTGAGGTAACAAATGCTGATGTTACATTAAAGTTTAAGCTGAATACAACAGGTGATGTAGAAGATTCTAGATTTTCAGTGACTTAAATATTGAACAGATTGCATTAACATTACTAATCACAACATTACTGCCTTTGCTGCCCACAAAGTGATACCTGCACAGGGAACGTTAACATTACTGATGACAACAGTACTGCCTCTGCTGCCTGCAAAGTGATACCTGCACTGGGAACATTAACAATACTGATGGCAACAGTACTGGCTTTGCTGCCCACAAAGTGATACCTGTACAGGGAACGTTAACATTACTGACGACAACAATACTGACTTTGCTGCCTGCAAAGTGATACCTGCACAGGGAACGTTAACATTACTGATGATGACAGTACTGACTTTGCTGGCTACAAAGTGACATTTGTATAGAGAACTTTAACATTATTGAAGTCCACAATGTGATACCTGTACAAAACTTTAACATTACTGATGACTACAGTACTGCCTTTGCTGCCTGCAAAGTGATATCTGTACAGAACATAAACATTACTGATGACAATAGTACTGCCTTTGCTGCCTGCAAAGTGATATCTGTACAGAACTTTAACATCACTGGTGATGACAGTACTGACTGCACTTCGCATTGCAATATATATGTATATACAGGGAACTTTAACATTATTAATGATAACAGACTGACTTTGCACTTGCACTCCACACTGCAATACCTATCAAGGGAACTTAACCTACGATGATAGTACTGCATTTGCTGCCTACACAGCAATACCGATACAGGGAATGTTAACATTATTGAAGTTCCCATAGTGATATCTGTACAGAACTTTAACATATGATGACAGTACTGACTTGCTGCCTGCAAAGGGATACCTGTACTAGACTTTAACATTACTGATGATGACAGTACTGACTTTGCAGTCACTGTACTGGGACCTTTATCATTATTCATGATGGCCTTACTGACTCTGCCGTCTGCGGAGTGACACCAATGTCCATTCACAGGCAAGACAAATCTATCTGCAAAGTGACACCAATGTCCATTCACAGGCAAGACAAATCTATCTGCAAAGTGACACAATGTCCATTCACAGGCAAGACAAATCTATCTGCAAAGTGACACCAATGTCCATTCACAGGCAAGACAAATCTATCTGCAAAGTGACACCAATGTCAATTCACAGGCAAGAAAAATCTATCTGCAAAGTGATACCAATGTCCATTCAAAGGCAAGAAAAATCTATCTGCAAAGTGCTACCAATGTCCATTCACAGGCAAGAAAAATCTATCTGCAAAGTGACACCAATGTACTTTAACAGGCAAGAAAAATATGTCTGTAAAGCAACTCCAATGTCCATTCACAGGCGAGAATACAAAATGCAACATAGAGGCTGAAATCACAAAAAAAAAAGAAAAAAGGAAGACATGATTTTTCTATCAGGATCTTATTTTGCTTACAAAATCTCATGCACTTATAAAAAATACATACAATCTGATTTCAATTTCGATAAGTATATCCTTTCACTTTAATGAGTAAAAGAGTTCACAGTTTACCCCACTTTTGCATTAAAACTGGATGTGTATTCTCAAATGTTTTTACTATTAAACCAACACCTTAACTTCAAAGACCTAATATTCTGACAGTCTATATCATATTCAAGTTGAAATAATGAAAATATTATGTGGTTCATCAATGTGCAATATCCATTTTAGCTTTCTGAGCTACTGGTTGGTGCAAAAAATATTTGTAACATGGGGCTACAAATAATTTAGTCTTCACTGTCTACCCGTGTTGAGGTTTGTTTACCTGTGTTGAGGTTTGTCTACCTGTGTTGAGGTTGTCACATGCACTACAAATAAAGCTCTGTTCAATAGGGACTTTGTTTTGCAGCCAAACTCTGCATTCTCAAAAGTATTTCAATGAGATGAAGTACAATACTGGGATGGCAGAATTATCTCCCTTGAAATATTCCTTGTTCATATGGATTTTTAAAATTAATTTTAGCATAATGCTGTCATGGCTGAAATACTTGGCTCCAAGGGTAACGTAATTTACGTAATACTGAGAACACTCATAATGTTTGATCTGAATTATTTTTAACTGCTTCATCAACATTATCCCTTGTGATCTGTCTTGTCACCAATTAATATATCAATTCAATCAATCAGCATTACTTCCTCTTCCTTTCTTCCTTCATGATACTTTTCCTTCTCCATCCAGATGTATTATTATGGGATGAATAGCATATCCATGATTAAGGGTTGCTACGGCAACTCTGTGTATGAGTTCAACCATTAATTGCTTCACATTTTGGCCACAACCTACAGACATTTAATCTCAGTCAGACGCACCATAGTTGTGATCATTTACACTGCTGAGCCCACTTTGGAAGGATCCTCCGTCTTGCATTTGTAAACCAATAGTTAATCTGGTTGATTGTGAGACCAGTCTGTTTGATCAACATTGCTTTTTCATCATCATTTGGATAGGGATTATCTTTGTGTTGTCGCAACCAGTCCAACATGATAGCCACTGCCTGAAATCACAAAAGTATCATGTTATTAGCAATTGTTTTAATTGAATTTCTAATTGTTACTAACAAGACTTTTATTAATTGCAGCAATACATGTCCATGAGAATCAAGGGTTGGTTTTGCTATTGTTGTTTTGATCATAAGAAATCCATTTTTCAAATAACCTAGAAAAAGACAGGAAACAAAAAGCATAACATTGGGCTTAAACCTATGACTCTTGCCTTCAGAACTGATCTGTCAAACCCATACTTCTAATCCACTCTGCTACTGGTGCGTACATCTTCCTGGTCAAGCATTCTGTACAGTTTATTTGGCTAAAAGTTCCCTTTTCTGTGGAGATCAAATGCCAGAAAAAAATCCAAATACAAATAAAAGGAGAACAATTAATGGCTGGAGTTTGATGAAACTTGAAAAAACGTGGTCTTATCAGAATCCAATAGACTATTTTTCTCTTCCTGCTATGCCTGTAGGTATACAGTTTGATCAAACTAGAAATGTGTCCAACGAACTGAGATACACCATCACAGTACCTAAATGCAAAACTTAATGATTGATGGATGGATTTATTCAAATAAGATATACAAAGGAAATACTATATGACTACTATTGGATAGAAATATTTGAATCCACTCACTACTGCAGATAGGGAAAGAAGTAAAATTACATTTTCCCTTTGCAACAAAATGCCTCACAGTACATAATTTACTTGTTTTGCCGCATTTGCTTTTTTTAAATTTGTATTTCTTTGCTGCCTTTTTTCAAACATGGCTAAGAGAATTCTTGATGTCGTGACATTTGAAGAAACTGACAAGGGAGACAACTCAATGGTTATTCACCTCTTTTGGCAGACTGGGATGTTTCTTGGACTCTGTTTTGCCACCATGGTTGCTACTGCTACTGACCATACTACCATTATCACTTGCACAGTCTGCCAGGTCATGGAGAGACTTGAATTGGGGGGAAATCATGCCCTGGAAATCCAAACCTTTCTTGGCCATCGGAGAAAACAGGTCACCTGGAAGCTGAAACAAAAGGCAATATATGTTATTGACAATCAGCAAACGCTTGCTAAGATCTAATGGTTTGAGAAAATTATGCACCCGCACCCCCACGTCAATATTTCCACCACCAAGTATCTGTCACAAATAACAACACTTTCTTGCTACATTTTCATATGTTAAGAAACTTTGACCCCGTAGTAACATAAAAGGTTTGCAAATGACTAAAGCTGTTCAAAAGGTACCCAAGTACCTGCCCATTCATAATTACAAGGGTATAAAATTTGCTATAGTGCACCCATTTAGTTCATGTAAGGTCAGATCTCAAAGATCATATCTGTCGATGTCAGGAGTGAGTGAAACAATAATGAGAATAGTTCAATGCTTGTATTGTGTGACTATTGTCAGATGCGCATTTATCCATCTTAGACCTACATCTACTGATCATATATTTTCAATGTATGCGACCATTTAGCTGTGTAAATCGAACAGTTCTCATACTTTCTTTTATAGTAACTGTACATGACAAATTTCCAAGAAAAATAGACGGGTTTCTTGAATTTGAGACCACATGTCACAAACTCATTATAGTTTGATAAAAACTAAAGTACCAGACCAGTGCATATTAAAAAAACATGGTGACAAATATTAAGTGAAACAGGCTTTTGTGATGTGACTTGTGGATGTTATATGACTGAAAAATGTTACTGAAGAGGGATTTTGTTAAATTTGAACATGTTGCATCAAGAAAAGGACCAATCAATAACACTTTACAAATTTTGCAAGACGAATTAGACAGTCGTGTTATACAGCATTCAAAATTTGTGGACTTGATTTCATGCTCTTTCAGTGAAAGTTAAACATGTAGACTATTTAAAGTGAATGATGTGTATAAATAATTTATCATTTTGTATTTTTGTCTGTATTCTTGTACTAATTCAGACAGATATAGATGATTTGTGACAAGAATTTTAACAAACTGCAGAACCAGGTTAGTAGCACAAATATGTTCTTCATGCGGCTTTCTGTAATTATGATATATAATAGATTAACCTTTTTATGTTCTTTACGCTTTTTCTTGCCACTTATATTGGTAATAAATATGGTCGTATCTCTCAGGGTGATTGGCATTTATGAGCTTACATTAAGCATTTCAGGTTTACATTTAATATAATTTCTGTTTGATCTGGGTAACCAATCATTAGAATAAATGGATACTCTACAGACTTTTCATAAAATCTTGACTGCAGTTCAATACTGTACAATACATTCTTGTTTTAACTTTTGCCAAATCAAGATTACTAATGAAATCTGCAGTTTGTGACTGAAAAAAACCTGAACTTGCAGTATCAAATTCTAGAAAACTGCAATTGCATGCATGGATGCACATACATTTTCAATAGATTCAGTGTCCAAGTTAACAATTGTTTCACTTTAACTGGACATGCATGACATGTCCTCATTCTTGTATAATCTAAGCATCTACTCTAGAATTTATTACAAAATTCATTATAATTTCAAATAAACTCACAAGGAAAACCCAGCTGAATGCATTAAAATTGTGCATCACATTTTCAAGCTCTATTTAATTCTATATTCCAGAAATTCCCCTTTTTTTCAAATGGTGGGGTGAACTTCCCTAAAATTTATCTATAATTTACCTAATTTATTCTAGAATAGACCCTGAATACTCTATGAACATAACATGTCTCAGTCTTGTATACCCTAAATGTACATATCTCCAATATGGTGCATACTGTATGTACATGACATGTCCCCAGTCCTGTATATACTAAATGTACCTTACATATCTCCAATATGGTGTATATCTTATGTACATGACATGTCACCAGTCCTGTATATACTAAATGTACATGATACCACTCCAATATATTGTATGTTGTATGTACATAACATGTCCCCAGCTCGATATATATAAAATGTACATTATATCCCCAGTTCTGAGCATAATGTATAGTCACTGAGTACAAAGTGCTCAAACAAAACCAACTTGATTTTCATACATGCTTCACAATGAAAAGTGCTACTGATCTATATAGCTTGGACAGTTGGTTTAAAATTAGTCCATAATTCAAAACAAGTTCACACCCAAGTGTTGTACCTGCCAGTGATAGCGAAAACTGTACAGTAAACCCTGACATGACATCACCACATGTCCTAGTAATATTAATACCTGTACAGTAAACCCTGACATGGCTATCAACTCTAAATATATATTGAAACCAATACAGAAAAATCTGTCCTGACTTCACAATATGTGCCATTAATAAAATGACACCTGTCCAATAAAAACTATGTTGACTTTACATGCCCCAAAAATAGTAATACCTGTCCAGTTAAACCTGTACTGACATAAGTACATCCCAATAACAGTAAAACCTGTACAGTTAAACCTGTACTGACTTAAGTACATGCCCCAATAACAGTAAAACCTGTCCAGTTAAACCTGTACTGACTTAAGTACATCCCAATAACAGTAAAACCTGTACAGTTAAACCTGTACTGACTTAAGTAGATGCCCCAATAACATTAAAACCTGAAGAGTTAAACCTGTATTGAATTAACTACTGTCCCAATGATACAGTGAAACTTGTACAGTAAAACTTGTAATGACATCCCAGTAATACAATGAAACTTTTAGTTGCTTAGCTACACATCCCAGTAATACAGTAAAACCTGTAATGACCTAAATAGCATCCCACTAGTACAGCACATGAACAACATGTAGGGTAAACCTGTCCTGCCTTTGCTACTCCACCCAGTGATAATGTAACACGTACAGTAAAATCGGTCATGCCTTTGCTCCTCCACCCAGTGATAGTGTAACACGTACAGTAAAATTGGTCATGCCTTTGCTACTCCACCCAGTGATAGTGTAATACGTACAGTAAAATTGGTCATGCCTTTGCTACTCCACCCAGTGATAGTGTAATATGTACAGTAAAATCGGTCATGCCTTTGCTACTCCACCCAGTGATAGTGTAATACGTACAGTAAAATCGGTCATGCCTTTGCTACTCCACCCAGTGATAGTGTAATATGTACAGTAAAATTGGTCATGCCTTTGCTACTCCACCCAGTGATAATGTAACACGTACAGTAAAATTGGTCATGCCTTTGCTACTCCACCCAGTGATAGTGTAACACGTACAGTAAAATCGGTCATGCATTTGCTATTCCACCCAGTGATAGTGTAACACGTACAGTAAAAATCAGTCCTGCCTTTGCTACTCCACCCAGTGATAGTGTAACACGTATAGTAAAATCGGTCATGCCTTTGCTACTCCACCCAGTGATAGTGTAATACGTACAGTAAAATCGGTCATGCCTTTGCTACTCCACCCAGTGATAGTGTAATATGTACAGTAAAATCGGTCATGCCTTTGCTACTCCACCCAGTGATAGTGTAATACGTACAGTAAAATCGGTCATGCCTTTGCTACTCCACCCAGTGATAGTGTAATATGTACAGTAAAATTGGTCATGCCTTTGCTACTCCACCCAGTGATAGTGTAACACGTACAGTAAAAATCAGTCCTGCCTTTGCTACTCCACCCAATGATAGTGTAACACGTACAGTAAAATCGGTCATGCATTTGCTACTCCACCCAGTGATAGTGAAACACGTACAGTAAAAATTAGTCCTGCCTTTGCTACTCCACCCAGTGAGTGTAACACGTACAGTAAAATTGGTCCTGCCTTTGCTGCTCCACCCAGTGATAGTGTAACAAATAAAATCGGGCCTGACTTAGCTGGCCATGTGAAATATGTACACTTAAGTCTGATAGAAAACCAATTTCACCAATAAAAGGTGGTCTCTTAAGACAGGTACAATCTCTTTTTAGATGTAAACATTAACTGTTAACCCATGCATGAAAAAATGATCTTTCTAATAATCAGTTCCAGAGTTATTGCAGGCACAATTACATTTTAAAAAATGTCATTTGTGAACTGTTTTTAAAATTCACTGCCACATTCAAGCTATATTAATACCTGTCTACAATTAAAGGACATGATTTTGTATTTCCCTAAAGTGTCCTTTATGGACAGGTTTGACTGAATTCGTACAAATAATATTCCTATCCAAAATCTTTCACTCACCAACACCTTAAGAAAACTACACATTAGTGAGGCTTACTAGACATTTGCAGCATTATCCTCACACAGTTATCCCTAACCTCCCACCAAGTATTCTCACTGTTATTACAAACCTCCAAGTATCCTCACTGTTATTACAAACCTCCAAGTATCCTCACTGTTATTACAAACCTCCCATCAAGTATCCTCACTGTTATTACAAACCTGTAAGTATCCTCACTGTTATTTCAAACCTCCCATCAAGCATCCTCACTGTTATTACAAACTTCCCACTATACAGCAAAGCAGCATTGGCCTTACTCAGCTATCCTCAACCTCCCACCATTGTACAACAAAAGCAATATTATCCTCGTTCAGTTATTACCAACCTCCCAACACTACAACAAATTAATATCATCCTCATTCAGTTATCAACAACCATCCACTATCGTACATGTACGCAAAAAAATAATAATCCCAAGCTCCACTCCCAGGCTATTAATTAAGGTGGGAATTAAATTCTGGAACTGTAGAGCACACAATCATATCCCAAGGTTTGACATCTTTATCTTCAACGGTGTAGGAGTTATTTGACATAAAACATTCATATCTGGATGGACAGGATAATAATAATCCCCATTTTACATTCAAAGTGTTGGAATAATAAACAAGAAAATGATAATATTGTGAATGATTGTGCTGTATCAATTTGCCATATCGACCTGGTGGACTTAATGATGTAGATGGATCACATGAACATGCAGATTTTAGCTCCAGATTATAAAAAAAAACAACAGTACTCCAGGTCTCTATTGTTTCTTCCAGTTATTTATTGATTTCCTAATGTTAAAGGACTGACACTACACAACCCCCCAACTTCTGTTAAGGTGTAAAGAACACAGGTAAAAATCAATGGTTCCCATGCTACATCCTGTGGGGTTCTCATGCTACAGTTTGTGGACAGGAAATAATCGACTGCATGTAAACTTTACTCAATTCCGAAACTTTGTGACGAAACAAGAAATGGTGTGTCTCACCAGCACCCCATGTTATGTGTATTTAATTAGGTATGCCCATATACATACTTATGTATGTATGCATACATCAGCACCACCCTAGCTACAAACTGACAGGTAAATTTTGTATTAGAAAAGGCACATCAAAGATATCAGGAAAAAAAGAATGTAAAACCTTTTTAAATGGGGCTGAAAATAGAAATGACCCATGGGAGATTAAAGCTTGTCCGAAAAATGTAAAAATATGACAATTAGAACAAAGGTTAACCAAGACTCATTAGAGTGGCTGAAGCTCTAATGGACAAGAAAGAATTTCTAGGAATCCAAGATACGCCACTTCTGTTTATTTCTTGAGCATGTAAAACCATCCCTGATCTTCAGAAACTCCAACATACCAAATTTTGGGTCCCCTGAGTGGTGGAGTGTTCTATGGCACTTGCCTTTACAGATCACTGACATCTCACCTCTGTCAGCATGGGTTCGACTCTTGGCTCTGCCAACAAGGGTATATGAGAAAGCATATAACTCCCCGCACGTCAGTGATATTTCATGAGGTTTTCCCAGGTTCTTCCTCCACCAGATATATTGGCTGCCATGTATAGCCTATGCTGTGCTGAACTTGGGGTTAAACCCACAAACTCAAATTTGGTAATAAAAATATTTTCTTATGCCAGAGTTACCTTTTCCCAAGGGCAGTTCAAAAGTCTTTCTACTGGCATGTTGACCCTGAACCCAAGATGATTCAATGTCAAGATACGACCATATGTAAATACTGACTAAATCTAAAAATCACTAAAATGATATCATTTAGGTATTTTTCACAAACTGGATTCAGTTATAGAAAACCCGAGTAATTAGTGATAACAAAAAGTAATAGCAATGCTGGAGTTAAGGACAGAAAGATTCGTAAAGGTCAGTGAGTTATTTGCTCGAATGTTGCAGAATGTTACGGCATTGTAATTGTAATTATGTGCAGTATGTATATTTACTTACTAGTATTGTTAGTACATAGAATTACCTTCGTATTGTTTAATTTACATGCGTACTTGAGAAATGAGCCATGATTATGTAGATTGCTAGCTCGTAGTCAGAATTAATATTGTAATTCGCTATCTGGTTACTTCGTGGTAAACTAGTGTATTTATTTATGTGATATTCTAGATTTTGCAATTGTTGAATTAAATTGTAACTTTGGAAATGGTTGCAGTGTAAATTTAAATAATATGGATATTTGAATATTTGCGTACACTTGTGGGAGCATAATGTACAGAAATGTGATTGTTGTGATATTGTTCAGAATAATAAGATTAAGAATATATTGATGTGACGCAATTTAGTGATGTCTGTCTGATAAGTAGGATACCGCTCTTTATTGCAACGTTGTTTTCTATAAGAATGTGTGTGGTTTTTTATGTGCACAAATGCGTGACCGAAGATGTAGATAGCCTCTATCTGATGATCGATTGTTGATTTAGTGTGAGCAAGATGGCTAACGAAACATGCGAATGTCCTTGTGTTTCCACAGGAAGCTTATGGGGACAGAACTAATGGGTAGTCAAGTCCTGAGTCTCAGAGAGACAGGATAGAACAAGGCAGTAGGCAGAGAACAAGTCTAGTTACTAGAGAAAGAGCGGGCCCCAAGTGGCCGAGTGGTCTAAAGCGCTCTTCATTACGGATCACTGCCATCTCACCTCTGTCTGTGGCAGTTCGAGTCTAAGATTCAGCCAATATGGGCTTGTGAGAAAGCTTGCCAGTAGCTTCTCGTGGGTCGGTGGTTCTTTCCGGGGTTTTCCGGGTTCTTCCTCCACCATTAATACTGGCCACCATGTATAGCCTATCGTGTGCTGAAAAATGGCGTTAAACCCCACAACAACAACAAGAACAACTAGAGAAAGAGCGAGAGAAGGGGGAGGAGAAAAGAAGAAAAGGGAAAGAGGATAGGAAGAATCACAGTACGGAGAACGCCGGAAGGAGGAAAGGAATTAGCAAAGGAGAGCACAGATGAGTAGAAACCAAGTACAGGGGAAAGCCATCTCACAGTATAATCATGTGATGAAATAGGTTGTTACATGGTCGAGAGGAAGAAGATTGGTTGAGAAATTAATATCGTTTAAATTGTATTAAATTGTTATTCTTTTGAATTTCACCTTTGTGTTCTTAATAATTTAACTGTCGGTATTGCTGACTGGGGGCTCGGAGCTGTATCTCTCTCTATCACTAATTTCAATTCCTACAAAAACGAGCCAGGATGGGAATTCCATAGTAATTCAAATAAATATTGAGAGCACCCCACCCCCAACTAACAGCATTCGTAGAATGCCACAATCTCACTGCACATGTCCTGGTTGAGTAAAGTTTTGACTTATCCTATAGAAACGGATGCCAAAAATGTACACCATAGTGAATATAATTTACACTGAAATCTTTTTTTTTCTGAGATGCTGAATATTTCTGACACAAAGTTTCCACTTTAAAAGCAATACATTACATCATCAAGCTCCTATTCTGCATCTATTAGTTTTATGTTTATTACATCCTTGTATTTACATTTTGTATTGTGTTTAGTACGAGAATGCAAATATAGTTCTTACAAGTTAAAATCAGTTTTTATGACAACTGAACATGAAGTTCTATGCAAATACCAGTAACATGATATTTTTGTAAGTATTTATTCAAGAACTCCTAAAACTTTCTAGTAAACGTTTCATGGCATGTTTAGCTTTTCTGTTTTATTTCATGGCAATTAACTGAACCATCAGTGCTGATAATCGATGCCCCAAAACCAAAATATAATTCTTAATCAAATAATAACTAAAATGATATCCAAGTGATCTTCAGTGATTGTGTTTTTATTCTGTTCACTAAAGCAAGGACTGTCTTTCAATCTGGTCAATGTTCAACTATTGTCCTTGACGCTTGGAGTCCCAAAACATGACTGCAAGAGCCTAGCTTATCCTGACCACATTTAAGTGTTCTTGATAATTTTCAATTGGCCTCTTGTCTCTGGCTG
Source organism: Sinohyriopsis cumingii (assembly GCA_028554795.2). Taxonomy (NCBI): domain Eukaryota; kingdom Metazoa; phylum Mollusca; class Bivalvia; order Unionida; family Unionidae; genus Sinohyriopsis; species Sinohyriopsis cumingii. Next base: position 18,741,519 of record CM068832.1, on the reverse strand, counting down.
AAGCATTTTAACTAATGGTATGTTTGTACACCTATTAATTCCCAGGTCTGAATAAACACAATCTCTTTGCACAAGCCATAAAGTCTGGGAATGTAACTGGATTCTCAACTGCAGGCGTTGGCAGTTACAGCTGCAAAGATTAGGTTATAATCCAAAAGATCTGCAGTTTTTTCAGTAAAGCTACAAAAAATAGGGCACAATAATCTCTATTTTTTAAATTTTATTCCTGGAAGTTAAACTGTGAAAAAAATACAATGAAAAAAAAATCAGTTATTTATGTAAGCATTTAATTAAATTACTGGCTAAATATTTTACATCTTTTTTTTATTCTGATATTTTCATGTGAAATGTACATGTTTAGATTTTCTCTGGTGAAAATCATATTTGCATCATGAAATGCAATACTTGATTGTTTGTGTATGCACAACAAGGTAACTGCTGCAGCAAGAAAAATGAGGATTTTTTGTATCAGAGCAATGAATGGAAACTGCATGCCCTTTCAGACATGAAAATTATATTTTGTTAAAGAGAAATGACTCATCACCATTTGCTTCTTTATATAGTTAGGTCCCTTGACAACAATATCAAAAACACACAGTACCGCATTGTTCAATCACACTTATTTTTGCAGTGGTAAAATAGTTTATAAAATGTCTTGTACATAATTTACCACAACAGATTATGTCCTCCCAAGCCAACCCTGGTCTCAGATCATTTATACCTTTTAAAATCGATCAGCCCAAGCACCGAATTAAAACTTAAGATATTCTGGCTGGAAATGATGTGCTTAAGAGTAAGTCTAATCTCCTAAGCTTCAAATTAGAAGCATGTTTGGTTTATAATCAATAATTGTCGATAAGATAAAATAATGTTGTTGTTGTTCTAGGGTTTAATGCCATTTTTCAGCACAAGATAGGCAATACATGGCGGCCAGTATAAATGGTGGAGGAAGAACCATGGAAAACTTAGGGAAGAACCAATGACCCACGAGAAGCTACTGGCAGGCTTTCCCACGTACCCACGCTAGCTGAGCCTTGGACTCGAACCCACGCAGACAGAGGTGAGATGGCAGTGATCTGGAACGGTGAGGGCTTTAGACCACTCTGAGCCTCCAAATAATATTGTCTTTTCTTGCATATATAACGCATAACAGTCTAAAAACTGAACTAAACACTCTATCCATATATGGGGGGGGTGGCATACGTGAACTTAATACAGGTTATTAACACACTTTGGGTTATTTTTAATTAAATTAAATTAATTAATTAGTTTATAATATTAGGTTGAAAGATTCCACCAGCCATTTCAATATATATTAAGCAGGGCACCCCTAAAAAGACCTTCGGGTGATCATCTTTTCAATCTGGGGCAATTTATCAAACGTATATTGAAACCTGACTAGCGTACATCATTAAAACGATAATGTCCTTAACAGACATGTGTCTGTTATACAAAGGTCTAAATGACTAAGGTATGTGACTTGTAAATTCTTCAATTAATAAACACGTCCATTAGTTAAGTCAAAATGATCATATTGTTACCGATAAATGCCATCTTTTATGAGGTGTCTTTTATATGGATGTGTCCACTAAGGCAGGTTGAAATGTATACATTGTGTGTATGAGGATATTTTATAATAGTTTCAGGGAAATTTCAACTTTGTCTAAATATTTTGTGCAATTTTTAGTGTCTTCCTGGTAGTCATGGAGGCATATCACATATATGGAAGAAGTGAAGGCCTACCTTTTGTAATTGTGTGCTCAATAACCCCCTCATATCAGGACAGTAATCTCAGTCTATTTATCATTATTAATATTTCTTATCTTGACTGGTTCAGGGTCATGTACCTCAGTAAATAAGCTTCATTAAGAAAGAATAGCAAACCAGTCTTCCTAAGAAATGATCTTTATCTTGCATGCCACCAAATTTTCAACAAATATTAGTCCCACAGTAAATCTCTAAAACAAATTACCGTAAATGCTCTTGTACATTACATTTGATTAGTTCTGCAGTAAATCTTTGAAACCATACATTATACCTTAATATGAAAAGTTGTGATTCTTTACAAATATATGAATACACTCCATATTGTGAGACCTGAAGAGAAAAATATAAATTAAAAAAAAAAGTCTTCTCTCTTTACCCGTATAGCCTAACATGCAAGGTGGATGTGGATCATTTGTTCTACTTTTGTTGGTATCACCAGTGTAAAATGGTATTTGGCATGATATTAAGAAACTGAACTTGAGCCCAAAACAAATGAAATTTGTTTGAAATACTAATGTTACAGGTAATAGCAGTTAAATACACAGAAATGAGTCATATAACTCCAGTCTAAACGGAGACTCATAAATCTGTGAAGTGCGTGCTGACAGCAAGCCCTGCCCTATCAGATAATGTGTTTGATCAAGCGCTAAATTTACCTGCCACATCAAACAATTGGGTTCACCTACATTGTACCCACTAATCCCTGGCTTTGGACACACCATTGATTATATTCTTTTAAAAACAAATTTGATCTGTAACCTCAAAACATGATTTATGTGCCAAAACAAACAGCTTGTGTAATACCCCAATATCAAGGATCTTATATAACTTTCAATCCTTCAAGAGACACATATAACCTTCCACTGCCTCTAATAATATATATGTATGTATGTATGTATGTATGTATGTATGTATGTATGTTTGTATGTATGTATGTATGTATCTATTAATGCATATATGTACACAGACACAGACACAGACACACACACACAAAAAACTGACCAACTGGGCCATATATTACTGTCATATCAACTATACACAATTTTTTCAGTCCCAGACATTCTGAAAATGGCCTTTATGTTGCTAACAAGGTCCAGACTTTTTGCAGGACTCCAATAAAAAATCAGGAATCAAAATCTAAACAAGGTTTCCATAAAATGCAGTCTTCCAGACATGCCATGCTGCCATACAAGTACTACCACATTAAACTTGATTTGCAAAACTTTAAAACAAAGTTTTGACTATAATCTAAGTGTCTCCTTCACTACCACAATCTCAAGCTGATATGACTATCTGTTCAGAATTAGTGACAAGATTTTCAAAATGGCCACTGTGTCTCTCAGATCCGCATCATTTCATTTAAGACTAAGTGGACTACATACAAAGTCTTCCGGTGAAAGCCCCATGTCATTATGACTCTCTGCAAGTAGAGTTGTGCCAAGATTTTAAAATGGTTGATACAGTGGCCATATTGGATGTCAGATCAGTACCATTTTTAATTAGTTTTTAAGTGAAAATCCAATATATGTGACCATCCATTCAGGAGGAGTAGCAATAACTGCAATATGTTTTTCAAGATGGCTGAAAATTATATACCAGATCAGCACCACTTACGTTTAGGGCAACTAGACCATCATAAGAAGTATTTTTGTGAAAACTGTTGACATGACCATCCATGTAGGAAGAGTAGTGATAACAAGATTTTCAAGATGGCTGCTGTGGTGGCCATATTGGACACCAAAATCAATTAGGACCAACTTGTGATTATAAGAATGACCATCCATTAATGTGCTGTAGTGATAACAATATTTTAAAGATGGATGTCATAGTGGCCATACTGGAAGTCAGAGCAGCACCCTTTTCGTTTTTCACAAACTACACTATGAGATGAGTGTGTAGTTAAAGTTTCATGGTAATCCTCCGAGTAGTTTGGGAGTAGCAATGGCCAGATGGATGAGAGAGACAAAATAGAACAGCCAAAAGTCCATTCCGTAAACTGTTTTGGTCACTGAGAAGTACAGCTACAAAAATACTGACATATTTGGCAAGAATTATGGTATCTGAAAAGTTATGGCAACAACTTTATTAAATGGGCATATAATTCAAAATGTATACATACCATTCCGGACCTCATTGTAAACTTGGATTCTTTGGTTGGGGTTCCCATCTCCATACCCATTGGACCTGACACCATTTGCTGAATGCCCATAGATCCACCATGCATTGGATTGCCTCCCTGACCATCAATCCGTAATGTGGCTGGCTGAAAATCCAGAAAAAAGAAAAATGAATGATTACGAAACTGAAGAAAAGAAAAAAAATCTATTAATTTCTTTCTGGAAGCTCTTTAGAAGCAGAAAGGGATAAACTACTAATTTGTTTCAGAAAACTCTATACATATAGAGTCACCAAAACTGCAAAGCCAGCAAAAATGTAATGAGGCACTTTAACTTTGTCTAACATGTCTTCCATAAAACTCAGCCTCCCTTTATTATGATAAACACTATAATCCTTGTATTTGACTTGACATTCACAAAATGAATTGCCCACTGAACTTAGACACAAAAACACAGTGATCCCATTCAAGAGTGCTCTTAAAACTCACTTATTTTGACTGCAAGAACAAACTTTAAGACCTACTGTTTCCTACCTTAAATATTTTCAGCATGCTTTTTGTTTTCTAATTTCATGGTGTTTGTTTTTTGTAATCATATCATTATATGTTTTTTATGTTATAGGTGTTGTCTAATGTTGTAAAGTGCTTAAAGCTTCTAAAGATTAGGCACTATACAAAGTCTTCATTATTATTATTATTATTATTATTATTATTATCATTATTATTATTATTATTATTATTATTATTATTATCATTATTATTATTATTATTATTATTATTATTATTATGAAACAGTAAAATTCGTGTCCATAATGCTCAACTATGCAAGACTGGTTAATAAGTACTTGTGTAGTAGCCATGGGCATAAATGCCAGCTCCTCTGGACCTTTTTATAAGTGTAGTGGTTCTTAACCTTTTAGGGCGACGACCAAGATTGGGTTTGTGAATATTTGCCACCATCTACTGCTAAATGCTAAAAACCACTAGTGTGTAGGAAATTTCAAATTGTTAATCTCATCAACCAACTCAAAACAGCATGGCAACCTGGTTTGGGTACATGAACCATCGATTAAGAACCAATGCAGTAGCTGAAAACCTCAATGTTAGTAGTTTGTGGTAGTTTTCAGAATTGAAAAAATGTTTTCATTTCTGTTATTTAACAAAAAAATTATAAACATTATAAACAAAAGAACTCAAACTAATGTTGTAACAACAATCAATTTCAGATGACAATACTTGATTTTTTTTTATATTAAAAAAAGCTATTGTAGGAACAAAAATGAGGCAATTTAACCGTTTCCAATTTTCACAGTCACATTTATTAGAATCCACATTTCATGAAGCTTGTTACTTGTGCAGACTAAAACATCTTTACAGCACACTCACCCCAAAGGGACAGTTAGTTCTGGCTTATGTAGTAGAGAAAACAAGAGGTGTGTGTGTGTCTTTATGTAATTTAATTAAAGAGCTATTACAAAGCATTCTGGGTCTTGTTTTCCATGTGTCAGATTCATTTTTTCAGGGCACAGTTATGACCATAGCTGAATGGAATCAAAACATTTGTTGGAAACAAGCATTTTTAAAATCTAAATAGGTCTATATCTAAATCTTACATATATGTATGACCATGGACTATATCACTATACCATGTATACCATGGACTGTATCACTATACCATGTATGACCAAGGACTATATCACTATACCATGTATGACCATGGACTATATCACTATACCATGTATGACCATGGACTATATCACTATACCATGTATGACCAAGGACTGTATCACTATACCATGTATGACCAAGGACTGTATCACTATACCATGTATGACCATGGACTATATCACTATACCATGTATAACCATGGACTATATCGCTATACCATGAATGACCATGGACTATATCACTATACCATGTATAACCATGGACTATATCACTATACCATGAATGACCATGGACTATATCACTATACCATGTATAACCATGGACTATATCGCTATACCATGAATGACCATGGACTATATCACTATACCATTTATGACCAAGGACTGTATCACTATACCATGTATGACCAAGGACTATATCACAAAAACAGAAATAACTATTGAAATTGATGTACTTATTTAGCTGTGTGTGCTCAGATGAAAAATGGTTTATTTTTTATTTTTAGAAAAGTATTGTTTTACAGTTTTACATGGAGCTTTAAAAAATGAAATACTTTTTATATAAAAAGGACATAACTCGGAGGGTCTAGAAAAAATATTTCCAGGGACCAATCCTTGGAACATAATTGATAAAGGGATACTTATCCCTGTACTCAATGTAATACACTTATAATCTTAGGCAGGTATGTCCTATTATTTTGTTGCTATTCAGAAAATGTACCTTAAGTCTACCATTTGTCTACTGTTCTCTTGAGTAATAACAAGATTTTCAAATTAGCAGCTGCAATGGACATATTGGATGTCAAATTGGCACCAGTTTCATTTAGGGCAAAGTAGACATTATTATAAGTCATTCTGGTGAAAACTGATGTCATAATGATTGTCCATTCAAGGAAAGTAGGGACAACAAGATTTTTGAAGACATTAATATTGAATGTACAACTAGAACCATTCTTATTAAGAACCAACTAGGTATCATTATGCCAACCCCAAAAATATGAGCCTTTAAGGTCAGGCAACTGTCCCTATTTTTCTTTGCTGATCCTAGCCCCTCCCCGTCACCCGGGTAAAAAAAATGTAAAAAAAATCATCTTGACTTTGATTTGTGCATCTAACTGAGCTGGTTTAGCCCAATAATTTAAGAGCTTAGCACATTATATATACTAATCATTACAATGTATATAATGTTTAAATAAAAAATGTATTAACAACATTTTCAAAAATCCCAACATTATAATTATACACATCACTTATTCGTCCTATACCTTAAAAAAAAAATTTCAACTTTTTGCAGCAACCTACCCACCCTAATTTCAGTACACTAGGAAATACCCACATTTCTGGGGGGCCAACAAAGTCTACTGCTTAAAACCCTGATGAGTAGAGATAAAAACAAAATATCCGGCTTTTTAAAATGTATCTGCTTGTGCTGTTATCTGCTGATTTTCACGACATAGTCATCTGCTGGTGTGATGTATTTTCAGGGGTAGTATAAATATTATAACATTAAATTTCTTAACAAGGAAACAATCACATATGCCCAATTCAGTAATATTACTTTGAACAGAAACCTTTCATAGAAAACAGAGGGTTATGAAAGGAAATACTTTTTAAAAATGGGTTACGACTAAAGAATAATAGGTCCATGATCTTGAACAGAGTTCCACTGTGCAGGCCCTTCTGGTACACTCAATAAACATACTTGGCAGTATTTTTCAGGACAAAATTTGGCAAGTATCTGAATAAATTCCAGCACCAAACAAATAATTTGATTGCCATAGTCAAAAGACCAGAAATCAAGCGAGTGGGAAAATGGTGCAAGGAGACTAATATTTAAGTTTCAGTCAGGCAAATTTAAAGAGGATTTTATATATATATATAAAACAACACATTCTGTAATACTGTTCATATACTATGCTGCACAGGATGGATAATATTAAGTGTAAACTTCAACCAGTAAAATAGGGATACAGTAAGGATTGTTTCTTCACACCTCATTAAGTTCAGAAATTCTGCAGTATGGACTGGCAGAATCAAGACAACTGATCTTTAACAGAACAAAACCCTGGCTCTGGGTATCACATTACAAGACATGCAGGATGCTGGAAGCCATTTATTGAAAATTAGGTATAGATATTTAATTGGGGTTGCCAAGGGCACCTTGAATGAGAGGGCTGTGGACCTAGATCATGCAGATAGGCCCCCACTGTTCAGACCTCAGGGGAACAATCTGATTGACAAACCATCTGTCAATCACTTATACTAACCTTCTTTATTATCTGTAATAGAAGCCTACTTGTGGTCTAAACAAAAGTATGCCTCAATCAAACCTTGCTAATTTAAATTATAAGCTGATATAAACCGTTGTGTTTCCAAAATGTTTTGGTTTAGCTGACATGTTATGACACATCAACACAAGCAGGCTATTAGCATCCAGGCAACTGCAACTGGAATGAAGTCTCTAACTGAAGGGCAAACTAAGACAACTGATCCAGGCTGATCCAATGTTAGGATCTGATACCCAATTCTTTTGGTTGTGAGTCATGCATGCTAACCAACGACTAATTGGAGTTCCTTTCTCAAATGTACGCCTCAATATGACAGAACAATATACATGTACAAATGTACGCCTCAATATGACAGAACAATATACATGTACAAATGTATACCTCAATATGACAGAACAATATACATGTACAAATGTATACCTCAATATGACAGAACAATATACATGTACAAATGTAAAACTAATAAGATAGAATAATTTACTTGTACAAATGTACAATGACAGAATAATGTACATGTACAAAATAAGAGAACCTTAAATGTGCTGCTAAATATCAATCAATCAATCAATCAATCAACCAAACAACCAAGGGACTTTGAAGCATAGAATTTTGTCATCTGGATTAGAATATAAAAAATATACATCCTGATTAAGTAAATAATTTTGGAGAGAAAAAAACTTTACAAATTGAAATAATGGGCATTCAAATTCAGTTCAAGTCATGAACATGTAATAACAAATAAGCCAGACCTAATACATTTTTGTACTGTCCTCTTCAAGCAATTTTTGCTTAATTGAGTTAACAAGGTATTTGTCGAAGTTTAAAAAGTAATTTAAAAAATCAACAAGAAAAACAATTTCTGCAATGACCTGAAAATATAACTGGGTCATCTACACTTGAACACATTTATGCTTATAAATTTTTTGTGGCCTACCTCAAGTTGTTTATCATATTTGTTCTAGCAAGTTTTTTTGTTGTAAAAATAGTGAAATAATTGACAATTTTGCCATAATGGCCTGAAACTCAACTCAGTTCATCTTGTTTGATTTGTATTAAATTTCATGGCCTTAAGTTTAAATGTGTGTGATATCAAATACAACTGTGTGGACATTTAAACGGGGCACAATCATGCACCGTTTTGCTACATCTAAGTTCACATGTTGGCTGCGGTACTCAGGAAAGGCATAACCTTCGACTCAGTCTTTACGCTGAAACTCTGCTCCTTCTGCTCCAAAGAAATCATGTTCATTCATCCAAGTCCAATCTCCTTGCAAACTCATCTGCTAGTTTTCATGCCCCCAATTTTCATTGTACACTGAAATAGCTGATAGCAAATATACCATGCATTTGGTGTCTTCACTGGATTAACAATTCTTTCTCCCCCCCCCCCCCATCTGCACAGAGGGAAGACCTTCAGAAAATGCAAACTTTTCCTGTCTGTTCTTAAATCCTTTTGCCAATACACTCTTCTAAATAGAGTGTTTGGCAATCTAAAGGTTATCTAGCCGAGTACCAGAAATTTTTGATATACAATTACCTGCCTATATTTTCACAGGTGCAAGGGTGAATGGGTGACAGGTCCCATTAATTAGTAGGGACATGGGATGGCCATGTATCCACAAGACAGTGCTATGTAAAATATTTATCTCATTATTTTACTTCACTGTAGTGACATGAGCAAAGGTCACCTTGAGTAATGTTTGGACAAAAGTAATCTCTTATATTGGCAACAAAATATATTATGGCCACAAGTTAGATATCTGGTTCCAGAAAAAATTAAATTAAATTCTAAAATATAAACTGTAGGACTTTATATTAACTGAATACTTTAAATCAAATCCAACCTAACTCTTTAAAAGCTTCTGAACAACTTCCCATTTAAAAATTTTTCACAGTAAAATGGCAAGTATTGACTTTCAAGGTTGAGAAGAAACTGATACATTATCTACCAGGTATGACTGCAGATTTTCAACTCAAAAATAATCTTCATTTAGTTTTGATATTGTCACCTTATTTAAAAGGACTGTTAGATTCATTGGCAATTTTTTTTAAAAACCTGAAATAAAAATTTCTTTGTAATCATGCCATTCTTTTTAATCATTTTGCTTAATTAATAATTTTATATATATATATATATATATATATGCTTATGGAACTCAGATGGTTTATAGGTTGTTTCATAACAAACATTTCCGCACCCATCACTTCAGCGACTGCATTTCCGCAAATGAAATTTCCAAACCATATTTTGTCAGCGACTGCCACATCAGCAACTAACTATGTGAAAACTTTGATATTAATAGGAGTGCTACAGGCGAAGTGAAAATATTGCTAATTAATGCGTTTAGTAAACAAAAATGGGATTTCGGCAATTGAGCAAAGTACCAAATCATTTTAATGTGCAATAATTATTAAAGTCAGATAGAAGCTACAAGAAGATAAAAAAAAAGTGCAGTGCAAGTAAATATTGCTGCTAATTATCCTATGAAGTAAGATTCCGGCATTTGAGCACACTTTACTAATCCTTTAGTATGCAATAATTATTATCAAAATAAGCATGATAACACCTGTCACCTTTGTAGATATCAGAAGGAGGTACAAGTTGGATAGTAAAAAAGTGTGCAGTTCAAATGACCAAAGTATGGATGCTAATTGGCATGTAAACAGAGAGGTGAGAGTCTGAATATCAAACCAAATGAAAAATTATTTCATTTGCAATAATTATAGTCGAAATTGTCATAATACCTGCAAATAAAATTTTGTTAACTGTAAATCTTTCATATAATTGTCAATTTTATGTTATTTTGCTCTTTGTTTCAGTTCTAAATCTTTCTTATTGCCTTTCTAATTGCTTTCTTAAGACAGAATTTTACTTCTTGATTTTCATTTGATTTTTTTTTATTTGTCACCCATCTGCCTGTTGCAGGAATGCCAAACAGCAGAAACACGGGCGGTGGAAATGTTGTGGAAAAACAGGCATGTAACACAGATGCCCCAGTGCTAAAATGACCTAAACACAAACCTTAAACAAAATGTGTTGGACAGATGGATGTACGTACATATGTAAACCATGTGTACTTGCTTACAAGTCAAGTGCAACTGCGAGAAACAGATCCTTATCCACTGTAGCATAATGCACCAGCAGATCAGGGTCTATGTTTGTTCTACTGATTACTCCTACCAAACCTCACAAACCCAGATCTACCAGCACACTGTGCAACTGTAGCTCTGGTTCAGCGCAGTTTGCAGTTGGACTCGTATCTATATGTACACAGAGGTCCTCAGTTAGAAGGTAACATATTGACCTATTACTATCACAGAGGGCATTTTAAAAAAAATCCCAACCTGAGGCTGAATTTTAAGCATTAATCAAACCTCAAAATGGCTCATTTCTTACGGAGTGTATGCATTTTGGCAGTAGGTGCAAAAGGACAAAAATTAGCAACCAAAGGTAATTAGTTAAATAATTTGCTAGGGGTCGAACCCATGACCTCCCGCATACGAGGCAGATGCTCTATCATGGTATCCATGTATCCACTAAAGTTTTCTTTCTCTGCCCAGAATTTTACACAAAATGCAATGGAAAATTAAGACAATCATACAATTTTATGAAACATTTTAGTAATTTTTACAGTACTTGTCAGTTTGAATCCAAAATCAGTGTAATCTGTCTTAAAAGGAAGCCATCCAGAAAATTAAGTCAAAAGACACAGAACACCAGTTATTTTGCAGAAACCACTTTTATGCTGGTAATCTCTGACTCATTTATTCCAGTATCAAATGCAAGCCATCCAAAAGTCTGGTCAGGGTTTGTGACATAGACTTATAATTACTTGGTGAAAACAGTCTTCCTTCCATAACATTTCCATCCCTCCTTAACATTGTACCATGACCTTTTAAACCCATATTCAACAGGAATCTTCCATGTCTCAAATACAAGCCATCTGCAATGTTTAGTCATGGCATGTGGTACAAAATTTAAGTAGCTTGGTGGAAATATTTTCTTTGTTTAGTTTATGTGACCCTGATCACTGACCACTTGATTCCAAAATCAAGAAATCTGTTCTCAGTTTCAAATGCAAGGGATAAAAAAAATTGGTCAAATTATGTGACACAAAACAAATTTCCTCAGTGACCTTGACATTTGACCTTTTGACCATAAATTCAAAACGTGTTGTTATTCTTTTCTTAAATGCAATCAATTTACTGAATTAGGTCAATGTACATGATCATATATGTGAGTAAACAGAATACAGATCAGGTTATTGTGAGGCTTTCATCTTTGTGTCCCTATGACCTTCAGAAACTTGTTTAGAAGATATATGACTGTCAAAAGATTTAACACAAAACATTAACATTACTGCTAATACTGCTACTCACATAGCAATTTTTTTCTATCTAACCATTCAAAGATGAATTAAAAAAAATGTTTAGAACACAAAATATCCACATGTGTTGTACTTCTACTCTTAAAATTCTTTTCTTATGGATTGTGCAAAGTATCTGCCAATTCTTTTTTCTTTTTGTGATTTTATCAAATCTGCTGAAGTGTTTCAGCAAATCTCAAATGGTAAATATAAGCTCTGGAGCTACTTGACTCAATTGGTCTCATAAACAGAAAACACATGGTTTAACTTCAACACCACCATCTGTTACTCTGAACTGGAAAATCTTTAAACTTCATGGCACCTACAATGCATAAATGCTTCTCCAAAAAGATAAAAAATATATTTATAATTATTTTCCAAAATAAACATATTACCTGTCTTATATAAGCATCCACTGCGTATCTTACCATATTTAACTGAAGAATGGAACACATGTGACTGTTACATTTTGGTCAATATTTACAGAGTATTTTGTTTTTCTTCTTCAGACAATACCCCCCCACCCCTTGACAAAACCAGTAGGCTGGTCTCCAGATGTATTCCAGCTTTAATCTTTTCTAGAATTACATTTCATTCATGTATATTTTGGAAATATGTTAATTCATTAGGAATTGGCTGATAATTATTGTTTCATTTTTTTTCTCTGTAATTATCTATACACTAGAAAAAGTGTGAACAGAATACAAAAAGTTGTTGTTGTTGTTGTTGCTGTAGGGTTTAACGCCATTTTTCAGCACAAGATAGGCTATACATGGCGGCCAGTATAATTGGTGGAGGAAGAACCCTGGAAAAACCCGGGAAGAACCACCGACCTACGAGAAGCTACTGGCAGGCTTCCTCACCTAATACAAAAAGTAAATAAGCTATAAATTATCAAGTAAGATGTACCTATATGCTATATTTTAGGGTCTTGAGAAAATGTTATTTTGACTGGTTTACAGCATCTAACTTAATTATCTTAAGGCATTCATACATTTGTGTTAGAAAGATCTGCTTTCCACATCTGGTAAATATAACCTACAAACCAGTCACAGGAAATGACAGTACAAGTTACTGCAGTTCCTCAGCGAATAAGAACAGCTATGAATTCCATGGAAATGGTAATAAATGTTTCTCATAAACAACTATTATTTTTTTAAAAAAATGCATGATGTTACACAGCTGAGTCAATTGTATGTCAAGTTGAAATTGATTTATTTATAGGGTAATACCAGAGGCATAATTGTAAAGAATTTTTATAAGTTTTCTACTTTTTTTATTTCAATGTATGACAGCATCAGGAACAAGACAGATTTAATGAAAACTGTGGAATGGAGAGCAATTACCTAGTTTGACCAGCATGTATTTATTCATGTCAAGTGAACACTGAAGAACATTTAAACCAAGTGGGAACAACAATGCATAGTGGGAATATTAACAGTACATAAAATATCAAGCTGAGCTCAATGAGGTTTCAAACATTTTGTAATTCTAGTGCTGTCATCTCAATGATACAGTTTTAGGGGTCGGTGGCAACAGACTGCAACCCAGCTAAAACGGACACAATTACTTACCAAGTGTTCTTACAAATACCTTCAATAATAATATTATTTTTGTAAAAATTTAACATCTAAAAAAATTAATTTGTTATGGGCAAATCTGCGCATGAAAGGCTATATGCCACAACCAGTGGAGTAAAATGTTGCACCCAGAGATGGGGGTCCTCGAGTGGCCGAGTGGTCTAAAGCGCTCTCCATTTTGGATCACTGCCACCTCACCTCTGTCTGTGTGGGTTCGAGTCTCGAATTCGGCTAATGTGGGTATGTAAGAAAGCTTGCCAGTAGCTTTGCGTAGGTCAGTGGTTCTTTCTGGGGTTTTCCCTGGTTCTTCCTCCAACATTAATACTGTCCACCATGTATAGCCTATCGTGTGCTGAAAAATGGCCTTAAACCCTACAACAACAACATCAGCACCCAGAAATAAACCATCATGACTAACCTGTCTGTTCTATGCAGAATTCAAACCTGTACCCTTCTATATGTCATCATAACTGCTTTATTATGAATAAAAAAAAATATAACCTACACACAATTGACCACATATCTAATATAAAATTGCACTGTCCAAACTATACTAAGGGTGTGCGTGTGTGTGTGATTTGGATTTTTAATGCAGCTTTAACATTTTTCAGTCATATCGCTACGATGTCTGCAGTGTGGCAGTTTATAGTGACGTCTAGCACGGGGGAATCATGCTGTAGACATATAGCATGATGTCCCACCCAGTCACATTATCCTGACACCAGGCCGACCAGTCCTAACACTAACCTCTTAATGCTGAGCGCCAAGCGAGGCAGCTGTTAGTACCATTTTTGTGAGTCTTTGGTATGACTTGGCCAGGGATCGAACCCACGACCTCCTGCATACGAGGCAGATGCTCAAACCACTAGGCCATCAGAGCGGTCCATACTAAGGGAAGGCTTTAATAATGTTTATGTCATACGTTTGCCCGAATGTAATAATTTTTGACATTACCATATATACTCGCTTATAAGTTGATTCAAACTGCAAACAAAGATACTGATAAGCAAAAACATAACGTGCCTGCAAATCAGGGTCGGTGTTGTATGTTCTACTGATTACTCCTAACAAAATGCACAGACCCACATCTGCTGGCATATTATTCACTTGCAGATCTGGGTCTGTGCAGTCTGCAGTTGGGCTCAACTTATAAGCAAGTATTTCCCTATGTTAGTTCTTTCCAACATGCATGACATTTTTGTAAAAATCTGCCTACTTTAAGAAACATAATCTAAGCTTACTTTCAGAATGCTGAAATAAAAAGGAGTACCCCTCCCTAACAAAAAATTAGATGTTAATTCATGCTTGGTTTCTTGCCCCATGTATGCAGCTTCAATGCAAATGAAGAATTTTCCGCTGTATGATATCGGTAGATTGAATCTGTCTTGGTGTTGCGTGACCAATATCAGCTGATTCTGAATAGCCTTGCCTGCCAGCCGCTGACACTAGCGTAACTGTATCTGATCTGATTTTTGGGCCTGGCACGAACAAGGTATATACCAACATGTCTCCACCCCAACTTAGATGTTGTAAGTAAATGACTACAGTGTACATCAAAACAGCTAAAGAAAAAAGTATAAGTGATTCAAGTGAAGAATAATTCCATTATTTCTCAGTACTCAACCCTAACATTAGTTGCCAAATGTACATGTCGGGCAGAAAAAGTGAACATTATCTCTTAATGTACTTAAGGTCTATTTTTAAAGAAGAAAAAAAAGATTTCATTTTCAAAAGGCAGCTACAGAAATACACTATCATAAATTTTCAAATCTGGTTTAGTCTTCAATGGCTCTAATGATTCAGCATTCTGAAGAAACAAACCAACTTGACACTTCTACCCCTGGTAGTTTTCACCAAATCAACCATACCAGAAGTGTCCTATACTAAAGCATCACTAAATGTTAAACAGATTGTATTTCATAGTCATAATTCAAACTTACCAAGGTGCAAACAGGTTAACACCAGGCAATTTAAAATAAAAAAAAATCTTGTGCACTTGCAACATAATACATATGGTATACCAGACAGACCCAATTCAATCAAACCATTCAGTCATCCAGGTTAGCAGAAATCAACTATCTGAGTTAAAGGCAGGTGTTTCTGAATACCTCAACCTCCCACCTTGCAGGCCAAGATGTAATTTTAGTTCTGTTTCCATCAAGTGGAAAAAAGGAAAGTTAATTACACATGAAATTTGCTGAAAAAGAACGGAGCTATTTGGTCAGGAAAAGTTTTAAGTTACAAGACCTTTTAAAAATATGCAATCTGAATTCTATTAACTTAGGTTTCTCTACCCTGGATCTCTTCAAGATCAGTGAGCAAGAATGCATATAAATCCAATCCAATAGCAAACAGTATAGAACCTGATCTACAACCACCTAATGAAGAGGCAGATCCATGTCTATGCAGTTTGTTAGAACTAATCCATGTGCCAGTACATTATGCAGTCACTGATCAGGGTCCTTGCCATTTGTTAAGACTAATCCACAGAATGAATACAGACTGTGATCTGCCAGAACATCATGCAATGACAGATCATGTTCTATGCTGCTTGAAGTTGATATAACTTGTATGGTAGCATATACAGTAATAACAGTGCTTGATGACATGCCTATCCCTCACTTCTATTACTGATAATTAACACAATCTTTAACCTATAGTGCTATTTTCATAATTGTACATCATCAGCCTTCCTGGCAAGGTACACATTCTGTAATGCCTGCCTTTGTAGCAAGGTACAGGTTCTTTCAATAAATGAAGATCTTAATTTGGCATTTTTCATTTCAGAAAGTATGATTTTCTCTTTACAATAAATGACACCAGGATAATCAGTACTTTATATCGGAATTGGCAATTTATTTCTTATTAAAGTTAACTTACAGTACATTTACTGTATAGACTTTGCACTCATTCAAACCAATACCATATCTACTCGCTTTCAAGTCAAATTGCAAAGAAAGAAAGAGATCCTGATCTGCCATAGCATAGTGTGAATGCTGATCAGGGTCTAATTTGTTTGTTCTACTGATTACTCCTAACAAACTGCAAAGATTCAGATTTACCAGCACATTATGTGATGGCAGATCTGGTTCTGTGCAGTTTGCAGCTGGACTCATGTTATAAGCGAGAATATATGGGGGTGGGTGTCTTCTGCACCTGAAATTTGTTCTTTATACAGTGCTGTAAATCAAAAATATTCTGGAAGGATATAATTTAGGTCTTTTTCATGCGTAATAAATATCCATGAAATTAAATCCACCACAAAAAACTATCATTGTATAGAATGTTATGGTAAACACTATTGCCCACTAGAATTTTATTCCATGAAATTGCATGTCTCGATCAAATCATTCAATTTTATTCCATGTATATATCTGATTTTACAGTGTTATTACAATGTATCTGGATGATCAATTACCCAAACAAAATCTGTCACCCCTATTAATTACCAATAATCAATTTTTAACTATACCACAATATATACATGTATCATTGATAGATAGCTCAATTGTCTTCAAACTTGGTAAGTACAATTAATCTAGCGAAATTGGAGTCTCTGAATTTTTTACTTTCTCCTGAGGCATACACCTGTCACCAGGCAAAAACTTTCACTCCTGCACATGTCATGATAAATGATACTGGGGTAACCTTAGTCATTCATAACATAAAGTCACCTGTAAATAGGAAAGACTTCAGCACACAGCAGCCTAATTTGACATAAATAAAATGAGTATGCCATAAATACCCAAATACAAGACAGGACCTAAGAACTATGGCTACCTTTACATTACTGCCAGCAAGAAATTAAAACACATGAGTGGGTGAAGATTTTTTTTACCACTGGGTTTCTGACTTCTTAATAAAATGTATGCTACATTCAATCCTATGGCACCTGGATCCTAATATTTCATTCAGGTCACACCAAGCATGTAACAGTTGGGTACAATGGTAAATATATTTGCCTGTTAGATCCCACCTTTTTATTTCTGGTTCTGCTTGTCTTTATTGTTATAATTCCGATTACCTGTTATGATTCAGACAAGGTGATGCATCAACCTGCACAAGGAAAGCCTTACAGAGAGTCTACCATCATAGTGAATGGCCAAAACCTATCTCAGGGGCCCCGAGTGGCTGAGTGGTCTAAAGCACTCTCCATCACGGATCACTGCCATCTCACCTCTGTCTGGTTGTGTTCGAGTCTCGGGCTAGGCCAATGTGGATATGTGAGAAAGCTTGCCAGTAGGTTCTCGTGGTTCGGTGGTTCTTTCCAGGGTTTTCCCAGGTTCTTCCTCCACCATTAATACTGGCCGCCATGTATAGCCTCTCTTGTGCTGAAAAATGGCGTTAAACCCTATAACAACAATAACCAAAACCTATCTCAGCTGTATACTGCCACAAACAGTCCACAACAATGACAAAACTAACAAAGCAAGTGTGGCTTTTGACAAAGGCTGACCCCGAGTCTTGGGAAGATCTTGCACAGAATAGTTCCAATTTCTGCAACTTGTACTCAATTGAACTACAAACCATGAGCTTAGGGGAATTGCAGAGGCACTGAAGAAGCGCGAGCAGTATAGATCTCACAATTGCAGCATATCTTTTAACACATTAACCCCTGGCGGTTTTTGTCGTTTTTGCCTGAAATATGAGTAGGAAACACATTTTGAAAGCTATTTCTGAATACATCCTAACACATCAACTTCCATGTGAATTTCCAATAATCTAATGCCTAGTTGTGTTAGAAACATTGTTTTTCATTGGCTATTTGGCTCGTGCATGAGCAGAAAGGTAAAAGTTACTTTGGGTTGGAAAAAATCGGATCCAAAAAATGAGGTTTTTCTTTCTGTGCCAGTAGCTTCTCGTGGGTCGGTGGTTCTTTCCTGGGTTTTCCAGGGTTCTTCCTCCACCAGTTATACTGGCCGCCATATATGGCCTATCTTGTGCTGAAAAATGGCGTTAAACCCTAGAACAACAACAACAACAACAATTTTCTTTCTGTATTTTGTAGTGCAACTAGAACTTCCAGATTATTTGGTATCACTGTAGAGCTACATCTGTCTACCTTTCTACACTTTAGTGTATTCATACATGACCTTGACGCTACAGAGCTCGGCAGTAGGATACTACTTCATGCCACGTAAGATCGTCGCCAGGAGTTAATGTGTTAATGATCACAAAACCATAAGTGACATCTACTATTTAGTGTGCCACACACAGTTCATTCAAACAATGACATCTCCTGTTCAGTGTGCCATGCACAGTTCAGTCAAACAATCAAGACATCTGTTCAGTGTGCCACACATATTTCAGACAAACAACTGAGACATCTCCTGTTCAGTGTGCCACAGAATTCAGAATGTATACTGGTCTGATTGTTGTTGTTGTTGTTGTAGGGTTTAACGCCATTATTCAGCACAAGATAGGCTATACATGGCGGCCAGTATTACTGGAGGAGGAGGAACCCAGGAAAACCCCAGAAAGAACCACTGAAACACGAGAAGCTACTGGCAAGCTTTCTTACATACCCACATAGGCCGAACCTGCGACTCGAACCCATGCTGACAGATGTGAGATGGCAGTGATCCGTAACGGTGAGTGCTTTAGACCACATGGCCACTCGGGCTATATTGGTCTGATGAGCCTCACATAAAGCAAAGCAGTTAGTGATGTAACCATCATCTTCAAACAACATTTTTACCTTTTAAGTATTGAATCTTTACCATCCATCCCTATGTGAGACATACCTTTTAGGTACCAAGTATTGAATCTTTACCATCCATCCCTATGTGAGACATACCTTTTAGGTACCAAGTATTGAATCTTTACCATCCATCTCTATGTGAGACATAACTTTTATGTAACAAGTATAATCTTAACCATCCATCAATATGTGAGATGTACCTTTTATGTACCCAGTACTGAAGCTTTACCATCCATCCATATGAGACGTACCTTTCAGGTACCATGTACATATATGCCCCCCCCCCAAGAAGTATAAGCAATATTACTGCTATTATACGTGACAAAAAAATGTAATTTGGGCATAAAAAGTGTAATCTATATATTACATGCCAGCATTACATGTAAGAAAAATATATATTTTATCACTAACTGGGTTCTTCAGCTGGTCAAAAGTCTTGTCACAAAGGGCAAAATCCATATGGATTGGAACCAGAATACAAACACAAAATATCCTGAAAAATTATTTATATTCAGCACTCACTTTAGCTAGTCTACGTTTAACTTTTTCTGAATGATCGTGACCTGGAATTCTGCAATGATCATGGTCACCTGCGCAGAGTGCTCTTTTTCATTACTCTCGTATTCTTCTTTTTAAGTTTGTACAGCGATGTTGATCAATTTTTCTGATCTGCCCTAAGATTTTCTGTCATATAACTTCAACAATTCACATCGTTAAGTGTTTCACTTGAGATCTGGTGCCATTTTCTTGATAAATGCAGAATGGTTCACTAACTGGCTAGCTTATCAATAAAATGAATCTGTTAGAAAAAGTTCACTCTTGAAGAAATCTGTTTTCTTTTTTCTTGGAGATGGGTCATACACAGTTGCTATAAATAGCAAATATGTACTCTATTATTACGCAGCAGTCAAATTTTTACAAATTTATGTGTGGAATTAAAGAGATGATATATAATAAAATGACAAAAACAACTTTTTATTGCTTTATTTTTATTTTTTAATGCAGCAAAAAAGATAAATCCATATGCAGTCTCACAGAAAACACAATTTGGTGAAAAAAGTGAAATGATTTTGCCACAAGCATTATGGTTGGCATGTTTCAAGTACTGAATCTTTACTATCCCTCCCTATGTGAAATTTTATCATCCATCCATATATGAAACTATCTATTCATCTAACAGGTAGTAAATCTTTACCATCTCCTCTCATATGAGACTATCTTTCATGTATCAAGTAGTAAATCTTTACCATCTCCTCTCATATGAGACTATCTTTCATGTATCAAGTAGTAAATCTTTACCATCTCCTCTCATATGAGACTATCTTTCATGTATCAAGTAGTAAATCTTTATCATCTCCTCTCATATGAGACTATCTTTCATGTAACAAGTAGTAAATATTTAGCATCCATTCCTATATGAGACTGTTTTGGATGTGTCAAGTATGAAGTCTTCACCATCTCTCCCTATCTGTGCTTTATGATAGTGTCCCCTTTAGTCAGGCCACCTTGTCATTCTTTTTGCATGGTTCACATAAAACGAGATAACACAATTCACTCAATTTATTTCAATTTCTGTAATTGAAGACTCCAGAAACTGGAGTTCATTATTGTCAGAATTGTTATATTGGGATATACTGCGTATTGCAATACCCACTGCAGTATATTTAGTAAATGTTTACAAAATGCCAAATGATGATTCTGGGAAAACAAGGAAGCAAAGTTTCATTAAACTGCAATTTCTTTTAAATCTTTTAAAGATATCAATCATCTGAAAATATTATAACATGGAAGAATCAAAGCTACACGAGACAGGCAACAGTTTATCATCTCAAATCTAGCTTCATTCATGGATAGATCAGACATAAGTAAAGCTGGTGAATGTGGGCAGTCAGTTTTGTCATCCCACCTGCAAATTTCACTTCCTTGCCAGAATTCAATCATATAGCAAGGCTATCAATGGATGTTACATCTTTCTCAAAGACTATCAGAAAACCTACTGCCAGTTGAGGGAATTTTCATTTTTAATTGGTACCAACTCACACAAGACTTCACCATCCACATCATACAGGAAGGATGTAACATGCAGATCTATCATTTTCATGACATCCCCATTTTTCAGAAACATTTTTTTTTTGGGGGGGTCATAACAGTAATTGAAATAAATGGTCATAACAGTAACTGAAATAAAACAAATTAGTGTTTAATTATAAATTTTAGCTGTATGGTATTTATAAAAGTACTATAAAAATTAATTAATCAATTGCCACTATATCACGATAACGTACCTGCATGTACCACAACATACCAGCTAAACTGCACACTAAAACTGATCTGAAATAATGCAAAGAATAACTCACCTTGATGTAACTCTTCGAAACAGACTGATCAAACTTCTGGCAGAATTCCTCAATAGCACTTAAAGATTTGCTAGTAGACTTGGGGGGTTTATCCTGATCCTGCCGTGAATGGATTTTCTCTGAAAAAGTGCCAAAATTTTATAAAAATGTAATTCAGTACAAAATGAGATGAAGGTCTATTTTCTGCCACTAAGGATCCTTAAAAATCCATGGAACCACTTATTTCCATCCCTAGTCCTGTCCTGATGGAAGAATTAACATTCTGAAACTCTGATTCACATCTATACAACAATGTCATTAACATCACCCAATGGCTTCATGTCTCTTTTTACCATGGCTTCATGTCTCTTTTTTAAAATGATTACATGATAATATTCTAACACACAAGAACAGACAAGCAGAAAAGCACAAGTAATTTTTATAAAATAAGGGTTCTAAAGAAAACTCACTATAAACCACACCATTATCAAGTTGTATTTAAAACTGAATGGTTAAAGACGTATAATAATTTTAAATGGTCCAAAATAGGCAAAACATTTTAAAGTCCAATATTTTCAGTGTACACCATATCTTTCTGTTATCATGAAAACAGATGGAATAGAGAATTCTGAAACATGTTCAATTCAGTTAATTTCCAAGTCACCTGGAAAAGGATTATTAATGAATCTATTGAACCTGGTAAAGTTTTTGTCATCCATGCAATTCCTTGCAGTACCAAATGCATGCTAAACATGACTGGTTTCACTGTATGTGTAAAAAAAAAATACCCATTGAATAAACTACACAATTCATTACAATGTTATCTAGATCTGTTTTATCTAGCCCCATGCCCAACACCTATATAGAAGTACACAAAACTTCAAACAAATCTACTTACTGATAACGGCTACTAGAATTTAATCCTACATCTAACATGACTCCATGTAACCTTAGAAAAATGAATGTATTACCTACAGACTTCATTATTATCTTGCACTCCATCTACACAACTGTATGTGACCTTGGAAATTTTTTGTATGTGACCTTGAAAATTTTTGGTACCACCCACAATGTAGATAAATCATGATCATGCAGATACAGACATCCATCAAAGGGAACAAACTGAACTTCCAAGACAACAAGATCAGACCACTTCTTATAACTAGTTAGTACTTAAGCCATCTCTAATACTGTTAAGCAATACCACTGGTTAAGTTTCACTTATGACCAAGCAGACATCATAAAAGTCTTTTGCTGAAAAAATCTCAATATGACCATCCATTCAGGGACAGCAACAAAGATTTTAAAGATAAAAAGATAGTGACCATATTGTCAGACTGGCACAATTTACAAGCAACTAAGCACCATATGAATTCATTTGATTAAAACAATGAATATATAACCATTCATCCAGAATGAGCAGTGACAAGATTTTCAAGATGGCCACTAAGGTAGCCATATTGGAGGTTTGATCATAACCATTTTCATTTAGAACCCATCAGATATCATAAGAAGTTTTCTAATGAAAATCAAATTTTGATATGACCATCCTTCACAAAAAGCAGTGAAACCAAATTAGCTATCATCAATGCCATACTGAAAACAGACTGGCACCATTTTCATTTAGGATCAACTAAACATGGCCATCCATTCAGGAGGAGGGAAGGTAAGATTTTCCTGATGATTTTATGGCACCTATACTGGACACCTGAGCTGCACCATTTGGGATGAATGCGTGCATACACTTTCACAGCAATCCGCAAAGTAGTTGCAACAAGATGTGATAGCATGGTTGCACCTGAATACTGACTACAGCTGAAATTTTATACATCATCCCATGACCTCTTCTGGTTTGTAATATGTATATGTATACACATATACAATGATTCTGAGTGTCTACATGCAATACTACATAAATCCTGAAATCTGATATATATCTAAATCAAATTTCTTACGTTCATATTTAAAACAAATTAACGGAAATAAATAAAAATCTTTTTAAAGTATTCAGCACCATGTTTCAACTGGAAACAAAAAAAGTTTAAAAATAAACATACATAAAAACAAAACAACCAACTAAATAAATAATGACAAACGCTATGCATATCATTAAAAAAACTAACATTTCAAAACATATTCCAGTCTTTAACCGAATAAACCAAATAGCTCCCGACCCCTTCCCTTCCCTTGATCTTGTAATGATGGTTACAATGCCCCAAAACTTACAAACCTCAGCATGTATACAATCACATATCCCTCCATATACACACAAAAAGATAAAATACCGGTAGGAACTTTATTACTGGAAATGTTTTTTGCAACTAATACTAGTATTATGGATATAATGAGTACATCTGCATACTAATACTAGTATTAGGGATACAATGAGTACATCTGAATACTAATATTAGTATTAGGGATACAATGAGTACATCTGAATACTAATATTAGTATTAGGGGTACAATGAGTACATCTGCATAATAATACCAGCATTATGGATATAGTGATGAGTACTTCAGCATACTAATACTAGTATTAGGGATAAAATGAGTACATCTGAATACTAATACTAGTATTAGGGATACAATGAGTACATCTGAATACTAATACTAGTATTTGGGATACAATGAGTACATCTGCATACTAATACTAGTATTATGGATATAATGATGAGTACTTCTGCATAATAATACTAGTGTTATGGATATAATGAGTACTTCAGCATACTAATACTAGTATTAGGGATAAAATGAGTACATCTGAATACTAATACTAGTATTAGGGATACAATGAGTACATCTGAATACTAATACTAGTATTTGGGATACAATGAGTACATCTGCATACTAATACTAGTATTATGGATATAATGATGAGTACTTCTGCATAATAATACTAGTGTTATGGATATAATGAGTACTTCTGCATACTAATACTAGTATTAGGGATACAATGAGTACATATGCATACTAATACTAGTATTATGGATATAGTGATGAGTACCTCTGCATACTAATACCAGCATTATGGATAGAATGATGAGTACTTCAGCATACTAATACTAGCATTATGGATATGATGATGAGTACTTCTGTGTATTAATACTAGTATTAGGGATACAATGAGTACATCTGCATAATAATGCTATTATTAGGGATACAATGAGTACATCTACATACTAATACTAGTATTAGGGATACAATGAGTACTTCTGCATACTAATACTAGTATTAGGGATACAATGAGTACATCTGCATACTAATACTAGTATTAGGGATACAATGAGTACATCTGCATACTAATCAGACCAAGCTTTTTTTTTAAGTATTGTGTACCCACTTCAAAAATGAAATGGTCAATTCCTAAGCTACTTACCCATCAGACAATGATGAGCAAACTTCAAGGCATCCATGATGACACTCTCCACAGCATAATTTGTCTGATAATTTCCGGACGGAGGATTTCGATGAAGAAAATTCTGCAATAGTTTATCAAAATCAGTAGGCAAATGACTAATGAGTTGATATGGAAAGTTGGGGTAGCTAAAATTCATGTCAGCTATTATCAAGTCTCTTAACAAGGGAAACAACGGATGTGATCTGAATGCATTTGATTTATCCGTAATTAAGTGCTGAATAAACGTTTGTTGTGATGCTAACATTGGAGGTCTATGTGGAGATCCTGTTTTACAACTATTACAGTTAGGCATTGTGCATTGCCCGCTTCCCTGCATGGGCGTGGACTGCACATGCATTCCCATATTTGGCATCCTTGGCATCCTAATCTGACCTGACATGTCCTTCATTTGCGGAGTCTGAGGCATGGGGCAGTTCCAATTTTGATTGCCAATGCTTACATTTTCGTCCATATTTGGCATATTTGGGGCATAGCCCTGACTAGTCATGTTCATATTTCCAGCCATCATCCTATTTTGATCATATGATGAATCGTATCCCATCATGTTTGAACTGCCACCCATCCCCTGCACATGCATTGGGCGCATGCTGCCATTCCCACACTGAGCAGTGGATGATGACTGTACGGGATATCCTTGATTTGAGTTCATTCCCTGAAAATTTTGTTGATTATAGTTCTGATCCAGACTTGCTTGTTGTTGCCCCATCATGTCTCTATTCATTCCCATCATGTTATAGCCCTCAGGGCCCTGTCCAGAATTTGAAAACTGACAATTTTCATCAGGCATAGACCCCACTGACTTGTTGTAGTTGAAACTGTTTTGCACCATTGGGTCATATAAAGACCCCTTAGAGGAATCCATCCCTTGCATTTGACATGAGCTCTGTCCCCTAAATGGTTCCATCTGTTGCATGGATCCCATGGAACCATTGCATGTAGACTGAACAGGACAATTGGGAATATTCGCCTGTGAGCTGATACCTTCATTAAAATTATGGAGGCTCATATTTTGATTATTATCTACGCTAAAAGAATTGTTTGATTTTTGTGAATAGTCAAATTGCTGCATGGAAATTTGTGGACTATCAATAGAATTTGCGTGACTTCCTCTACGGGAATAATCACTGTAAGGGTTTATAGAGACTTGTCCATTATTGCTAGGTACAGTATATGGCGCTGAACCAGGTTTCATGTTATGATTTAAGCGTGGCATAATCTTAGATTGCATGGACTTTTGAGTGTTTTGGTACTCTTCTAATTCACAGTCAGGGACGTTTGTTCGAAATTCTGGCTCATATGGCAGGCCACCAGGAGCAGACTGCCTGTGCATAGATTCTGGTAAATCAGCAAAATGAACAGATTTTGGAGTGGACATCTGATTTTGCTGCTGCTGCCCCATTGAAATATGTTTGTTGGACACAACTGTCTGCATAGAACTTGAAAGACTTGAAGGCACTGTGGAAGCTGCAGAAGATCCGTAACTTCTAACACTCCCAGTATCTGACGTATAATACCCTTGATCTAATGGCGAATCTAGAGACCGCCCTCTTTGTTGATTTTGCATTTGATTCAAACTGCCCTGCGGGCCAAAACTGTTACCTTGACTACCAGTCATAAATTTCTGATTTCCTGAATACTGAGGTGAACTCAAAGCACATGACTGATTTGCCATCATTCCTTGTGAAAACCACTTGTTGTTCTGTTGCTGCAAGTTCTGCACATTAACATTGGGTGGGGCAGGGCGACCTAATCTCTGAAAGCCTTGAGGCATCATCTGCTTCTGAGGCACTGAGGCTCTGTTCTGTGGGGTCATGTGAAGGTCACCCTGGCTTTGACAATACTGAGGTGGAGGCTTTTGTTGTGAATTAGTTGTGCTATGAGGCATCTGTGGTGAGTGAAGTCCTGTTACTTCAGAAGTCTTTGATGATGAAAAGCACTGCAGTGGAGGGGTACAACGAGAAGAACTTGTGTTCGAAATTTGATTTCCTTGTTTGACAGAATGGGTGCTATGGTTACTCGTCTGACTGTGAATGCTGGCATTGCCTGATTGGCTACTTTGGTTTGAAATGTTTGAACCAGGAGATGCTACACCCTGAGAAGCAGAAAGTGTTTTTCGTGTGACTGGTGGTGTATGGGGTGCTTTGAAAACATGCCTCTGATTATTTATAAATGGAGACTGGGGACGATTTGTTCGTGTTGGGCTTGAAGGTCCCGAGTTTGACATATGAAAACGTTTACTGACTGGGCTGCTTGAACCACTGGATGTTGCAATAGTTACATTTGTACTTGATGCTGTGGAACAGGAGGGACTGCCACATGTCCTACTTCCCCACGTCACATCAGCACCAGAGCCTTTGCATGTCGGCATATGTACCATACTACTGTTTTGTGAAGTCATGGGTGTCTGAATTCCAGCGGCCATATTAGCCTGCATTATGGCCTCAGGAGTCATGTATGCGTGGGGATCAATGTCCTGCTCCATGAGAAACTCCACAAAGTCCAGCTCCATGCCCTCTTTCATCCCAATGTCCACACAAATCTCATCCAGAAGCTCATTTGGTAATCGTTCATCATCCATGTCTTCCGGTGGTGGGGAATTTGGTGTGTTTGGTGAACCAGGATTCTCCAGGGAGAGATTTGTAGTCACACTGGAAGCCGATGGGCTTGCTGGTGCTTCTCTGTACTCCATGAGCTGAAAAGAGAAATGGTATCACTACATGTCACTTGTCACACTAAACACTCAAAAGAATTATACCCTATTCAATGTGATGCTCATTCTAAGTATAAACCTGAAGGAAATTATTCTTCAGCTAATAATTTATGCTCTGGTGGCCTTGTGGTTAGTGTCAGCCTCGTATGCCAGAGGTCACGGTGTTCGAACCCTGGCCAAATCATGCCAAATACATCATCATTGTGATAAAATTGAATTTTTTTTAAAGCTATGTTAAAAATCCAAAACACAAACATATACAGCAAAACCTGTCTTAAGAGACCTTTATGTTCTGGCAGAAGGGGTGGTCTTTCAAGACAGGTTCCACTGTATTAAACTACAAGATATTCAGCAACATTTAATTTTGAAACAGAAAGAATGAACATAACACCAAAAACTGTTTACTGCATAATGTATTCCCAATTTATCAAAATCTATAATGGGAATAAAGATCTGTAATATAATAAACTTCTGGATGTAATGAAGTACCACAATGGATCTCATAACTCAACATGAATATTACTTGTTCCTAAATAAGTGACAGTAATACATTCTTATTTTTTATATACATTAACAATTTTTTCAAAAAGGACACCATGATGGCCATACTGGATGCCAACAAATTTTTAGATGGATCTCATGGTGGCCGTATTGTACATCAGATTTTTCATTTCCATTCAATACCTAAACAATATCATAACAGGTCTTTAATTGAAAACTGCATGATGATATGACCATCCATTCAGGAGTAGTGGCAATTTAACTGTGTAAAATTTCAAGGCAGTGCTCCAGTTAGTAGGAATAGCAATATGACACTTTTGCAAGACAACGTATCTTTGAGGACAGCTCATGACATCATGACAAGTGATTTAGTAAAAAACCATCCAGTCAGGAGCAGCTTCAATAGCAAGAGTTTTAAGATGGTCACTGTGGTAGCCATACTGGACATCAGATAGCCACCATTTTCATTTAGGACCAACCAGATATCATATGAAGTCTATCAGTGACAATTCCATGTCGATATAACCATCCATTCAAGAGGAGAAGCAATATTATGATATTCAAGATGCACACTTTAGTGGCCTTAATGGATGTACAACAGAACCATTTTCATTTAGGACCAAATAAAGCAATGGAAGAATGTGTGTGCAGTGTCAAGACAATCATCCAAGTAGTTACAGTAGATGGACCATGGACATTGTAGAACAGATCACAGCATACGCTCTCCTGGTCTATGAACAGTAGAACTATAAATTAAAAATTGTATTAAGCCTTTAATGGAATTCTCAATTAAAGAAAAGAATAAAATTTTCAATTTTTGCTCTGTTGGGCTAGATAAACAGTGGCCATCAAAAACTGATATATACACTGGATGACCTGGTCGTGGAAAGAAAAACTTCAACCCAAAATAATTTAATTTTCTATGCCAGTTATACTAGCACACTATGGTCCAGATCTCTTTATTTTCTATGCTACTTTCACTGGCACCCTATTGTCCGCAGTATTTATTTTCTATGCTACTTTCACTGGCACCCTATGGTCCAGCAGTATTTATTTCTATGCTTTTTTCACTGGCACCATATGGTCCAGCAGTATGTAATTGTATGCTATTTTCACTGGGACCCTATGGTCCAGCAGTATTTATTTTATGCTATTTTCACTGGGACCCTATGGTTTAGCAGTTTTTTTTTTCTATGCTATTTTCACTGGCACCATATGGTCCAGCAGTATTTATTTCTATGCTACTTTTACTGACACCCTATTGTCCAGCAGTATTTATTTCTATGCTGTTTTCACTGGCACCCTATGGTCCAGCAGTTTTTATTTCTATGCTATATTCACTGGTACCCTATGGTCCAGCAGTTTGTATTTCTATGCTATTTTCACTGGCACCCTATGGTCCAGCAGTTTTTATTTCTATACTATTTTCACTGGTACCCTACGGTCCAGCAGTTTGTATTTCTATGCTATTTTCACTGGCAGCCTATGGTCCAGCAGTTTTTATTTCTATGGTATTTTCACTGGCACCCTATGGTCCAGCAGTATTTATTTCTATGCTGTTTTCACTGGTACCCTATGGTCCAGCAGTTTTTATTTCTATGCTATTTTCAGTGGCACCCTATGGTCCAGCAGTATTTATTTCTATGCTATTTTCACTGGCACCCTATGATCGAGCATGTATTTATTTCTATGCTATTTTCACTGGCACCCTATGGTCCAGCAGCATTTATTTCTATGCTGTTTTCACTGGCACCCTATGGTCCAGCATTTATTTCTATGCTATTTTCACTGGCACCCTATGGTCCAGCAGTATTTATTTCTATGCTATTTTCACTGGCACCCTATGGTCCAGCACTTTTAATTTTCTATATTACTTATGCTGGAATCCTATGGTCAAGCACTTGCATATTATGCACAAATTATGCTCTACTTGATTTCATATGCAACATGCATGCAAAATTTGGCTGAATGGCCTTAAATGGTTTGTGAGATCATGGCAAATGAGGACAAAATCCTCAAAATATAAAATTTAATATTTTATATAAACCTTGCTCTTTGAAAAATTCAACGGCATCTCAGTCAGATCATCATCACTGGACAGATGACAAAAGTACAATATATGGTAGGGATACACTGGGATTATACAACACTGTGCCTGCAGGTGTGATACAGCAGTACCTGTATCCTATATATTTGCTTGTGCTGCAAATTCATATATGCTACATTATTTTTTTATAATTAATAATAGAAAAAGAGAATTATCAAGAAAAAACAATTACTTAAAGAAAAACCAGGTTAGGCCAAAAAAAAAATGTGTTTCCTGTTGTACTGTTTTTACAAGAAGTTTTTTTTAAAACAATATATGTTATAATGATTAGTATATATAATGTACCAAGCACTTCAAGTACTGGGCTAAACAAAATTAGATGCAAAAATCAATTTCAAGATTTTCATATTTATATATATATATATATATATATATATATATATATATATATATATATAAAATGATTAGTAGATATAATGTAATTTTAATTTTTTTAACACCCCTCCAACCAGTGAAAGAGGTGCTAGGGTCAGCAACAAAAAAACGGAGGGTCATCCATCTGGAAACATATTTTTTGGGCCTTATAATAGTTTATGTTAACTTGGCTAGATTGATAATATTCAAGTGTATTGGGTGATGGTTACCCAATCTTCTTAATTGCCTGAGAATAGTAACAGTGACTATTTATGTGATTGATTCCAGTCATAAAGGCCAGTTACAGGGTCAAATTACCTTGCAGGAACTAATTTAAATTCAAATTACCCAATATCTTGTCAAGTTGTAACAAAATTAATAAAATAGGCAATGTTTAGATGAAATAGCATGCATAAATAACACAATATCACCATGTTTATCTAGGACATTGGTGGCCCAAATGTCGGTGGCATGCATATCACACATGTAATCAAAACTATTTTAGTGTTACTGATGACGGAAGCAATCTAACTAATGAACAACCAAAAGATAAGAACAACAATGCATTTGCTTCTCTTGCAAAACAATCTATATAAAAATCAATAAGGCGAAATGAATCTTTTACACTGTTTTTCCTGATAATATTAAGGCACCACAGATGCATGACCATTCCTTTTAAAAATTGGTGGTGGTGGTGGAGGTGGTGGGCAGAGCAATCATAGTAGATCATTTGGCTGAGTTTTGGACTTTTATCAAGGGTCACAAGCACCATACCTGCCAATCACAAGGTATGTCAAAGAGAACGGCACTGACATTTTAACCATAGTGATCCAGTAGATCCTGTCTTGAAAGACCACTCCCTCTGCTAAAAAATAATGATCTCTCAAAGCAGGTGGTCTCACAAGACAGGTTTTACTGTACCTCTCTTGAGTGTCCCCTTTCAATTCTTAGCACCCTTTTATTCATGATCACAGTGCCTAATATCATCAGTTTATTTAAAATATTTTTCCCCCACCAACCAATAACATTAGAATGCTGCTATTTCTATCTGTATAAATTAAAATACAGTAATGGTAAGAAAATATGCTGCTCTGTATTAGTGCTCTGTATTAATGTCCAATGTTTAACAGGGACCTGAAAACATGCTGCTCTATATTAGTGTTAAATGTTTAACAGGGACCTGAAAACATGCTGCTTTATATTAGTGTTAAATGTTTAACAGGGACCTGAAAACATGCTGCTTTATATTAGTGTTAAATGTTTAACAGGGACCTGAAAACATGCTGCTCTATATTAATGTTAAATGTTTAACAGGGACCTGAGAAGGATGAGGGAATATAAGATCTATATAATGCCTATCTATACTTCTGAATATATCCATCAATAATACATCACTATGGTGATATATGATAACATCGCTAATAAATCCACTATTATGGAGCACGCTGAAATAGAACAAATTAGGCATATCTCATTAAATTATTTCCCAGATAAAAAAAATTATTTTGCTGGTTTTAATGGCTCGATTAACACATTATTGGCTATATCATGCCAAGGAAATGGAAGCTAAATGCTTTTCAAAAAATTATGGAGGCAGCCAATCTGGGCTGGTCTGAGTGGTTAGTGAACCCATGACCCTTGGATTACAGACTTAATGCTCTACTCTCCACACTACCACCACTCACACCAAACATTTTAAGAAACAGGGACTCGATAATATTAAATATTTATCAAGAACATGTGGGATTCCTGTTGAAACTGCTGCTGCTCTTTTCTCTTCTGCATGTTTCCTGACATGGACAAAATCAGGGGCTTTATAATGGTATAATTATTAAAGGTTTTTTCAACTGAACATTCTTCATATCTATTTAGCCCTTTGACTATAAATCAGGCCTTCCAAACACATGTACTTCAGACCAAGTGGGACAACAGAGCATATAGTGAAACATATACCACAAGCAGTTTGACCAAGAAATAATTAGTACCACTACAGGTGGGCTGGATACAGAGTGGCTAGGTTTTGATCACAGGTCCCCTGAAATTAAATAGTTTTCTTTAAGTTATTGTACTCTTATAAACAGGTACAGTGATGAGAGAATTCCACAAATACCTTCCACATTTCTCATCTACACTGTACTTATTTCTGTACTGAGATTATCTTATATGGAGCCACACAATTGAGTACTGCCATTTTTGCAGTGTGAAGGAAAAAGCAAAACTTACAAATTCATTATCACTCCTATTTTTGTCCCCTTTAGTTACCTCAATATTCTAGTTCTCATTCATAAACAGAACTGGAAACCATTTAAAATTAGCTTTGTTTGAAGAAAGAAATTCTAACTGCATGGCTGATACTCCAATTGCTGATTACTAAAATGTAAATAAATTTTATGGTTGAAATTCATATTAATCACTAAAGAAATGATCATTTATTTGCCACACTCCCTAATACACGTTTGAATATACCCAAGCATGCAAGAAATAGGCATTTTGACATCAACAAGCCTGTACAAATGGTACATTATTTAACTGCCTTTGTATTGGCAAAAATTACATGTTTTAATAGAGCTATTTTTGGTCAATAGTACATGATTTAAATTCACAGACCTGTTATTGGAAAATAGTACATGATTTAAAATGATAGACCTGTTATTGGTCAATAGCACATGTTTTCAATTGGTAGACCTGTTTTAATAAGTCATGTTAGTAAATAGTAGTGGCAAATGGTACATGTTCTAACAACCCTTATATTAGTAATGGAAAATGGTACATGATTTAAAAACAAGTATACTGTATTAGTAATGGCAAAAGGTACATGTTTTAATAACCCCTATTTAGTAATGGTAAATGGTACATGTTTTGATAACCCTATATTAGTAATGGCAAATGATACATGCTTTAATAACCATATATAAGTAATGGGAAATGGTACATGTTTTAATAACCCTTATATTGGTAATGGCAAATGGTGCATGTTTTAATAGCCCTATATTAGTAATGGCAAATGGTACATGCTTTAATAGCCCTATATTAGTAATGGCAAATGGTACATGTTTTAATAACCCTATATTAGAAATGGCAAATGGTACATGTTTTAATAACCCTATATAAGAAATGGCAAATGATACATTTTTAATAACCCTTATATTGGTAATGGCAAATGGTACATGCTTTAATAGCCCTATATTAGTAATGACAAATGGTACATGTTTTAATAACCCTATATTAGAAATGGCAAATGATACATGTTTTAATAACCCTATATTAGAAATGGCAAGTGATACATGCTTTAATAACTATATATAGGTAATGACAACTGGTACATGTTTTAATAACCCTTATATTGGTAATGGCAAATGGTACATGTTTTAATGACCCTATATTAGTAATGGCAAATGATACATGCTTTAATAACCATATATAAGTAATGGCAAATGGTACATGTTTTAATAACCCTTATATTGGTAATGGCAAATGGTACATGCTTTAATAGCCCTATATTAGTAATGGCAAATGGTACATGCTTTAATAGCCCTATATTAGTAATGGCAAATGGTACATGTTTTAATAACCCTATATTAGAAATGGCAAATGGTACATGCTTTAATAGCCCTATATTAGTAATGGCAAATGGTACATGTTTTAATAACCCTATATTAGAAATGGCAAATGAGACATGCTTTAATAACTATATATAGGTAATGACAACTGGTACACGTTTTAATAACCCTTATATTGGTAATGGCAAATGGTACATGCTTTAATAACCCTATATTTGAAATGGCAAATGGTACATGCTTTGATAACCCTTAAACATGTATTTGTAATGGAACATTTTTAAGAGACCTTTATTGGCAAATGGTAAATGCTTTAAATTAATAGACCTGTTATTGAAAAATGGTACATGCTTTAATAGCTATTATACTGGCAAATGGTACATGTAAGCTTTCAAGACTTTATTTGATCAACGGCAATTGTTTCAATGAAATTTGCTGGATTATTTAAAAAAACATTGTTTCTTTTGTAATAAAGCATGATATAGTCCAGCCAATTATCATATAAATAAAATACAGGATGATTTGTCTATTAATACCCCCTGCCCAAATGGCTCATAGGGATATGGTGAATGGTTTAGGAGTACAACGTTAGAAATTAATGGTCAACAATCATACAAAATAAAACCAATAAATTAAAAATCATGAAAAGCACATGTGGATCACTTATCTATGAAGCAAATCTCATTGTCATATCTTTTGTCATTTTTGCCTGAAATGCGAGCAGGAAACACATTTTGGGGGCTTTTTCTGAATACATCCTAATAAATTGACTTCCATGAGATTTCTGATTAACCTAATGCCTAGTTGTGTTAGAAACATCGTTTTTCATTGGCTATTTTGCTCACACATGAGCAGAAGGGTAAAAGTTGGATTTGTTTTTTTTATTTTGCTTAAAGGACCTATCATTTTCATATCCAGACCACTTTTTATTCCAGATACTCATCTTATCATACTTTTTGCAAAGGTTTGCTCGTCTGTGTGCAGTTCAGACTGGTCTGCCTTGGATCTCATGCCAAAAAGCCTAAAATCCAGACACAAAATTGGATTCCAACAACAGGCAAATTTTTTGTGCAAAAAAATCGGGTCAAAAAATATCTTTGTCTTTCTGTATTTTGTAGTGCAACTATAAAGTCCAGATTATTTGTTACATATGTCTACTTTCTATAACACCACCCACTTTAGTGTACCTTAAATGACCTTGACACTAAAGAGCTCAGAAGTAGGCCACTACCTCCTGACACATAAACAAGGTGCCTGGGGTTAATGAATTAACACATTAGCCCCTGGAGGTTTTTGTCATTTTTGCCTGAAAATCGAGTAGGAAACACATTTTGAAAGCTATTTCTGAACAGATCCGAAAACACCAAATTCCAGGCGATCTTTCAATAACACACTGCCTAGTTGTGTTAGAAACATCGTTTTTCGTTGACTATTTGGCTCGCGCATGAGCAGAAGGTAAAAGTTGGAGTTCTTCTCTTTTTTTTTTGCTAAACGAAGTTATTCTTTTTGTATTGAAACCACTCCTTATTCCAAATGCCTATCTTATCCTACTGTTTGCAAAGGTTCATGTGTCTGAGAAATGGCATATGTGGTCAATACCACAAGCGTCAACAGACTGAAAATTTGTAGACCCCATGGGACACACGATAAAAACTACCTAGATCACCACCCATTTGTAGCCTTATCTTTGCTTAGCAGGCATGAAAAGACAAACATGCAACTGATATTGACCCAAGGGTACATTCCAATAAATTTCCCCATTCCCACCCTTCCATATGGGGTATAACTCTTAGATCACAATTTAGCCACTATTGAATTTGATACCCAACCTTTTAACCATATATACACTTACTAAGAGCACAGAATAAGTTTACATAAACAACTGCTTTTGACTACAGGGTTCAACCCTACCCCAGGACACAATCTGGAAACAATTACGATCCCCACTAGAAAGCCATATACATTTACTGAGCATAAAAACAAATGTATACATGCAAATGACTTTGACCATGTGGTCCATCCCTAACCCCTGTGTCAAAACTTGCAGACTAGCAGGATCCCTCCAAAATAACCAGATAAACTTGTCATGCATAACCTATCATGGCATGTGGCCTAGTTTTAGCCACTTATTTACATTTTAAGGTGTGGCTTTAAAATCTGTGTCCTGCATGCTCCTCGGAAGATGCAAATGCTTCAAGAAACACACTTACTAGACTGGAAAAGCCAAAATATTTATATTTCCATATCTTTTGCATATGCATCCTAATATCATATGCATTGTATAGCCATCTTGATATCATATCTATATTGAATAGCCATTCTAAAATCGTTATGTACTATACAGCCATACTACTATCATTTATGTATTGTAGTCAACCTAATATAACCTATGTATTGTATAGTCAACCTAATATCATGTATTTTATAGTCAACCTAATATCATGTATTTTATAGTCAACCTAATATCATGTATTTTATAGTCAACCTAATTTCAAGTATATATTGTATAGTCAATGTAATATCATGCATGTATTTTATAGTCAACCTAATATCAAGTATATATTGTATAGTCAACCTAATATCATGTATGTATTGTATGGCCATCCAAACATCATATATGTATGCTGTAAATCCACTATGACCATCTTGATATATTTTTTATATTGTCATCTGTACTGTATAGCCATCCCAATATCACATGTATTGTTAGTCAACCTAATATCATCTATATTGCATAGCCATCCTAACATCAGGTGTGGCTGCACGCAATATGAGAGAAATGTGCTTGCACAGGGAGTCCTTGTCAGTGTGGTGCCAAATCAGAGGAGAAAATGGTTGCAAAAATCTGACAAGGTAGCTAAAATGAAATAAAACCTTTGTTCTTGCAACTGGTTCTGCTAATATCATATGCATTGTATAGCCATCCTAATATATGTATGTACATGTATTGTATAGCCATCCTAATATCATGTATGTACATGTATTGTATAGCCATCCTAATATCATGTATGTACATGTATTGTATAGCCATCCTAATATCATGTATGTACATGTATTTTATAGCCATCCTAATATCATATGAACATGTATAACCATTCTAATATCATATGTATTGTATAGCCATCCTAATAGCATACGTATTGTATAACCATCTTAATATCATATGTACATGTTTTGTATCGCCATCCTAATATCATAGTATAGTATAGCCATCCTAATATCATATGTACATGTATTGTATAACCATTCTAATATCATATGTATTGTATAGCCATCCTAATATGTACATGTATTGTATAGCCATCCTAATATGTACATGTATTGTATAGCCATCCTAATATCATTTGTACATGTATTTTATAGCCATCCTAATATGTACATGTACTGTATAGTCATCCCAATATCATTTGTACATGTATTGTATAGCCATCCTTATATCATATGTACATGTATTTTATAACCATCCTAATATCATACGTATTGTATACCCATCCTAATATCATATGTATTGTATAGCCATCTTAATATAAGAAAAACCAGCATACCTCTTTGATGGATTCAGGTGGCATAATGGTATATACATATGGTATAATTCTACCCCATTAGTTTGTTAAAGTAGTCAACTTTACAGTTAGGGCTGTGTTTCCACAGTTATCAAATAACTGCAATATGATATTGATTTGGTGCTGCAATTTGACAAGTTAGTGAGCCTAGAATCCACTTTCATCATGCGCATTTGCTCTCAAAACAATGCATTAAGCCATCAAAGAGGTAAGCCTACTCTCATTCTGGTACGGTTGTGAGTGACACTGATGATGCGTGAAGCAATAAAAATTAAACCAACCGTATATCTGCTTCATATATCTTTTTCTTTGGTGTTCAAAACAAATTAATAACCACCTGTTTGTTGCTGAAGGACTGGCTTATTTGGATATTGCCACTTTTTTTAAACAAACATGCGGCTTTCATGTAATATTTTTGATCTGTTTTGAACAGCAACATCAGAAAGGGGTTTATTGATAAAATCATGACAATTGGACCTCTGACTTCATGGATATGCAGGTGACAAAATTTGTGTAGTCATTTGACTAGGAATGTAAATGTTGAGTAATGGGTCAAATTTCTTTAACACTAGTTTTCTATAAGCAGACTAAAGACACAAAGAATATTATTAAATATCTAAAACTGGGTTGAAAGGATCAGAAGAAAGATTGACTAGGAATTACACTACTGCCATGGTGTTCATTTGTGGCGTCTTTAATCAACCCAGCTATTCTAGAGGTCAGAAACAAATTGATTTCATTTTCTTTTTCTGAAGTATTGTTTGCAACATAATTTTCACTGCACTATGAAAATGATGAATCATACACTAATAATATTGGCAGATTCACACTGGTAATGGTAAAATCTGGCCTTGTACTGACTTTTCCAGACCATGCCATTATGAAGAACTGCTAGTTGTGCAACCTTGGTGGAATCTGTGTTGTGACAGAAAACATCTGAAAATGACAATGTAACCAAAATGTATCCCATGTGACCTTTGACCCAAAGATCCCCAAGAACTGAAAATTATGCATGATTATCTCTTGCTATTTCCCATGGGGCAAAACGAGGACAATAAAGTGGCAGCAATTTTCAGTGACTGCTATCACAATATCCACACAACACTTCTAAAACAAAAATCAAAGGAAAAATAACTTCACACTCAATATATATGTTCAATATTTGCCTCTCAAACCTCCATCTATTTATGCAAAATGTATGTGCCAGTATGACACCCTTGTTGATACAACAATTCATTAATAATCAGGATGATAATTATTGTTGTTATAAAAAGACCATATGCCAATTACATAAGGATGAGACTATCAATTTCAATGGGAGGTGGAAGTCACAGCTCAGCTTGTATCCCAAAGCACTCATAGATACTTCATTCTAGAGGGGCAATAATAACCGGTACATTTAAGGAAAGGAAATGGGCATGGAAGGGAGACATTTCTGTGTTGTATTCTATTGTAGTGTTTTGTATTGTATTATGTCTTGTATGTATGTATGTATGTCTGTGTGTGCATGTGTGTGTGTGTGTGTGTGTGTATGTATGATGGGCTTACTTTCATTTACATAAATACATAACTTATGTGTGTATGTATGTATGTATGTATGTATGTATGTATGTATGTATGTATGTCGCAAAACTAAGAAATGAGAATTATTTCATATTAAACTATTTAATGCAGTTTGATATAATGCCACAGATTTCTTGGTTTTGGTTTGGTGCTTGATGAAACACCAACAGAAGTAGGTTATTTAACACTGAAGAAATTGGAGTAAAATACCTTACCCCAAAACACCATGTTAGCCAATGCAGACTGGTCTGATGACAGGATTTGAACCCATGAACTTTTGGTGCAAGTATGGAATACTAACAACAGAGCCACCTGAATACATTAAGCATTTTTGAACTAAGTGTACTATTATTGGAACATTATTATACACCTGCTCCATGTTTAATGTAAGCACTATTAGTACATAGTTACTTCAGGATTATTAAGGGGTCTCAATGGCAATGACTTTTAGTCAAGGTGTGGAAAACTGTGCAGCATCTACTATTTTCATATTATACTGTAAGTGTGACCTCGGATCTTTTGACCCAAGAATCAAAAGATTTCTTTCTTATACCAAATGCAAGACAACCACAAAGTTTGGTCAAGTAACATATTGCAGAACAAACTCAAAATCACCATGACCTTTGCTCTTCTTGTCCCAAAAATCACTGGCCACCTCCTTACCCAACATGCAAGCTGTCCACTAACTTTGTCAAAGGTATATGACCGAAAACTTTTGTGCAGAAAGAAGTTCTTAATTTCAGCAACAGTAACTCTGTACTTTTGACCCCATAATTTAAAAGTGTCTTTCACACCCAAGCTAAAAGTCCTCCAATGTCGGTGTCTAAAATATAGAGCTATTATCTGAAAACTATTTTTCTTCTCTCAGTCCCATTAATCTTATTCTTTTAACCCCTAAATCCTGTTCCTAACTCCATATGCAAGCAATCCATGCATGTTATTAAAGGAAGTTATAAAGAACTAAACTTATTGTGCATTTTTCCTCTTTTAATCATGATGAACACAACCTTTGTTTGACCATATATCAATAGATTTTTCTTTCCCAAAGTAAAACCAATTCACAAACTGTGGTCCAGCTATGTCATGCATAACTAACGTTATGGTGCAGCAACCATTTTTCTTTCTTTCAGTGTGACCTTGACCTTTTAAATTCTGGTCTCAAAATGAACAAGTTTATTCACTGACCCAAGCACAAGCCATCCACAATGACTTGTGGAAAACTAAAGTTATTGTGTGGAAACAAAAAAGGTTACTGACAGACAGATGTACTGATGAACATTTGGATAATGTTACAATATACACTTTGCCTCTTGACCCACACAAACATATGGTTCCTTCTCTCAAAAATGTTCTTGCTATATTTTTACAAGTTACAATATGGCTTTGCCTGATTAGTGTACAGCCAGCCTATATACAGCCAATTAGCATAATGGTTCCCATGTGAGAGGTAGGATATCAGACCATCCTCTTCACAAAAAACATACTGCTGAAAACATTTCCCTGACTGCACATGCCTGGCTGCAGGAGAACAACATCACTATGGAAACAAGGAACCCCCAAGAATGTAACCCAGCATCTAATTACAGACACCTTATATCATGTGGCATTTGATAATTAGAACTTTTTAACAATTTAAAACAGGCGGGACAAGTCATAAATGAGAATATTGTGGACAAAAATGTGAAACAAATGCACGAACAAATTCTCTAATATATTTCTATTGAAAAGATTACAGCATGTGGAATCCTTAAATGTCCACTTAAAAGAAAAATATTCTTACAATGTTTAATAACTTCAAAAACCATACAAAATCTTCTGAGACAGCAACAGTTTCTTTCAATAATTCTCAAGCTCTGAAAACAATATTTACATTTTTGAAAGAAATCTCTCTCCTCTTTAATAATGTCCAACCTATAGTTGATTTTGTTATCCGACAACAGATTTGGAGACAATTTACATCTTAGAGGTGAAGTAATGTACATCCTCGAAATGAAGGCAAAGACCAATCATCAATCTTGTTTTCAATGGCATAAAGACAAACATCTATAATATCGCAGGCTACCAAAAAGGCAGTTTAAAATTGCCCTAGGGTAAACAAAATCTAGTTCAATTTACTCTTTGTTTAAAAGGTGTGCAAAAATAAACTGCAGGATGCATGATGAGCAAGGTAACCTGGAGAAAGGTGATCATGACTTATTGTGACCCTAGGGTTTCTAAATATTGTTCTTAGTCGATTGAATCTGTGACTAAGTGAAAGATAATGGATAAAGGAGGAATTTGAAAAGAAAACAACCTGTCTAATAGTGGAGATATGATTCCACACTATTACACCTGAGGGTACTGAAAGATGGGCTAGTCAAGGGCACTTGGGCTAGCGTCATTTAATCAATCCTCAAGATTGATTATCTGTGTTGATCCTGGTTTTATTAATATGCTACTTGTATCCTTACATACATCCTTGTTTAGTCTTCGTGACAATAAAGGAATTGAATCGACTTGGATATACAAATTTGTAAATAAAGTCAACCAGAGATTAACTAAGCACGATGCCATTTCATTGTAAAACAGAAACAAATTCTCTCTCAAGTACAAAGTATATTTAATTTTGCTATTAAAAATATTTGTTAAAATATCAAAAAAAAATTGGTGACTGTTCATCATTGAAGATAAAAATAAATCCTTCCTTTTTTCTCCATATTGGTATTTAATGACCCACCCCTCCAGCCAAGCTGCATTTAAAACACAATTTACCGTATATACTAGCTACAAAAGACAAGTCAAGCTACCAAATACACAGACCCAAACCTGACGATTTTAAAAGTTTGTTTAAAACGAGAAAAATTAGTTGCATAAGTGAAAGTGGCACAAGTGTCTTGCTCATAAATTGCTTTAGTTTTTGTAAAGAAATCCTTTGTAAACGGAAATTGTAAATTTGGATTCAGAAATTATATAGAACACTGTGACAGTGATTTCTAAATAACTATCAGATAATTTTTAATTCTGTGCATATACCTGTATATTCCTTCAATCAATGGAATATTCTTAACAACCACATGTATACTGGCATACATATTCCATCAATGGAATATTCCTAACAACCACATGCATACTGGCATACATATTCCAACAAGGAAATATTCTCAACAACCACATGTATATTGGGATACATATTCCATCAATGGAATATTCTTAACAACCACATGTATATTGGCATACATATTCCATCAATGGAATATTCTTAACAACCACATGTATACCGGCATACATATTCCAACAAGGAAATATTCTCAACAACCACATGTATATTGGCATACATATTCCATCAATGGAATATTCTCAACAACCACATGCATACTGGCATACCTATTCTATCAATGGAATATTCTTAACAACCACATGTATACCGGCATACATATTCCAACAAGGAAATATTCTCAACAACCACATGTATATTGGCATACATATTCCATCAATGGAATATTCTCAACAACCACATGCATACTGGCATACATATTCTATCAATGGAATATTCTCAACAACCACATGTATACTGGCATACATATTCCATCAATGAAATATTCTCAACAACCACATGCATACTGGCATACATATTCCATCAGGGAATATTCTCAACAACCACATTTATACTGGCATACATATTCCATCAATGGAATATTCTCAACAACCACATTTATACTGGCATACATATTCCATCAATGGAATATTCTCAACAACCACATTTATACTGGCATACATATTCCATCAGGGAATATTCTCAACAACCACATGTGATCATAAAGAATTTTGACATTATAATTAGCTTGTGAAGAGTCTGCATTTCTGGTGATTTTGAGGGTTTGAAGTTGTTCCCTTCTAGACTAATTCATCATTGTTTAGTTTAATGTTTGCACTGTTTGCTTACTTTTCAAAACTGCTGCCAAACATGCAGGGCAAACTAATATTTGAATACCCATTTACTTTCAAATAACTGCAAGAAAAATATTCTGATATGAATGATAGGTTATTCAGTTTAGCTTTGCAACTACCATCTCTATCAATAAACTACCATCTCTACCAATAAACAATGTTCCTTTTAGTTCTACAACAAGAATGGCCACAAAGTGATTCACTCGTACCAACTCTTTATGTCTCTATCTCATTGCAATATATAGTAAACATGGAATAATTATGTTTAATATTTAATGTTATTCAAGTTAGTTATGAATCAATTTAGAATTAAATTTTATAAATATTATAATGAGCACTCCATACATGTCATTTATTTAGAGTTAATCAAATATTATTATGAATTAGGTTACACTCCTAAATAATACAAAAACAGACTTGGATCAGTATGAGTATTTCAAGTTCTGTAAA
Source organism: Sinohyriopsis cumingii (assembly GCA_028554795.2). Classification (NCBI taxonomy): domain Eukaryota; kingdom Metazoa; phylum Mollusca; class Bivalvia; order Unionida; family Unionidae; genus Sinohyriopsis; species Sinohyriopsis cumingii. The sequence goes on along the minus strand of CM068832.1, from coordinate 18,697,547 downwards.
TAGTTCCATATTTGTTCCATTTTCTGAACAACTGTATACCTTTAACCAACAATAAATTTTGTGTTCTACTGAATAATCCTAACAAACTGCACAGACTCAGATCTGCCAGATGCCTGCAGATCTTGGTCTCTGCAGTTTGCAGATGGACTTACAAGCAAGTAAATATTGATTAATATTTGTCCGTACTTAAATATTGATTAATATTTGTCCGTACTTTCCTTCTTTTTTGACTACCTTTCACACGCAAACCCATTTTAAATTGTATGCATAATATCCAATACTAGGTACTCCATTATCATGTACAGCACTAGACCAAATAATTAAAAAACTATGGGCAGTTTTGGCTACATTGAAAATAAAAACAAATTAGAGACAGCAGTTAGGTACACACACCCCTTTTTTTTCCTTGGTATGTACTTCAATCATGGTAATATTTAATTGTTAATTTTTTCTTTATTCTAGATTCCTCTGCTCCCCTCCCGAAACCTACCCATGACACAAAATGAAGGATAGGCTGGGGAAACAAACCAGAACCACGTACATTTTATTTTAGTATCAAGAGAATAAGTTAACAAATTGAATTTTAGATGTGCGTGTGTACTTATCTGTCTGTGTCCTATAATACTCTAGTTTTACTTTTCTTCTCAGAGTGGATTTGGAGACAATTAACATCTTGGAGGTGAAGTAATTAATGTACATCCTCAAAACTTGACAATGACTAATCATCAATCTTGGTTTAAATCGCATGAAGACAAGCATCTATAATATCACAGGCTATAGAAAAAGCATTGTAAAATTGCCCTAGGGTAACGAAAATCTGGTTCAATTTACACTTTGTTCATAAAGAAGTGTGAAAAAATAAACTGCAGGTTGTAGGATTGAGTATGGTCACCTGGAGAAAGGTGATCATGATGGATTAAATGACACAGAGGCCCTAGGGTTTCTATGAACTGTTCTTAGTCTATTGAATCTGTGAATAAGAAAAAGATAAGGGAGGAATTTCAAAAGAAAACAATCTGCCTCGGCAGAGATAGGAGCCTGGAGTCCAGGCTATTTCTTCCTTGTCTGATGAACTGTGTGCTAGCCCAAAGATTTTAGTCCATACTATTTCAGCCAAGGGTGATGAATGGTGGGCTAACCTTGGGCTCTTGGGCTAGTGTCATTTAATCACTCCTGTAGGTAATGATGATCATCCTTGATTGTGGTATTATTCTTAATGTGCTATTTGTGCAGTGTCATGCATCATTTTTAGTGTCCCTGACAATAAAGGAATTGAATCTAGCTAAATATGCAATTAAACTACAAAAAAAAATCCCATAAACTACAACTGCATAAACTCAAGGCTTTACCAGCAGATGCCACTTCACTGAAAAACAAAAACAAAAAAATTATAAAAAAAAAGATAAGGAATGGCCCCACTTCCAGGATTAAACACTCAAATTTCCAAATTTGAAGCAATACATAGTATGAGATTTCAATATTGGAAGAGTTCCCATTTCAAAGACTTCAGTTTATGCTACTGTGTTGTAAGTTTTCACGATTTTCTGTTTTTTTTATTGTATATACTGTGTTCAGAAGCGATTGTGTGCATATTCCCACATCCAAAAGATAGCTTTCTGCATGGGGACGAATGGATCATATTTGAATTAAAGCAATCAAATATTTTCCTACTTCTGTGTAAAATCAAATGAATTCCTGGTGGGGCTCAAGCTCTCAAATGACTGATGCATGCACCAGAAAGCAATCAAAATCACTTCTCAAGACCACCAGGGGATTTCAATACCAGGACTGGGTGAAAAATACCACTGGAAAATTCATTACTTCTGGATCATGCCTTGTTAGGCTCCAGATTTAAACCAGGACCACTCAGCTTGATATCTGATTGACTGATGTCTATTACTGATCAATTAATTGATATTGACTATCAAGCCTTACCAATCTGTGTAATAAGACCATCAATAAAACAATAATACTGTGTGCATTATCTAATAACTCTGAATGACACAATACAATCAAGCAACCATGCTGTATATCACAATAATTTCTGACATTAGCCCTCAGCAATACTGGATACTGTTGTTGGTACATAAATATGCTATGATTTATGAACTCCATACTAGTGGTCTACTGTTTTTCTAATTAAAGATCACTGCACAAGTAATGTTTATTTAACAATACAACCTTTAAAATAACTGCTAATAATGCTTCCACCATGACATGCTATGGCAAAATTTCAAGTTTTTCTTTCTTTCATATACATTTTGACAGGTAAATTTATACACATAGTACAACCCTTACAATTAATGGAGTTGTTTCCCTTCAAAGACGGCATACAATGTGGATAGCTCATTGTTTGTATAGTCAATTAAAAATGAAAAAAGCGTTAGACATTTATTCAGTTCATAAAGGAAACTGACACTTAATGTCGGTAAAGCACCTATCATTAATTTAATTGCACTGACTAACTGGATTGAAATAAAAGGATGATCCGTTCTTGGATATCTCAGTTGAGTAAACATAAAATAACAAGGCTATTTAAAACACCACAACTAATTGTAACAGCTTTCTCTTTGGAATGGCTGCTATTTCAGTCATTCAGCCAAAATATGCAGTCAAATGATAAACCGAACATGTGCACATGCAATACCTAACAATGACCACTTATGGACACGTCAGATTCAGGCATAACTGGCTGACCAGACAACATGACAGATTCAGACATAACTGGATGACCAGATAAAAACAAGACAGGTTAAAGTATAATGTGATGAACAGATAAGAACAAGACAGATTAAAGTATAACATAATAACCAGATAAAAACAAAACAGATTAAAGTATAACATGGTGACCAGATAAGAACAAGACAGATTAAAGTATAACATGATGACCAGATAAAAACAAAACAGATTAAAGTATACCATGATGACCAGATAAGAACAATGCAGATTAAAGTATAACATGGTGACCAGACAAGATCAAGACAGATTAAACTATAACGTCATGACCAGATAAAAACAAGACAGATTTAGGCACAACAGGATGCCAAGATAAGAAAGATCATATGTTTAGATCATGAAACCTAGCGCTTTGAGAGGAAAAAAAAAACAAACAGGAAAATGCACTTGTCCTAAACTGTCACCTTGTAACATTTTACTAAAATGACTCTGACAATGAATCATCATAACTATATACAGTGGAGCCTCGTTAATCCGGACACATTCATTCCCAGTGAATACGTCCGGATTAACGAGCTTTCCAGGTAATTGAATCATGCACATTTTTATTTTATGATGTCATCACACCATATACATGTACATGTATATGCTAGCTATAATTGTCCTGTATATTCACTAATGGTTGAAATAAATTAATGAATACTTCTACTGACGTGTGTTTATTTCATATTATTATAACATGTGATTGTACATACATGTACAGTAAATATAAGTTTAGACAATGAACACTTTGTTCATGTCGACACTCTCTGCTTCTCCCTCATATAATTTGCCTTTGATGCCCCGCCGATTCTTGGAATTTTGTAGCCAACCACGAGAATAGGCAAAGTCAGTAATGCCGAGTTGGTCTCCGAGCATCTTTGCCTTGGCAATGAGCATTTTATCGGTGACAGCGGCATGGTGGGTCCACGTGTCTGAGAACCAGAAGAAGACGGGCATCATCGACTTGTTGATATCTGGCGTGGCGAGCGCAAGTTAGGTCTGCTGAGTCGGCAGGTATGGAAAATCATTTGTCCGTGTTTTTTTTTATGATGTCCACAACTGTCGACATGCCAATGACTAAGGATGAATAAGCCATAATATGCTGGTGTATATCTTGAATGGTAGCTTTTGGGTGATCTTTGTGCTGGCAAATCTTTTTTATGCTGGCCGGTATCTCTACTCGTCTACGCTTGCTTGATGGTGTCGCCATAATATATGTAAAATGTACAACGAATACAAACTGATATCTCACGTTATGGTAAACTAATGAAATGCAGTCATTTCTATTAGTCATATTTTACAGCTGTTATTGTTGCTAATGAGCTGATAATTGACGTCCACATTTTATTCTGATATGAAGCCCTACACTGTCCACAGCTTAAATCAATTAACTGTATTTGTACAGCCATCAATAAACTATGATTGTTACATACAATTGGTAAACAACAAAGAGGCTTAATAACACACTTAATTTATTACTATATGTTATGTCAAAAAGCGTGGACAATTTGATCCCAGTGTGATTATTTAATTATTAACACCCCCGTCGGCTACTAGCTAAAACAGACATTGTTTATACAATCGCTGGTTACAACATGGTCATGCTACCTAGTTTTTCCACACACATGATTACGTGATTACTGGATAACTTTAACATACCACTAGAATTTTAACAATCTGAGATTGATACATTTGTACACCTCCAAATTTGTGTAGGTGAATCTGTATTATCCGACTGACTGTATTTTCATATACGATTTTTCTATTTTTCTTATTTTTGGACAGATTATTTCCGGATTATCGATACAAGTTTTAAAGTAAATTTACACTTTGGTCCCTGATTTTGATTTCTGGATCCAGAAAGCAGATTTCTTGATTAACGGAGCAAATTAACGTTTAGGAATTCCGTTTCCGTTGAATTATGTCCGGATAGCGAGGTTTCCAGATAAACAGAGTCCGGATTAAAGAGGCTCCACTGTATATGGACAAAATTATGTTTTGAAAGATTAGAAAATGAATCCATGCTGTACCAGCACCAATGACCCGACTCCAACACCCAACCCTGTCATGCACAAATTATGTAACAGATGCAGACTCCCAGTACATAAGAATACTAGGCAAGTGGACGTAAACACCCAGTTATATGCATACATCCAATCGATCTCGGGTCCCAAGTGGCCGAGTGGTCTAAAGCGCTGACTGTTCCTGATCACTGCTATCTCACCTCTGCCTGTGTGGGATTCGAGTCCAAGGCTCGGCTAGCATGGGTATGTGGGAGAGCCTGCCAGTAGCTTCTCGTGGGTCAGTGGTTCTTCCCTGGGTTTTCCAGGGTTCTTCCTCCACCAGTCATACTGGCCACCATGTATAGCCTATCATGTGCTGAAAAATGGCGTTAAACCCTCAAACAACAACAACAACCAATCGATCTCTATTTAGAAATAGAAGGCATCTATAATTTTAAATTGGTACCTATAAACCAGATATACAAATTTGATACTCTACCACAATTAACTACAACTGACCACAATCTTCTATGATCAAGCAAAACACACAAAAAACAATTGACCAGTATATATTTAATATTTTATAAATAAAAATACAATTATTATAATTAAATTTAGAAATTAAATGTTTTCCCATTTGGATAAATTGCTTTATTCACTAGTACTGTAGCAGGGATCATCCTAGGCTTCGCCAATGTCACAAATTGCGATTGGTTTTCTTATTAGCAACAAAATATACCATCTGGCAATTTTTTGGGTGACAACCTTTTTGGCTGTTTAATTTTTTGTACTTACAATCATGGATCTGGAGTGGAAACATCTTAAAGCATGGTGAATGAATTCCTAATTCCTAAAAGTCCTTTCAATTCCAATAGTTCCAAGAAATCCAAATATGTTCCAATGAAAAATGCCCCTTCTGTGTTGAAGTTTCAAATGTACACAAAGATTTCCAAAGAATTCAAATAGTCATTGAATATATTTAGTTAATACCTTGCAGTTATTCTAGTGTGTCATGCAAAAATAAATCTGCTTGGAAACCAAGTTGGGAGATTGAATCTGAAAACATGCAGACTGGGACCTATTTTGGCATATTTAAGCATCATTTTCACTAAATACTCACAGGTTTTTCAGGTCAAATACATGTGAAATTCTCAAAGGACATAATGTTTCTCCCTGTGGAGTGCGTTATTCACCCCCAACCCCCAACATGCCCCCATTTCATATTCTGGTCAGCTGTGCCCAAACTGCACAATAGCTAAATGTGGCCTCAAGCTACCATACATCTGATAACTATTTCCCACATTTGATATCCCACCAATTGTTTTCCTATTGTTAACTCATATATGCAAATAACACTGCTTAGTAAATAACATATTTATTCCAAATTAGCATTTTGGAGGCACATAGACTGTGTGATATGTTTCTTTATTCCTTCTTTTAATTTAATGCTTATATATAGATACAGTCCATTAATGCCAGGTGTTGATTCATGCAACTTTCATCAGTGGGAACGGAGATCCTAGTTTGCTTTTCTAGAAAAAAATCTACAGCATTCAGTGATCATTCTTGGGATTTAGGAAGCAATTTACTATAAGCAAAGCATGTAAAGTGCGGAAAAAAAAATTTCTGAACTCCTGGTTAAAAGATATGTACTTTGTGAAGTTTGCCACAGAAGAGGAGGGGGCATTTAATTCCTGAATGCATCAAATCGATGGACACATTATATGTTACTTATCTTACATTGCAAAGTACGATCATAGGGTTTTGGCATCAAAAATAAATTTACTAAAGTTCCTACAAAACTATTATTTGGAAAACAATATACATAATACAGACTTGCTTAATACCTGACATTTCTATTAAAACAACGAGAGAGAGAGAGAGAGAGAGAGAGAGCAGATGTCAGGAAAGTCAATATTTTACATTTGATAATGCATTTATTTCAGGTGAAAACAGTCATTACCTATGCACTAACAGTGATATGGGATGCAAAGATCATGGAAGTAGTACAAAACAGTCATGTAATGATTTTGTAATATTATGCCTGTATTGTTTATTGTCAATAAAGTAATAACTATCCAATCTTTTTCAATTTTCAATGCCTATTACATTAACAGATGTGAAAAAATATTCACTACTTGATCTGGCAACATTTTGTTTTTAAATTGGTGACAAAATATTGAGGTTGGCAATTTTTTTGCCGACAACTTTTTAAAAGCCAGGACTATCCCTGCTGTAGACATTATACCAAGCATTGTATCAGCTTTATAAATTTTAAGAAATACAATTATTGTAATTACCACTCTGGAAAATGGATAATTTGACAGTCATGTGGATATGATGATGATATCATACAAGAAAGAACTTACCTTTCAGTCATTATATATGGCATTGTTTAAAATTTGTATGACACCTTACACCATAATGTTCATCATTTAATAAAATATCATCATTAAAATATAATATTACACGCATATCAATCAACCTTTTAAAAGCTATGTATATACTTGTCATACACAAGTGTGGTTACTTTCATAAATTATCACAGTACCTGTACGCTGTAGAATATTCATAAACTGAACTATGCATATGATCACAAAGCAAGTTCAAAGACACATCACACGGCATGATACTATAGAATTTTGCTGTCACGAGCAAAGTAAAATGATGTGGAAAAAAATTAATTTTAGATAGCATATTTCAGCAGAATTTTTTTCTTTCAACCATATTTTGGTGAATGTTTGAAAACACACCAGAACTCATTGAACTTCAATATCTTATGATAAGCATTCAGATGTTTTATCGATTATATTTAAATAGCTGGATTACTTACGTCAGGGTGAACACTTAATATTTCCTATTATGTGTCTGTTTTGAACAGTATATATATATATATATATATATATATATATATATATATATATATACCAAACATAGTGGGACATCATGATACAGTCTGCGGCATGATGCCCCAGTGCAAGACATCACTATAAAACTGTCACACTGCAGATATCATAGCAATATGACCAAAAAAGTATTAAAGCTACGTTAAAAAGTCCAAATCACACACACACACACAAACCAAAAAGAGAGGACAGCACTTATCATTGGAGTCCATGTTATATATATTTGGGTACATAAGTCTATTAAAACAATTTATGTAGAAAGATGGCAATATAATGACAAGTTGATTCATTAACCCAGTGTGATATGTTTACGCATCATGAGGTTGTACTCAGCTTTCTAGCTGTGTACTGTCAACATCATTTATGAAACACCAATGTGGGTGGTACAGTAGAGAGATGTAGCTCCAAAGTAATACCAGATAATGGAGACTTTCTGCTTGCCTTACAGTGCAAAAGACCTCATTTTTGACACCATGATCTTTTTATGGCAAAGAGTACTGGTTTTTTTAAACTGTGCTTGTTTCTGGGTTTATATACTCTTTAACCAAAGATCTAAAAGCAGTCTGGTCTGAGCTGCACACTGACAGTTGAAACTTTGCAAAAAGTAGGATATATTTGAGATTAGGAGTAAAAAGTGTCCAGGACATGAAAATCAAGGGTCCGTAATGAATTTTGAACCTCTACACATGCACAAGCCAAACAGCAAATCAAAATCATCTTTTATTCGCTTAGACATCATGCTAAACGAAATTCTCTCTGAAGGACATCTATTTGGATGCTTTCAGAAGTAACCCAAAAATGTGTTTCATGGCATACCAAGATCACAAAGCAAGTAGAAATGTCAAACAGCATGGACCATACATGCCAACCTCGCATGAGGTATAGGTATAATTTTTGCTAAGGCACAAGAAAGCAAAGTCTGAGCACAAAAAGTACAATCTATATATTTGTACCCCTCCTTTGTTGAGCCAATGACATCATAACTAAAACTGTATGTTTATAGTTACTACTAACCTGGATCTGTACATCAAAATATTTGGGAAAAGTTGGTAAATTCCATGTGAATTAGAGCCAGAATACCAAAATAAAACATAATGAATTATTATTCATATTTGACACTCACTTCAACTAGTCTACATGCTTAACCTTTACAGACCACTCGGGTGGCCTAGTAGTTAGAGCGTCCGCCATGGAATGGGGGAGGGTGTTGGTCCGAACCCTGGCCAAGTCATGCCAAACACATAAAAATGGTACTAACAGCTGCCTTGCTAGGCTTGATGCAATGTATTATTGTTTAGACTTGAGCTTACTTATCTTATATTCAGGCTTGATCCAGTGTATCTCTTTTTTAGGCTTGATTCAAAGTATCGTATGTTCATACTTGATACAGTATATCTTATATTTAGACTTGATCCAGCGTGCCTTATTTTAGGCTTGATCCAGCGTAGCTTTACCTTTAACTTGTTGCGTTTATTACTTTATGTGTATGACGTTTTGGATGGTGTTTCCTTCATATTTATTTATTTAATTATGCTTGTTTGTTATTTCTAGTTCAAAGCCGTACTTTTAATTTGCGCCATATAGCCAGTATCTTGCAGCCATCCTCTTAAACCATACTACTACTAGTACTTGAACTATTACGGCACAAAAACCGCTACAGTGGCCTAGTGGTTAGAGTGTCCGCCTCGGAGGTGGGAGGTTGTGGGTTTGATCCCCGCCTGAGTCATACCAAAGACTTACAAAAATGGTACTAAGAGCTGCTTCACTTAGTGCTCAGCATTAAGAGGTTAGTGTTAGGACTGGCCAGTTTCATGTCAGGATGATGTGACTGGGTGGGACATGTTGCTACATGTCTGCAGCATGATGTCCCAGTGCTAGACATCACTATTAACTGCCACACTGCGAACATCAAAGTGATATGATTGAAAAATTGTTCAAGCGAAGTTACAAATCCAAATCACAAACATTCGCTCCAAATCATCACGAGGTCCACAAATTCAAAGTGCTAGACCTGAATGCTGTATTGCATCACTCTTGTATTCCTTTTTAGAAATATGTAAAGTGGAGTTGATTTGTCCTTCATCTGATCAGAGAGGATTTTAAGTTTAAAATGATCCCCTGCTCTAAGAAGTTTCATGCACAAGTCAAACCATAAAAGCCTGTTTGCTTAATATCTGGCACCATTTTCTTTTAAAAATAGACTAGTCCACTACCTAACAAGATATCAATATAATGAATCTGCAAGACATAGCTTCAAATTAAAGAAGAAAAAAACATGTTTTCCTGGAAGTAGGTCATTTACAGTTGCTATAAATAGAAAATTAAGAAATTACGTGTAGGACTACGCTCAACAAATTAGCTCTTATGGTATCCTCATATAGCAGTCTTTATTTTTAGAATATTCTCAAAATTTTATGAATAGAATTTAAAAGATATTAATATAAATGACAAACAAAACTATTTATTGTTTTTTTTATAAAAAAAAATTATATACCAGAAAAGTGTAATACATACACCAGCGAGTGCAAGATCTAATTTGGTGAAAAAAGCGTAATAAGTACTCTAAAATGGGTTATGGTTGGCTTGTATGGAATACTGAACAGGCAAAGATTAAAAGAATCTACAGGCATTAATGAATTAAAGTGTTATAATTTGTTCCAAGCAGGAACCAGCACATGAGCAATGTCACGTCATCTAGATTTCATGAAATTGGATTATCCCAGATGGTCATGCCCTCATCCACACAAAAACATAGGTGACGATACCAAGAAGCACAGGAACTCTCTCAACAGACAAGCAAAAATCTAACATTTGGCTATATACAAATACCAACTGTACTTATATTTCGAAATGCAAGATACATACATGAAATTATAAAATGACACCTACAAACAAGATAAATTATAAACTGACAACTATAAACTTGATTGCCAAGGTATATACAGGAAATTATAAATTGACAATGACAAAGTTAATAAATTATAAACTGACAACTATAAACTTGATCGGCAAGGTATATACAGGAAATTATAAACTGATGCCAACAAAGTTGATAAATTATAAACAGACACATAAACTTGATTGCCAAGGTATGTTGCTGTTGTTTTTGTGGGGTTAACGCCATTTTTCAGCACACGATAGGCTATACATGGTGGCCAGTATTAATGACGAAGAACCCGGGAAATCTCCGGAAAGAACCACCAACCCACGAGAAGCTACTGGCAAGCTTTCGCACATACCCACATTGGCCGAATCCGAGACTCGAACCCACGCAGACAGAGGTGAGATGGCAGTGATCCATAATGGAGAGCGCTTTAGACCACTCGGCCACTCAGGGCCTCAATTGCTAAAGTACATACAGGAAATTATAAATTGACACCTATAAACTTGCGCAGCAGCAATATAACCAACATATATTTGACACAAGAAGCTACATATAACACTCCCTCCTGCATGTGGTTATCATAACCACAAAATAACAGGTTTTATAAATTCCACCTTGGGGTTTAGTCAAAAAGTTTGGCAAACAGTCTCAAGGACAGACAGACAAACGGTATGATAATATCCCTGATGTGAAAGCATGGGGTATGATAAAAGAAACTATAGAAGTAAACATATGAATACTGTCTAATTTTAAACAATGTGTCTAGACCAGTGGTTCCCCACCTTTTTTTTTTTTTTGCCATGACCTTAAAATATTGTTTTTCTGAGCCTCGTGACCCAGTTTTCCATGCTGAAAAGTTTTGCCACCCTAATAAAAAAAATTCTGGGAACCATCCACCACTTCGTTATGACCCTGATTTGGGTCACAACCTGGGTGTTGGGAATTACTGGTCTAGACAGTATGAGGTTCCTCTTACCCTTCCCACCCTATTTTAAATATTTTGGACATTAATGTTGGGATGTGTCAGAGCCTCGAAAAGTTGGAATTTGCCACCAGTGTAGATAGCGGCCACCCTATGTCACCATATCATGATGGCAAAATTCCAACTTTTCAATAGGCAATCGGTTCTGACCCCACACCCCAACAATAAAGTCTACATATTTAAAATTGGGTCGGAAGGGTCAGAGGAAATTTGGACTAATTGGACATTAACTTGAAATGATACACAATGGTCTAAACAATAACTTGAAATACTATGCACAGGTCTGAACATTACGATGAAATGATGCAGATGGATAATTACGTTAACTTGAAATGAAATACACGAGTCCTAATGTTAACATGAAATGATGCACATGGGTCTGAACATTTAACAGAAAAACATTAAAGGAAGCAAAGCTACTTTCTACTGGTACATCTTCAAAAGTTGCTATATATTACCTGCCCGGTCCTAAACAATTTCCAAACACCTAAGCTATTCCACCCATTACAACAGTGTCATACCCACAAAATGACCTTACTATTATGCCATTATTTTTGTTATTATTGTTATTTTTAATTTTGTTTCTGTTAATCTGACAGTATTCTTAGTTACATATCAAGGATTTGAGTCATAACTAATAACAGTATGCAAATCACAGAATTAAAAATAACTTTACCTATGCTATAAAACTCTTATATTAATTAAGTCTTATATTACCTCTTCTAAAGACACTGGACTATCTCGACTATTTGTTTCTCGTGATTTCTTCACATTCTTTGCCATTCCAGGGTTATATTCATCATGCAGGTTCTCTTCCTTTATCAGTAATTTTATCTCTGACTTAAAACAGACATGTTCTTTTTCCTCTTTTACCCCAGTGTGGGTAATATCACCCTCGGGGTCGACCTGTGTGGAATCAGGACTTGCAAGATATTTCATCTTTTTATTCCCAAGCTTTTTTAAGCCCCCCACCTTGCACTCTAAACAGTCTGTTGTGAAAGTGAACCGTCTGAATTACATTAAAACCATTAACACTGCCTCATCTCCTGGTGGGTGTTTACATGATGCCAAGGAAGACAGTACTAAAGTTTATGTTGATTTTTTTTCTCCCAAACAACATTAACATTTCCTGTGTCTTGCACATACTTTCCAATCTACATGTGTTCAAATACCCACTGGTCAAAATCACTCAACCATGCTCAATATTTTATAGTCTCCATGAATGAAAGCTATAAATCACTTCATCTTTTGAAATTTCCTCCACAAAATACCATGGAAATGAAGTTTAACAGACACACATTTTATATCCTTTTTCTGTTCAGAAAAATCACAAAACCACCAGTTTTAAAATAAATAAAAAAATCTGAAATATCTCCAGTTTTCTTTGTTGTGCAGTCTACATTCCTAGACATCCAGCCAGCAAGACCTTTTCTCCCCTTACACACACACCAGCTGCTACACAAAGCAATTTAGCCATTTGAAACCAGTGCCAAATGTTCTGATTGGTCAAGTAAGTGCATAGCAAGCCAATCAAAAGCTTTGGTGAGAATTATAAAGGAGAAAAAACACCTGGCATTAATTTAGCCTTTGATGAGGTAAATATCTTTACATAGGAGTGTTTGCTTTGAGTTAGCAAGCTGTTGGTAATCCCATGCACTCTGTGGTCACTGTGCAGATTTTGCTGAAAAGTAAACAATAAACTGCCTTGTGAAATAGAGCACAGTGTGGCTCCAAAGTAATCAATCAGTCTGATGTTAGTTAACACTGGTGCCTAATTGCATAAACTGAAGCCCCAGGCATGGGAAATGGATCTTTGATTATTTTCTGGGTCTGTTATTGAACTGGCAGTAATAAATGGTATGAAGGAAAAGCTATTCATTGGGTAAAAAAAAATCTGAAATTTGAAATTGAAACTGTTATGAATCTGTAACCATGGAAACAGCAAATCAGAAGTGGGATATTACAGTGGAAACTTGGAAAGACCTTATTCACAGTGAATTTACATTCATTATAAAACTTCATGATTAGTAGTGAGCTTTTCCTTTGGACATACAATAATAACAATGAGTTTATGCTAAACATTTACATTTCATTAATTTTATTATAAATTAAAATTGTCAATAAAAAGAACTCAGTGTTACAAACTCTATGTGATGGGTGTCAGTTAACAATTTTTTTTTTTATAAATAGAAATTTTTATTCACTTCCTGTACAGTCTGTAAGAAATAACCATAATTAATTTCATTATTGAAATATGTCAGATCCAAAGATATATGGTTTAAGTGTCGGGATTTGCATATGTGCAACCGAATGTTAGTCCCATATAAAACATGTGTGAATGCCAAATCCTCAAATATGATGGATCGCCTCTTTATTATGCAAAGTTATAACAATGTTGATCATTGTTACTTTTTAAATGAAGGGCTGCTCTATCATGGTATTTGTGATGCCTCTCTTGTGGAAAAACACAAGCCTTTTTGGAATTAACTTCCCCAACCAAATAATAATTACACTTTTCTCTCTCTCTCTCTCTCACACACACACACACACACACACACACACACAGACATATGAATGACAAAACATTTCTGAAGGGAATGAATATTTGTACTTTTTGCAACATAGGCATCAAAACATATTACCACTATCCTTCTGCACAGGTCACATTGACCTAGTTTCACAGTAACTGTACCGAGTTTGCTAAGATCTTCATCAGCTTTCTTCACTCTGGCATTACATAGCAAATTCAGAGATGCAAGTCAAACAAAAGCATATCAATATGCTTTCCCAAGTTTTTAAAGAGGTCACAAGGTCTCAGCGGTCAAGGCACTGGACTTGTGACCAAAAGAGGTGGGGTTATTTCCACCACTGGATCAGCCCAGATTCAACACCTGTGTGTCCTTTGTTACAGCGCTTAACTCAACTTGCCTTAGTAAGGTATAACCTTCAAAGTGTTGTTTTACCAAAAAATTACAAAATAAAGTTAGGTTTTTTTACTGACCCATCTACAATTATTAGGAAATGGATCAAAATTGTAATGAAAACTATTTAGGCATCAAAATCAGATTACAGTGCCCTAGTTTATGGGCAAGTTTGCTTTAGTCCATAAGATCACATTTTCTTGAATGTGTAAGTTACCTCTGTGGCACACAGTTGTGGCAACCATATGGTGCACAAAAATACCTCTGAAAATATAGTAAAAAATTCTTTACAGTTGACTTCAGACCAGCTTAAGCAAATCCCATGCATACAATAGTGTTACAGAAACAGAGATAAATGCAAATATGTACTGTAATCAGTGGAGCATTACAAGTCAGTCACTTTGACCTACTTTTGACCATTACCTTTCAAGATGAATACATCTAGTTACATTACTGTACAAACAATGGCATTTGAGAAAATGAGCTAAGTGCAGAAATCTAATGCAGATGCTTATATTGCCAACGCTGTCAAAAAAGTTGTTCCTTTGTCACATCTATGCTCTTAACACATTAACCACTAGCGACGACTTAACGGGGCAGGAGGTAGTAGCCTACTGCCGAGCTCTGTAGTGTCATGGTCATGCATGATACACTAAAGTGAGTGGTATTATAGAAAGGTAGACAGATATAGCTCTACAATGATACCAAATAATCTGGAATATCTAGTTGCACTACAAAACTACAGATAAAAAAATCCTCATTTTTTGGACCCGACTTTTTTCTACCGAAAATTCGCCCGTGGTCGGAATCTGATTATGTTTCCAGATTTTAGACTTTTTGGTCTCAGATCTAAGGCAAACCAGTACGAACTGCAAACAGACAGATAAGCCTTTGCAAAAAGTAGGATAAGATGGGTTTTTGGAATAAAGAGTGGTCTCGATACAAAAACAATAGCTCTGTTTAGCAAAAAAAAAAAGAATTCAAACTTTTACCCTTCTGCTCATGCGCAAGTCAAATAGCCAATGAAAAACAATGTTTCTAACACAACTAGGAGTATGTTATTGAAAGATCACTGGGGATTTGGTGTTTTCAGATCTATTCATAATAGCCTTCAAAATGTGTTTCCTACTCGATTTTCAGGCAAAAATGACAATAACCTCCAGGGATTAATGTGTTAATACAAGACAAAAATGACCATAAAAGTGTACTAATAATAAAACACATTTGTATAAAAATAAATACTGTATTTTGGTACATATTCTGTTAGGTATGCATGAACTTTTAATTAACCTAACTATAGTTTATCAGTATACAGTCCCTCAGGATACCACTGCCCTCTTATAATGTTAGTATGGTGGTCTCTTGCTATAACCCCCTTATACCACTATCCTTCTAATAATATATGTATGGTTGGTCTCACTATAACCCCCTTATACCACTATCCATTTGTAATGCAGGTATGTTTGTCTTGCATTATAACCCCCTTATACCACAATCCCTCTTATAATGCAGGTATGATGGTCTTGCTCTATAACCCCCTTATACCACTATCTCTCTTATAATGCAGGTATGCTGGTCTCTCACTATAATCCCTTTATACCAATATCCCTCTTATAATGTAGGTACACTGGTCTTGCTTTTTAATCTCCTTATACCAGTATCCCTCTTACAACATAGATGTGGCTATGGAGCTCCCTAAACTGGCTTTTGGTAATAAGAAATGCAATTACATTGTTTTTAACACATATGCATCCTATACATTTGTGTTTAGGACATTAACATGATAAAGCCATGTTAGAACATCCCTAACTACATGAATAAGTCTCCTTCACTTATGATGCAGATCATTCATATGGTTCCCACGAATTGTGTTATAAAGAAAGTACTGCATAATCAGCCATAAAGCATCGAAAGTAGCACAATAAATATTAGTCTGGTGTTTAATAGTCCTCCATGTGGATAAATGCAACTTGTGTGCTGAATCCAATTTTGTTCTCTCTATCATTATGAACTTGACCTTTGGTCTTTCAACCCTAAAATTGATAGGCTACTTCCCTACCCAGGTGCATGCCATTCACAAAGTATGAGTCTGGTTTGTGAAGTACAATTAATGCTATTCGTCAGAAACCATTTGTATTCTTCTAGTCACCATGACCTTGAACTTTGCATTTTTTATTCCCAAACTAACAGTCCTTTTTTATCTCAAGTACAAGCCATCCACAAAGCCTGGTAACCACAGATGCTGGAGAACTCAAATTATTGCAAACAGCTACAGGTGAAGGGGCATCATTTTTAATTTTTTCAATCACAGAAACCCTGACCTTTCACCTAGTTTCCTAAAATGTTAATCAGTATCTTCTAACTGTAAGCCATCCATAAAGTACTGTAACTTTGATGTTGGAGAACTTGAGATATGGCAGAGAAACCAATTTTCTTTTTTCAGTTGAAGTGACCTTTACCTTCGAGTTTTTAACCTAAAACATTGATAGGGTTTCTTCCCCAAATACCAAATGCAAGCCAGCCACAAAGTTTGGCAATTGTAGATGGTGGACAATTTGAGATATTGTAAAGAAATTAAACTTGTGAGAGCCAGCTGGACATCACAATATGCATAACTATATGGAAGGCATATAAAAATGATTCAGGACCTACGTTATATGAGGAGCATGTTATATTGAAGATGTTTATTACGAAGGACTAATGTCCTATTTCTACCTGTTGGGAACACATTATACTAAGTACTACTGTACCAGTTTTACCTGTCAGAATAAATTATAATGAGGACTACTGTGCTAGTTCCACCAGTCAGAATAAATTATAATGAGGAATAATGTACAAATTCCACTTGTCAGAATAAATTATGAGGACTACTGTACTAGTTCCATCTGTCAGAATAAATTATAATGAGGACTACTCTAGTTCCAACTGTTGGAAGTACATTATAATGAGGAGTACTGTACTAGTTCCACCTGTTGGAATAAATTATAATGTGGAATACTGTAAATAGTTCCAACTGTTGGAAGTAAACTATAATGAGGAATACTGTACTAGTTCCACCTAATGAGCGTAAATTATAATGAGGACTACTGTACTAGTTTCACATATTGGAAGCAGATTATAATGAGGACTACTGTACTAGTTCCAAATGTTGGAATTACATAATAATGATGAGTACTGTACTACTTCAACCTGTCAGAATAAATTATAATGAGGAATACTGTAATACTTCCACCTGTTGAAAGCATATTATAATGAGGATTACTGTACTAATTCCAACTGTTGTAATTACATTATAATGATAAGTACTGTACTACTTCTACCTGTCAGAATAAATTATAATGAGGAATACTGTACTAGTTCTACCTGTTGGAATCAGATTATAATGAGGACTACTATACTAGTTCCATCTGCCAGGATAAATTATAATGAGAAATACTGTACTAGTTCCACCTGTCCGAATAAATTATAATGAGGAATACTGTACTAGTTCTACCTGTTGAATCAGATTATAATGAGGACTACTATACTAGTTCCATCTGTCAGGATAAATTATAATGAGAAATACTGTACTAGTTCCACCTGTCCGAATAAATTATAATGAGGACTACTGTACTACTTCCATCTGTTGGAAGCAGATTATAATGAGGACTACTGAGCTAGTTCCAAATGTTGAAATTACATAATAATGATGAGTACTGTACTACTTCGACCTGTCAGAATAAATTATAACGAGGAATACTGTACTACTGTAATACTGGAATTACATAATAATGATAAGTACTGTACTACTTTGACCTGTTAAAATAAATTATAATGAGGAATACTGTACTACTTCCACCTGTTGAAAGCAAATTATAGAGGATTACTGTACTAGGTCCAACTGTTGGAATAACATTATAATGAGGAGCACTGTACTACTTCTACCTGTCTGAATAAATTATAATGAAGAATACTGTACTAGTTCCACCTGTTGAAAGCAAATTATAATGAAGACTACTGTATTAGTTCCAATTGTTGGAAGTACATTATAATGAGGACTACTGTACTAGGTGTACTTACTGGAAGCAAATTATAACAAGGACTACTGCTCTAGTTCATGTGTTGGAACCACATAATAATAAGTACTTTTGCATTAGTTCCACTTGTTGGAAGCACAATATAATGAAGAATACTATAAAAGAGCCACCCACTGGAAGCACATTATCAGGACTGGTGTACTTGATCCACTTGTTGGAAGCCTATTATGAGGAATACTCTACAAGAGCCATCAGTTGGAAGCACATTATGAGGACAAGTGTACAAGTTCCAATTGCTGGAAGCACACTACAATGAAAACCAATGTACATTCGGCCAATGTGGGTATGTGAAAAAGCTTGCCAATAGCTTCTCGAGGGTCGGTGGTTCTTTTCGGGAATTTCCCAGGTTCTTCCTCCACCATTAATACTGGCCGCCGTGTATAGCTTATCATGTGCTGAAAAATGGCGTTAAACTCTACAACAACAACAACAATAAAACCAATGTACTAGATCTACCTATCAGAAACATTTTTGCAAGGAAATCTTTCTAGATCCACCTGGTAGAAGAATATTATGAGGCTACTGTACTATATCTACTTTCTGGAAGCATAATATAATACTACTGTACTATATCCACCTGCTGGACACAAATTATGAGAATACTGTACTAGATTCACCCATTGGAAGCATATTGTAATGAGAGAAATGTATGAGATCCACCTGTCAGAAGCACATTATAATGAGACTACTGTATGAGATCCACCTGTCGTATGCATATTATAATGTGGGACTACTGTTCGAGATCCACCTTTCATACATATATAATGAGGGATTACTGTTCTAGATCCACCTTTCTTAAAAACATATTATAATGAGAGAAATGTATGAGATCCACCTGTCAGAAGCACATAATAATGAGACTACTGTATGAGATCCACCTGTCATACATATTATGAGAGACTACTTTTCGAAATCCACCTGTTGTACACATATTATATTAAGGGACTACTGTAACAGATCCACCTGTTATACACATATGATAATGAGGGACTACTGTTCTAGACCCACCTGTTGCACGCATTTTATAATGAGGGACTACTGTTCTAGATCCATATGTAGTACACATATTATCATGAGGGACTACTGTAATAGATCCACCTGTTGTATGCATATTATAATGAGGGACTAATGTTCAAGATCCAGCTGTCATACGCATATTATAATGAGGGGCTACTGTTTGAGATCCACCTGTCATACACATATTATAATGAGGGACTACTGTAATAGAGCCACCTGTTGTATGCATTTTATAATGAGGTACTTATGTTCGAGATCCAGCTGTCATACGCATAGTATAACGAGGGGCTACTGTTTGAGATCCAATTGTCGTACACATATTATAATGAGGCACTACTGTTCTAGACCCACCTGTTATACCCATTTTACAATGAGAGACTACTTTTGAGATCCAACTGTCATACGCATTTTATGATGGACTACTGTTCGAGATTCACCTGTTATACGCATATTCTAATGAGGGACTACTTTCGAGTACAGGTAAAGTATCGCTTTGTATCAATTCTTCACTTGTTGTATTGATATGCATATCAATATGGCAAAAATAACTGACACATTGATGTATAATTTCCAAATTAATACGTGCTGGTGAAGTCAAATGTAAAAAAGAAACAACTTCATGCTTACATTATGAAAGCTGTTGTTGATGTCCTTCCCCTTCAGATGTTTTTCTTCTCCAAGGATCAAACCCTGCATGGCATTAAAGGATTTCTCTCTCACATTTTCATTTGCATCCACCACCATCTTGGGGCTGGAGCCAGGGCTGCTCTTCCCCACTTCCTGCTTCACACTCACCGCCATCTTGTCATGTTGGCTGGAAGAGTTAAAACAAACAGTCAATGGAGAGAATTCAGCTCTCACTTGGGATCACGTTACAGCTGACAGAATAGAAATATGATGGGACAAAGTGTGGAGAAAGTCCCCATTTGTTGATATACAAAAGATTAAACAAAGTTATAAAGGTGAGAATCTAGCATTCAGTAACACACACACCCACCCCCAAAGAAAAAAAGTTTCCGGGCAGCTGACAGTCCCTATTTTTTACTGCCAACAATAGGATCCTCCCTCTCCCCCCGCATTTAAAAAAAAATATCATTGTCATATATATGTTCATAAAAAAAATTTAAAAAATCCCTACCTACCTACCCTACTTTTAAAACCAATGCAATAGGAAACCCAAATAATTTTGGGGGCTAACATGAATTCTTACAAAGTTCTGACCAACATTAACTGCATTCTTGTGACAGCCACAATGAAGCATCCCTATCACTGGCCTTTTGTTTCTCTAGCCCTGGCAAACATTTATAAAGTTTTAAATGCATGTAATTCTAACAATGGTGAACTGTAAATGTAAATGTGCATCCTTCAGGATCAACATCAATGATTTTAAAATGATCCTAACACTAAAAAGCTGAAAATCTTTAGGGTGAAAAAACCTAAACCTTCTAAATACAAGTGCATATTTTCTTAAAATGACACCAAATTCTATAGAAAACATTTCAAATAAACAAAAAGAGCCAAATCCATTAAAAAAAATATCAGTTTGTTTTTTAAATACACAATGATTTTCAAATGGAAAACCGTTTCCTGCATATCATCATCAAAAGGTGCTAATCAAGTTGTCTTCAGAATATATACATATCTAACTTTGGAAGTCATATCACTGAATAATGTTGATACACTTAACAAGAATTTGTTCTACTGTCTGTGGTCACTGGCAAAACACCCTCTATTTCAAGTTCATCCTTCATGTAGTATGTATGAGTATGGCATAGCTGTGTCCTATATGTGCTAAACATGATACCATTTCATTTCTGCAATTTGTACTACATGTCACTGACTCTAATGCATTTGGTTAAACATTCTGATGATTGAGGATTTTTCATCCTACATATTTTGCCAAGCATATAAAACATACAGATTGACAATTAATTTAAAACTTAAAGTCCTTATACAGGATGTTTCCCTGCAGAAACAATTGACTGCATGCTAGCTGTTTTTATTTGCCCTTTCATGAACCTTGATACCAGACCAACCAGGTCACCAACTGTAAAGCACCTATGTTGTTTTTATTTGCCCTTTCATCAACCTTGACACCAGACCGACCAGGTCACCAACTGTAGAGTACCTATGCTGTATTTATTTGCCCTTTCATCAACCTTGACACTAGACCGACCAGGTCACCAACTGTAGAGTACCTATGCTTATTTATTTGCCCTTTCATCAACCTTGACACCAGACCGACCAGGTCACCAACTGTTAAGTACCTATGCTGTTTTTCAGACTAGATGCAGATCATACTTTGGTGAAATTAAGAAATTGCAAAATATCAGATTTTTTTATTGTTGTTGTGGGGTTTAATGCCATTTTTCAGCACACGATAGGCTATACATGGCGGCCGGTATTAATGGTGGAGGAAGAACCCGGGAAAACCCCAGGAAAGAACAACTGACCCACGAGAAGCTACTGGCAAGCTTTCTCACATACACACATTGGCTGAATCCGAGACTCGAACCCACGGGGACAGAGGTGAGATGGCAGTGATCCATAATGGAGAGGGTTTTAGACCACATGGCCACTTGGGGCCCCAATGAGCTATTAT
The DNA here is from genome assembly GCA_028554795.2 of Sinohyriopsis cumingii. Taxonomy (NCBI): domain Eukaryota; kingdom Metazoa; phylum Mollusca; class Bivalvia; order Unionida; family Unionidae; genus Sinohyriopsis; species Sinohyriopsis cumingii. The sequence goes on along the minus strand of CM068832.1, from coordinate 18,675,438 downwards.
AATATTTTTAAAGCTCCTGAAATGTCATGAACTTGGTTCATGAACAATTCAAGTACTGTGATATACCACTAAGATATTTCATAAAAATGTTTATGACATTTCTTAGTATCATTATATTTATAAAATGTTCATAAAAATGTATTGTACAAACTTCTCACAATATTTGTGAAATAAAAGTAATGATGAATATAAAAAATTTTTTTAAAATGATATGATACTGTATATATGTTCATACCTGTGTATATAACCTGAATAGTTCTGGATTAATATAGGAAAATATTTTCTGGCCAGCATGAATAAAAAAAATGTACTTGCTATAAAAGCTTTCAATAACTTTGTTTTAATGTTTTCGTCCATGACTGTCATAAACTGCATATTCTATCAACTTAGAACAATCACTCATTGCTAATCTGCTGTAAAACCCGGCATATGTAAACAACAATTATCCTGATTGGATGACTGTGAAAGAAGACGTGATATGATTGGTTAATATACGCGCAAGATTTCAGCAGATGATCCTCCTTTTCTCCCACAAACAAGAGCACACAAATGGTTCTGCAACAAGTAAAAACCCTGAACAAAAAATTTGGACTCCATTACAATGGACAGATGAGAATATTGTTAATATCATTTCTTTTAAATAGAAGCGAAGAGAAGCGATTATGAACAGTATGAAAAAAATGATTTGGTGAGAGCAAACTTAGGCAGAAAAGCATACACAACCAGGATCATCAAAACTACGGTATCTTTTTCTTGGTCATTCATGATTATTTCAGCGAAAGTTACATGGATATTTTATTGGTTAGATGTCATCATATTTGTTTTAACCAAACTTTATCAGACAAATTTGCTCTTCGAATTTTTGAAAATCACTGTACATTATCATACCCCCCTTTGATCTCGATACAAGACATATTCTGTTTCGTGACATCACTATTTCTATGATCTGCAGTAATTTGGTAAATTAAAACAAAAACAACTAAACTAGTTAATGTGTCAAATTGTACATAATACAGATGCAAATAACAACATGATGAAACCAGAAGCAGTGATACACCACATGTGAAGTCGGAGTGGATGCATTAGTGTCATTAGGGCCTACACCAGTGACACAAGCCTGAATTTTATCAATAGAAAACGGCAAAAAAATTTTGAAAGCATGAAATAACCATATCTGTACTATATATATCATTATTTAGTAAGGGTGTAACGATATACCGATTTACCGGTAAATTGCGATACAAAATGCCTGAAACGGTATATCGCGATACGAGTTTAGTAATACCGGTATACCGGTTTTATTTTCTTCCCCAACATTAGCCAGTCCATAACTAGTTTTGAGCACACCAATGTCTTTTATTGCTCTTACCGTAGTTACCAAAATGGCAGCTTCTGTGTATGAGCTAGTGAAGAACCCAAGAGCAAAGAGTTCTGTTTGGAGTAATTTTTCACTAAAAAGGGAGTTTAGCACTAATACAATTGACAAAACTGTCGCTGTGTGTAATATGTGCAAAACTGAAATCAAGCACGCAGGCGGTACGACGAACCTCTTGACTCATTTACGGCGTCACCATCGATCATTACTTTCCATAAGTACTGTGCAACAGAGTGACACAACCTCTAACACAACAGCCGAAGGTTCCATTAAAAGTGTACGTATTGTTTCAGATCGACAACCAAAGATTGCTGTTATGCTAGGTGCACAGACTAAATACAAATCTTCATCACCAAGGTCCACAGCTATCACTCGTGCCATTGCTAGTTTCATCGTTCACGATTTGCAGCCGTACAGTGTTGTATCAAACAAAGGATTTTTAAACATGGCAACGGTGTTAAGTAATTAGTCTCTCAGGTTCAAACCAAGAAAGGTTGGGAATCACTGATATTATTAATTTACTATATTATTCATTTTTCTAATCAAAGTAGGATATTTATCAATGTGATAATTTGTGATTATGTGTTGTTTTTCTTGTGTTTATTCCTTGTCATGTTTTGTACTACAAGAAATGAATCGTTAGATCATTTTGATTTGAAGACTTTCTAATCAGGCAAAATAATTCTACAACTCTTGTTTCTTGCTTGTAGAAGTTATCACATGTTGATATATTTTTTATTTTCTAAACAAGTGATGTGATTATTACAGTTACTGGGTGTTTTGGTTGAATTAAAAGCAAGATGGTTTCATTTTCTTCTTCATATTGTATTAAATGCAAGGAAATTGCTCATTATTTCAGTACAAAATATACAATATCAACATTCCAGTCATAAATGCTATCAATGACCAATATGTATTGATACGTATCGCAATACAGACATGCCATATTACAATATATTGCAATACATATTTTCCTGGCAATACTCACCCCTATTATTTAGTGTAATGATGTTCTCAAAAATTGTCATGTGTGACTTGGATTTTTAATGTAGCTTTAACAATTATTCAGTCATATTGCTACGATGTCTGCAGTGTGGCAGTTTACAGTGATGTCTAGCAGTCTGGGGCATCATGTCGCAGACATGTAGCATGATGTCCCACCCAGTCACATTATCCTGACACCAGGCTGACCAGTCCTAACACTTGAACCTCTTAATGCTGAGTGCCAAGCGAGGAAGTTAGTAACATTTTTGTAAGTCTTTGGCATGACTCAGCCAGGGATCGAACCCACGACCTCCTGCATCCGAGGTGGATGCTCTAACCACTAGGCCACCAGAGTGGTTTAAAAATATTGTCATATTTTATTGATTAAAATATCTGTCTCCAGTGAATATACCTATGGCTAGTCAGCTTCAGTTAAAATACAACTAGTGACAAAATTCTCCAAATAATATAAATGCTCAGTAAGTGTATGTCTAAGAGATTAAATAATTTTGAGTTGGATCATAATCATTCCAGTAAATAATGTGGGGTACAATAATAATGTGCTAAAAGCTGAAGACAATGTTTATCAGAGGTTATCTGTAGTTAACTAACTTTCAGATCAGACAGAAGAAAAGTAAAATTATTAGTGGATGAAGTTTTTAGGTTAAGGAAGAAAATTTGAAAACTGGAGGATCCTATGGCCAAGATGGAAGAGACATTAAATAGTGACTGCTGCAGCCATGTTTAAAGATCCAAACAGTAATTGGATGGAACAGCTTAAGTTAAAGATGGAGACATTCAGTAACGGCAATGGGCAGAACTTGATTAAATTACTGGCCCTGAACGTCTTCACAAGTGAGTTATCTGATGGGTCAATCTCTGGGAAAAAGATCGGTCATGCCAAATACAGTCCCCTGACAATGACAGAACATACAAAATGTGTTGCTAAGAGTAAAACAAGAATACTGCTTGTCAATTTACATGTTCTTTGTTGCATATTAGAAATTAAATACCATTTTTAAGATAATATGTTGCATTTTATACTGTTTTAAAAACTCCACGTCTAATGTTATTTTATGATTCAGGATGAAATGTTACTTTAGGTAATTATGAGTTTGTCAGATAATCAAATTTTGTTATGGGAAATGTTCACGAAGTCATGAATCATTGAGAAACTATGTTCATCATAGTTCATGAATATGTTCATGAACATATTTATGAATGACGATAACCCAATTTGTTAACTTTTAAGAACTGTTCATGAATTCAGCTCATGACATTTCATGAATTGTTCAAGAACAGTTATTTAGTGTTGGTTCATGAACAGTTCATGAATTCAAAATTTCATGAATTGACCATTTTCAGTTCATGCATATTCATGACAGTTCATGCATATTCATGAAGTTTCATGAACCCAGTTCATGAATAATTCTTTAACAGTTCATGACCATTTCACAGGGGTCCTGAACTAACGACAATGCAGTTCAGATTCACATTGAATACAATTTCACTTTGATCGGGCAACCAGGTAAAATTGTTAGGATCGATGGGTACCAAGTACAACTTTCCAAGAAATTTTGGCATCTCTATCCACTACTAGTTGTGACATGAAAATTCCATGATGACCACTACATCTGGTCTGTGTTGGAAAGATTAGGAAAGAATGTCCATAGTGGAAACATTTATTTTCCGTAATCACTGTGCGTGTACTTTAAGGTTTAAGTCGTCTAAATTTGCTACCAAATTAGGAACGATTAGGTCTGGAAATTCGCTTGACCATGAAATAAGTGGAACAATCTTGGATATAATTGCTGGTTGTGAATGATGTAAGTAGTATGGAAAGACAAACTCTTTTGTCAATGGAAGTGCTAATTTGCAGTTTTCTGAATTTGCCCAATATATGATGAACCTTGTCATCTACAAGCTGTGGTAGGAAAGTTTGCTTGGGAGAAAATTACAATGTTAGCAAATCTGCTTGAAACAAAGATGAGCAGGAGGAAGATGACAACAACGCCTGTGCAATACAACATTAAAAGTCTATACTATTTACAAATGTAAAATAAAAATCATCTCAAATTGTTTCCCTGCATACAGTACAACTTTTAACACATTAATTCCTACAATGAAGCTGAGTCTATGTGATTTAGTTGTGGACTCTCAGAATTTTATTTGGGGTTACATGTTTTTGGAGCCAAGGATCCTTGGTTTATAGTTTTCATCACCAAGGCAAATTGCTGTACATCATGCTAACAGCCTTTCTGAATGATGTGCTGAGGTGAGAAACCTGTTATGGTCTGAGCAGGTATCAAACCTGTGAACCTTGGATGACAAGTCCAATACACATCCAAATAAGCTAGAGCAGCTCGCCTTAAGAACCTCAGTTTTAGGTGGTGATTACTGCAGCTACCCAAGAGAGCCTCAGTTTTAGGGGTGAAAAGATAACTGAATGTATATAATTTCAGTCAGGAGAGGAGTCTAAGTTGAAGGGGCGAAACAATTCAGATTCATATAATATTTCAGTTTGATAGACACCATGATATAAAACTGATACCGTATAAAGGTTACTTTAAAAAGGAAATTCGATGATGCATCTTGTTTCATACATGCAAAGGTTATGTTGTTCACACCAATACAAGCATTATATATATTTCTATGTTATGTTCATACTAATACAAGCATTATATATATTTATATGCAAGTCCACACTATGTATATGTATATATACACAGCAAAATAGAATATATATATATATATATATATATATATATATATATATATATATATATATATATATATATATATATATTTCTATGTAATAAATCATTATTAAATACCATATTATTACTGTTGGATGCCATTAAAAACTGTCCATAACATTACAAGGTTGTTGTTTTTTTACAATACCTACTTGTACTATGCTGCTGAAAACACTAGGTTAACCACCAGTCAGTTTTATGCGCATGACAAGACAATGAATCATTCAGAGATTACCACTTAACTGTAAAGAATGTGAACAGGTATTTGCATAATTCTGTAATATGTTACAATGAATCAGAAAGAAGGAAACACTGTTGAATGACCAGGCAAACTAGGCATACAACAAACAAAAGAGACAGTTACAGTCTTAATAGTCTTATGTTAGGTGTTTAGGCTCTAATAAACAGTAACAAAAGAAAGAGTGAAAACAATTTATTTCCCTGGAAAAACAATGTAAAAATTGAAAAAATAAGAACTTACAGTTTTAAGAATCAAATCCAAAAATAATCCAAGAATAATCCAAGAATAAAATTTTAAAGTCCTAGTAATGAAATGTTCTAAATGAATTCAAGTTTTGAGTCCTGACGAAAAATTAAAAATGGAAGGCGATGACGTACACTGTAGCTAGTATCGTGCTGTTATGTCTATAGTTCTTTGTTGTTTCACAGTCATAAATATTCCGGTGTTTGAATTTCCGATTAAAATTTAAATAAATGTCTTTGTCCAAGAAATCTATACAAACACTCAAATATTTCTTGGAAAAAGAATTACTCTTTTAGAATCCAAACTGAATAAAAATGTTAACTCCAAACTGTCACAACAAAACAAACATCTATACGTCCCAATGTTCAGAAGTCCAACTGAGAAATATCTTTATAAACAAAGGTTTCACAATAAGCAAAACATATTCCCGGATGAGGGTAACCTGATTCCATTCTAGAAAGGCTTGAAAGGAATCTACAAATCTAATGGCATGTAAACCAGTACAGCCTCAATTTCACGATTATTATTCACACATTAAAAAAAAATTTAAAAAAAGAAGCTTAATCAAGGCCAAGAACTAGGTCAGCATAAGATACAAAGTTTGGTGTTTACAACTAACTCTTAGATCAAACTAATTTCTGGAAAATATCAACTTCCTGGTAAACAAAATTACAATTTTTTTGACAAAATGAAATTAAAAAATAAAAAGATTTAAAAACTTTCAATCAATTAAATAAAATCAAATATATATAACACTCCCCCCCCATGAAGAAAAAGAAAGATCTATATGATACAGCTTTCATTTTACCATAGATTAATTATACATGATGTTAAAAAGAACTCGCACAGTGTATATGAAATAATACATTGTTATACATGGGAAAGTGCATCTGTTATTAAATTATCTTTTCCTTTGATGTGGTTGATGTAAATATCATATTCCTGTAACAACAAACTCTGCCTTAATAGTTTTTGATTTTTATTTTTCATCTTGCTGATGAAAGTAAGGGGGCTGTGGTCACTAAACACAATAATCTAAGGAGAAGCAGGACTAATGTAAACTTCAAAATGTTGTGATGCCAATACCAAAGCAAAATATTCTTGATTGTTGAATAATTTCTTTGGTGCTTATTTAATTTAAACACTGGATGATCAATACCACTTTCGTCTTCTTAAATCAAAACTGCTCCAACCCCAATATCAACAGATTAACAATTTAAATGATTGGCTGAAATTTGGAGTTGCAAGAACTAGTGCGCTTTTAAGCATGACTTTTAACTCATCAAAAGCCTCTTGACATTTTTCAGTCCAAAGCAATTTGTTTTTCTTATTTCAATAAATCTGTCAGGGGTTCAGCAATAATAGAAAAATTGAACAAAATTTCCAATAGTATCCAGCAATACCTAAAAATTGCATCAGTTGCTTTTTATTTACAGGCACAGGGAATTCAGAGATAGCCTTGACCTTAGTATCTATAGGTTTAACTTTTGTCCATGTCCGATGATATGTTGTAGAAAAGTTACACCAGCATAGCAGAACTCACTTTTGGATAAATTGTCAAACTTGCATCTGTAAGACTGTCAGAGAATTTCTGAATTGTTGCTGTTCTTTCCAGGTGTCATTGTAGATGATGACATTATCAATGTAAGCATACAACTGTCTAGACCAGAGGTAATTATATTCATGAGACGTTGAAAAATACCTGGCGACCCTTTCATTCCAAATGGCATTACTTTTATATTGATAAAGTCCATCTGGAGTCACAAGTGCTGAAATCTCCTTTGCCGTTTCCATTAGTGGAATTTGCCAAAATCCTTTCAGAAGGTCAAATCTGTTGACATACTTGGCATTTCTGATCTTTTCAATACAGTCATCAATTCTTGGTAATGTAAATGAAACTGTTTTTGTCACACTATTCACCTTCCTATAATCAGTGCAGAAAGTTTTATCTGGTTTGGAACAAGTATGCATGGTGAACTCCAGTCACATTTACTGGGCTCTATAAAATCATTCTCCAAAAAATACTGAATTTCTTTTCTGAAGTATTCCTGTTTAAGAGGGTTCATTCTGTATGGGTGTTATTTCACAGGTTTGGAATTTAAAATTTCAATGTCATGGAGAATTTTGTTCATTCTTGTAGGAACATCTGGAAATAAGTGCTCATACCCAAATAATAACTCTACGTTGACTTTTTTCTTGCTCTTGCAAATGTGAAAGTTTCTGGTCCAAATCTTTCATAATTTCTGAATTCCGAAGATTTGTCACTCCAATATCAGTAGAATCCGATGATATTCCTTCACTTCAATCTTCATTGAGTGGGACAGGTACAACTAAATTAACTGCATGTTTAACCTGGCTACTTCTTTCAATATACTGGTACTCCTATAAGCACTAATATTATAACTCATTCATTTTCTTCTGGACTTTGTAAAGGCCATAATATCTAATCTGAAGAAAGTTTTGAAGAATGAGCAAGACAGACAGAACTCTATTACAAGTCTCAAAAGTCCTCTCCATTGTAGTTCTGTCGAACCATAATTTCACTATTGACTTGAACTGCTGAATGCCAAATTCAAGCACGAATGGCTGGAAAGTTCCAGACCTAAAAATTGACACTTGACCTGACTGGACAGATTCGGAAAGGTCAAACTGAGTAAAAACCTTTATCAAAGCATTTACTATTATTTTAGATTTAATATTCCTCAGAGGAATTGCCTCTGGGAATCTTGTAGATGCACACATAATGGTTAACAGGTATTGGTTACCTGGCTTGGTCTTAGGTAAGGGACCAACACAATCGACCATAATTCTACTAAATGATTTCATCGAAGGCAGGAATAGTCTGCAAATGAGCCTTAGGTATCTTCTGATTGGGTTTTCCTACCATTTGACAAGTATGACAAGATCTACAGTATTTACCAACATCACTTTTCATTTCTGGCCAATAGAAATGAGTCCAGATCTTGTGACAAGTCTTATTAATCCCTAAATGACCAGCCAAAGGAGTTTCATGGCCAGACTAAGTATTTCCTGTCTGTAAGGTTTTGGAACTACAATATGATAGTTCACTGACCAATCATCACCAGCAGGAACCTCGGGAGGTCTCCATTTTCTCATAAGAATTCCATTTTAATGAAGTAACAGACAGGAACTTCAGTGGCCTCAGTTTCACTAATGGCCCTTTGAAACGAACAGTAGATCTCGGGATATTTTGCCTGTTTGACGACAAGTAATTGCCATTTATCACCCATATTAGATTAAAGAGAATGAGTAGTTAAAAGAGGGTCAATGTGATCAATACGTTCTGACTGATCTGAACAAGGAGTTGATAGTGACCTCATCAAAAGCCTGATTAATACATGTGTCAGCTAAAGGAATACTTTCCTTATCAACATCATTCTCAAGAACTTTCTTTGCCATAGTTCTGGTAACTGCACAAGCTGGGAAAAAATCAGGGAATTCTTTTTAAATTGGATCGACTTTCTGACCCAAACAAGGCTTGTCAGTTACAAGTGGATTAACCACAACCTTGTCTCCGGCTAGGTCATTGCCTAGAAATAAATGAATGCCCCCAACGGGTAAAACAGACACTGAGCTGACTGTCACTGGTCCTGAGACTAAGTCTGATGACCAATTTACACAAAAGACAGGAACATTAACAAAGCTGCACTCTACTACCTGAATAAGAACACTCTCATTAGAAGAAGACAAAGTACCTGACAATAAAAGACTCTGCGAAGCTCCTGTGTCCCTTAAATTTTTAATAGGGATAGGATTGGCTGAATCACCCACGAGTGATATAGAACCCTTTGATATGAATGGTTCATAATTCTCCATAATAAAATTAGACTGGGGTTTATTAGACCCAACAAATGTATTGCTTTCAATACAAGACTGTGACCTTGACCTCTTAGAAAAAAGAGCATTTGGAATAGGTCTGTCTTGATTCTGATGCCTATTTTTCAATTTGTAGCAATCAGAAATAATGTGTCCTTTCTTCTTGCTATAGGTACACATAGGAATAGACAAGGATCTCGAGTCGAGCTTATCTTAAGCTTGATTTTTATCAGTTGTGCCAGTTTGAAATTTAGAAGGGCTTGTATTAGGCTGAAATACTTGTATGCCATAAGACTGCTGGGCGAAAGTCTTATTTACAAAAGAACATTTATGAGCTAAAGCATACTTGTCAGTGGCACGAACAGCATTTTCCAAGGTTTCAATCTTATGCTTGTCAAGATAAATCCTAATATCACTACAGACACGGTTCTTAAACTCTTCAACCAATATGAGTTGTCTGAGACTTTTGTAATCTTTATTAACCTTTCTAGAAGAGCACCACCTATCAAATTGTCGTGCTTTTTCCCATGCAAATTTGACATAGGTCTGGTCAGCTTCCTTTTTATAGTTTCTGAATTTCTACAATACACCTCAGGGACTAACTCATAACCCATCAAGATACAGTCCTTTAACAACATCCTAGTCAGCACTCCGTTCCAGTGACTGAATTGTAAATATTCCGAGCTTTACCAGTGAGTATACATTGTAATAACAAAGTCCACTGCTCTCTTGGCCATTTAAAATTCTCAGCAATTCTTTCAAAATGAAGAAAATATCTGTCTACTTCTTCTTCCAGAAAAGGAGGTACTAACTTGACATTTCTTAAAACATCAAAAGTAGGGGAATATTTTCCTTTTGCCAGCTCTAATTCTTTTAAATGAATTTGAAATTCCCTTTCATCCTTCTCTGATTGTAAGTGCATTTGCTCTTTTTGTAACTGCATTTGTCTTTCTCCCCACACTCTTTTTGCAATTCTATTCATCTTACTTCCATCTCTTTCTGAAACTGCATGTCTTCCATCTCTCTCTTTCTGAAACTGCATTAATCTTACTTCCATCTCTCTTTCCATTTGTATATTTTCGATCTGAAACTGAACCTGTCTTGTCTCTAATTCCAAGTATTTTTTGCTGTACTTCCATTTTCACTATTTCTAACCCCTCCTGTGTAAATTTCAAATAATTCTCTACTTTTGATGATATTTTAGAAAAAGCTTGCCAATTGCACAAACAATTTTAAAAATTAAGGGAATTTCAATTTCAAAAAAGTTTTCTGGAATATTTTAGCCAAAATTAAAAATTTCTGCATGAGCATGAGCCCCTAATTCTTATGTTACGTGTTTCGGTTCTAATATTCAGAAAAAAAAGAAAGAGTGAAAACAACAAGCTTTGAAATATTTGATTAAATAATTTATTTTCCGGGAAAAACACTGTAAAAATTGAAAAAATAACTTACTGTTTTAAGAATCAAATCCAAAAATAATCCAAGAATAATCCACAAATTAAATTATAGAAGTCCTAGTAATGAAATGTTTTAATGAATTCGAGTCCTGACAAAAATTCCAGGCGATGACATATACTGTAGCTAGTATTGTGCAGTTATGTCTATAGTTTTTTTTTATTGTTTCACAGTCAATAATATTCCGGTGTTTGAATTTCCGATCTTTTTTTATAAATAAATGTTTTTGTCCAAGAATTCTGTATGAGCACTCAAATATTTCCAGGAAAAAGAATTAATCTTTTAGAATCCAAATAATCTGAATAAAAATTATAACTCCAAACTGTCACAACAAAAACGAACATCTTTATGTCCCAGTGTTTAGAAGCCCAACTGAGAAATATCTCTATAAACAAATGTTATACAGTAACTTGAGATGTAAAACAGATTCCTGGATGAGGGTCAGGCAATCACATTCTAAAAAGGCTTTGAAGGAATCTACAAGTCTAATGGCAGTAAACCAGGGCAGCCTCAATTCCATGATTATCATTCTTACATTAAAAATGAATTTACAAAAAAAAGAATTTGTTTGCTTGACTCTCAATGAAGGCCAGAAACTAGGTCAGCATAAGATACAAAGTTCAGTCAAACTAATTTCTGGAAAATATCAAATTCCTAGTAAGCAAAATTGCATTATTTTGACATAAAACGAAATTAAAAAATAAAAAGATTTTAAGACTTACAATCAATTAAATTATACCAAATGTAAATTAAATCAAATATACATAACAATAGGAGGTTGTAAACTTGAGAAGGCACTTTATAAAATATACCCAAAACTTAAGAATACTTTGGAAAATCAGGCTGCAAATGGAATTTAAATGCTAAGCACTTGTTACAATAAATACATTATCTTTTAATAATACAGGCAATAAATTTGAATGACATAATAATAATAATAATAAACTTTTATTATACAAGTGTAAATACAGTACTTGAAATTTTGATGGCTTTAGTAACTGGCCCATATAAAAACATGACTTAAGCAGTGTAACCCCTAGAGGTGCAAAGCTGAGAGGTGTCAAAAATGGGGGTTTGACAGTAAAAAAGCAAACTTTGGTATCAAAATTGGGGGTGAAATAAAAAAAATGTGGGGGTCTCTGAAGCACAAATGATGGAAAATGGAAACACTTCTTAAGTCCCAGCAATCACAGCATTGTTTTTACTCTGACTTTTCTCCATAAGGGTGCATTTCATTCTGGTTTTATTTACATTTTTGTAAAATAAATAAAGAACATCAATTATTTCATGGACTTTGTTTAATATTTAATATCCAGAAATAATTATTAGTTTACTTCAGTATTCTCTAAGCATTTGTATTGATGTGGATAATATATTTTGCATTTTTATATATATGGCACAAACATATGGTTTCACCCTTACTCAGTAGGGTTCAGAGGAGGATGTACACCTGCGGTGCACAACTCAAATGTAAATATGGGCCAGAATTGACCCTGACTGCAGCCAAATGGGCCACAATAAAAGCATCAAAATATGTTAAGTAAAAACACAGGCCAGGTGTCACACAAAATTTGTTGATGGACCAAATGTGGCCTGTGACCCACATGTTGTGCACCCCTGGCATACATGTATGAAGGTTAACATGGTATAATGTGAACGGGGCTGACAGGAAACAAAGTATATAATTTTTAATTTGGTCTTCTGGGACAAAAAGCCTGTTCTCATAAAAAAAATATTTTCAGATCATGCAGAACATATGAATCAAAATATTTAACTGATAAATTTTAAAATATTTTAAAACATTTGACAAATTTGTATAATTTTAAGGGAAAAAACAATCATCTATTTTCTAACGACATAAGAAAAATCAAGGTGACTTGCAGAGAACAAAATATTGTTATTTCATAATTAGGATCATTACTATTTCAAATCTACTCTACAAGGCCACCGTTTAGTCTGAATAATTACTATTTTAAACCTATTACACAGCCTACCTTTTAATGTTCAGATTGTACCACTTGGAGTCTGGATGTATCCCAGTAAAATCAATTCTTTTAATGTTCACACTGTTCCACCTGGAATTCGATACTGTATATCCTCTGTAAAATCAATTATTTTACTGTTCAGGTAGTACCACCTGGAATCTGGATATATCTCTTCAATAAAATCAATTCTTCTAATGTTCAGGTAGTACCACCTGGAATCCGGAGGTATATCCTATGTGAAAATGACACTTTTTTGCCTTACTGTCCTACAGTACTGACCTAATGTTGGGAGTGTAGATTCCATATCATGCACTCAATAAACTGTTTGCAGGTGTTTAAACCCATGGCAAAATTTCTTTGATACTGTAAGAGAGTCAACACAAATCAACACATGGATAATGCATCACATAAATCTCCACTAGCTCAAAACCTGGCAATTCTGACTGGATGTACATCATGTTCTGACCCTGTAATAACATGAGGGCACAGCCTTATCTCCATGATCTGGACAGTCCAAATCTAGGGACACGTGAGGCACATACCTTGAATCCACTCTAGCTATATCCATGGCTATCTACACTCCCAGCCCATCTGAGTCACACCTGTACCGCTGGAGCAGATAGGTCAATTTACACAGCCTACCTTCTTTCAGTTGATTTAGAAATCACAGGATTTGATACAACAAAGGTCACCAGTGATCTGTTCTGTTAGTGATGGATCTTTACCATCAGCTGAAGAAATACTGACAGCCACAAAATTTCAAAGCCATGATGATTTTTTTAAATCCTCAATATTTTTTAAATATATATCACTGAGACAGGGAGCATATTTTCAGCCCATACTGGTCCCTAAAATATCCATAGCACACTACAAACGGACTTGAAACATAACAATAGAAAAATAGTTGTTGAGCAAGGCTAGTCTTTTAAATAAGGACAGAATGAAACTTTACAACAATCTAATTAATATTTCCTATTTTAAACAAAATCTGAACAGATTTTAGAAGCATTGAACTGGCCAAAGTATATAAACTGTTCTTTTTCTAAGAATAAATATTCAAGTTTCCAGCATTCTTTAGTCTCAGAAAACTGTAACAAATATGGAAAGATATGTTTAAAAAAAAAACACAGACAGGATCACAATTCCAAGTTTTATATATTTTTTTTCCCTTTTGCTACACAGTCATTTATCCTTTAAATAAAGGTTGAAACATGCCAAAAAAGCATGCACCACCTGATTATTTTTAAGTAGCAGAATGAGATCTGTGGCTGAGTGGGTTATGCAGGGTTTTATTGTAGTTTAACAGGTAGAGGTCGTTAGTTCCAGGCGGGGTACCTATTCAGTGGGTCAGAAAACTTCCCCGCCTTAATTCCTGATTATATCTCTCCTGTCAGTCATTGTGAAAAGAAATCCCTCCCTGTCCCATAATCTTAAACAAGTCCTGAATTCAGGTGAATAGGGGACTCCAGACCATTTACGACCCATTCACCAGGAGCGGCACACAGTCATCAAAGATCTCTGTGCATTGAAAATCCAATGAAAATTATTTACACTCTAAGCTTAGGCATGATAATTGTATTGATCAGGTTGAATCTATAATAATCTTTTGTTCATTCAAAATACTTACTGTAAGATGCATGGTAAAACATTTCCTACCAAGCTAATAGCTTGTCGCATGGGAAAAAGGTCATGACAGATTAAGTTTCTCTTTGGAAATCTATTTGACAGGCTGTAACCCCATAACACTCCAGTTATTCATAAATAAAGCCATTGAAATTCCTGCCTGTCTTCCTGTGCACACAAGAGAATAAACAGTCTCAGGATAAAATGGAGAGCCGTCTGTCAGTCTCTAAAACTGTTCACAACACAATCAAACATGGCCTCTCATTAAGATGTAATTTCAAAGTATTATTAATAGGGCCAAGAAGACATTATCATTTTCTCTATAACCATAAAACAGAAACTGAAACTTATACAGCAATCGTTTATAAGTTACTGGCCACAACAAGTTAATAATTTTGCTAAGAATGCACAATTGTACTGCACGCAACCTATTCAAAAATGTTTATAGACCCTGAGGAAAGCTATCAGAATTTTTTAAAATCTTTTCCTGGGAAAACTGACAAAAACATCTTTTAATTTTCCAGCTCTGTTGTAGAAGGCAATTCACTATACCTTGTCAATGAAAGAAAGTTGTGAAAGCATGCAAACGTGAAATTCGCCTTTCGATCAAAATTTTTAGACACCAATAATTGATTAAAAGTTGTCTTAATATCAATGTCGGCTAAGATCTAACCTATGCAGCTTCCCATAATCTGATTAAATTCAATCATAGCTTACAAACTACATGACTGATACACACATTGTAGAAACAGATCGAATAAAACATAATTTTGCTTGCTAGAGAGGAATCTCTCACTGGAATTTTCATGCATCCAAAAAGGTGTACTTTTAATGTAGATTTAGGCATCAGGGAGAACCTTGTTTGTCCTGTTTATTCCAAAATCAACATGCTTCTTCCTTACCCTATATGCAAGCTATCCACAAAGTTTGGCAACTGTAGCAATTAAAGAACTCTATTTGCTAGCAGAAACCTTGACCTTTGGGCCCAC
This sequence comes from Sinohyriopsis cumingii, assembly GCA_028554795.2. NCBI lineage: Eukaryota > Metazoa > Mollusca > Bivalvia > Unionida > Unionidae > Sinohyriopsis > Sinohyriopsis cumingii. Next base: position 18,659,950 of record CM068832.1, on the reverse strand, counting down.
AATGATAGTATCCATCCTTACTCATGTTGCAAGCTAACCAAAAGTTTGGTAAATGTATATGGTGGACAATCTGAGTTATTTTGTGGAAAAACCTTTCTTCTTCATTCAGGGACAGCGAAATGGTCTAAGGCATGGGTCTCAGATCAGGCATTGCTAAGTGAAGAGACGTATTAGTGGCTTTCCATGGGCTGCTGGTTCTTTTCCTGGGTTTGTCTGGGTTCTTCGTCCACCACCACCAAACATACTGACCATAATGTGTAGCCTATCATCTGCTAAAAACAGCAATGTATCCTCTAGAGGTGCAGGACAGAGTACAAAATTCTCCTTGGTGTCAAACTGGGTGTCAGACTGAGTAAAAAACAAACAAATTTTTGTATCAAAAGGGGGGGGGGGTAACATTAAAAATTTGGGGGTCTCTGCTGCGCAAATGAGGGTGAAGGGAAACACTGAACAGCATTAAACTCCACAAAACAAAACCAAATCTTCTTTCAGACAGTTACCCTTTACCTTTGAGTTTTTCAATCCAAAATCAATATGGTTCTTCCTTGCCCCAAATACAACCATCCACGTCTGCAAACTGTAGATGATGGACAACTTGAGTTATTGTGGAAATGAAATTGGAATCTGACGGAGAGACGAAAACATAATGCAATATGCTAAACCTTATGGAAGGTATAAATCAATGGGTGGTTACATTCCCTAGTCTTTTGGGGATCTGGTTAGGAGCTGATCTCATTTCGGCAATGACTGATCAAAAGTTGATGGTTGATAGAACAAACATTTGAGCATCACAGTCAAGATTAAAGTTACTACTCTGTTTTAGTATGCCAGCTCTTTTAACAATACAAGAAAGGAAACTAGGAGCCATACAAATAGAAAAATTATACTTCTGATTTAGTGTGCAGCATAGAACAAACGTTGTTCCAAAAATTGGAATCTGACGGAGAGACGAAAACATAATGCAATATGCTAAACCTGATAGAAGGTATAAATCAATGGGTGGTTACCTTCCCTAGTCTTTTGGGGATCTGGTTAGGAGCTGATCTCATTTCGGCAATGACTGATCAAAAGTTGATGGTTGATAGAACAAACATTTGAGCATCACAGTCAAGATTAAAGCTACTACTCTGTTTTAGTATGCCAGCTCTTTTAACAATACAAGAAAGGAAACTAGGAGCCATACAAATAGAAAAATTATACTTCTGATTTAGTGTGCAGCATTGAACAAACATTGTGAGATGATTTTAATTTTAATCGTCATGAAAATATTTTATTTTAAAATCTAAGATGCTATGCATTCATAATCCTGAAGCAGATTGTGGATAGAGAGAGATAAATTCACTGCTTGATTAATTCCCAATCTGTTTTGTAATGTTCTAAAAATTTTGGCTTTTAAAGTGAATTGGTTCACTTTTATACCGCTAATAACGTTGTCTTAAATATTTAAGAAATACCGCTTTAGAGCTGTCATCTCAGCCATCATACGTCAATTTCATAAATAAAATATATGAACTAAATATAAGCATACCAGAAAACTGTCAATCATCTTTCTTAACACTAGACTAAAAATATGAGAAGAAAAAAAACCCAAACCAATTTGATTTTAAAAATCTATTTCTTCTTAAAAACAAATGATTGTGTAATACAGTCTGCTTGACAAGTTCCAGGCTTGTATCTGGAGCTGCCTTGGCCCAGTGGTGAGCATGCCAGACTCCAGAACAAAAGGGTGGACCAGTGTGGACCAGCTAGAGTGGACAAGGTACTTAAATCACATTTTATTGCACTAAATAACCAACATCAAGTTTCTATATAAAATGACCATCCTACCAACAAATGGAATCTCACAGCAACAAAGGTTTAATGCACTTTCCATGAAATCTCATGCGCTAAAGGTTCAATGAGGTTACATAGGTGGTACAGTTTGATATGTAGAGTTAATATCACTAATTGTAATCCTATGCAATTTTTAAGCAATTAACAATTTTCTGGCTATAAGTAGCATGATATTATCAACTGCAGTAAGCAATATCGTGTAATCATAATTACTTGCTGATCTGAAACACATTTACATGTTCATTAATACAGACTTAAACTTTTACCAACTTAAAATTCCTTCCAAACTAAACAATAAACAAGCATATACTTAAAGTTTGGGATTGTTTGCATGTTTTACCAAAATTTTATGACTTCAGTTTTACAGCTAGCTTCATTGATTTAATGCGGCATGTAGATTGTTTCTTAAGAAATAATAATAATAATTATAATAGCAACAACAATAATTATAATAACAACACGATGTTATTACAATTTACGTGACAAGCAAGGTCAAGGAATGTTCATTTGTTTGACTGAAAATATTTCCTCCAAAATATATATATATATATATATATATATATATATATATATATATATATATATATTACTTTTCCACTCCTAAATCCCATGACTGTATATATTAACCTTTAAAAGCAAGTCAACACAATCATGGCTACACTGACAGATGGTGCTTATAAAAGTGGTGTTTTAAAAGTAAAATAATATATAATTTCATATAAATTTTGGTCGAAAATACTTCATACACAAAAATATAAAATGTCAAATTTATAAAAATTACTGTAAATTAATAAAGTACGTTTGAAAGAAAAAGACCCCATGCCTGGTCAAAAAAGAAAATGACCCCAAGCCTGGTCAAAGAAGTCATTTCCGTTTTCTGGCAAAATGATTATGTGTATTAATAAACAATACGGAACAAATAATGAAAAGAAAAAACTGAAGTTTTAAATATAACATAAACATCTGAATGAGTTGATATCCAATGCACAATACAGACCTCTGTTTACTTTCCAAACTTGTCAATTCCACAATGTAAATAAATACATGTGACTTTGTAAGTATTCCCTGTCAATTGTATACAAGTATCTGACTAGTGACATCAAGTAAAATGCTTGAAAGAAACACTGACAACACGCAGGAAATCAGACAAAAAGCCTGCCTTACATCAGCAGAAAATACACTCGTAACCTCCTAACCCAATTTAGGCTTTCAGCTCTTAACTTATTTCTGACCTGGGACATACCTTCAGTTCGCGCACCTTGCACCGCCGCGCGATTTGTGGGCGCAGTTGATTATGCTAAAAAAAAACAACCTCGAAGAGATCGGGTTGGGTAGCATTCAAATTTTGGTCTCTTACCTTTTGTTATGGAGTTTGGGGTTTTACCTCAATGTAAATCCCTCGAAATTTTACTCTCACATTAAAATTCCTTCTACTCACTGTTTCCCAAGTTCAAAGATGGCGGTGACGGGCAACTGTGACGTAATCAACAAGTTCTTTTAACCCCCCGGAAGTGCATGTAGATTGATTCCCCAAAGCCCGCGAAAACGTCACAATTACTTAACAGCTTAACTGCAACATGGGATATATTACAAACAAGATCTGCCGTATACGGTTTTAATGGCTATGTAGGAAATGAATTAAAAAGCGCACATTGACGTGTCTGCGAGTGTGAGGAAAACAGATAACACCTGCAAACTCCATACGTGAAACGACTGATAGAGAGAAGAACAGGTAGCCGCTATACTAGTGTGTAACAGCTAGGTAATAGTCTATTCTTTGAAAATAAAATCGGGACTAGAATACTCTTATGACATATCTCTCTCTCTCTCTCTCTCTCTCTCTCTCTCTCTCTCTCGTGCGTTACAGAATATACTTTATTAAATATTAAGAACGCCCGATCTGCATTGTATGACATCCATACCAATATGGTGATAAAATGAAATATATTTTATAAGCGTATAATTTTCACAAATTAATACGGACGGAAAACTACGTATTGAATATATTCAATCCTTTTCTTCTCTGTCCCATCCACATCATCAAATAAAACATGGTAAAGTAGCCAATAGGTACAAAAACGGGTTAATTATTGTTGGTTAAATATATTGGGATATCTTGAGTAAAAACAAAAAACAGTGTCCTAGTAAAATACACATCCCAGTAAATACACATCCAAGTAAATATATATCCTAGTAAATACACATCCTAGTAAATACATATCCAGAAAATACAAATCTTTGTAAATACATATCCTAGTAAATACACATCCTTTTTAAATACATATCCTAGTAAATACATATCCTAGTAAATACACATCCTAGTAAATATATATCCTGGTAAATACACATCCAAGTAAATATATATCCTAGTAAATACACATCCTAGTAAATACATATCCAGAAAATACAAATCTTTGTAAATACATATCCTAGTAAATACACATCCTTTTTAAATACATATCCTAGTAAATACATATCCTAGTAAATACACATCCTAGTAAATATATATCCTAGTAAATACATATCCTAGTAAATACACATCCTAGTAAATACATATCCTGGTAAATACACATCCAAGTAAATATATATCCTAGTAAATACACATCCTAGTAAATACATATCCAGAAAATACAAATCTTTCTAAATACATATCCTAGTAAATACACATCCTTTTTAAATACATATCCTAGTAAATACATATCATAGTAAATACATATCCTAGTAAATACATGTCCTAGTAAATACACATCCTAGTAAATACATATCCTGGTAAATACACATCCTAAATACATATCCTAGTAAATACACATCCTAGTAAATACATATCCTAGTAAATACACATCCTAAATACATATCCTAGTAAATACATATCCTAGTAAATACATATCCTAGTAAATACATATGCTAGTAAATACACATCTATGTAAATACATATCCTAGTAAATACATATCCTAGTAAATACACATCCTAAATACATATCCTAGTAAATACATATCCTAGTAAATACACATCCTAGTAAATACATATCCTAGCAAATACATATCCTAGTAAATACACTTCCTAGTAAATACATATCCTAGTAAATACATATACATGTATTAGTAAATACATACCCTGAAAATACATACCCAGAAAATACATAACGTCTAAAACTATTCATGAGACTAAAAAGTATGCATAACATATCGAAATTTGCTATTGTACTGTGGCAAAATCATGAACCATATTTTTTCAAACTCTGGATATAAATTTATTTATTTAAGATTGAAGTTATATATATATATATATATATATATATATATATATATATATATATATATATATATATATATATATAAGACTGAGGTTATTGAAAAAAGGAAATAAATATATTTATTTAAAGCTCAGGCTTACATCTCTCATTCCATAATTTGTTTAGTATTGACATAATCACTAAATTTAAAAATGTCACATGCATGTATATATATATATATATATATATACACACACACACACACACACACACATATATATATTTTTTAGAGAGAGAGAGAGACATAGAGTATCTCTTAAAAAGTATCTAATCTGTATGATAATGTTATTTATTCATATTTATAAGAAAAGTATGTATTTATTCAAATATTGATGACAGTGATCTTGCTTCTTGTCAATCATTCTCTTGCAGAATCGAGAGATAGCACTTTCCTTTCTGTTTAATGTACATTTTTTAATTTTCTCTCCATGTGTGTGTGTGTGTCTGTGTGTGTGACTCTTGTGGTAACTTCGTTCTTGGGGTTTTTTAAATACAGAAGCTAGATTGGTAGAAATTAAATTTAAATATCCTCTCCGGAACGTTATACTTATCTAGATATACTTGTTGAGATAGTATCGAGATATTGATTGTAATCAGATGTTAGTAAAATTATTAAAATATGACTATCTCTCTCCCATATATATATATATATATATATATATATATATATATATATATATATATATATATATATATATATATATATATGTGTGTGTGTGTGTGTGTGTGTGTATGTATGTATGTATGTATGTATGTGTGTGTGTGTGTGTGTGTCCACACAAAGTATGGCCGCCACTAAAGTACAAATAAAGATTTCTTACCTGCAGTATGATGGTTCTCAATTTCTGTTCCGACATCAGAACACAGTTTATTGTCAACAAGAAGCAAGTTTGATATAAGCATACTTGATTGCTGCTCTTTCTTCCATATGTCGATCTATTTATTTACATGTTGATGACACGGAGCGTGCTTCTTAGCATATATGAAAAATATTTAAAACAAAACTCTTTACTCTAACGAGTAAACACTAATATATGTTATATGAATTGGGTCTTTACATGTCTACAAAGGGAATGTATGATATGGGTGGGACAGCGCAAGATTACCCATTAAGCACACTAAGCACGTGCTTAGGGCACCAGCCCAGCAGGGGCGCCATAAAAAATTCAAATTAATTGTTGATGATAAAATTGAATGAATTATATATGACCATTTCGATCTGCATGTACGAGTATTTTAATTTGGAACGATGACAACACCGATATTTTCCTGCCTCTTTAGCTTTTGATATTTTTTTTTTTGTTGTTGTTTCACATTTTGTTGGACGAGGGATACCATAATGTGTTCAGTGCCTGTGGCCTTGGAAAGCCTTAATCCAACACTGGGATGGGTTTATTTTCTTATACCCAGGCTGCTAAGTAGTTAGTAGGGTTTATAAATTGTTAAACATGTTCGTATAAAATAATGGTTACGACAAAATTATTTCGTATATATCGTGCATGTTTGTGTGAAGATTTCAATGTACGTGTCGAATAAAGGGCTGGCTTTTTACACGCAACTCTTGTTTCGGCAAATTTTCAAGTGTACTAGCATTTGAAAATTTCTTTATTTGTTATGGCATTTGCTGTTTTGCTACATACGCGGTGCATAATCCTTTCAAAACTATCACAAGTGAAAAATTATATATGTTTTGTGGTTTCGTTTAAGGTAAGCAACGCATGTTGACGTTGCCCAGCTCTGGGCAGGGAGTATGGGTTCTCCCTTTTGTTGCTACAAAGATTCCTGATCATAGATAAACATTATTACAATTCACTCCATGTTCACCACCCACCCACTCCCAACAAAGTTAGTATAAAATGGGGGAAAAAAAGAAAATGTGCACCCTATAATGCTAAGAAAATGTATGTTCGTCCCTCGAAAGTTCATCTCAAATACACCAGTATGAATTTAAAAAGCGAATGCAAATGAATTACTAGTCTCGTGTTGTAGTATTAAGACCACGTGTTTAGAGTCATATTATGACACAGGCGTAATTAGAAACTCTATAGATTCTGTCAAAACTCGTGTGATAACCATCTATATCACTGTATTATGGCTTCATTGCCCAGTACGTGATAATCATCTATATCACTGTATTATGGCTTCATTGCCCAGTACGTGATAGTCATCTGTACCATTGCATGATGCCTTAAATGCACAGTATGCGATAATAGTCGAAAGGTACGAGAGCTTCACTACCCAGTATTTGATAACAATCTAAACCATGGCGTGGTAGCTTCATTACTCAATAGGCGATGGCTCTAGTCAGCGTTATTTCCCAGTTTATGGCTGTAGTAGATGACATAAAATTGAACATTTGCACGATAAAAATTGCTATCATAAACATATTTGGAAATTGCTCACCATGAAAATTCCAAACTTATTAGGCTACCCCCACCCCCAAAAAAATGCGAGTATTGAGAATTGTTTTCAGCATAGAAAATGCCGCACCCCGGTCACCTCGAAAAATGTATACAAGCCAGAAATTATCAAAAATGCCTTCGCCAGTCCCCATGTTGACATATGCACGCTTATCAGAAACATTTCAGATTCAAATTTATGATTAAAGCCTGCGAAAAGCTACTGATATTTTGAATATTTTATTTTTTACAACATTTTGCTTTTTAACTACATCTGAAAACAAATAGCGTTTGTTTGTTTTGAATGAATGTAGAAATTCACACAATGACTGTTTCGGATCGGTAGATCTGTAAAGTGTTATGGTGGCAAATCAGACAATATGTAATGCCCTGTATCAGAATGTTGCTAGTCCGTTTCCATAAGCACCAATATGACACAAATGTCAAATTTATATTCTGGCTATTCCACTACATTTCAGGTGGTTACCAGAGTTTAATTTCGGTTTATTTATCCATCCCCACCCCCACCTCAACCCCATCCCACCCACCGAGACAAAGTTATCCACACACAAATTCCAGCCTATCCACCTAGACTGAGTTTATCCCCACCCCAATTCAACCCGCCTAGACAGATTTACGTGAAGCCTCGAGTGATCACTGCCGATCACTGTCATCTCGCTTCTGTCCGCGTGGGTTCGAATCTCAGGCTCGGCCAACGTTGGTATGTCAGAAAGCTGCTTTTATCTTCCCGCTGGTAGGTGGTTCTTACTGAGGCTTTCCCGGGTTCTTCCTCTGAGTCTACCATTTATACTGGCTGTCATGTATAGCTTATCCTGCGCTGAGTGTGTGTGTGTGTGTTTGGGGGGGGGGGGATTTGGATTTTTAACGTAGCTTTAACAATTTTTCAGTCATGTCGCTACGATGTCTGCAGTGTAGCAGTTTATAGTGATGTATAGCACTGGGGGATCATGCCGCAGACATGTAGCATGATGTCCCACCCAGTCACATTATCCTGACAACAGGCCGACCAGTCAGAACACTAACCTCTTAATGCTGAGCGCAAAGCGAGGCAGCTGTAAGTACCATTTTTGTAAGTCTTTGGTATGACTCGGCCAGGGATCGAACCCACGACCTCCCGCATCCGAGGCGGACGCTCTAACGACTAGGCCACTGGAGCCGTCGGTCTTGCGCTGAAAAATGGTGTTAAAAATAAAAACAACAGCAATAACAACAACAACAACGTTAATGGTGGATCCCCATAATGTTTTGAAAAGTATTGTCCTCTGTGTTCTTGGCGTTTCCTAATACTGTTCAAACGTGAATGAATTTCGACCAATGGTAAATATCTAAAGAAGACAGAGATAACATTCTTCAATATTTCCCTACAGTAAGTCTGTTTTGACGTCTTTAGTGAAATTCTACTGAAGACTGAGATAAACTTTCCTAATATTCATAAAACAGTAAGCCTGTTTGACGACTAAAGTGATCGTCTGCTGAAGACAGAGATAAACTTGTCTAACATTCCTGCAACACTAGGCCTTTTTGACGACCTGAGTAAATATCTACTGAAGAGTGAGATAAACTTGTCTAATATTCCTAAAATAGTAAGCCTGTTTGACGACTATAGTGATCGTCCACTGAAGAATGAGACAAACTTGTCTACCATTCCTGCAACAGTAGACCTGTTTGACGACCTGAGTGAACGTCTACTGATACTGAGTTAAACTTGTCTAACATTCTTAAAATAGTAAGCCTGTTTAGCGACACTATATCGTCTACTGAAGACTGAGATAAACTTGTCTAACATTCCTAAAATAGTAAGCCTATTTGGCGACTCAATATCTTCTACTGAAGACTGAGACAAACTTGTTAACATTCATACCATAGTAAGTCGCTTTTGACGGGTACATCATTTCAGTGACAGAAATAATGACCCGAAAATGTCTGTTACGTGAATGTCAACATTGTTGTTCAGTGTCTTTGTTATGGGGAAATCTCGAAACCTTTAAATTGTTAATTTACTAAAGGTAACGCTACAATCGAATGTCTCTTCAGTAATTCGAATTTTGATGGCAAAACAACTTGATGAAAGTGCATGTGATCCAAAATATAAGTAATATTTGATGTAATTTTTAACCTTTGTAGATGGGGGAGCGATTTAGTAGGAAAAATGACATCTTTGCGTTTAATTTAAGAAAGAAAACAATGATATTATTTGGACAGAGTGACGTTATTATGTGGGGTGAGGTCGGGGGGAGGGGGTCGGATAGATATGTTCGATCATCATTTTAAGGAAGAAAATAAAGACCAACCTTTTCCATTTTGTCCCTGAAAATGTGAGTTATTTTACCTTGAAAATGGCGATATGAAGGAACTTCCAGCCCCCCTCCAATAAATCCGCTGACGATATTAGTTTGTACATAATCCCTGACAAGCTGTCAAGTAGCAGGATGGGCGTGGATAATAGGGTGAATATATATATATATATATATATATATATATATATATATATATATATATATATATATATATATATATATATATATATATATATAATTGTACAATACAGGATGTCGCATAGGCAGATCGGATCAACCATGATACGGGGACTATTACAGGATGTCGCACAGGGCCGGCCTTTAAAAACATGAATGAGGGACTTCCAGACTCGTTTAAGAAGACCAGCCAAGTAAATGCATTTCCTGTTTACACAACGAATTTAACAATAGCAACGCAAAAACCACCAGGTCGATGAGCTAGTGACAATGCACTTTTTATCCGATAAAATCGTAATTCCTTCCCCTGGGCTATGTAAGGTTTGTACATGCATAATGAAAAATCAATGATACCTAATTTTGTTTATTTCAGTTTCCAGTTATTGCAAGTGTTTCCTATTAATTGCGCTGAATTATTAATTAGACTGGTTGCTGCAGACGCCTGTACTTGACCGCATTATGTCTGATCGACTTTGTGCCTTTTTTCATCAACCATGCAAAATGGTATAATCAATGTTAGTAAACCATACAGTACCTGTTTAGAAAGCGCATAAAGCCCGCAGTTTCACGATATTTTTTATATTCGATTTTTCTTTATCTCCAATATTGAATGATTTTTTTTTTGTTTTTTGTTTTTACCCAATACCTGCTGGTATTAATGCAGTACTTTTAAATAAGTTTTAAAATTGGTTTCAATAATTACGATGGGGGAAAGGCATAGAATCCATGTTGTGTAAATTAAATCAAATGCTAATATCTAGTCGGGCAATGCTAGTTTTAAGTAGAGCGGTCACATGACTTTATCCGCTCTGGGTCTAGAGCTCTATATACGTAGACATGATTTTTTTTGGCGGAGAGTAGAACGAGGTGATGAAACATTATTATTCTTATTATTGGTGTTGTTGTTGCTATTGCATTTGCCCATATGTAGGTAAGTTTAAAAGGACGCATGGAAACAATTTTGTCTTAAGAACTAGGAGTGTAAACAGGCTTTAATCATGACACAGTGTGATGTATACATACTATCTGCACCCCGTACAAATTAATTTTTGCTATATCGCATCAAACGTTTACCACGCAAAACGCTTAAAGATCAACGTATGGATTTATCCGAAGATTCGATCATCTAAAGCCATTTTGTTCTCTCTGACAAATCAAGTTCGATTATAACATGGAATGGAATTGTATGCATAAGTGTACTTTGTTTATTTTAGATGAAAAGTCGTGCTTACTGTTGACAAAGAAGATGTGAAAGAATATTGGTGTCAAAAATTAAGTATGACAGTTTCCATAGACATACAGCAAAACTTTGGGTCGATTTCTACCACATTGCAGGGAAATCCACAACATCACGCCTTTATTACAAGACCTTATTGACTGGCAAAGACCGAAAAAGGAACAATAATTAAAATTAAACTTATACTATATATATATATATATATATATATATATATATATATATATATATATATATATATATATATAATTGCAACAATGGCTTACAATTGAATAGGGTCACTCTCTCTCTCTCTCTCTCTCGTTTACTAGAATCCCACCTAAAATCCAGTTTCCAATTAAGTCAAACCATGAAACCGATAGTTTTTTTCTTTCACTGTGAAACTTATGGTTTGTCAGTATATATTACATATTCAAGGGGAAAATAATTTACTGATAGAATGGAAATAACCGCATAGATGTTTAATTAGCCGGAAAGCTTGTCGTTGGACTTCGTTATTATTTAGTATGTCCGACGGGGGCTTTTTTGGTGATGGTGGTGGGGTGTTTGTAACTAGTTAATACTAATATAATAAAACGTTCAGTACTTACAACAGTTGATGATATTGGAAACAGGTACTACAGTTATAATACTTAACAAGAGAGGTAACTCCAAATTAGGATCTTTAAAACTTACGCGAATAAGTGCCCCTTTTAATAGTGCAATGGGCAGATTAGGCCCACAACATTTGTTTCACTAAATTGCGGCGACTTTATACTATCCGGCGTTTGGTATTTCAGACATTACCAGAATCGTTGTCTATGGCACAGAGTCGACAGGATATCAAAATATTCTTTATTTTAAAACTGAACATATGGAATTATTTTTACTCTTAAAAAGAGAATTCAGGGACCTGAGGAAATCCTCAAACGTTCTCCAGATTCTTCTCATGGAAAATTTAAGATACTATCCCCGTACTTTAATCCATGATATCTGCTGAAAGCTGGTGGAACAATTAATTGCGACCAACCAACACAATACAGTATATATTTTGTTAATATCAGTTTGAGAAGATATTTTGAGATGATGAGCAAAACTGGGGCTTGAGCGCATATTAAAATCATACAATATCAAACACACAGTAGACTACTGACCCAGATGTCTTATACTAATTGATAAACGAAGACAATATTATTACTTTTAGGTTTTACAATGCGTTGTCCCGTCAATGGATTTGGAATATAGCAATATGGTCACAACCTTTATCACCTAGCACACAATATTAAAACAACACAACCACGAGTACCATTTTGTTCCAATCAACCTTGTTTAATATGTACAGTATCAGACTATATATTGGCAATGGGAGTGTTATCATATCAGGTCATTGTAAATAGTTGCATCATGTTACATAATGTGGGTCAATATTCAAACGAACTCGACCTAAATATATAAAATAGCATACTAAATTTGAGCCGAAATGTATAATGGCCTGTAACACACACACACACACACACAGCGCTGTTGTTGATCTATTATAAAATGTTTTTTTAAGTAAGTGCGCCGGTGGGAGGGAGGAGGTTGGAGGTTAGCACTCGTTTCGAAAAGATTAGTTACGCCTTAAAGGGATTTAGAAAGCGGATGAAACACTAAGTTGTAAGCAGAGACCAAGTTCCTGTAAATCATATGCCTTTGTTATAATCTAGGTAGCTAGAGACGAAGAACTTTACTGTAAAACAAAATACGAGAACATTTATGGACCACCTAATGTTTTTAAAACATAAATATCAACGGGTCTTAGTCTCGTAGACGACTGTGATATTTCAGTCCTGCACTTGAGTTTCTCGATCACTTTTTTATTTCTTAATTGTAAACTGAGTAGAGCTCATGCAGGTTATGAAATACTGCCCACGACAAAATATAAACAAACATTCCCAGAAATGTCTTGATTGTCTTCTAATGTCACGCAATCTCCTATTGAATAAAGTGTTTGCTGTTATGCAGAGCCAGAAACATATCTTGCTGCCATCTCAAATGTACCAAGGAAGACCCATCTGTGATACTTTTTCTTGCTGCCATCTCAAATGTACCAAGGAAGACCCATCTGTGATACTTTTTCTTGCTGCCATCTCAAATGTACCAAGGAAGACCCATCTGTGATACTTTTTCTTGCTGCCATCTCAAATGTACCAAGAAGACCCATCTGTGATACTTTTTCTTGCTGCCATCTCAAATGTACCAAGAAGACCCGTCTGTGATACTTTTTCTTGCTGCCATCTCAAATGTACCAAGAAGACCCATCTGTGATACTTTTTCTTTACTTTTGGACATTAAACTTACAACTTTATATTTAAACAATCGCACTAGCAATACATGCAGATTTTAGAAGGCACATTTGTTTTTGCAGATTTTTCTCAACGCTCTTTGTACGTCTTTTTCTCATACTAAATGCCTTTTCATTATTCAAACACTTTCAAACGCCTTTTCACTATATCACTGTCTGATTCAAACTCAAGAGTAGACTACAGGAAAGATAACACCTATCTGTCTTTGTATGTTATGAGAGGGTAAGAATAAGTGTTAATAACTGAGTTATATGGCTCAGTCTTGATTTAGCCGAAGAGTGAGCACCTGCATTTTCTTTTCTTTGGGTTTTCTATAAAAACTGAGAACAAACTTGGCCTCTAAAAGGTAGAATATTAAAAACAAATACACTCCAGTTAGAAGAAGAGTTCAAATAGTGATTAAAACATTGCACGCCAAGAAATATGTAAGAAAACATAAAATAAAAGTAATCTTATGGCTAAAGTACCAGATATTTTTCTTAATTTAGTATGTTGTATGGCTAACATATTTTAAATTGACGGAAAATCCTACGTACACAAAATTAAAAACAAAATTAAAATGTGCTTGTAAACAAACTTAGTATGCGAAAAAGGCATTTAGTATGCGAAAAAGGCATACAAAGAGCGCTGAGAAATATCTGCAAAAACAAATGTGACATCAACCTGAGAGTGATAAGTATCGCAGGTGCGATACATAAACCAACCGAAGACAGATCCCGCACCCCCAGAAAACGCGTATCATCCGAAAAATCTGTTATTACATAGTAGTACGTCTTCATGAGCGTATGTTAAGGCTAGTTACTTTAGTTCTGACGCCATCCACATTCCCGAAATTAGCTATTTGAAATTAGATTAAAAAAGCATTGGTTCCTCTTTACATATCAACTAGTAAATCTGGTCATTTATGTAATTTATCACCAGGAGCTATCACAGTCACGTTTTCATCTGTTCCTTAGTACTTTTTATCGAAAGTCTCGTTCCACAGAAAAGACGGACAGCAGATAACCACGTAACAAACAAATCTTTATATGATTGTATACGATTTATATAAGATTTAGTGTAACCGACATGTTACTACCGTGAATTTCTCTGCAAATTACATTGGGGCCCCAGATGGTCGAGTGGGCAAAAGCGCTCGCCTTTACCGATCACTAGACCTTTTTCTCGGGCCCGGCCAGTGTGGGTATGTGAGGAAAATAAATAGTAGGTTCCCTTAGGTCAGTGATTCTAACATGGGCTTTCTCGGGCTCTCCTTCACAAGTTATACTGGCCACCATGTATATTCAGTCACGTGCTGAAGAACAGTGTTAAAGTCCAAGCAATAACAACAAAAAACAGCTAAATTATAATATAATGAGGTTCACATAAGTCAAGTTTTTTTTTTACACGGGCTTTCAAATACATGCATTCTTATATAACACCTATGCTATTTATTAATATATTGTACATAACTGATCACAGATGATTCTTTTGAAAATTAACCCGAGCATCGGGCAAGAAATAAATAAGCATTTTACCAACATCAACATCTACATTTCTTTTCTATTGATTTGAAAGTTTTATGTGGCTAAGATCGCTACCATACAAAATATTATCGTGTTTACTTCTCAAATCAAGCAAGACCCAATGACTGTCTTGCATACACTGTTAATATTTATGTTAAAAATTTTGTGTGCATTTATTACTCATCGAAACAATATCTAGTGGATTCTGTAAACCATTGTCTTAAGGTGGCAGGGTACAGTTTCGTAAATCGGCCCCTGGCAAATTTTTTAACTTAAGGCTATGGTGTGACTTTTTCAGCTATTATTGTTTACTATTTATATATAGGATATATTTGTGAACTAGGTGTTTCGGGCTTGTGTTGTTCTTGAAATTGCTGTCAGGCATGTACACCTTCCATAGTTGCTCTGTAGTATGTTGATATACCAATAGTCGGTTAGGAAGAAGAGCTAGCGTCCCATAGCAGTAGACACGTGGGTTCAAGGAAAGTAGAATATCTCAAAAACGGATTGGATGACAACTATTCTGAATTGCATCAAGCTATTTAGTAGACAATGTTTTTCAAAATTTTCATCCAGGGAAAGGGCTTGCGTTTGCACTGTCAGCACCACATGCTGTCAAAAATGGCCTTTGGAAGTGAAAAATGCATGTATAATAAAAGGGGTTGGGGTGCATAAACTTCTTCTGCTATGAACTGCCATTGACTTCTCTGGTCAAGTGAATAATATTCTTATGCTTTGTTTTAATATAGGTATCTACAAATAAGGACCTTTTTGACTTCACTTGTGTATTTGATTTTTTATGATTTTTTTAATACTAGGTCGCTGATTGCGGCATTAAATTTGTACATAAAAAACTGGCACCTGCCCCCTTAACTGGAAGCTATCGGAACACTCCAATGTTACGTAGAGCATCTATAGTCACTGGTTTTTTTTTTGTTTCTTTACTAAATTCTTAAACGTTTCAGGTTTACTTTTTCCACTCTTTTCCAAACAGTATCGAAAAACCTATTAATCTTTTCCTGAGATAAATAAGCGTGAGGTTAGTTAAAGTTGTATTGGCTAATATACCTATGATTTTTGTTTTTCTGTAGCTCTTGAATCTGACAGGAAAGCAATTCACTTTTTGTACCTATCACAACCAACTGCGCGCAGGTGATTCTAAGGTAATGGTAAAAAACTGCAAGCAAATATTTTCAAAGTTCGTAAGTTTGGTTACCGCGCTCCATTACTTTAACATGTGCAATGTTAAATAAGAAGTCCAGAAGAAGAACATAAAATACATTGAAAAATAGTCTGTTAGTATCAGGTGGTCCCGGTGGTTTCGAAAACGTCTTTTCTACCCATGAACCTGTATAGCGTTTGTGCATTTCCTGCAGTTGATTTCTTTATTTAAGTTTCATTAAACCCTGTTCAATCAAGACAGATGCGTTGTCCCAATGGTTAGCGTGTGGTATTCAGGGTGTGGATTCGAATTTTATCATTGGACCAGCACTATTTGAACTCTTCTTCTTCTTCTTTTTTTTTTTTTTACAAATTATTGTTATAAGGATATACACTTATTCCCATCACAAGCGAACATAAATATCTTTTGCCTTTTATGAAGTTATTTTTCAAATTCTTTACAAACTATACATTCTTCTAGCTTTTTGTTTTTGCTATCTTTAGTTTAATTTATAAGTAGATTTGTAAGAGCGTCAATGCAGTCCTAAACAAATTTTACGTGCAAGATGATTTACAAGAAGACAAGTTAAATCATTAGATATTTTTAACTTCATATGAGGGGAAACATAATCGAAGGAAAGTCAAAACATTGAATTCGACACAGTTTTAAACAGAATCAGTATAATATATAAAAAAAAAACTTCACTAAACCTTAAAGGCACAATAGTGCAGCTGAGAGTCAGTGTAGATGATTTAAACCAGTGAACATATTAAACAAAAAAGATATCAGCTATTTCCATAACGATTACCTCTTGAACAGTTTTTTCCTTGCCAACTGATCGAATAACTGTTTGTATAAGTACCATCGGTACTAATGTAATGATAACTCATTTTACAGTTTTGATTACAGGGACAACTATTTGAAAAACAAACAAACTGGAAAATATTTTTTTTTATATATTATAGATTCCTCATTGTTTTGTGTTGGTCTTTTGAAATCTAAATGTTGGAAATTTATCAAACTAGCATACCATGCAGATAAAGGGAACCCTAGCTTCAATGACAACAAAAAATTTGAGTGAAGTGATCAATTCCGTATGATTTTATTCCGTTGTCTTTGAGTTCATCTTGCAAAGTGTCCACGTTGTTGATTGGAAGAAGTTATCTGAGTATTGATTTCAAACTGTATTTTATTTAATATGAAAACGACTTGAAAGTTTAAGAAGTTCTAGCGCCCACAACGGTTTCTTGCGTCTTCTTGATTTGTTTATCGCCCATTTTGTCCAGCTCATTTTTCTGATTGTAAGTTGAATTTGCAATAACTATGTTCAGTTTTATTTGTATTCTTCCATTCCTGTCCCTATTATATCTCAAAATGGACTTTGTCATTTGCTCCTTTACTAAAATAATTACAACATATATCATGGCGAAGGTTGTTCTGAAATGAATGATTTATAAGACTTTATGATGCTGATGGTTATGCTGATGATGGTAAAAAAACAAATGCACGATCAAATTCAAGTTGACTACCTATGAGACAATTCAGTGCTGTAACTTATATTGTAGCAAACTTCGATCCAAATGAAATAAAACTGGATGAATTATTCGCACATTCTGATAACTCTAGACACCGAAAGAAACAGATATAATAATGGTAAAATATGCATCATATCCAAAGGCAGAATCAATGGACCTATTTATTGAAGGATGATACAACATAATGGCACAAAACTGTTATCACCTAGTCCAATAGACAGAAGATCGAAGGATCATGTATATTTTTAAAATGTGACCGGGCGGGTGAGTTGTCTAAAGCACTCGCCTTGACCGATCACTGCCATCTCACCTCTGTCCGTGTTTGTTCTGGTCTCGAGACTGACCAATGCGAGGTTGTCAGAAAGCTTCCCGTGGGTTGTGGTTCTTACTCGTATTCTTCCACCAGTTGTACTGGCCGCCATGTAAAGCTTATGATGAAAATGACGTTAAATTCAAAACAACTACTGGCCACCATGTAAAGCTTATGATGAAAATGACGTTAAATTCAAAACAACTACTGGCCACCATGTAAAGCTTATGATGAAAATGACGTTAAATTCAAAACAACACTGACACTTTTGCTACCGAATTTGATACCGAGGATTCAGCAAATCAAGATCTTGAGCTTGCTACATCTGGGAAAGCTAAATATTCTTAGGGACTCAGAAGAAACGCGGCGTAAAAACCAGATTGAACATATGTTTTGTAGAAAGACAACTATAAGAAGATGCTGAAAGTATAAATAATTAACTGGTGGATTAAAAAATGCAAATACTGGCATGAATGACACAAAAATGATAACGGCGCAAATTCAAAACTGTTCGAAAACTTTTCGGACTAAACAAGCTCTTCTTTAGGGAAAAGAAAACAACAAGTTACATATACAAAACAAACACTTTAACACAAAATCTACCATAACTAATGGACTCCTACATGTTAGAATCATCGGGAGCAATTTGCAACAAGAGATATAACCATATAAAGTTGTGCAAAAATAATAGACGATCTGGTGTCTATTACGGAGCCCTAGAGAGGACACGAGATATAAAAATATTATTTCCTTCCCTCGAATTAATATTTCGTTCCCTCAAAATTCTAATTTGTTCACTCAAATTCCTAAGTTAATAATAATTATTAGAAATTTGAGGGAACGAACTAATATTCTGAGGGAACGAAATGCTAACTTGAGGGAACAAATTATTAATTTGAGTTAACGAATATTAACTTCAGGGAACAAATGAACAACTTGTGCAAACGAATTATTATTTTGAGGGAACGAATTATTATTTTGAGGGAACGAAATATTAATTCGAGGGAACGAAATAATATTTTGTTATCTCGTGTCCACTCTGGGGCTCCGTAGGCTATCATATAGAAAACACGTCTGTCTTGACCTAATTCTAAGTTGTGAACAAAGGACAGAAACGCATAATGGCGAGTGATCAACGTCATCCACAGGATTTGGAAAACTAATCATATCCCGGCAGAGTTATGTAAAGAAGTACTTCAAGGTAAGATGTTCAGATAACGGTGTAACGGAGTAATGGACAACAACAACAACAATAATAATAATAATAATAATATGATCATAAAAAATGTAATTACTTGGGGATATGTTAGCGCAAAATTTGTGCCGGGTGCAAAACTGATTACTGGCTGCAATTTTGTTAAGACTGCAACAGAAAGGTTAGACTTTTTCGTTTAGGCCTTGTACGTGTGCGTTCGATGCCTGTCTACCCCAGGTAAGATTCAGTCGATGACGACTCGAGGGACTCAGCTGAATGTATGTTCGAATTGTAGTGGTTGACGACTTTCACGTCGATTTTGTTGCGAATATGCGGCTTTTGTGATCATTCATTCGTTTTATGAAATCAGTGGGCTCACGAAAGACATTCCCAAGCACTCACAAAAGGGATGAGTGAGTTGCCAGAGTTCGGACAACGCAAACCCGTTTGTTTGTACCCCACTACCGATTTAAATGATGGAAACCTTTAATGTGACAAAAAGTGCAAGGAACTTAGTCAATTCATTCATTGATTTATAGTTTCTAACCTGACTATGCGTAGAATGGCCCTAACACCGTCATCTTATGCGCGTTTCATGCTTAACGGACGTTTTCAGTGTAATAGACGGATATGCTCGGATCCATTTCCAGTTTCTGGACAAGTCTATTTTCAACAAAAGGGTGTATTGAGACTACAGATGTACATACATAAGTCGTCTGCTTCCGATATTTACAATGTCGAATCAAGCAAAGGAAAATAATGACAACTACAAATTGCTTTTTCATGTGGATTTAACAAGCGGTTTAATTTCTATGTTCATATATGCAAAGGGATATAATTCCAAACTCTCAAAGTTATGTAATTTACGGAATTATCCGGCAGGTGACGAACAGGATGAACTACGTCATTATGTTGACTGATGGAAGTAAACTAGCCTATAGTGTGCGCAATATGGCGCCGTGTTAGTATGGAAAGTTCGTTAAGCTTGAAGTGGTGCAGGGAATGCCAGCACTAATGCATTCTAATCAATTTAGGTTAGAAATTGTAAATCAATGATTGAACTGACTTAGTTCTATGACTTTTTATCACATTAAACGTTCTCTTTTTTGAAATCGGTAGGGGGTACAAACAAACGGACATGTAGAATCAGATTATCCTCGTTATACTCAGAGCAGTACACTTTTCCACTACATTGCTTACAATTTTACTGAGGAATCACATACAAGATTGATACTAAAATAGGTCAAAACCTTGAAAATATTATGTTCTAATACGATGCTCTTTAGTCAAACATATAAAAGGCACAAGGTTTGTAACTCAAGAAATGACAGTTGCACATTTGTTAGCTGTATTCGTGTATACAGTGAAACGTGTCAGTATTCTAGGGGTCATCGTTTTTCTTTTCAACAGGCTGTCACGCATCTTTATGAGTGTAGGATATTTAGGACGTTAAGATACTTAGAAAATTATAACATTGTATGATTTTCGTCTGGTCAGACATTGCTGCCTTTGTCCTAGATCACCGGTAGTTTCAAGACTATGTGGTTTTATTAATACACTGTCACGCTAAATAAAGATATTAATTTATCTATATAAGTATATTGTTACTTTTCGCGTGACCAAAATCAGTAACTCAGACAGACAAGCAATAATATAAATCTTCGTATTCATTTCTTTTCACGCATAGTTTACAAAACTTTTCAATCGCTGATTTATAATAATGCAGGCTGGAACGTATAGCAGAGTGCATGGCAAATAAAAACACTGCGCTTAATATATTTCGTATGTCTTTAAAAAAATACAAAATTGTGAGACCAAATCTGAAGAACCTTGTTTATTATGACATTTTAAATACTGAACACAATTTCGTTCTAAACGACTGCTATGTTTATTTGATAGTAAATTTATTAGTTTTAACTCTCCGTACTGTAATATTTGTAGTAGGATACTTTTCTTGAGACTCATTGTTCAGTAAAGTACCCTATTTAACTTTTAGTAACTACCATAGCGTGGAAGTAAAAAAAATATTGACGAAAGCCATATTAAAAAGTAAAAGGAATCAAATTTTCGCTTACCAGTCTTGGGCGTACCCTTCGTATATAGAGCCGAGAATTTCCGAATGTGTCGTTTTCTGATGAAATAGTTTACACGCAATAAGCTGCACTAAATTAAAATCGTATTTTAGTCATTGTTTACTGGCTGAAAAAGTAAGTATGTAAAACTTTTAGCAATATGTTATGAATGAGATTATTGTTAAGGTTTCACAAAAGCGGTTAAATGATTATTATTATTATTTGGAACAATAATGTTACAGTTGGTTTTAGAGACACTTATTTTCGATTTATGATGTCACTTACTTTCGGACGGACACAAGTAAAGTTCGTAAATATGGGTCTCTTCTTTCTTGATACGTTTATTTTGGAATCGCTTATTTCTGGTATGTACATCTGGTTAAAAATCAACTGAGTAAACTATCTTCCTACATTTTCTTTATTTAAGTGGTCAGTACCATAATATTATGGCGTAATTTTCTTGCATTATTGCAAACTATCATCAGTTTGATAAAATGGGGAGTGATTCTGCTTTGTGTTTAAGATCTAGGCGATAGATGGTAAAGGGAAAGTTGATCTTTGATAAATTTTCTATTGATTTCACACTTGTCATATTCCCAGAAGAATTTTTTTTTGAGACTCAAAAAGTGCGTTCTGAGTTCCCTAGGGGAGGTCTGTTAATTGGAGGTTTTACAGGTAATACAGCGGTAATATACACTACTGTCTAGCATGGGTGTTGATGTATTATCAATACAAATGAACTGTGCAAACACAAAGCATGTTCTTATTGTCTTGCAATCAGTCAATTTCATGGCTAAAATCAACCTGAATAGCACAGGTCAATTAATAGTTAGTACTATAACAAGCTTAAGACAGTGAATAATAATAAAGAGTATTAATCTGAATTTTCAATTCATCGTGTCAAATATGTTGCCACCATTCACAAACTTTTGTCATTAAACTTTAATACAGATGGCTTAAACTTCAAGGCAATAATATCTTATAAATTTTGTTCTTCAGCATGCATCTAGCATCTCTTTGATTTACCTATATTTGCTTGTTCCTCAGATGCAGGAGGTTGTGGGTTAGAACCCATTTTGAGTAATACCAAAAACTTATAAAAATGGTACTAACAGCTGCCTTGCTAGTTGCTCAGGATTAAGAGGTTAGTGTTTAGGACTGGTCATTCTGGTCTGAGGATAATGTGACTAGGTGGGACATCATGCTACAGGCATCATAGCGATATGACTGAAAATTGTTAAAGCTATGTTAAAAATCCAAACACACACACACTCATGAACTTTATCTCAGCCAATTAACACAATAGGCTCACGCACTACAGTTTTCAAAGTACTTTAAACATGACACTAGCTAATATCAGACAGTTAAGTAGCATGTGGAATGGTGATTTATACATCGTCTCTTTGCCTATAATTGCTGCTGTTTTAAGTGGCCAAAGGATAGTTTTACATCATCTCTAATCCGGACTGTTTACAATCTATTCATGCCACATGTTATGGGCATATACTGAAGTCATGTTTTGTTTTTTGTTTTTTTGATTTTTTTTAAAGATAACTAAAAATGAGGTTTTTCGAAACATGACCAAGTCAAGGGGGTTGTTGGTAAAAAGTGTCATATTTTTAGCATGATATTCTGTGTTATGGCAAGTATGTTGATCCATTATTTTCTTATTTATTTCCAGAGAAGTAAAAATTGTTGAGTGAGTTTGTTATTAACATATTAGATAAAACATTTCATAGTAACAAACCTATTGATATTAACTACTGACAGATGATGCAGTGGTCTATATAGAATGGAAATAGTCAATAGAATGAAATTGGTCATTATAATGGAAATATTCAATGCCATGAGATGAGAGAACCTGCAAGAGAAATGAGAATAAATGTGGATATTATTTGCTTCAAATTTATTTTTTAGTCTAACAAATATGCATTATTTTTTGTTGGAAGTATATTTGGTATCGTTACTTAATTACCATGCAATGTAATCCAAGTACAAACACCAGTCAGAATCCATTATAGTGCTTAGTTTCTGCTATTTTAAAGTCACGTGACCAAGATACGTAGTGTAATGACCAAAGTGTGACCAAAATTCACAGTGTAGTGACCAAAGTGTTTTGATAAACCTTAATGCAATAGGCCACATTGAAACCATGTCAAAAGGTACCTGAGATAAATATAAATAAAGGGTCCAACTTGAGTCAAAAGCATGACAAAACTGCCTGAAATGTATAATTTGTGGGTAGCAGGTTCTAGACCAGACAATTGATGTGTATTTATTATGTGTTTGTTAATTAAATTATTGCTATTTATTATTGACATAAATATTTCATTAAGAAGTTGTCTTTTGTGCTCTTAAATATAAATGATAACACTCAGGTTTTGTTTCAAGGCTGCTAGATAAGCAAGTTTGTTTTAAAATAAGGCCAAAGCTAAGGTCAAGGCCAAGTGAACCTTATGAACAGATGTGACTACAGAAGTTAATGAAACCCTATTTACAGGGTATTTTCATTTTAAAAAATAAAGTTAAAATAGATCATTTCATCATACTTTGACTTAATATGCTTTGTTCAGAATTGTCTGTAATCCATGCAGAAATTTTTATTTTGGTTTAAGGATTTTCTTACTTGTATTTTTTAACCTCTTGGAAGAATCTAAATAATAGATAAAAATCCATTAGCTCGAAGGTAATATGTTTTCTTCATTATAATATGCAGACTCGTATCACCTTCACAGATTGCCCGTTATATATGTATATAGACACACACACAGATAGTCCCTTATATACATGTGTGTGTGTTTGTGATTTGGATTTTTAACATAGCTTTAACAATTTTTCAGTCATATCGCTACAATGTCTGTAGAGTGACAGTTTATAGTGCTGTCTAGCACTGGGGCATCATGCCACAGACATGTAGCATGATGTCCCACCCAGTCACATTATCCTGACACCAGGCTGACCAGTCCTAACACTAACCTCTTAATGCTGAGTGCCAAGTGAGGTAGCTGTTAGTACCATTTTTGGAAGTCGTTGGTATGACTTGGCCAGGGATCGAACCCACGACCTCCTGCATCCGAAGCAGATGCTGTAACCACTAGGCCACCGGAGCGGTCCCTTATATATGTATAGAGATACACCTTCATAGATTGTCCCTTATATATGTATATAGATACACATTGTCCCTTATATATGTATATAGATACACAGATTGTCCCTTATATATGTATATAGATACACAGATTGTCCCTTATATATGTATATAGATACACACACAGATTGTCCCTTATATATGTATATAGATGCACAGATTGTCCCTTATATATGTATACAGATGCATAGATTGTCCCTTATATATGTATATAGATACACAGATTTTCCCTTATATATGTATATAGATACACAGATTGTCCCTTATATATGTATATAGATGCACAGTATGTTTATCTATCATATTTTAGAACAGAACATTTGTGGTGGGGTTTACAAAAATACATTTTCTGAATATAGAAGGAATTTATTGAAGCAGACTAGGGCTTGCAAATACTTTGTACACCTTTTGCTAATTCATTTGAATTTTTTATGTGAGTTTTAGGAACACGATCCTTAATGCAGTTTCCTAGATTAGACATTGCTTTATCGGGACCAAATCGAGGCATGTCTATTTAAGAAAAGTTCAGTAATATTAAAGTAGTTCCTGTAAAAGAATTAATTATGATACAGGGAGTTGATAAAGATACAAGAACAAAAATTGGACGTTAAAATGAAACCTGGTTGATGTAGATGTAAATGAGCACTAGCAACCTAATGGCACTTTTTTATTGACCCATGTCAGTTGATGGAATAAATAAAATCATATTACATAAGAATGTGCATTAAAAAAGTTACCCAGAGAAGGTAATATGATGGGTATATGTGGTTTGACGGTACAAAAAACATTGTATAGTTATATTGCAAACAGTATGGTAAGGCTTTGGAAATAGGTGCAGGCTACACATTTTTAAGAACCTCATTTCCTCATCAGCAGGTTATCATGCCTGGAGACACTAAAAACCGTTTTCTCCTGCTGTATGGGTCACAGACTGGACAGGCACAGGCCATTGCAGAAGAAATTGCAGAGAAGGCTGAGCAACATGGGTTACATGCTGACATTCACTGTCTCAGCCAGACTGAGAAAAAGGTAATGGAATAAAAAAATTGCAATGACACAGACATGATTTTTCTCTGTTTTAAAGCAGAATTCCACTTTTCTCCTGACTTGAATCAGATTTTTCTTTATATAGTCCATTTTTTATATATCATTGCTGATCTGGTATTTTAGAAACAGTCTGTCTGCTCCCATTCCACAACAACCCTTGTAAATTATTTGTTCCATATATTAGTTAGCACATGACCCTCGTAAAGAGTATTCTGATTGGTCAAAGGTTTAAATTCATCCAATGAACCTTCGTGTAATGGAAACTGATGGCAATGGAAAGAAGAAGCATTCTTGCAAAACATGGCATCCCATGTTGTTGAGAAAGACCATGACATGAAAAGTTTAGATAAAGGTTTAAAAAACTTAAGGAAATGGGAATGGCTGGAGCGAAAAGTTGACAGAAATTTAGAAGGTCAGTTTATAAGAAAACTGAACGCTAGAGGACTGGCATTTTGTGACCACTGCAAAAAAATCTGGATTATGGTAATCGCAGTTGGAAGAGTTTGGAACAGCACCCACAAAAGAAGCTGCATACAGAAAATTGAAGCTCAGAAGGCATCAGGAAAAAGTGCAGTTAATTACTATAAGAAGAAAGATTTCTTGCATGAGAGAACAGATGTAGCCCTCTGTCAGAATATGTGCACTGCATGTCGCCAATACAAGCAACCAGCTTGAAAGGAAAAAGGCTGTCATTGAGAAGGAAAAGAAACGATTGCACATTAGCCAAGAAAGTCAGTGGCAACAAAATGGAAGGCTAAGAACTCTTTGCCAAAATCACAAAAAAGAGCTCGACTGGCATATCAACATGTTGTGTCCATTGGAGAAAAAGACAAGTGAATGTATGGGATTTTTTGTATATAATTGATGTACTTAGGTGTTTATTTTAACAGATTTGTTATGAAAATAGAGAAGTATAACATGTTTGCTGCAAAAATTGACAAATGATTGTGACTTAATTACGATGTGAACACTGACATGCACATGAAATAACTTCAGCATCAACAGTATTGGAGAACATATTCATGTGACAATAAATATTTTGAATTTATTGAAGTCAAGTTGAACATTTTAGTTAAGTTTATTAGTTTTTCAAATGATTATTATGGTTTATTTTATAATCATAAGTTGCACCAGGAACAGTTTTTTATGAGTGTAAAAGGTCCCCAGGACCCCCAGATCATGGGTGCTGCCTCGTGAGACCCCATTGAGGGAGGACCCCCAAGCCTCCCTTAAACTTTTTTCAGCTTTTTTTATGGAAGACTAAAATCATGTCTGAATAACAAACAAAACAGGGAATGTGGAGAATATTAACAAATCAAATGCATGACTTTCATGTAATTATTGAACAATTTCTCACCACGGCTGATTTGTCAGCCAACACTATATTTTACATGAATTTCCATGAAATCCCTTCATATTTTTATCACTATATTTTACTCTGTATTTATGACATCCATATACTTCTGTTGGAGAAAATGCCAGTTTACATACAAACTACTTTAATTTAAAAAGAGATAAAGAAATAAATTGAATGATTCATCGTCATTGATGTACTCAGTACAACAGAGAAAGGCATATGGATTATAATTGCTAAAATGATTAATAAAAATGCTAAATTGTGCATTCAGGAACATAAAATTGGTATTTAATTGGTTATCATTGTTAATATTTTTTAATGATCCCCTGTAAAAGGCTTCTGTTTTCTCTCAATTAATTTCTATTGCTCTTTAAAATTCCAGTAATTCTGAATAAAAAATTAGTGAGTATTGTTAAAGCAAACATTGTTGATCCAATTACTAGGTAACAGGTAACATATTCATGACACCTTACTATATTATACTACTAATGCTTCAGAAGAAGTTAAAACAGCCTACTCACCCTAAAGTCTCATGGTTTCGATCTTGCTTTTACAATTTATATTGACTTCAACAAAATGGCAAATTTGCCCTAGTTTACCTGTATCATTTGAGGGACTGGGGAGCATGTATCTTTTGGTTCATCAATTTTAATAGGATTTCAGAAGTGATGGTGAAATACCATGGTGATTGTGAAAAACAGGGTACTACCTAGAAATCTGAGTGAAAATGAATAAAAAACGTGAGGGGGAAAAAAACTGGAATATTTTCATGAAAGAGCGAGTTTTCACAATTACAGCATATACTCCCTTACAAAATCAAGTCCAACAGCATACAACATGTACCCATATCTGCTGTCACATATTATGCATGCAGATCATGACCTATGTTGTTTTTCTACAGTGTATTCCTAAGAAACTGCATATACCTAAATCTGTCAGAGCTTTATGCAATGGCAGATCAGGGTCTGTGCAGTTTGCAGTTGAATGCAAGTTATAAGTGGCAAGAGAATTTATAACTAAATATCTTCAACTACTTTATCCTAATAAATATTACAAATAAATTTCATGCACTGTCTATGTGCCACGTCTTGTCCCATTTAAATTCATTAATTGGTTTGCAT
This sequence comes from Sinohyriopsis cumingii, assembly GCA_028554795.2. Taxonomy (NCBI): domain Eukaryota; kingdom Metazoa; phylum Mollusca; class Bivalvia; order Unionida; family Unionidae; genus Sinohyriopsis; species Sinohyriopsis cumingii. Next base: position 18,631,917 of record CM068832.1, on the reverse strand, counting down.
AAAAGCAATGCAGACTTAAAAAAAAAAAGTTGAATAAAAGGAACAGCAGCATTACAGTTTGTTTTGCTTTATTTGAATGAAACTTGTAAATTAGTTTTCATCATTATTACCTTCTCTTCAACTTCCTTTTTGTTTTGCTGTTGAGAAATATATACATTCATATCCATTCTGAGCTGTATAGTGTTTTAGAGTTTTCACTTACATGATCCCTTAATGGTTGTGTGATTCATTTGTGTAATTGTTTTATGAGCATTTTATCCAGACTGGAACCATGCACTGCATCTTATATATAGCCCTATTAGCAGGCTGGTTACCTATATTAACTTTGAGCATCATGAAATTGACCATAATACTAATACATGTAATAGTTCTTCTACCATTGGTCTGATAAGTCTTCTCCCAAACCTGTCCTGATACTAATGGATGGTTTGGGTCTCATCTCACCTAATCTAAAAAAGAAGCAATTGATGCATACAAATCTGTCTGCAACAGATCGGTGTACATTTGATATGCTTACCAGCATTTGTTGTGGTCTTGAGTTATGGTCAGTTGAAGGGGTCTTTTGGTGATATGTGAAAAATATTTTGAGATCAAATTCAGATGCGGCATTTGCTATTTGCTCATTTGAAAGTTTCGCATATTGTGCTTGCAGGTCTGGGTCCTTGCAGTTTGTTAGGAGTGATCAGTAGAGGAAACAACATAGACTATGATCTACTGGTACATTATGTGATGGCAGATCCAGGTTTATATTGTTTTCAAATTGACTCAACTTATAATTCACTATATATGGTAGCTTGCCAAGGTCACATTGTACAGGTGAGGCTTTCATATGGAGATCTCTTTACGCATGTGTGAAGGGTTTAGACGTAAACCAACAATAAGATAAACCCTTTTATTTAAACATGCATCAGTTCCTCAAATATAAATATTGATGGGAAAATTTATCTTGAACAGAAACAAAAGAACATAGAACAAACAAAATAGCCTAAATCCTATAAAAATAGTTCATCATTTTTAAAATATCACATGCATGGGAGATCATTTTATCATCACATGCATCTGGGATCAGTTTAACATGTGCATGGGAGATCTGTTGAACATATCACATGCTTGGGTAATCAGTTTAAGATATCATATGCAGGGGAGATAAGTTTAACATATTCCATGTATGGTAGATCAGTTTAATATCTAAATGGGAGATCAGTTTAACATATCACATACATGGGAGACCAATATAAACAGTAAACAAAATATCCCAGCAAATATTACAGTGACATAGACATATATTCATGAGTACCTGTCATTGCAGAATTATCAGAAAAGATGTTAATGGAATGATCTTAGGGTATGTGGATAAAACTACATTAAAATAGAGATAACACACACACATACACACACACACGCTTTCTCACATACCCATGTTAGCCGAGCCTAAGACTCAAACACATGCAGACATAGATGGTATGGCAGTGATCCAGAATGGTGAGTGCTTTGCACCACTTGGCTGCTTGAGACAATGATAAAGCAAGTAATTTGTTGTGTAATCATGGGTGTCATCTTAAAGTGTTACTGATTGAGAGTTTTATGTTGTAACCTCTCTCTCTCTCTCATAAAATATAATAATAAAAGGATGAGCTCTCTATTTTTTTTTTACTTATACAATACACAAATATACTTGACTCAAATTCACCCTTGTACTAACTACTAATCTGCATGAATTTTGCCAATTTGTAACAGATATTTTAACTGTAGATCCAGGTAAGTAGCAACATTAAATGTCCTTTTTTCATACAGTTTTCTGTAATTATGGAATATAATAAAGAGATTGCTCTTTTTATGTTCAGATTATGCTTTCAAAGTATATAAATGTTGGCAAATAAGATGATCTGATTTCTTCCCTTCAGATGGTACTTTTAAGATACTGAATGAAATTTGTATTATGGTACTGGATAGCAACAATGTTTTACATGGAAATATTCATACAAAAACATCACTTTCCTCTTTCCAAAAACACATAATTAAATGTATTTTGCAAACATAAACTAATTCTTTTGGAATGGAATAAATATTTGAAATAAAATTAATGAGAAAAAGATCAGTCGCATTTTGGTGGGTAGAGTTGGGGCCTTTAATTCAATGAAAGCTCCATTAATACATGGCATTCTTGTGGTTAGGGTTGAGGCCTTTAATTCAGTGAAAGCTCCATTAATACATGGCATTTTTGTGGGTAGGGTTGAGGCCTTTAATTCAATGAAATCTCCATTAATACATGGCATTTTTGTGGGTAGGGTTGGGGCCTTTAATTCAATGAAATCTCCATTAATACATGGCATTCTTGTGGTTAGGGTTGAGGCCTTTAATTCAGTGAAAGCTCCATTAACTCATTCAGCCCCAGAGGGTTTTGTCGTTTTTGCCTGAAATGTGCGTAGGAAAGACATTTGGGATGCTATTTCTGAATACATCATAATACAGCGGAGTTCCTGGTAGGATCACATCAGTTTGATTGAAAAGTGAAGACATGTATAGGTACAGTGACAAATTGACATTTTGAAACTGAGTTAGACATATAGTGACAAATTGTCTAATGTTTCCTGTTCATTCAGATAGACCAACAGGACAAACTTTGTTAAGTTCAGTTTGAGAAATATTGACAAATAGAGAAAATGATGAAATATTGACAAATACTGCAATATTGACAAATAGAGAAAATGATGAAATATTGACAAATATAGAAAATGATGAAATATTGACAGATAGAGAAAATGATGAAATATTGACAAATAGAGAAAAATGATGAAATATTGACAAATAGAGAAAATGATGAAATATTGACAAATACTGCAATATTGACAAATAGAGAAAATGATGAAATATTGACAAATATAGAAAATGATGAAATATTGACAAATAGAGAAAAATGATGAAATATTGACAAATATAGAAAATGATGAAATATTGACAAATAGAGAAAATGATGAAATATTGACAAATAGAGAAAAATGATGAAATATTGACAAATAGAGAAAATGATGAAATATTGACAAATAGAGAAAATGATGAAATATTGACAAATAGAGAAAAATGATGAAATATTGACAAATAGAGAAAATGATGAAATATTGACAAATAGAAAAAAATGATGAGATATTGACAGAGAAAATGATGAAATATTGACAAATAGAGAAAATGATGAAATATTGACAAATAGAGAAAATGATGAAATATTGACAAATAGAGAAAATGATGAAATATTGACAAAAAACTCAGATAAAAATATTTGAAAAACTGACCAGTTTGTAAAAAATTAAATTAGTTACTAATTGACATGTTTAAAATTTGGGGAAATAGACAATAAGAAATGTAACATTTTTTAAAAAATTCATTGAGATAGGCAAAGATTAATAAACGGACAGTTTTAAAATTCAATGACAAATTGACAGATTTGAAAATTCAGTTTTCATTGACAAACAATGATAAATTCACACAATTTTAAATTCAGTCAAATGATGACAAGCTAAAAAAAATTAAGATTTAAACTTTTAAGAACATAGATAAGGATTGTCAGAATTATACATGTGATATTCAGTGACATAGACAAACTGACTAATTGACAAAGCTTAAGAATGTACTTAAACAGTGACAACATTACCAAATTTTACAATTACATAAGATAGACAAACAACATTTTTTAACAGGTTGTAATAAATTGAATGAGATAGACAACCAGTGACCAAATAGCACATTTTAAAAATTCAGTGACATTGACTACCTTTGACCAATTGGCACATTTTAAAAATTCAGTGACATTGACTACGAGTAACCAATTGGCACATTTTAAAAATTCAGTGACATTGACTACCGGTGACCAATTGGCACATTTTAAAAATTCAGAGATTGACTACCGGTGACCAATTGGCACATTTTAAAAATTCAGTGACTGGTGACTAATTGGCACATTTTAAAAATTCAGAGAGATTGATTACCAGTGACTAATTGGCACATTTTAAAAATTCAGAGAGATTGACTACCAGTAACCAGTTGGCACATTTTAAAAATTCAGTGATATTGACTTCCAGTGACTAATTGGCACATTTTAAAAATTCAGTCAGATTGATCAATGACTAATTGGCACATTTTAAAAATTCAATGAGACTGATCACCAGTGACTAATTGGCACATTTTAAAAATTCAATGAGATTGATCAATGACTAATTGGCATATTTTAAAAATTCAATGAGATTGATCACCAGTGACTAATTGGCACATTTTAAAAATTCAATGAGATTGATCACCAGTGACTAATAGGCACATTTTAAAAATTCAATAAGATTGGCTACCTGTGCCTAATTGGCACATTTTAAAAATTCAATGAGATAAACAGTCTATGACGAACTGAAAACTTTTAAAAGTGAATATGAAAGAGAAACAGAAGTTGCATCACCTCTTGGTACCATGAGATTTGCAGAAAGTAGATTTCCAGTATCTCTCAGAATGTGAACAGAAAAACAAGATGAATTAGATAACTACTGTGTATGTAACATGAGTAATAGATAAAAAGTTATGAAGTGTTGCAGTGTTGCAGTGTTTCACATGCCCATTTGGCTTTGCATTCTGAGGTAACTTTTTGTGCCTTGGACAAGTTTTGATGATCAGACACAAAGCTCAGCTTTACATGATTCCTTCTGTCACATTTCAGTTTTACATTGAGAGAGAAAGGTGCATTGTCTTGGTGATATCAACCACTGGTGATGGAGATACTCCTGAGACAGCACAGAAATTCTGGAGACGACTTAAAAAGAAGACCTTACCGGCAGACTATCTGTCTCATCTTCACTATGCAGTGTTAGGTACATGAATTAGTCTCACCATTCTTGAAATAGTACAGTGACTAAAATATGAGATTAAACTTGCATGAATCTGCATTATTGCTTAATAGAGAAGTCAGGATTTAAGGCTTGAGTTTTGATCACATGTGAATGGCGTTAATGATATTAATGTTCCCATATCATCATTTTTATAAGTAATGTCTAATAATAGTTAAAGGCATTAAAAACGATGTCATAACGTCATGTAAAGAAACGGCATAATGAAAAAGGCATCCAGCTGTATTTCAGAGTCATTGTACTATACTGTCATTTGATTAAATAAAATCTGAATTTTGCATCATCCAGTAAATAGAACCATGCACATTTGCTGATTTCATATTTGTGAAACTTGTCAGATTAATTTGCAAATGATAAAAATTATATGACTGCTTTCAGAAATTTCATTTGCAGTAAGCACTTGTGTACGAGTCAGTGTGCATATCCCCATAATTGCATGATAGAGATTCCAAACATTAGGGAATGAGTTTGTATCAAGATATACAAATATTTACATTTTTTATAATGTGGTCATCTGATTTTATTTTACCAAACCCCCTAATAGTGTAATGAATTGAATCTGCAATACATTCATATGCCTCAGTCATTATGCCTTATGCATTTTCAAAGTAAATGAGCTCCAGAAGTTTCATTAAAGAGTTACTTGTTATAATAATAATTACCAAATTTAAGTGAAATAAAATGCTTGATAGGTAACATGAAACCTAGGCTGGATGAAAATGATCCACCACAGAGTACTTGGCATCATTAATGTATATATTAAGCACTAGATGTTCACTGGACTTGTATATATGGGGAATGTTGTTTAATTCTTCAATCCATTTTTCTGCTATTCTGCAGGCCTAGGAGACTCAAATTACACCAGCTTCTGTAACTGTTCAAAGAGTTTTGACACTAGACTAAAGGAACTTGGAGCCAAATGGTTCTACCCAGCGGGCTGGGCAGATGATGCTGTGGGGTTAGTGGTGTCATTTGTTTTGGTGGAAAGTACATTAGTTTTGCTATAGTGAACCTCATTTATATTAAGTGTCATCAAACAAAAGCACCTTTATTGATCCAAATGATATATGGATTTATTTAAAATGTTTAGTTTTAACAAATATCTTGATAAAATGAATCATCACTGTTGCCCTAAAATTCAAGTAACTAATGCACTATTATCTTTGTCTTGCCTGCTATGCTGAGACAGGACATGGGTATTACCTATGTAATGACACTTATTTTTATTTTATTAAATGTTGCCAGCATACTGAATAATTGGCATAAACATTAAACTCTGTTTCTTTCCATTCATTTATTTTCTAGTCATGAAATTGTATGCATGTCTCAGTAATAATAAGTTCTATTACATGTTGCCAGAAATCACAATGGTAAACATATCATGTTTCACTGATAAGCTTCTTTGAAAAAAAGTTATCCAGTTACTGGGATACTATGTTTACAAAGATAAGCTTAACACATTAGTTATTTCTTCATAAAAAAAGCTGATCACATTAAAATTAGGAATTACTTGCTACCACTTCTTTATCTAGCCCTCCCTGAAAGAAGAAAAAATGTCTTTCCATCTCTTTACCTTATAGACAGGAAGTAATTCTTGCAGTTATCTTCCCTTGTTCCACGTTGGTGGCTAATGTTATCCCTGATGTAATCAGTCTAAACGTTTGGTTGCAACTGTGAACAATGCGTCCAAGAATCCATTACAATTTCGATTAATTTTTTGACCATCATTTATTTGAAGTAGTATAGCAAGTCAAACGTTGTTATACTTTATATATACAACATCTGCATTTTTCTCCAGTGAAATTATTCATACTTTTGCAATTTATTACTGGTCATTATTGTCCATGTGATATTGATTGGTAATTATCTATTTTCAGTGGTGTAATTATATTCTGCTGTTAATTTTTGTTTTATTATGTGCTTCTTTGGTTGTCTCAGGTTAGCCTATTTCAGCAATTTGTATATTTGTTGTATGCATTTTTTTGTTCTTTATATCACTATAGAGAAGTCAGTCAAGTGCAAGAAGTACAGATATTTTAAGTTGTGGATGACAGTTATGTTATATGTCAGGCCTGCTCAAAATAACTCTCTTTACACACATGGTGTATGAGCAATATCGATGGAAGACATTTAGTTCATTGTCTTCAATAAGCATTATGCAGCAAACCCTGTCCTGTAGAATGTCTGAGCATGTTGGATGAAACTAGGACGAATTTTAACACAAATTGGCAGCTCACTGGACACAAGTCTCATGCCCGCATGCATGAAATTAGAAACATTAAAGCAGGGAAATTGGTATTACCTTTCAGTTATGCTGGTTGGACCAGCCTGCAAGTTATTGTCCTGTCGACTGTCCAGCAGTCCAGACAATCATTGTACAGTTTTGGTGGTCATCTCAGACTGGCAAGCCAGCTGACCAACATCTTGAGACAGTTCCAGAAGCAATGTCATCCCATGCACTGCAGTCCACCCTGGCTAGCCAGACAACCTGCTAGGACCACTCATATCCATGATAGTTCATGGCAAACTGGCATCACATTTGGAGCCATCTATCTTGGCCCAACCAACTGTGATGGATCAGCATTTCACAGCTGCACCACACTCCATGCTGGATATGAATTGGCCAATGCTGTTAGCACATCCGACTAGTAGAATTGTGTTTACACAAAATGATGGTTTGGCAGAGCATTCATGGGAACAGTCCCCCAGTCAACGAATGGGGTGACATAGATATGCCTGTACGTTCTGACCCAACCATGGAAAGGACAGAATTTACTTTTAAGATCACACTTGAAGAAATATACAGAATTTTGCCACCATTGAAATGCCCTGCTCTACTGAAAGTCAGTCCTGTTTATAAAGTCAAGGCCTTGATGAATGTGGGCGATGATGATGGACATTTATCCTAAAAAATCTTTACAGTGAGTCAGTTTCCTGCAACTTTCTCACCACAATGGTACAAATCTCATACTGACATTTATTGTTCATACATACCTTGACCCGACAAAGATAATACTGCCTTAACAGGGGCCCGAGTGGCCGAGTGGTCTAAAGCACTCTCCGTTACGGATCACTGCCATCTCACCTCTGTCTGCGTGGGTTCGAGTCTAGGATTCGGCTAACATGGGTATGTGAGAAAGCTTGCCAGTAGCTTCTTGTGGGTCGGTGGTTCTTCCCGGGGTTTTGCTGGGTTCTTCCTCCACCATTAATACTGGCCGCCATACATAGCCTATCGTGTGCTGAAATATGGCGTTAAACCCCACAACAACAACAACTGCCTTAACTATATCTGCTGCACTCTGTTGTAAAGTGGACAGACAAGTTTAAGTCATGCTGACAGATAGTCAGTTTGGCCTATTAAACACAATATGGCAAATCAATGACCTCTGGACTTAATAATGAAAACATGCACTCTTGCTGTCTTCTTCTCTGAAATCACATGATTCAGCGGCCCTATGCTCCTTCCCTTTCAGTTCTCCCCTTCAGTTTGGAGGACAGATTGAGAGGTGAGAAAGCAGGTTGCACAGCAGTTACTCCTTCAGTTTGGAGGACAGATTGAGAGGTGAGAAAGCAGGTTACACAGCAGTTACCCCTTCAGCTTGGAGGACAGATTGAGAGGTGAGAAAGCAGGTTGCACAGCAGTTACCCCTTCAGTTTGGAGGGCAGATTGAGAGGTGAGAAAGCAGGTTGCACAGCAGTTACCCCTTCAGTTTGGAGGACAGATTGAGAGGTGAGAAAGCAGGTTACACAGCAGTTACCCCTTCAGTTTGGAGGACAGATTGAGAGGTGAGAAAGCAGGTTGCACAGCAGTTACCCCTTCAGTTTGGAGGACAGATTGAGAGGTGAGAAAGCAGGTTGCACAGCAGTTACTCCTTCAGTTTGGAGGACAGATTGAGAGGTGAGAAAGCAGGTTGCACAGCAGTTACCCCTTCAGTTTGGAGGACAGATTGAGAGGTGAGAAAGCTTCTCCTTCATGCATGGCTCTAGTCAGGGATGCCCTGCACGAAAAGAGTTTGGTACTTTGATTGTGGAGAGGATTGTAACATCTAGACAGCCCTCCACTTCAAAGGCATACAATGGGTAGTGGCATGTTTCAATGACTGGTGTCGCATTAATGACATCACACCACTCTCGTCCATTTATGAACTGGCTAAATTCTTTTTCCCTTTAAAGAAAAGATATACTTCCGCCACTTTCAAGGGATACGATTCCATGATCTCAAACACATTCATACATGATGGAAGAGATGATATTGGACATAATTAGGACCCTTCTGACTTGTCCAATTTTGACACATCCAGACTGCTGATCTTCTTCCCAAAAATGGAACCTCTCCATATATTCTTGATACGACTTAATGTTTCAAAGCTTGACACCCTTGTATTTCACCTCGCTGAAGTAGTTATCGTAGAAGATATGTTTCCTGATAGCATTAGCTTTGTTTTGCAGAAGTTATCTTGGCAGTAGCTTTCTATGGGTTGATGGTTCTTTCCAGATTTTTCCTGCACCAGATATAAAGGTTGCTATCCATTACCCATAATGTGCTGAAAAATTGTGTTACACCTATAATAGCAACAGTGCGCCTGTTAGCTACATGCTTTGTACTTAGGTCTGAACTATGTGCAGTATTGTTCAATTGCCTCATTATACTAATAATCCAAGTTTCCTTTCAAAGAATAGGTTGATGTTGCTAGGCAACCAGCAAATAACAATCCACTCTCTCTCTCTCTCTCTCTCTCAATGGATCCATCGAGAGGTGAAGATGCAGGACCTGGTACGCACCTTCAGGGGGTTATTATATCAACATACTCTAAACTTTCACAGATCAGGATGGAATGATGGAAGGATGTTTTTCATCTTTCTGGGAAGGCTGGATTCAAAGGTAGCAGAGGTAATTCCTAATGTTAATGTGATCGGGTAATTATTTTCAGAAAAAAACATAATTTACTAACAATATTTATTTTTCTCTCACCAACTCATATACCCAACAAATATCTTCCCCTTTTCCCTGTTAGATGTGTATTGAGGGACAAAACAATCTTATAATGGTACTGTGCTGAATGGATGGATAAAAAATTAGGTTGCAGTATCAATAGCACTTGATTTTGTCAAAGTATTGTACTTTTTCTGAAAACATTTCCCATGTTTTTCAGCTTGGAGTTGGTTGTGGAGCCTTGGATAGATGGACTTTGGGACAGTCTTAGAAAACAACTTGGACTGGTTACTTCAAGCTTGAATTGCTCCCTGCTAGAAGCAATGACAAATGAAGACAAAGTCCGTTCATCTGAATCTGAGGAAAGTAATGATATAAAAAATGGAGTCCTTTCAGATGCTGATATGAACTTGAAAGATTCAGTCAGAAAGTGTGATAATTCCCAGCCTGACAAAACTGCTGAATCAGTTCTTAGTCACTTAAAAGAAAATGGGTACAATAAGACGTTGCTTGCACAAAATGGTCTTAAGGACAGCAAAACCTTTAAGATTAATCTTAATACAAATTCCAGTGATAATTCAACAGATAAAATCGATGAAAAATTTATCACAGACAGTAGGAATACAGAGACTTCCTACTCAAGAGAATCAAATGTTGAATCAGTTGTCGGACAAGGATTAAAATATCAGAACCAAAGTAACACTGGAAATTCAAAAATAGGACAGATGATTATTGATGGAAACAAAGACATCAGTAATGAAGTAGTGACTGATATATGTGAACCAGCCAAAGACCAGTGTATCAGTGAACCTAATTTATATAGTAAGAAGACATCGGTAATACTAAATGTCGATCAAAGTGATTCTTATGCAGCATCAAGTGCATATTCTTGCAACCAACCAGTGCCAAATATTTCAGCTGTAGATATTACCAATTCTGCCAGAAGAGATGCCACAGTTGCCTCCACCACTTCTTCAATTGATAATATCCTTGCCAAGATGGAACACATGACGCTGATGGATGAGGGAGACAATTCAGATATTCCACCATTGTGTTCAACCCCTTGCTTAGGTAGCCCTTCTCCTGTTCTTGCAAATACAAATCTAACCATTCCTGCCTTGTCTCCAAAATTTCTGAAGCTGGATTACACCTCGGAGACTGAGATGGTAATATGGCATAATCTAAATGCAGAAATTTATACAGATTTCTTTCCTACAGATTGTGGTATTTATTTCTTGTGATTGTTTATGACTATGCAATTTTAAAATTATTTGATTTGTTTTCAGAGATTAAAAGCTTGCATTTTCTGACCAGCTTACATAATCTAAACCTTGAAAAATTTCCCATTTCTCAGCATCAGGACAGCAATGACATGATATTTATTCAGGTTAAAATTATGGATTTTGTGAAGTAAACAGAGTTCCATTTAATAGACATCCTGCCATATTATACACCTGATTTTTTCTCTGGGATATACAGAAACCTTAAACTGTAGGCCTAGTGTGCTTCTTATCATGTTAACATCAAGATAAAAACCTTTTCCTAAACTCATGTTTTCCAGAAAAAGATGAAAAGCTGTCTTTCATGTTTATTTTATATGTAGACAAAAGGGAAAAAACTCTTCCAAATGATCTCCCTTTTTAAGCTTTTGCTGCACCCCAGTCAATATTGAACAGCAACACATCCTGAGACCTGACAAGATCATCTTTAATTTTATATATTAACCAAGAAGTGGGGTACACTTTCTTACCTAAGGCTTCTGCAAGGTTTTGGTTACATTAATTGTGAATTTTCTGTGATATTTATACATATTCTTTGCAGTTTATGTACTTCATTGTTCTGATCTGGTAAGTCGCAGAAGGTATTGTGGATATTTGTTGTTTGTATGTATCAATTACAAATGTTGGTTGAAGTTTTCACTCATATTTACAGTGAGCACAGTTATAGATTTTATTGGCAATTTGGTGTGTTTATTTCCTTCTTTTGACAAAAGGTTATTTGTTTGGCAGCACACAAGTATCAGGTACAAGCAATTTAAAATCATTTAGGACAGTCATCTTTAGTTCAGGTCTTATGAGTCAGTGGACCTCATAATGCAACTGAGCTTTGTGCCAAAAATAGATTGCTGACATTTGGCAATCAAAGAATCATCATTTGTTTCATCTCTTTGATAGACACATTAAGAGCAGAGGCAATGCAAGACCCTGTCTGTACCCTCAATCACTGCTTAAAGTATACAGATGCAAGTAATGGTACATGTATATGACTCTTTCTTTTGGTGATGGCCATGAAGCGTGATATCACTCCTAAAGCCATATCTGTGTGGCTGAAGTGGGTTGTAGTCTCAGCATACTCACAAATCTCAAGCAATCACAGTTGCCTCATGAGGGTTACAGCTCATGAAATTAAAGTAATCTCTGTGAGCCTCTCTTTTAAATAGGTTGTTGTGATCCAAGATAGAAACTGCAGGCTGGTATGCAGAGTCATTTTTCTTGTGTTTTTAAATTACCATCTGACCCAGTTAAAGCCAGCACAACCTCTTAGCATCGCTGGATTTACCACTGAAGTTTTTTCAGCAAGAAGAGTTCTATAATTATCTTCATGACTGAATATATGGGTCACAGATAATGTGACTAGTGGCTATGTTGCTTTCAAGTTAGGAGAGCAGGTTATCATTTGCATAGGGAATCCAGCCTTTTTATTTCCTAGAAGGACACTCAAGATATAGGTTGGATGCTTTGCATTCCCTCTTCCTCTTACTTGTTGCCTAACATTAATGTGATTGGATAATGTATTTGAATTTGATGGGAAAAGCAACTTTTTAAGTAGATTATGTTTCTTCAGGAATACTTTCTTGATCACATTACTTAAAAATCCTCTCACCCTGCCATGCGAGCATCCTCTTTGGCATTTGGCTCAGCCTAAAAACTAGTGACACCTGGTGGTCGGAAGGGAAGGTAATGAGCAGGAGTTATTGCCCTTTGTCTACATTCTATAGATGGGGAAACCCTATGCTTGTTTTTGTTTTTATAGTAGGGATGGATTTGGATGGTAGGAGGTTTAAATTAATAATGTTAATATGATCAGGTATATATTCTTGATGAAACTTAATTTACTTAAAATTTGCTATTTCAGCAGTCTTGAAAAATCCTTTTCTAGTTGGACAATTAAAATATATTATTTCTTGTCCTGAAGAAACCTTTACTCAAGCAGCTGTTCTTGAAAAATAAAAGATTTAGTTAAAAGCTTATAAATGATTATATGAAAGGTTGCTTTCTAGAGCTTTTTATTTGACCCATTTAATACCATTTGTTAGTAAATACAAATTAAGATCAGTCTTCTATACCTCTGGTGAACATTTATTGTTATTGAAAAGTGTGAGTGAAGCGCTACAGTAAAAGTCATACAGGTCATGTAGGCATTCGTAATCAGTTATTTCAGTAATGGTTGTCTTATGTTTGAATTTGATTAAAAATATCTTTAAATGGTATTCACTTTATTTAGATTGTCATATGTCCATTGGAAGATTAATTATTATTTACATGCCATAACAAATACAGCAAAATCAGTGTCAAACTATGTTTTAGATGAGGTCTACCAATATGTGTGATCCAGTACAAATTAGATTGAATATTGGGTGTTTTGATGTCATAATGAAAGCAGGAGATTGAAAACAAATTTGTACTATTCGTATGATTGACAAAACAGTCTTTTCTTGACCCATTTCAGTAACTGGCTACCACTGTAAAAGTCCTATTTTGATCAATAATTTTTCTCTATTAAAATACATGTTGACATTTTCAGTGTTCAAGATTTAGTAGGCTTTGGTTAAACAGTATTAGTATTAAAGTTTAGAACAGCAATTAAAATTTAATTTGAGTAAAAATGCCTACATGCTGCTATTTATCTTTATTGTCTATCACTAGTACTTATAGAGACCTGTATAAATTCTGAGAAATCTGTAATTTTTATTTTCCTATATGGCAGCTATTTGTGTCATCCCCCGGAAGCTGTTGCCTGACTGACAAATGGAGGTTTATCACAGATTTGCCAAAGGCCATGCAACACTCATCCAGGTGTTCATCTGTGGTCAGTATTAAGTGTTAAATATTTCTGAAATTTTGGCATTAAAAATCTTGAATTTGAGGATTTGATGGCATGACTAGTTGTTTTGAAGTTTGACATTTGCAACATGTTAGCAGAATGTGTGAAATAGATCTGGTCAGTCTCGTTGAAAGAAATTTTTTAAATTATTACATTGTAATCTTTGAGATGCAAAAGAATTCAAAAATAAAAATCCACAGATGGAAATTATATTAACATTTATGACCAGTGACTTCATCATTTTTTATCAAACTGGAATTCCAGCATGCATCAAACATTACAGCAATCAAAGGAAACATTTTTGAGAGCTGCTTCCCTCATCAAACACAATTTTTGAGAGACTAGAGATACATTAGATTCTGAATCAATATATATAGTTGATAAATGCAAAGAATGGAAGTTAAAGGTAATTTGGTGTATAGTATCAAAAAAGTAGATGAAGTAATTTCAGAAAAGCTCTGATTGGGTGTACTCCTGTATTTTCATCTTTGTAAGGTGCGTATATGTGTGTTTCACAGTAAGATCACAATTTTAACACTAGGTGGAGTTAAAAGCAGGACACAAAACAGGATTAAGCTATGTTTATTGTTTATTTTCTTAATATCAAATGATGAGCCTCAGAGGTACAGAAAATGTACAAGGTAAATAAAATATCATAAATAATTTGTGGTTCCAATCAGATTTTGTGTGTCATAAGTTAGATTGTTCTTCTGTTGCAAAAAAAATTCAGTTATTACAGGAAATAGTTTCACATATTGTCCCATGATCAGAGTTTTTGAGAGACTAGAGATACAGAGTTTGAAACAGAGTTTGAATTGATACAGGATTTACTATATTTGTGACAGTGGAAACATAATTAACATTCTTGAATCTTGAGATGCAAGAATGTATGCCCTAACATATTTGGAAAACTTCCTGCATAAATTGTAAAATGATGGACTTTATATGTCCCTTTATTTCACAGAGTTTCATGACTTGTTAAGTATGGTAGTCTTTCTGACAACCCATCTTGGATTTGATTATGATAACATTATTTTTGACCCAAAAACAATATTTTACATTTCACTGAGCTGTCAGAATGTTACATTTCACTGAGCACATATAACATATTACATTTCACTGACCACGTAGCATATTGCATTTCATTGACCACATAACATATTATGTTTCACTTCACACATATAACATATTAGATTTCACTGGGTATATAATATATTACATTTTGATTGAATAGATAGCATGTTAAATTTGACTGAGCATATAGCATTTTACTTTTGAGTGAGCATATAGCATGTTACATTTGACTGAGCAATTAGTATATTACATTAGACTGATTAGAATGCATGTTAAGTTTGACTGTGGAGATCAGATTATATTTGACTTACCAGATATTACATTTGATTGTGCAGATAGCTTGTTACATTTGACTGAAAAATAAAATCAGTAAAATATTAAATGATATATTAAATATCAAACAAAGCCTTCTCATATGAATTGTGATTGATTAAATTAAAAATATTTAATTTCAGAAAGTCTTAGAATTGCCTTTCCAAAATGGCAGTAACTTCCCATCTGCTGCCACTCGAGTTGTCATGGCAATGATATCAAAAGTGAAAGTCCTAACATCAGAAACAGCTGTGAAAAAGACCCTGTGTATCACTCTTAATTTACAGGTAATTTTTAATTTAATGTAACAAAACCATAACCTGTGTTACTGTTTGATATACAGAATGTTATAATTGTCCCATTGTAATTTCAGCTCAATGTGTCAGAAATTTCTTTAACCAAAGCAGCATGTTAGATTCGTAGGTATGTTTGCATTTAGGTATTTGCCGGCCTATAAGACAATGCTTTTTGACCAGAAAATCTTAGCTTCGTCTTATACTCCAAATCAACTTATATATGGATTTTGTCATCCAAATAGCTTTATCATATGTCAGATAATTTTTCGTATAGAACAAATTCTTCAAAAGTACAAATAAAATTTGTAAAAACATATTTCATTTTGGGAAATAGATCGTGTATGAAAAAATATAGGACTCCACATTGAGGATTTGAAACAATTACATGATCATCAGTATTAAAATTAACTTATATCGGATGTAATTGTGCTAAAGCAGCATGCATTAGTAATATATGTTGTTTGTAATATACATTGTTTAAATTTGATACGGGCGCAATAGAATTGAAAAGTTAGAAGATGAATTGACATGACAGACAGATATTGCATCACAATTTTCTTACTGCACCTCATGATAAAATAAAAATTATGCCCCATTATGAGAGAGAGAGATATGTATTTACGATTGTACGGTAATCTTTTATTGTTCACTTACTTGATGACTGTGATCATACTCATGTACAAAAGTGCAGTACCATATTCAGTTATCAATTAATACGACTAGGTAAGCAATTCCTTCTTAGTTTTAGTTATCACTTCCATTGTTCACAAATCACATGGCTTTTGTAGTGGTATGTAGATGCTAATTAAATATGCTACAGCTGTAGTCAGGTTTTCCAGAGTTAGCACCAGTTTGAGGTCAAGATTTGGCAGACCAGATCAGATTAGTGAGGCTACCAATAGGGAAATGAGGCTAACCATGGGTATTATGAATATGGTACCATGTAATGAAAGGAAATGCCAGGTGTTACTTGTAAATTTCTCAACCAGTGACATCTTTTGAACTTGCAGATAAGACTGACAGCAATTTAAAGTAACATATAGCATGAGCAAAGATCAAAAGCAATTGCCATCTAAGTACAGGAAGAGTATTTGCACTTGAAAAAAATAATTTTATTTGTTGGGAATGGAGAGGTCATTATACTTGCAAACAAAATTTGACATCATGTGAAATGGTCATTTTTGGGATTTAACATAGTAAATGGAGTCTATATGGATATACCTATTGTGAATATTCAAAGCCTGAAGGAGTATGGTATGTATTTTCATAGTTTACATTTACTATTTAATTTATTAATTTTTTCTCTTTGACAATAGCTCCAGCTAAATAGGGGCAGTAAGGTGAAGAAATAAACCCACAAAGACCTCGAATATCTCTCTCTCTCTCTCTCTCATATATATATGTCAGGCCATATTTTTTTAAATCATGAGTGCAAGAAGAAAAATGTGAGGGAATAAATATGCATCTCTCTCTGTATATCTCTCACCCCCCCAAAAATGTGGAAATAGCATTTTAGCATCAGTGATGCAATTTCCCTATTGCTGGTAATCTGAAATAGCATACATTGATACTTTTAATATTTATGAAACTGGAAGTTAATATAGTTTAATTCCACACAGCATTGTGAATTTTATCCTATCTGTAACTCAATAAATTTTCAGGTCAGCATCATTATATGTCGATAAAAGTACATAACACATTTAAAATAGCTTGTGTGAAATGAGTTAGGTATTTTTAGTTACATTTATTGATCCAGAACAGAAAGATTACTGAGTTACAGAGAGGATAAAATTCGCATTGCTGTGAGGAACAAAGTGAAAAAGTCAAAGCCAAGGTATTGATCTGGCCTCATCTTATACTCAGCATCGATAGATATGGATGAAGGATGGAAAATTTGCCAAATTGGCTCATTCGACTTATACTCCGCATCGTCTTATAGGCCAGCAAATACAGTAGTTGTCATTATTTAGTGCAGATAATTGAATCTAAAACAAAGTTGAAAGCTAATACATGTATTTCATTGCTGAGCTACAGGATAGGTGTTTATACCATCATTCCTTATTCACTACAATAAATCATAGCAACTTAAAACTAAACCAAATTCGGATTGATCTGATATACCGTAAGTTCACTTTTTTGTTGGAAATAAATTTCCATGGATTTTGTGGTTGCTTTAAGAGACTTCTCTAGAAACAAAACAAACCCTTCCAAAATCCTTGAATTTAAATATTGACAATTTTTTTTTACAAAAAATACATTGTTTTACTGAGTCTACCTTAGAATGTCAGCACAGCATTTAGTTTGGCATCCATATATGTCTTTGTCTGTTTGTATGTAAGTCCATCAATATCTGAAACTTAACCTCATGTTTTTTATGTGGTCTGAGAATCATGTTATTTGTATGTAGATACATTGTGATGTGTCCACTATCATTTTATCAAAGCTTGGGGACACCATGTAGGCCGTGTCTAGCTTCTTGGTCGTTACATTTTTCAAAGCATACCAAGTTACATTCCGTTGATTCATACTTTCAGGATGAAGGTTTTGTATATCAGCCTGGTGACTCTTTTTCTATCATCTGTCCAAACCCTGCCCAGGAAGTCCAAGATTTGCTGAAGAGGTAATATAACCCATCAACAAAATAACATGCAGTAAATTTTCCCCAGAGCAGACACTGATTGGATTAAAACGTTTGTAACAAGGTGGACAGAATACAGAGGTTTGTTGAGTGTTAGTATGACCTTATGTGACAAAAGTAACTGGTGAGTCTGCAGTGAAATGTGGCGAATCAGCAGACAAATCTGGGTTACTGTGGGGCTAGTTTCCCCTATTTTGTGTTGGAGAGAGGGGTTGTGTGAGATTTCACGGTGGTTGTTATCTGTGTAACAATTGTATTCTTCCTCATGTACAAGGGCACTACTATATTCCATTATCAATTGAGACCTCTAAATAGTTCATTCTTTAAGTACAGTATTCATTGTCACAGGAATCACGTGGCTATGCAGTATTATTTACATGATATTTAAATATGCCTAGAGCTTTGGCCAGGTTATTCCAGTTGACACCTGTTTGAGGACAAGATTTGACATGCGAGATAAGTGAGGCTGCCAGCAGGAAAAAGAGGCTACCATAGGGAAATGAGAAATGTAAAGAAAATTAATAATAGAGACAGAAAAAGTCACATAAAATTATAAAACAAAATACTTTTAAAAAAATTCTTTACTATATCTAGGAAATATTTTAGCATATTTACATAAATGAGGAGTGAGGGTTTTATTTCTAGTGGTTCTTAATCACCATGAGATTCTAAAACTGGTAATTGATGTGGATTAATTGTTCTCTGTAGAGCAAACAGGTTCTGGCATTGCCTATTACCCAAAGCCAATATTAGGGTTTAAACAGTTAACTGACTGGGATTGTTGTCAGAAGCCAATGACAATAATCAGAGAGAGAGAGTGATGCTGAAACAGCAGCTTTTAAGAATAAATACCACTATTGTGTTGACATTGCATTGTGCCATTAACAGATATGCAAAACTAAAATCGGATCTTTGATGATCTGCAGCTAGTCTATCTATTTTCTGAATTTTAATCTTTGTTATTGTCATTCTTTAGTGAATATATGACAGTATTGTGAATATTGATAATTATGTGCTTAATTTATGGAATTTTGTAAATATTCATTGAGTTTATAATGTGAATTCCATCCCTTTGTTCGATCAAATGTATAGATTAGAAAGATGTAGCAGTAGTCACTCGAGTATGTCAAAATGCTGGTAAGTCTAACATCAATGGACTTACGGCTAAAATGTGATCAGGAAAAGTCAGGTATTGTAAAAAAAATAGATGAATAAAGCAAATTCTCTTTATATTTATTTTTTGGAACAAAAGATATCCTTTGCATATGTACAGTATACAATAAGGTATTGACTGTAAGTGTGCTACACAGCCCATGACACAGCCTACATAGCTCTTAATTATTCTCTTTTATTTCATGTTGGACAAATCAGTAAATACAAGCACATATAAATACATGCAAAATAACAATACAAAATTATATTTATAAAAGCAGCTACTTTTCCAATATGTCAGTCAACCTTCCCTAGCACTTTCTTTTCTGATTATTGCCAATGGTAGGGCTGTTAGCCTTGACCTTGTATGAATAGTTCCATCATATTACATAATGTTGGACAGCCTGTGTAATATGTTCCCACAATCTCCTTTGAAATATAAAAATATATAGTAATTTTGGACCAAAATATCTATGAAACTACTAGTTTCATTTTGCACCAGTTTTAAATTTGTCCTTTTTCTTATTTAAGGGCTGTACCAGTAAAACATAGCTGGGACCCAGAGAAGGCACTTTTAATGTGGGGTTACTCACCCATAGATTCAATGTTGAATTTTCTTATCATTTTAATATGAACTCAGTGCTATCAAAGTACACTGGCATGTATTTAGAAAAAACTGATTTCCCTTGGTACCATGTATGTTTGAATGGAACAGCCCTAAGAAATAAGTCTTTATGTTTTTAATTTCTTGACAAATGGATTTCTTACATGAATGAACCTGGGCAGGTACTTTGTACATTTTGGAGAGATCCATATCGAAACAGCTAGTGGAAGTCTCCACATTGATATAAATAAACAGCGGATGTCTTTATAAATGGAGGTTTCATTTAAAAATGGGTTGTTTTATGGTTTTGTATGCTGTCTCTGCGTATGCTGTAAGAGCATGTTGGTTTGGTCCTATTCATCTTTCTCATCATTGGATATGTTGATTTGGTCCTATTCATCTTTCTCATCATTGGATGTTGATTTGGTCCTATTCATCTTTCTCATTATTGGATATGTTGATTTGGTCCTATTCATCCTTCTCATCATTGGATATGTTGATTTGGTCCTATTCATCCTTCTCATCATTGGATATGTTGATTTGGTCCTATTCATCTTAATATTGGATATGTTGATTTGGTCCTATTCATCTTTCTCATCATTGGATATGTTGATTTGGTCCTGTACGTCTGTTCCAACTCGTTTGTGAGCACAATTATACAAAACAATTTCATGTAGACATGATCAATCGATATTTATGACGTTATTAGATTTGCATATTGTTTGAGTGGATTTTACCTCGTACACTAAGTATGGGGGGGGGGGCTCATGGTATACCTCATATTGTAAGCTTTTTATGCCATACTTCATATTGTATGTTTTAATGTTCACATTACCAATGCATACCTTTTATGTTAAGTCAGTATATGTGCTCTTAAGCTTTGCTGTCTTCAGACAGCTTCATCTTTTGGTCATATAATATTTTATTGGTGTTTAACAGTATTTTGATATGTAAAAAGTTATATTGTGCCAAGGTAAATGAGTAACGTGCCATACTTACATACATGCCATGGTGGCCTACCAGGCCCATTCTCTGCAGTATTCAAACTTTGATCCTGCTGGTTGTGAATCCAGCACACAAACCACTGCTTCACTGCAACTCATTATATTTGTTTGGAGAGGGGTTTCAGTTAAACATTGTTAGTCTCTATATACAGGTTTCTGTATTATGATGATGTCTGCTATGGCAGGTTACACTACAGGTGATCATTAGACTTTTGTGCCATTTAAGTTAGTTTTTCTAGTTTGGTTTACAGATACTTGAGGCAGACTGTTTTAGCTTATTTATTAAATTCTTTTTTAGATCAGATTAATCTGACATATTAAACATCAGGATATTCTGTTTTTAATAGTGTTGGACCTTTTTTGTTTCTTGTTTGCAGGTTGAAATTAGATGATAAAGCAGATCTTCCATATAAATTATCAGTCTTGCCAGGAACCAAGAAAAAGAATGCTTCCATTCCGAGCCATGTCCCTGAGAGTGCCACACTGCGTCATATCTTCACCACATGTCTGGATATTAGGGAACCCCCAAAGAAGGTCAGTATCTTTGAAAAATGTTGTCTTAACTCATTCAGCCCCAGACCTGTTATCAGTATCACTGCTGCTATGCCCCAGCAACACTAAGCTGTCTAGTTGCTTGTGTCCCAGAGAGTTTTTACCTGTTAATTTCTCTTCTTGTATCCAATAAAAATCCACAAATTTTCACCAATTATTCCAAATGAATTTGTCTACACAGCTTCCTATTTGTCCAAGTCTTTCACAACTTATTTATATGCTATTTACAAAATTATGTGCCACATTTCTAGAAATATCACGTAACCAGCACTTAATTTCATTGAAATAAACCAGGAAGATTTAAACTGTGATATGGTTTGAATCATTTTGCACATAAATTTATTTGGCACTGTTCACATCCAGTTGTTGGTTCAGATCGAACTTTGTTCAGTGAACACATTTTGCAGGTTTTTTTCTTTGGCATGACCACTGGCCAATGTTGACCTTGCTGAATCGGGGGTTGAACTTCTACTTCCCTTTTCCTTTTACCTACAAAGTCTCCAAGTAGTTGATGTGCAAGATTCATTCTAAACTCCAACTGGGTTCTAGCTTTTTCCCTGTTGTTTTTGGTGATGATATTATGGTTCCCCGATTCTTTCATCAGCAAATATGAAGTTACTATTGAAATGTCGAAAAGGAAAAAAACCCAGATACTTCCACCATTTCAAGGACTTTCTACCAGTGTTGTAAGTTGCTCGCATTTGATCCGCATGGTCTACTCCATTCATGTACATGTTGTACAGTTGGACTGGGAGTGGACATGGAATATCCTTGATGGAACCATCTTTCTGCTTCCGACTAACAGATGTGGCCTCGCCGTCACAGTTGGTACACAGTGTAGTGATATTCTTCTTGTCACGCCAAGCTGTATCTCTCATGTCTCCTTTCTGTTTGATTATGCTTTGGCCCTGCTCCTTCAGCTTTATTTTGTGTAATCCAGATGGAAGACCCTTTCGATTTGATCGAAATTTTCCGCAGCCATACATACCTTTTTGTCGAAGCTCAAGAAATAGGCCTGGAGATGTAAAAAAACTGTCCATGTAGACATGGTGTCCAAAATGAAACAAAGGCTCCATCAAATCAAGAACAACCCTTTGTCCAAGATTCAATTCTGGATTGTTGTCATTCCTTTTAGAGTAAAACTGAAAGTCCCCAACATAACAATTATGAGGATCCGCTTGAACCCATACTTCGATGCCTCTCTTGGTTGGCTTTAAAGGAACATACAGCTTAATGCCCAGTTGTCCTGAAAATCCAATCATTGTTTCATCAATGGACACATCACGATGTGGATTGTATTCTCTAGCGCATGTGTTGCGAATACGCTCCAATATTGGTTGAACGTGGGCCAGTTTGTAGTACCCCGGTGCTCTTCAAGGTGGGTTGTTGCTGGTGTCAGTCACATTAAAATATTTTTGTAGATTTTCAAATCTTGTACGACTAAATTTCAGTTCAATGCAGGAAGGATGGAAAAGTTTATCCTTAAACCAATACATATCTTGGGCTGTACTGCAAGAACTCCCATAACAACATGAGCCCCAATCAGAGCTTTTATCACGTCTGGTGTTGTTGGATACCACATTTTGTTTGGTGATACTAATATGCATTTTTGGGCATATGCATTGGTTTCATTTGCAATGGCCGAGTACAGTTCCTCAGGAAATAAATGAAAAAAATCAATTTATCTTTTTTCCTTGTCCATGTTTGTTGTAGGTCCAGGATTTGGCCCACTAAAATCATCAATTTGGACAAGCCGAAGATGATCACTCCAATTTGTTAGATCAGCAAGAAATCTATCATCACTGTCAGCATTCTCCTCTTCTGACGAGTCGATCTCAGAAACTTCTATGTCCGATTCTAAATCTAAATCTCACAAAATATCCAACTGCCGAGCATATCTTTCCTCTGCTTACTCAATATTTTCTAGATCAAACCTGAGAAACTCACTCATTTTCACTCTCATCATCATCATCAGAAACCACTCTTACCTCCGCCATCATTTTCAACTTTTCATGAACAGACCACGTGTAGTTAAACTGCTCACAAATGGTAACCCTTGGCTTCTGAACAATTCAAATTTCCACAGATGAAAGTAAAATCATTTCTGATTGGTTTAATAGTTGTTTAGTTCTTGGATAAACAACATTTGTAACCAATCAGAGACGTTGAATCTAACACACATTCATCACGCCTGGAGATGGGATTGGCCATTGAATGCAGTATACAAATCACGACTACAGGCGGGATTGGCTATTGAATGCAGAAACCGAATCACACCTACAGACGGGATCGGAGCAAATGAGTTAAGAATATGCAGATTTGATTGAATTTGTGACAACTTAATTATTCCTAAATACAATGATTCACAGAAGTTAAATTGGGGTAAATAAAGACTGCACAGAGGAATTAAATGTCCATGGTTGAAGGCCATTAGGATGTTAATTTGGACCAGATACTTTATTCTATGCACTGATTGACAATATTTCACAACTTTAGAGCTGTGAAATTGTTCTAAGAACCCCTATTGATGTGATAACATGACCAGTAGTTGTATCGATACTTTTTTTAAACAAATGAAAAAAGAAATAAAATTTGCTGTCAGATATTTTACAACCATATTTTTTACATTTATTGCAGTTGCATTTATATTTTTTTTTATTAAAGTCAATTCAGTTTGAAATTTATGTGTTGTTATTTATAGTAAATTCAGTTTGAAATTCATGTTTTTATTTATCTTAAATTCAGTTTGAAATTTGTGTATTTATTTATATTAACTCCAGTTTGAAATTTGTTTTTTTAAATATTAACTTCACTTTGAAATTTGTGTTTTTATTTATTGTAAATTCAGTTTGAAATTTATGTGATTTTATTTATAGTAAATTCAGTTTGAAATTTATTTAGTTTTATTTATAGTAAATTCAGTTTGAAATCTATTGTCGTTTAAGTGCTTGCTTAAGCATAGTTTATACACAACAGTAGGTGACCCACTCACCACCATTCCTGCAAATAGTCTGCATTAATATGCATGAGATATATTAATACATCACTTGCCAGCCAATTAAAACAGTCCCAGGCTGTCACATGCAGCATCTTTGTTCAACTGTTCTTTGTTTGGAGCTGAGAATGACAACACACATTTTTTGTCGAAAACTGCCGCCATCCCCAGCTCAACGGCTACAGTGTTCAATGGACACAGGAGTGTCTGTACTGTATGTTGCTTACCCTAAATAAAGCAGTCCCCCTGGGGCATTCACAACATTTCATTCCAGTTATTCACCCAAGAATCTAATGTCAGCACTATATGGTGTATTCAGACTGAACCCATTGAGTGAACCCCACACAGTTGCCACTGTCATCCCAACCTTTGTTGGATAGCCCAGTCTTTGCAGGGCTCCTTCAGTTTCCACTGAAGAAGCTTTACTCATGGGTTTTCCATAACATTTTGTCAGGAAGTTTCACAGACCAGCTGTGACCTATGTACAACCACATTGTGCCACTCAGTAGCCGCTGAATCACTCACTGACAGAATGATTCAAACAGTTTCATAAGTAGCAGCAGACATTCCCCCTAGGCAAATATTATTTTTATAAATAAAAACTTAACTGGATCTGTGTTTTGTTGTGTATAATTGTAGTTTTAATTTATAGTAAGTTCAGTTTGAAATTTATGTATTTTTATATATTAAAGCACACTGTTAACAAAATAAGTATCCTGATTTTAGGAAATGCATTCCAAAGAAATAAAAAATGTAATGACGAACGGAAGTGACAAATGTAAAATCAGAACACATTTCTGTGACTGTAAACAGAAAACTAACAGATGATAGCTGAAATGCAAAGTTTGAGCAAATAAAGCACAAATGAAATGCAAACAAAATAAAACTTTAGGGAAATTAGTCATTTATGGGTATGTATTATATATCATTATTGAGGGATTTCTGCTTGGTTCTATTTTAACAATAGTGACAGTCAAGTAAGAGCATTGCAGGCATATAACTTTGGTAAAATTAAAGGAATTCAACAATTGGCTTCGCCACAGTTGTGAACTTAAAAAAATCGAGCATAAGAAATTTTCCAGAATTATAAAATCATGATAATTTTGCAATGCAAACACATTCGCCTGTGTTTTGTTTTCAGAGATTTTGTTGTATGTCATCTTAAAATTATCATGTATACATCAAAGATTTTGTTTTAATAGTTCAGTATTATTAAGTTTGCACAGTTTTACAATAGCAAATATTCCAGGTATATCATTGACATTACCCGACATAAAATTTTGCATTGACAATTTTAGTTGTTGCTTATAGATACAAAGTCACATTTTCAGTTATCAAACATGTCTTATGTCTGTATTTAATTCTTTTTATTCATTGTTCAGGCTTTACTGCGTGCTCTGGTGGAATCCACAGATGTTGAATCTCAAAAAAGACGACTTGAAGAGTTATGCAGCAAACAGGGCAGCAATGAATACACCCAGTTTCTTCGGCAATCATCAGTCTCCATTTTGGACATTCTGAATACATTCCCATCATGCAATCCACCAGTTGAGACTTTGATAGGTATGGAAGACAGTGATGATGCTATAATTGGTCATCAGTTCCCCTCCAACACTAAAAAGTCTTTTCTGCTGTAAATTTGCGTGTTAAAAAAGGACTCCTTAGATTTAGTCTAACTGATATATTATAATATCATTACATCACAAAGACTTCATTGTGTGTCATTACTCGTAGCAGTCTAAACAGGACCAGGATGCTTAAAGATTATTACATCACAAAGACCTAATTGTATATGTTATGATATGACGCTAGGTCTTGAACTATATAACAGAAAGTAAAGCCAAGAAATTGAGTAAAATCAACAAATAATTTATTTCTCTAAGTTACAAAGTGAAAATTTAAGAGACATATATGGTAATGTGATTTAAATCCCAAATAATCCTAAATGTTTTATCACAAGTCCAAAAGTTTAGAATATTACTAATGAATTCCAATACTCTTGAAGGTCCTGATGTACCATCTTGATCACAGTTTCCCGATACTGACAAGATGTGATCTAGCAATTAAGATTGAATTACTGAATTATATACTGATCAGCTGAATATTGCAGTTTATCAACGAAGCACATGAAACAACTGTCACTCATTTTCACACCAATCAGTATATCACTAACAAGAATTCTTTGATGCTTGGGGGCAGTAGACCCATATATGTGATTTACAGTTAATTGGTTAAATTTTTGACTCGCAGAAGATTTCACCAGTATAACGAGTATGAAAGTTTCTGAGATGAGATTAATAGTGGTTGAACTGTTTCTGATGGGGACTTGGTATGGGAATGACAGCGTTATCTTTTATAGTTATATACAGCGGGATTTGACAGACTGTTGGAACTAGATAATAAAGATTTGTTACAGAGAATGTTACTCATTTTCTTTTGCATGTCAAGAGAGCCAATGTGGGTTTGTGAGAAATCTTGCCAGTAGCTTCACATGGGTTGTTTGTTCTTCCTGGGATTTTCCATCAAAATGTGAATGTTTTGACAGAATCACTACAGTCAGTTATCTCATGTATCTGTCATGTTTGACCTGTGTGCAGTATATCAGGTTCAACCCAAATGCAAGATGTCAGATTGGACTGCGTGTAATATTGATACTACTTTTGGTAGATTTGATGTGCAGAATTTACATTAATTCTGGCACATGGTATCAGTGTGAGACTGCAGATATTGTCCTATTTTTTATGAGGTCCTATTATGCCAAAGTGGAAGTGACATTCTTGAAACAAATTACCCCTTCATTATTTTATCTATGCCTCTTTTGATGACCTGCTAAAGACCCTTATCAAATCCCTAATCCCAAAATCATTGCAATCCCAACTGTCGGATTCAGTGTTTCTTTGGACACAAGGAAACTGTACATCGGAAGGTGTACAAAGTAGGAAATGTCATTTTTTTAACCAAAGTAAGTCCAGATTGCCCCGCACCCCCCAAAAAGAGAAGATTTACTTAGTAAGTATTGTGTCATTTTGACCAATATAAATACATACTGTCCACCACCCAGAAATGCACATAGTATGGAATGTTACTGTTTGACCTAAGGAAGTTAATATTGAGCCCTACCCCATCCCCCTTTATCCCAGAAATGTACATGTTTATGAATTGTCACATCTGGAAGTCCAGACTTGTTAGATGTTAGAGAATGCAACTTTTTGACCTAGGAAGTCCAGATTGTCTATTCAAAGATGTACATAGTGAGGAATGTCACTTTTATGATAAGGAAGTCAGGATGTCCCCCATTCATATGTTTGGAAGCACCACTTTTTGACCTAGGAACCAAAGATCCCCTTTCCCCCAGACATGTGCATAACAGGGATGTCACTTTTTGACCTGAATCCAGACTGTCCCCCTCACTGAGAAATACATTGGAATATCACTGATGTATGGAAGTCCATACTATCCTCCTCTAAGAGAAATACACAGGAATCTCACCTTTTGACCTGTTGAAGTACAGATTGTCCCCCCACCCAGAGGCATTTATACATATGACAGAATGGAGAGGTCAGCTTAGGACAGATCAGGAGATTTGCAAATTTTAGTCAGTGTATCCCCCAGGGGTGTAAAACTGAGGGTAAAAAAAACGCCTTGGTGTCAGAATTGGGTGTCAAATAAGAAATGTGGGGGTCAAAAATATACTGACAAATTTTCATCCAACTCGTACTTTTTCAGCTTGAAATAGGATATTGCCACTTGCACAACATACTCTATCTCTAAACATACAAATAAACCAACATGCACAGTTAACAAACAAATGCATTGTCCATTCAAAGAATAATGTTATTAGTTAGCTTTTCTTTTAAAATCATAATTTTAACAGTCTCCTTATAATCTTATTACATACAAGCCAATACAAAAAGCCTAATAAATATTTTTAACCGAATGGCAGTCAATTTACAGCCTGTCTTAAAATGTGTACTATAATCGGTTTCATTGTACTTCGTCCTAGAACAAATTTAACCAAAAATGAAGGAGGCTAATGATTCATCTTGTTTCTAATAAGTTACACTTGAACTTTAAGGTCTTTCTTTTATTGCAGCAAAGTTAAAAACCAACAAAATCTGCAATGACCCCCTGACTGTATAATCCAAATAAACGCATTTGTCTCGGCAAGCTTACTGATTTCTTTGTTGTGAAAGAATGTCTTGGTTATAATATGTTCTCCAGATATCTTCTGGCGAACAAGAGCAGATTTGTTAAAATTCTTAAACCCTGTCACGAAAGGATCATTCACTTCTGCAGTCTTCGCAATCACGCTATCAGAAGTCACACCGGTAATCTTAATGGATGTGCCGTATTCCAGTCAAGGGAATTATTTTCTCCATTTTTCATTAAAGTTAGATCCACAGTTACTCTTTTGTGTTCTACTTCTTTCACTTTCTTTGCTAATGATTTTTAGTGCACGATGTTTTAATCTGGAGATCACTTTCTAGTGCAACAAGCATTGAGGTTAAACATCAAGATGACATCTTGCTGAGCTAAATGGAAATCGCGTGAGAGCTCGCGAGATTAGGGGAAGCTACTCCGTCATAACATTGCCAATGCTAGTCTGGTTTAATTATTTTGTATGTTCCCTGCGTTCCACTCTGCTGTACGAATAGAGGAGCCCAACACGGGGAGTAAACAAAGCGGGGAACCAGTCAGTGCCTATGCTCGAAGTATACACGATGCAACCCTTCGTCCAATGCATTGGATATTAAATAAAAAATCCTGATTGCGTTATGCAAATCCCTTGCGTAAAAAGAACGCACGGCAACAAAATGTGTGTGTCAGTTTTCTCCAGCGTGCGTCCCTGACGCACAAATGTGCGTACAGGGAAACACTGTTTAGTCACCAGTTTTGACTTTGTATCAGGAGGATTTTCTGTTACCTGACTTTTAGCATGCAAATAGACAAAAATTCTGTATTGAAATATACACATTATCTCATCATATTAGGCCTTTCATGGTAACTTGTTGCCTTTCATGCTGTCCTTGTATGTAACACAATAATTTGTAGCTTTTCTTTGTCGATCATTATGCCTAGATTTTGTTTGTGGCAGTTCTCATCATTGCTGATCTCAGCTCATAAGAGATGGGATATATTTGGATCCAGGTTTACTCTGGAGTCAGCCTGAATTTTTCTCAGATTAGAAAGTGCCTGCTACTGAGTACACCAAGAAATTTTAATTATTTCCTGCTTCTGGGTTGATTCAGGTTGTTGACTTGCCAGAACTGCTCAAAACTGGTTGTGTTAAATTTGGGATTTTTTAAAATAGAATTTACTTTCCAGGAATGACAGAAAACATATACACATCCCATTGAACTTAATTCCAACTACTGAAATTCTAGTTTCCTTCCATTTTTAAATTTTGAGGTATCCTAAGTTCATTAACCATATTCTTCATTTCAGAGCATTTGCCTAGGCTATCACCCCGACCGTATTCAGCATCCAGGTAAGACCTATGCTTAACTTACCTGTTCCAGATTTTTACAGCTGGATAATATGGAAATTGTTAGATGTTTGACATTATTCAAATATTTTCAAGAATACAAGGAAATATGATGATCATAAAGGTGAAGACTTAAGGTCACAATTCTTTCTGGAGTTTTGTTGTTAACATTTGAACTTTACAAATGTTTCAAGAAATTTTCAAATGATTAATCACTATGTCATTGAAAAGAAAACCTTTCCCAAGCAGAGTTTTCTTGCATTTGTATTAGCCTGGCGTAGATGCAATACTTTATCTTCATATAAAGTAGCAAATGAATTTGAGACAGGTTCAAGAAATGTGGCAGCAGACAAGTTTGACTTCAACAATCTGCACCCTGTATAGTAAACTTTTAAATATAAACTATTTGCCAGTGTATAATTTGCAACAGAGAACAGCACATATGCAGCTTTGCTTCCCAAGATCAGAGTCTGTTTTTTGTCGAGTCTAGCTTTTGAAATGACTAAAAACCTCCATTTGGATCCAGATTTTCAGCACATCATGCATTGGCAGGAGATTTTGGTCTAGGCTATTGGTTGGAGATTTTGGTCTAGGCTATTTATTGGCTGGAAATTTTGGTCTGGGCTATTGGCTGGAGATCTTGATCTAGGCTTTTCAGACTTCTTCATGACTTAAGAGACGGACTTAACCGTCAACCTTTAGGAATGAAGTTTTCTGACCAGTCTCATTTTAACTGGATATACATGAGTTCAAAATAATGAAAAGAATAATAAGAAAAATATTGGGATGATAATAAGGCTGTGCTGTATTTATTATCGTTTTATTTGCAGTCTTTGTTGACCAAGGATCTTCCATCCACATCAAACCTTGGCATATATAGTTAGCCAAAACTGCATCAATTCTTGCTTATTTCATTGAAGTTGAAGAAAACTGATCCAGTCAGATTGTGTGTTAATTTATCTTGGAAGATTGTTGAGAATAATCATAACTATCACCATAGATAATGGTATGTTGCTTGTTAGTTTCTTGGAATTAAATTATTCAAACATAAGTTCTTCATTGGAGTCTAGAAAATGTGAACATTGTAGAAGTCTTCATATTGAGTGGCCCACAAGTCTTGCAGCAAACTTTCTTATTGGTCACTTGATTTTGTTTGTGGTTATAGACTCTTCATCCTCATGAAGGCACATGGTCAGATCCATTTTTGCTAGCTGCATATTTCAGTTTGGAATGAAGTGTGTCAATGACCATGGTTATTGTCAGTTTCCTTGCTCCTACTTTGATTAATAATGATAATGAATGAAGAATTTTTTTCCTCTGTATTGTCATGTGACTTTTCTCCCCTTTTTAGCTCTTCACTCCTGACACCTAAAGAGCTGGAGTTTGTGTTCAATGTTATGGATATCCCACAGCAAGATGGAAGAACTTACTTCAGGAAGGGCTTATGTACAGGGTGGCTGGATCAAATTACAAAACAAGTCCAGACACCTGTGTCCGGATCTGGATCTGAGGTGGATGTTGTAGCCAGGATCCAGGACAACAGTGTTTCCTGCAAATGTTCACAAATAAGGGTATGGAGTTTATGTTCATTTCATTCATTTTTTCTTCTTTCATTTTTGTATAGTTTCACTGGGACAGAAGAAGAGGTTTGTATTGTTTTGTTGCTTTTGGTCTGTACACCCACACAGTTTTACAAATGTGCTGAAACCATTTCATTGTGATTACAGATAATCACTTATGGTGAAAATAAAATGTGGTATAAAGCATGTTTATATGCACATGTAGGCATTTTGTTTAGCTTTTGAGGCATTTAAGAACATTTATCTGTTATTAATAAGGTCTTAACCATGTTTCTGCAGATATTTTTGAAGGACTGAATGGTTTGAATCTAAATTTAATTTAAGGCATTAGATTCTGTGGACCTTGGTCAAATAGTATTTTTACCATTTTCAGAAAAATTATTGAACTAAGGCCCCCATTTCACTGGGGTTTGTATTTTAATTGCATCATGATGATACATTTGTACATTGTGGTAAATTTATTGTAATGTTAAGATGCCAGTGATTCAGATGTTAACTGCTAATTATTTTATTATTATTATTATTATTATTATTATTATTAATATTATACATATACCATTATTATTATTGTTATTATTATTATTATTTTTATTGATACCATTATCATTACTGTTATTATTATTATTATTATTATTATTATTATCCTATATCCCATTATTTTTTTAATTATTATTATTATTATTATTATTAGGTATTATTATTATGATGATGATTATTATATTATTAATATAGATACCATTATTATTATTATTATTATTATTATTATCCTAGATCCTATTATTATTACTGTTGTTATTATTATTATTATTATAATTTTTATTGTTATAGATTCCAGTATATGCTAGAACTAATCAGCACTTTCATATGCCAGAAGATTTATCTATCCCTCTGATACTGGTTGGTCCAGGGACTGGTGTAGCCCCATTTGTTGGCTTTCTTCGTCACCGTCTGGGAAGAAAACGACAGGACCCCAGTTTAAAACTTGGAGAGGTCTGGCTTATATTTGGCTGTCGGCATAAAGAACAAGACTTTTTGTATAGGTGAGGACAGCATTTTTAAAAATCATTTCATAGTGACTGAATGGTACAAGAAAGGCCATAATTGATTCCTTTGAATTCATATATAGTTTTTGTGGAATCATATTATTTTGGATTTTTAATTTATAACTTTTATCTTTTATTTTACAGAATGTTAACATCTTTGGGTTTTATATTCTATCTTGTACTTCATGTTTGCATTTATTGTAAATGGTTTAGCTTTCTAAGTTTCTATGCAATCGATTTGTTCCTTTTTCTATCTCAAACTTTAGTTGGCAGCATGTAGCCATTATTGTGCTGATTTGCCATGATTTGCCATTTGCCAGCGCTACTACATGCATACATACATATTTTGTTTGAAAAATGGTACTAACAGCTGCCTCGCTTGGCGTTCAGCATCAAGAGGTTAGTGTTTGGACTAGTCGGCCTGGTGTCAGGATAATGTGACTGGGTGGGACATCATGCTACATGTCTGCAGCATGATGCCCCAGTGCTAGACATCACTATAAACTGCCACATTGCAGACATCGTAGTGATATGACTGAAAAATTGTTAAAAGCTACGTTAAAAATCAAAATCACATCACATCACATATTTTGTTTGGAAACACATTTTGTTGGTTCAGCTTACAGTGACATTTTCATGGGAATTCTACTGTAAAGGTAGTCAAGTTTTAATTTCTTTACAGATGAAAAGTTTTCATTGGGTATTTAAATTTGTGGTTGGAGACACATTACATAGGCATGAAAAGTTATATACTACATGAATAAAAATTGACTTCACAGTTGTTTTTATTGTTTTCTGTACTGCCATTAGTTGCTTGGCATGAGTGATTGCATAGAATTACAACACTAACATCTGTTTGTCGTACACAAACTGTCGTGGTCTTAAGAAAATATCGCTGGTAAAATGAAGCTTCGATATTAACTAGAAACACTTCCCAGGAAGGTTTACACTTTATTATGTTGGTAGCAATCAGAAATTAGAGCAACCATACATGCATTCATCTTGGTAAAATATTCATGTATTGTAAACCATTATTGATGTAAGAAAATAAAATGTCCTGTATATATTTTGCTTTTTGCATTGTATTAATAGTATCAACAGTACGAGAGCTTTAACACTATCCATTTGATTGCTGCCATTTGTTTTCCAGGTCAGAGATAGAGGGATTAAAATCGGAAGGTATATTGACAAAACTGCTCATCAGTTTCTCTCGTGATGAAGATCAGCCCCTAAACTCAGCAAGGTATGTTCAGGATAACATCCGACTACACGGGGAGGAAATTATCAAACTACTTGAGGAGAAAAATGCTCAGGTGTTTGTCTGCGGAGATGCTAAAAATATGGCAAAGGATGTTAATCAAGCTATTGCTGATTGTTATGTTGAAGTTCAAGGTAGGTTAATTCTTCATAA
Source organism: Sinohyriopsis cumingii (assembly GCA_028554795.2). Classification (NCBI taxonomy): domain Eukaryota; kingdom Metazoa; phylum Mollusca; class Bivalvia; order Unionida; family Unionidae; genus Sinohyriopsis; species Sinohyriopsis cumingii. Next base: position 18,597,851 of record CM068832.1, on the reverse strand, counting down.
CGATACAATGTATATAAATGGATAGATAGATATGTAGATAGATAGATACATACATGCATACAAACATACATACATAGATACATACATAGATACATAGATAGATAGATACTTACTTGTGCATAAGTGCAGCTGAACTTTAAAATTATAAACCCTATTCTGTCAGCACATAATGCAGAGGCAAATTAGGGTCTTTGTTCTTTGTTCGGCTGATTACTCTTAACTGCATAGTCCCAGATCTGTTGGGACATAATATGACAGATCTGGGTCTGTGCAGTTTGCATTTGGACTCAACTTATAATGTCAGTATGCATGTTAGATTGTATTTTGTTTGGTAAGTATTTTCTCAGCATGGCTTGTAATTATTGAGTTCTGTTTTGGGACATTATTTGTAGACTCCCTTGGAACTGTAGATTTTGGTACAAAAATTGAATTACTGAATAAGGACAAACCATATTTAATAAAGGGAGGTGATCTTTAACTTGTGTAATTTGATGTTTAGAGTTTATGAGAACTTCCTATCTCAGGTAAGTACTTTGCATGCCCCCACCACATCTGTTGAGTAAGCATTATTGTGTTTCCCACGTCCATCCTTTTTGGTTTGGTTGAGTGTTTTACAACACAGCACCACTTTGGAGGTTATCACATGTTAATGCATGTAAACTGCCTTGCCCAAGGACTCACCATGGTAACTAGTCTGGGCTGATCCAGTGCCATGAATTGATCTCTGACCATTCTGGTCATGAGTACAACACCATATCCGCTTAGCCACTGTGGTTACTCCATACACTTTGGTTTCCTGTCTCATTCCATTTTTCATTAATTTATTTGTTTGTTTGGTGATCTATGACAAAGCAACAAGTGCCCAAGGAGACACCACTGTAACCTGTCAGGGATAATCTTTTTTCACCCTTAATAACTTTGAAGCATTTTATGGATTGAAACAGATTTGGTGTCAGGCTTTACATTAAGAAGACCTGTTCAATTATCATCTTTTCTGACAGAATTGAACAGAGTTATGGCCCTTGTTTATACTTTGTCTTTCAGTTGCATCTAGATTTATTTTCAGTTTAGATTTAGTTATTCTTAATATAAAGATGACAGAGCACAACCATCATTGTTTTGAATACTGATTTGTGAACTATGCAGTATACTATGAGTGAAATAATGTTTATTTTTCACTAGCTCCATCACTACTGATACAAGTTATAACAGAAATAAATGGTAAGGGTGTTGGGAAATCTATTATATAAAGATCATATGCTACCATTGATTATGTTCAATGAACATGGTTCCATCAGGTATCTGTCAGAACCCAAATATCCTGCTGTAATGACTGTTCTTGTAATGAGAATTGACTGTACAAGCATGCATACATATTAAACTGATGTATCTTTTGGCTTGGTGAATACATTCTTCATTTTTTTAATAAACCTAATTTCAGTTAAAAATAATAATTTTTCTGTCCTTTCATTTCAGGACTTTCAGAAGACACTGCCAAAACCAAATTGATGCAGTTGAGAGTACATCATAAGTACAGTGAGGATGTGTGGACTTGAACATTTGGACGTGTAAAGTGACGCGCTTCTTGCACTAACATGTTGACATGATGAGGATGTGTAAATAGGATGGGATAACTATAAAATTACTTATTCCTTGGAAAAGATGTGACATATTTGGATAATTACTTTTAATCAGGATCTTCAGTTTCATTTCATGACCCAGTATTTAATGTATTTTAGCTTGTTACTGGCTCTGTCATTCTTCAGCTTGTGAAAGGAAAAATGAAGAGCAGAGCAATGAAATGTTTATATAAGTAGTAAATTCAGAAACATGTGGGTGTATTCAAAGAGGGTGACTTATTGTACATATGCCTCCTTTTATAATGATCGATCTTAAACTCTGTTAAAAATGTTTTTGCATGGTTATGTTTATATGGACAAAATTGATATAGTGTTCTTGTAAGTGGAATTGCATTGCCTGTGATAGAATTGCAGGTGGAAATATATCATAACCAAGAGAATATCATGTACTGTTTTCACTTGGTTGATACTATACATGATTGAATATCATGTACTGTTTTCACTTGGTTGATGCTGTACCAGCTTGATTATCCTTTGTACTATTTTCAGTTGTTTGAAGCTTTACTTCCTTGAATATCATGAACTATTTTTTTTTAAAATTAGGCTTGAACATAGTGTGTTGTTTTCAGTTGGTTGATACTTTACATGATTGAATATCATGTGCTGTTTTCAGTTGGGTGATGTTTTATATCAATGAGGGCTCAATTATTGGAAGAAAAATTTGCTTTGAAACTCAAACAAAGTGCAAAAGCGTTTTTTTTTCCTTCTAATTACAGTGCAATGTAGAGTGTAAATTTAACAATTTCTTCAAGATTTTCACACAGTCAGTGAAGCAGCACTGCCATTTTTTAAAAGTGTGAATCCACATTGGCATTATTGTAATGGGTATGTTCACACTGGTATTATTGTCAGGGTTGATTTGCAAATCTTGAAGAGGGCTGTTTTATTTGAGAGCTGCATCCATAAATAGATCCCTTATAGTACATTTCAGTAAATGTTTGTGCAGTAAATAACTTCTAATGAATAAAGATAAACTTTGTTTATTTTATTTTCATTAACTGCACAGTGGTAGTTATTATTTTGTTATAAAAAATGAGAGTAAATTGTACACTAGAGAACTACAATTAATAGCAGAGACATTACCATTGAATACCAAAAAATTTTGGGTCCACCATTTTACAGTCTTGTCAAGTACAGCTGGTTAAAAGTTGTTTTTAATAACTTGATAATCAGTTAAAGTATCATGGAGCAAAAGGTTACGTAGTAAGCGCTTGATCAGATTGAACTTTCTTAATATTAATGAACCGTACTAGTTTTGTTACGCAAGTCGACTGTACTTGATTCTTGTGCATGCTCTTTTTAAGTGGACAAAATTGAGCAATATTCATGCTATTGCATGCCCTAGAGAGAAATTGTAAAATATTTGTGCAATATCTGTTACAAAATGGAATTTGAGTGATATGTTGCAGAGAAAAATGAGTTGTTATGCTTAAAACAAAGTCTGTACAAAATGAATGCAACCTGTAGATAAACCAAATAATATAAACATATGATTTTTTTGTGAAGGTGACTTATGGGCAACTGTTTATAAATATATTCAAAACTATTTTGTTATTGGTCAACAGAACAATGATTGCAGACATCAATTCAGAATGTTTAATTGTGCAAAACTTTTATCTAAGCAGTGCTGTAATTTTGCATTCTCTTACTTTGGGACAAGGGGTGCCCACATAATTATTTTCAGGGGTGGGGGTGGGGGCAAATAGTGATCAGCTATTGTGTTTAGAGGTGAAAGCAGGAGGTGGGCAGGCAAGTGCCCCGCCCCCCCGTCCCTATGTTTGGGTGGCCATGGTTGGACCTTTTCAAGAAGTTGGTGTTAGTCATCTTTTATAAACTATGATGCTGGCACTTATCATACAGAATTCAGATTAAAATGGTTATCACTGAAAACCATGTATAAAACATAACGAGACAGCTTAGGATTATGATTGAGGCAAACATATTGAATGTACGGCTCTTATTTAGATTTGTGGATTCATTGTAATGGTCATATATTAAATGATATATGGATGGGATCAAATGAGAGAGAAAGAAAGAACTGATCACTCATGATAACTGTAATATATTCTTTTATCTTGAAGGTGGTAAAACTGCCATGGAATATATTAGATTAATTGGTCTTCCTTATAAAATGAGTTTTTTGGAAACAGGTGTTCTTCTAAAACTTGTCAAATATTAGATGAATGAGAATTCCCGGTGAAAAATCTATATGCTTACAGACAACATTAACAGTAAATGCATCCATACAATCAGCAAACCTAAACATATCGTACAGTCAGCTTATAAAGGATTATCACAAAGTCTAATAGGTTAAAACATGTAGACTACCTTGGTCTTCAATTTCATTCTGTCTGTAATTTTTCAGTGGCTCAAATTATAGAAATTTGGAAAACAATGTTTCTGATTTATAGAAATATGGAAAATAAAGGCTTCAGTTATAGAATGTGTGGAAAATAAAGGTTCTAATTATAATATTTATGGAAAACAAAAGTTCCAATTATATAATTTCTGGAAAATAAATGTTAAAAATACATTTGTTCCGCACTATAATGATGTTTGCAGGAGTTCTAAAGTATCCCATGTTAGAAGTGAAGTCATCTTATACAAAGACAGATTAAGTATCAAACTAATTCCAAAAATGGGCCCCATAGCCATACACATCACATGGCAGTCTGTAATGTGTTGAGGGGTGCTATATTGAGAGTTCTGTCATGATTGGTGTTATATTCAGGGTTCTATAGTTATCAGTGATATATCTTGGGCTTCTGTATTGAGGAGTGCTGTAGTTAAGGTTTCTGTAATGAGGGGAGCTATATTAAGAGATATATGGTGATTGATGCTATTTTGAGGGTTCTGTAATAAGGGGTGCAATACTGATTTCTGTCATGATGGGTGCTATATTTAGGGCACTGTTGTGTACAGTGCTATGTTTAGTGGTTCTCTGTCGTGAGCAGTGCTATATTTAGTAATTCTGTAGTGAGTAGTGCTATACTGAGAATTCTTTTGTGATGGGTGCTGTATTGAGAATCCTCTGGTGAGAGGTGCTAATTTGAGGATTATGTTATGAAAGATGCTATTTTGGAGGGTTCTGTACTATGGGGAACGTTTATTAAGGGGTTCTGTAGTGAGGGATGCCTTATTGTAGGTGTTCAATTGAGGCCTTTAGTGAGGGACCAGGGTAGATGCTTATTCTGTTTTTTGGCTTAAATGACATTTTACAAGGATTGCATTTGCTCTTAAATTTACTCTCAAATTAACAAGAGTAAGGCAAAGAAATGACTACATCTGATTGGTTGAATGCCCAGTAATTGATGTAAGGATAGAATTATGGATTAATGGAGACTTTCCATTAGTCACCCCCGGGTTTATGTTCAGACCAGTAACTGTCTTCTTTTTACAGATAATTTACTGAAAAGGATATATATATATATATATATATATATATATATATATATATATATATATATATATATATATATATGCCTTGAATATAGCACCATCAGTGAATAGACTTGTAAGTACAATATATTACTGGATTTGTTTAAATTGATATAGGACATGTAACATTTTCAGTTCTTGGACATTGTTCTTTTCTTAGCAGTAAAATTGTTTTCTATTGGACTACTCATTTTTTTCTCTGAGTAGAAGAATGAATTATGTTCTACGCTTTATGCTTCATCTTTTTCACTCAGGTTAATTGCAAAATAAAATCAATCAGCATAAATATATAGGTATCCAATGAGTCTCATAATATATAGTTAATGGTAACTTTTTACATATGTACAAAATTATGCTTATTTCAGTAAATGCAGGTTTTATTAGAATCTCCAAAGCATATATAGCTTACTCAATTTTTTATGGCAGCATTTAGTGTTTGCCACTTTCAAATGGAGTTGATACGGTTCATGCATTTAAAATATTAGGGGAGCTGACAATCTTTCTCAGACAAGCCTTGGTTGGCAGCTGTCATTTGTCTCTGAGCAAAGATATTAGTTTTCATTTACTAGTCTTTTATGTGCTGATTTGCCATTAAACACACATGAATCAATCAATCTCAGATATCAGTGTTGTACCTTGGACAAAATAGGAGACAACCATCATAACCTTGGTCCAGGATGAATTGACCGTCTCCGATCATGATGGCAAGTGTGGGAAAGTTCCCAAGATGCTACAGCAACTATAGTTTTAGTAATTGTATACAACATAAATATGAGCAGATTTCTTGGATTTGGTTCCAATTCCACTTAAACATAAACATTTCTTTTCTAAGAAAATAAAAAGATATATAAGAAAACTAAATACATCTTGGTTATTATGGTTTGATATTTTACATGTCATGTTATTGGTTTTTTTTTAACTCATGTCTAATGAGACTAAAAACCAGAATGTGTGATAATCAGTGATTACATAGCTCACCTCTGTGAAGATGTTACTAGTCTCCAGCAGCCATTGTAAACATTAATTATCATGCAGGAAAAACAGCTAAGATGATTTTTATCTGCAAAATGTTGTTACCTTTGGTGGGAAGAAAGGGCATAAAAGAAGAAATAGTACATTCATCATAGAGGTAAAAGAATTGGTTGATAATCAGAGATCCCCCCCACCAAATCATAATAAACATAAAATCTGCAGTACTTAAACATTGACTGTAATACAGTTTTAAGAATGCTGTACTGACAGTGATGTTTCCAATTATTATGTTTCATAATTGTTGTGTGAAGAGCAACTAAGAAATGAACTTGAAATGTAAATAACCCAGTAATGTTTTTAATGATAAGCTTAGAAAATTCCAGTTATTAAATGCCTGAAATATAGGTCACAGAGGCCTCTTTTTGTAATAACAGTGTAGTGTTTATCAAAAGGCAAACCCTTATCAAGTTTTAGCATTCTAGGTAGGTATAGTACGCACACATTGCATGATTTGTGCACAATTTATACAAATTTTTTGCACATTGAAGTGATGTGTAAAATCCTGCAAAATTAGTTTCGTTTTGCATGTATTAAAATGTGTTCTGTCCAGTATTCCAATTTTTTGGCCATTCACTCATGAAGTCCTTGTGATTACATATGTCAAGCTGGTAGAAAACTTTTAGCTCTTGTCATATATCTTTATTCTTAACTGTTTTCATATGTTATTGCTTTGGCCTGACGTGAATGGTTGTTACACTAAATTTGATTGACACATTGGGTCTGTAACAAGCATTCTGCCATAGTTTGAAACTTGCATTAAAGAACTTTTACTAATGCATCTTTATAATACTAGCTATCTAGATGACATAAAATGGCTAATTCCCATCATGGTTAGATGATGACTTCGTTTGGCAAATACTGGTTTTTCATAGTGATGAAGGCAATTCATTTTTAAAGTTAGTTTATCAGATTATTGACTCTGGGAAAGTGGAGATATCAGTGAGAGATTCTGAGTCAGAAAATTGTTAAATATGAGTCTGATGTACATGATGGATGGAAAAAACAGATGGCATGCCAATAACTCTCATTTCAGCAGTATTTCAAAATTAAATGTTGAAAATATCGAGTGCAGTAGTTGTTTCTTTTTTCTTCACAATTTAGCCCATCAGGATCAGGGGTTACAAAACCATATGGCCGTAGCATAGTGGTTAATAAAAACCTAACAAATAAGAATCTAAATATGAAGTTAAGGAGTAAAGGTATTTATTTGATCAAAATACCTAATGTTTGAACAAGTAGAATATAGCATTAATGGACATAAATTCCAAATACAGCATTATGGAAAAGTAAATTTGGCATAGTAGTCAGTAGAGTGATAACTTAAGAAAGTTAAACTTTGGCAGAGTTTATGTTAGTGAAAAATCTTATTTTGGAGCAGAAGTATCCAAAAGACAATGTACATAACAACAAAGAACAGTTTCCAGCTGGCTAAACTAGTTATGTATATATCCCTTCAGACAGCAGACTGCAAAAGTGGATTCTCACGTACAGAACAATATTCTTAGATGGATAAGGAACAGATTATGCTCAGAAACAATCAATAGAGTAACACTTGTACAACAAGAGACAACATCTTTTAAAGATTTTAAGTAGGGGTCTTACAGAATGGAGCAGGAAGAGAGATGGATATTGAAATGTTAGGTAAATGTTGAACTAGAGCCATTTTTTCCTCCCCCGCATTTTTCTTTTGCTGCCCTGTTATTGTTATGAAAAGGGAGAAAATCCCCACTTATGATAAAATCATGGGAGCATCTCTGCAGCATATGAAAGTTTTTGTGTGTCCGTAAGCTAAATGCAAAATCTCAACAAAAGCAAATAAAGGGTAAAATATAGGTCACAATGTGCTTTTTTGTTGCAATGGTGTGGCACATGTACCAACAGAAATGTATATCTTTGGTAAATTTATTTGGCAATAATGACCTTTAGCAGTGATCCTATAGTGCTCACAGAAATGCACACACACCCCTCACCAATGAAATAAAGGTTACAGTAACCTCTTTTTGTTGTGTGTGGTAGTGATAGAGTGCATACAGTCATGTACTTCTTGACAAGTAAACTTGAAACACAAAATTTAACCAGTATCACTGAAGCATGCAAATTGGGTCACATTCACAGTGGTATACATTTATTACTAATATTTAAATTAAGAGCCATAATGACCTGTTTTTGTGATTGTGATGGAGTATTTTTCAAGATGAAACCACTTGCAAAGTTGCACGATTTCAGGTATAATGGTATGTATACAGGGCTGTCAAGAACCAAATACAAAAAAATCGACTGTTCAAATACTGTACATGAATGGAGAGTTAACCACCTTAGCCCACTCATATGTGGGGTAGGTGCAGTGAAACCCACTCCAAACTAGGGGCTAATACCTACGAATAAAGAATATTTGAGCTGCAGTAAGCTGTTCACTTGTATATGTTTTTATATGTGCAGATGCTAGTGACAACGCCATGGGTAGAACATAAAAAAACACAAGAAACTAGATGCAGTTATGTTTTTGTTTATAATTGTATTTGGTGAAGAAATAGAAGCTTACATTTTTCCTAAAGATAAACTCAAACCTGCAAATATAGTAACTCTTGTTATATGTTATTGTACATCTCAGGCCTCATCAGTTCAAAATTTAGCATGCATAAAGACGAGGGCTGTATTAAAGATGGATCTCAATAAATTTGACTTCTTTTATTTTCTAGTTTGGTTCAAATCATATCGAACAAAACAACACTTTTGGTGATCTCCTGTTTTGGCAAAATCATTGAATGATAGTTAATATTCACATTCATAATATCCTTATGAATAAAGAAACAAATATTCAGAATGAAAGTTCTTCCTATGCTTGTGTTGATTTTCAGAAAGCATTTAATCTGTAGAACTTATGTGTTATATAAGATTATCAGGTATAGAAAAATGGTAAAAATCTTGTTAAAGCATGTGATTAATAATATTACATGTTATATACTCTATTACAAGTTAAGTCCAGTTGCATACTGGACAGACCCAGATCGCCATTGCATAATGCGATGGTAGATCTAGGTCCATCTTTGTAGTTGGACTTATAAGCAAGTATGTAAAGTTTGTCATGTAATCCCTGAAGTCCGCTATTGGAGCAAAAGGGAGATGCAAATGTAGTTCGCTTTAAATGACCTGAGCATATGTTTTGACCATTAAGGCATCAATACTTAATAACTTGCCCATGACACATTTTTTTCTTTACTAATAATCTCCTTTTACTGTCCACATCTTCAGAAGGATTACAAAATGGCCTAGATATTGCTAGGAGTGGAAATTAAGTATCAGTGTGAATAAGACAAAAATTCTTGTGCTAGTGGATTCTTAATAATTGATAAAGTGAAGTATACATTTCTGTTTGGAACTCATACTTTGGAGCTGCTTGAATAATACAGATATATATAGTTGGTGTGATACTCGCACTGGCCTTTTCAAAGTAGCTTTGAATTGCCAGAGGAAACAATCTGTATGTGCCTGGTTCAAAATAGAACCAAACATTGCAAAATCAGTATCACAACAAAAATGTTCTGTTACATGTGTTGAATGTGGTAAGAAAACTAACTCAGTCTGGGAAGGTACAGTAAAAATGTTTGGTTTGGATTAACTTATGCATTGTTACATATTCTATCTAGTACAGATCTAGGTATTGATATTAAATATATAAATGTGGTATGTATAAATACTTGTAAAGAATCATACAGTTTTCCTATGTATCCTTCAAATACTAAAAAATCTTGTACTAAGCAATGAACATTTGTTATTTTCAAAATGCAAATATGCTTTGCAAACTACCTGTTTGATTTGAAAGACAGAAAGCAAATATTTCTATATAACCTTTGCCTTAGTTGCCTAATCAAAGAATTCAAATAGGTAGATATAAAAATTAATTGAAGCAAGTCAATGTTTTGTAATTTCTTCCAATCTTGATAGTTGATGAGGAACTTTTCCTACTGTCATGTACTGTAAAACAGCATCTAAGAAAAATACTTTTTTTATGCTACTTTCATAAGGATTTGATATTAAATCGGATGATTCAAGTCATAGTCTGATTTTTCTAATGGACTCGAAAACAAGTTTTGCAAATATAGTAGCTAAATTTATAAGAGGTGTTTTTTTAAATTCACAAAATCGGACCCATCTTTTAGTTACGTAGTTGTATTCTATACACATACCGATATATATATCTTCATTACATTTTTTCATTTCTTCTCCCTTGTGTTCATTATGCAGTCCACTAGAGCTGGGTACCACAAAAAGATTTTGTACTGCAGTACACCATGGTATTTCGGAACATACCACAATATCCACTAAGGTATAATGCAACTGTAATAAAGACCAACAAATTAATGTTCAGGGGTAGGGACCTGACATCTTTTAATTTCCTGCTGTCAACAGTGAGAGAAAAAATATCATGCTCTGGTTTTTAGCAGAAAATAACATAATATTCTTTCTTTGATATTATTAGTAAAAATATGTATTGAGATTAAGAGAAAAGAAAATATTCAGCTGAAATGAAAATCAGTCTTGCCCACCCCCCTTCCTCAGTTAAATAGCCAGTACCTAATACTAGATTTGTTATGTATGTCTGTGTATGTTAATTGTTGTATCTGTTGTAATCTAAAAGCTGTAACTACGGTGAGATAATTTTTCTTACACTATAGCTGATGCTGTGAAAAAAATCATACTGACATTAGACAGCCTGTTGTTAACAATAGGAAGTGTTGATAGTAAAGGCTACAATTTTCTAGCTACACTATTGATATAATAGGCAGGAGGGAAACTTTGAGTGGGATGCCAATGCCTGGGCAAAATATTTAACAGAGAGGGTATATAAACATAAAAAAAATATTTTTAACAAATGAGAAAAATACAGATCTGAGAAATTACTCAAAGTTCAGATGGAAAACAAGTGCACTGATTTAATTTAATTTAGGGCAATTCTCGGTCTCACAATGGAATACATATCTTTAATACATGCTAGTAAATAAGTAAAACATGATTTTTTTTCATGCGAAGTTTTTGTCAGTTGGATTTGGCCCAAATACATTTCACAATATTCATTTCGACCACCATGTTGGCATATGTGACATGTATCAAACATGTGATTAAAGGATCATAAATATTATTATATTTGTGATATTCATATTAACTTGTGACAGTTACAGCATTTGTGTAAGAAAGGATACTTTAACTATTTTGTCATAAATATTGAAAACATTGCAAATATCATTAAAGTTGTAACATCATTCTTCGACAATTTATATACATTCCTTACTGATGGAGACTACTGACATACTGGTACAGTGAAAAAGTACTGTGGTATATGCCACTGGAAAGAAAATGAACCGATATATTGGTAATGCGATGCTCCACTATTGTCCACTAGATGTTTTGAACAATAAATTAATTGAGCACAAATTTTAGACAGACAATATGGTCAGTTCTGTATCTATACACATTACTTCTCTGTATAATATATACATAGTTAGGATTACATTCTTTAGAAATATAATAACATCATTCAGATCATTTGATTTTTTTTGCTAAATGTTACATTACATATAAAACTTATCAACTAACATGGTTAAAAATCTGCTTAAATTCTGTTTCATAAATGCCGTTTGTTCTAGTATTTTTTAGATAATAAAAAAAATGATATTATTTTGTCACACCATCACCACTGTTGTTTTAGAAAATTGTAAACTTTAATCCATTATGTTATTTTGTCTCAAAATTAATTGTTGCATCATCCCATCCAATTATCTCCTTCCGATTCTGCTCTTGAAGCCATTCCATCAGCGGTGCAAAATACTGTCTTATGGCTGATGTGCTGACTGACTTCTGACCTGTAATGGCTTCCATGGCTTCTGGCCAGGGTTTCTGTTTACCAAAGACCATCGCTTCTCTGAAATAATATTAGTTTTGATTGGTGTTAATAAAACAGTGTCGTCATCTTGGCCCTCTTCCCATAGTGTACAAGTCCAAAATGTAACAGTTGCCCAGAGAGACTGGTGCTTTAATGGTCAAAAAGAATATCTATGAATCCAAGGTAAGTCATTTTCGTATGCCTTATTTTTCATTTTAACTGTCGAATATTGAAAACTATCTCTGATGTTCTTGAAAAACTTCAACATATCAAATTTGGAAACAAAACTATTTTCTTACATGTCAGAGATAACTTGATAACAAGACACCTGAAGTGCAATACACAATTCTTTGTTATGACCTTTGACCTTCAGCTTGATGTCATGGATACAAGGCAATAACATAATTTTCATATATTAATATGCCATGTCTGGTTAAGTCTGAATGATTTTTGGAAAAATGGTTATTGAATCAATGAAGGCATTTTCATCAGATATATCAACATAATATGATATTCAGATTTGTATCATGACAGTACAGGTAAAAGATCAAGACCTTTGACCTTAAAATCATTATCACAGTACATCAACTTGCTTTGTGCCTGCACCTAGTGCAATGTCTGGTCGAAATTTATTTCTGCATGTACATGTGGTATTTCATAAGCTCAAAGTGCAAATAAGGATCTTTGATTTGACCCCAAGGTCAATTAGGGCAGGTGCGAATATGTTAGAACTCGGGTCTGCATCAATTTCTTTTACAAGCAATCATATATTGCAGGAAGGGTTTGAGTGAAAATCCCATGTAAATACATGTATTCATGATAAGATTTTCAAGATGGCCACCATGGATGTCACATTAGATAGTTAATTGTCACCATTTTCATTTAGGACCAACTAGATACAGTAAGAAGTCTTTGAATAAAATCTACATGTTTATCTTGTGACCATCTGTACAGTAGAATAAGAAAGATTTTCAAGACGGACACCTTTCTGCCATGGTGGATGTGTTGTTGGGACCATTTTCATTTAAGATGAACTATGTATGATGACTTTTTAATTGAATGACTGACTGACTGACTGACTGATTAGTAAAGTTATGCCCTGACAGCCATAATCTTTCTAGGGCTACAGCTTCTGAAGGGATGGTTGTATCGATGTTTTTTTTAAAAAAAAAAAAAACATTTTGGCTATACAACACACTCTAAATGAAAATGGACCTCATTCAATGATTTACATGTCACCACAATGGCCATCTGAAAATAATGACATTGCCATCATTAACAAATGCTGCCACTGACATGGGCTTCTCAATTAATTTCTTCTTGCAATGTACTGATTCTCAAAAAAAATGGTAATTAAGTCAAGGAACCTAACCCCTTATCATTCAAAAGTCTATCTCTAAAATGGAGAAACAAATGCAGTGAAAATTCAAACATATAAAATATAGAATCATTCCATTCTAACATATGCATAGGAACATTTCTATTAGATTTCATTTACTCTAGTCAAATGATAAAATATATTGTCCTCAGAAACCGAATGCTAGGAATTTTGCCCGAGACTGCATGTGTAAGTTTGTTAAGAATGGGTATCCCCTTGCAATCAGTTGAAATTAACAAGATCTTAATGGTGGTCCTTAATCACAACTGAGGGATTTGTTTGGTCACTAATCATAGATTTTCTGTACACATTTAGTTATTGCAAATATGTACCACCAAAGCTAAAAGTTCTTCATCTAACACTCCCCCTTCATCTCCCACTCCATCCTCTACTTCTTTCCCCACTCCATCAATGCCAGCATATTCATATTTATTCCTCCTCTTTTTTCATGTTTTTTTTAAGTATGCAGTAACAAGTATCTGCTGTAAATGCTTATATGTTGCTGACATGAATTCAATATTGTATATGTAATTACTTTTAATATTTTATTTGCCTATTTCAGTGTTTGCAATGTTATGTCTTTGTTGATCCTAACAGCCATATTATGTTAGGAAATATTTACTGTCAATTAGGAGAGAGCTGGAAATAAGCTTATACTTGTTGCTCATTCCTGTGTACCAGTTGTTTGATTTTATGTACTTTCCATGATGACTTATGTGTACCAGTTGTTTGATTTTATGTACTTTCCATGATGACTTATGTGTACCAGTTGTTTGATTTTATGTACTTTCCATGATGACTTCTGTGTACCAGTTGTTTGATTTTAAGTACTTTCCATGATGACTTCTGTGTACCAGTTGTTTGATTTTAAGTACTTTCCATGATGACTTCTGTGTACCAGTTGTTTGATTTTAAGTACTTTCCATGATGACTTCTGTGTACCAGTTGTTTGATTTTAAGTACTTTCCATGATGACTTCTGTGTACCAGTTGTTTGATTTTATGTACTTTCCATGATGACTTCTGCAAACAAATACTGTTTAAATAAAAATTCAATGATTTATATGTCACAATGCCTAGGAAATATTTAAAGATGGGCTGATGGACTGGAGAATGTCAAGCTAGCCTGCTGCCTTTGCTGTACAAACAGGAAGAAGGAACTTTACAACAGTCTTACTTACTTTCTCCAATGTAAAGATACCCATTTATCCCCACCACTATATTTTATATTCAAATAAAAATGCCCTGGGGTAATTCTTATTTCTATAATGAAACATTTTATGCTTAATAGCACCATTTTTATGTTAACAAATGTCCTATGATCAACATATTCCCTTGAGTACCATATGTACTCGTCTATAAGATGAGACCAACTACAGATTGCACACACTCATATCTGCCAGTGCATAATGAACCAGAAGATCTGGACTGGTGTAATATGTTAGGAATAATGAGTACAACAAACAACATAGACCCCAAATCTGCAGGTGCATTATGCTGATTTGGTTCTTTATTGTTTGCAGTTAGATTTGACTTATCAGTGAATATATACGGTATCTATCATTAAATCCATTTATTAATTTGAGCAGCAGAAATGCACTGGCTGATTGGTGGTTATGCCAGTGTATTTATTTGAATCCTTCAGTGTAATTTGTAATAATGTCAGGGTATCTGTTTGAATCCTTCAGTGTGACTGGTAGTAATGCCAGTGTATTTGTTTGAATCCTTCAGTGCGATTGGTAGTAATGTCAGGGTATTTATTTGAATCCTTCAGTGTGATTGGTAATAATGCCAGGGTATATGTTTGAATCCTTCAGTGTAATTGGTACTAATGCCATTGTATTTATTTGAATCCTTCAGTGCGATTGGTAGTAATATCAGGGTATTTATTTGAATCCTTCACTGTGATTGGTAATAATGCCAGGGTATATGTTTGAATCCTTCATTGTGATTTGTAGTAATGTCAGGGTATTTGTTTGAATCCTTCTTTGTGATTGGTAGTAATACCAGGGTATTTGTTTGAATCCTTCAGTGTGATTGGTAGTAATGCCAGGGTATTGGTTTGAATCCTTTAGTGTGATTGGTAGTAATGCCAGGGTATTTATTTGAATCCTTCAAAGACCAGACTAGGTTGACCACCATGCTCTATCATTGTGATTGGTAGTAATGCTAGGGAATTTGTTTGAATCCTTGAAAGACCAGTATAGTCAATCAATCAATGAATCTTTCTGTCAATCAATCAATCAATCCATCTCTGCCAGTCAGTCAAGTGCATTTCTTCAGAAGCATTTGAATGTACTTACCAGAGCAGCTTTCCAGCAGAATGTTATTGGTAGAAATCGCATATGTAGGTCATCCCTATGATTGGTAGAAATCACATATGTAAGTCATCCCTATGATTGGTAGAAATCACACACATGTAAGTCATCCCAATGATTGGTAGAAATCACATATGTAGGTCATCCCTATGATTGGTAGAAATCACATATGTAGGTCAACCCTATGACTAGATGCATCATACATGGCATTTTAATCAGTTTTCCTGCTGAATGTGATTGGTAGAAATCACATATGTAGATCATCCCTATGATTGGTAGAAATCACATATGTAGGTCATCCCTATGATTGGCAGAAATTACATATGTAGGTCAACCCTATGACTAGTTTTCCTGCTGAATGTTGACTGGTAGAAATCACAGGTATATGTAGGTTACCTGTTGACCGCTCCGGTGGCCTAGTGGTTACAGCGTGAGCCTCAGATACGGGAGGTCATGGGTTTGATCTCCAGCCGAGTCATACCAAAGACTTACAAAAATGGTACTAACAGCTTCCACGCTTGGCACTCAGCGTTATGAGGTTAGTGTGAGGACCAGTCAGCCTGGTGTCAGGATAATGTGACTGGGTGGGACATCATGCTACATGTCTGTGGCATGATGCCCCAGTGCTAGACATCACTATAACTGCCACACAGCAGACATCATAGCGATATGACTGAAAAATTGTTACAGCTATGTTAAAAATCCAATATCACACACACACAGGTTACCTGTGTGACCCGATTATGAACTTATAGCACACATATTGCACTGTACTCACCTGAGCAGTATTCCTGCAGCTTGTGATTGGTAGAAATCACAGGTATGCAGGTCACCTGTATGACCAGATGCCTTGCACATGGCATTGTAAAATTGGAACTGAATGATGAAACTCACAAAATAACTGCAAAAAAAAAAAGTGGTTTATTCAAAAAGTACTTCATTACAAGGTAGTTTATTACAAAAGTACTTCATTACAAGGTAGTTTATTACAAAAGTACTTCATTACAAGGTAGTTTATTACAAAAGTACTTCATTACAAGGTAGTTTATTACAAAAGTACTTCATTACAAGGTAGTTTATTACAAAAGTACTTCATTACAAAGTATTTCATTGCAAAAGTAGTTTACTTGGTTCAAATTGTCTAAATAATGTCATACCTGTGCAGAGAAATCAAATAGAGTTTAAATTAGTTTGCTAGTAACTGCACAGACTTTAGATGTATTTTGTGAACAGTTTTAGAATATACCCATTGTAGATATCTTGCCATATGGATGAGATATTGGATGGTATATTGGTAGCTGTTTTACTATATGGATGGGGTACTGGATGGTACATTGGTAACTGTTTTACTGTATGGATGGGGTACTGGATGGTACATTGATAACTGTTTTACTGTATGGATAGGGTACTGGATGGTACATCGTTAGCTGTTTCACTTCATGGATGGGGTATTGGATTGTGCATTGTTAGCTGTTTTACTATATGGATGGGGTACTGTATGGCACATTGGTAACTGTTTTACTATATAGATGGAGTACTGGGTGGTACATTGGTACCTGTTTTACTATATCGATGGGGTATTGGATGACATGGTAGCTCTTTTACTATATGGATGAAGAACTGGATGGCAGATTGGTTTATTCAGATATTAGATGGTGCATATCAGCATATAAAAGAATCCTACATTGATACATGCTTTACCATGTAGATCAAGTATTGAAAGGAACATTGGTAGATGTCTTGTTATTTGGATGGGGAAATTGATGGTACTTTGGTAGATCCCTTATCATATGGATCAGATATTGTTTGGCAGATTTTTATATGGATAGAAAAATGAATGGTACAAATCTTACAATATGGAGTGGGTATTTGATGGTACATTGCTCCATATCTTACCATAAAGATCAGATACTGGATGGTCCATTGGTAAATATTATTCAGTATGGATGGGGTAATGGATGCTATATTGGTAAATGTCTCACCATATTGGATGGCACATTGGTAGACGTGTTCTTATATGAATGTGATATTGGATGACACATTGGTAGATGTCTTATTATATGAATGTGGTACTGGGTGGTACATTGGTGGTTATGTTTTACCAAATGAATAGGGAATTAGATGTTTAATTGGTAGGTACGTCTTAATGTGTGTATGGGGAACAGGTTTTAAATTTGGTATAGGTCTTACCATATGATGTGAGGTTGGATTTAAATTTGGTGTAGGTCTTACCATATGGATGTGAGGTTGGATTTAAATTTGGTATAGGTCTTACCATATGATGTGAGATAGGATTTAAATTTGGTAGAGGTCTTGCCATATGGATGTGTGATTGGATTTAAATTTGGTAGAGATCTTACCATATGGATGTGAGATTGAATTTAAATTTGGAAGAGGTTTTATATTATTGATGTGAGATTGTATTTTACTTTGATATCTTACCATATGTATGGGGAATTGGATGGTACATGGAATTTAGCTCCAGGATCAAAGTCTTTTTCACTACGTTGCACTGGTGCTACAATGCCTTGATATTTCAGTCTGTAGCAAATTAATGGAATTGGATGAATAGCCATAATAATTATAATAGAAGTAATAGTCATAATGATAGAAGTAATAGCCATAATAATTAAAATAGAAGTAATAGCCATAATAATAGAAGTAATAGCCATAATAATTATAATATAATTAATAGCCATAATAATAAAGTAATAGCCATAATAATTATAATAGAAGTAATAGCCATAATAATTATAATAGAAGTAATAGCCATAATAATAGAAGTAATAGCCATAATAATTATAATAGAAGTAATAGCCATAATAATTATAACAGAATAGCCATAATAATTATAATAGAAGTAATAGCCATAATAATTATAACAGAATGGCTACAATCACCATGTTTGTGTGTGTGTGTGCTGATTTAAAATAAAGTTAGCATATGAACATTGCTAAGAAAGTACTACTACAGTAAAACCTGTCTTGAGAGACCACTGCTATGAGAGACCACCTGTTTTTAGAGATCATAATCTCTATGCACATATTTATTGATTATGCAGTGTTATGAGCTTCAGTGAGAGACCACCTGTCTTGGGAGACCATTATTTTTTGGCAGAAGGGGTGGTATTTCAAGACTGGTTCTACATGTATTACTGCTAATTTCTTCGTCCATAATGATACAGCAAGTAACATAAATTACCCAGTGAATATAAAACTGTAGTGTATTTTGGGCCTTGATGTCATTGCCAGTAAATGTGATTAAGCTGACTTAATAAGGCAAAATAATGTATATGAACTTTGTGCTACTAGGAAATTAAATGTTTTATCACTGTGTATCAATACCAAAGTTTCCTCCAAGTCCCACTGCAATCATTAGGTTTAGACATTCATACCCGATTCCCACTAAGCTCTGATATAATCATTGGGTTTAGACAGATTCATATCCTAATTTTCAGTAGCCCTGCTGTAATCATTAGGTTTAGACATTCATACCCAGTTCCCACTAAGCCCTGATGTAATCATTAGGTTTAGACATTCATACCCAGTTCCCGCTAAGCCATAATGTAATCATTAGGTTCAGACATTCATACCCAGTTCCCACTAAGCCATAATGCAATCATTAGGTTTAGACAGATGTAATCATTAGGTTTAGACATTCATACCCAATTCCCACTAAGCCATAATGTAATCATTAGGTTTAGACATTCATACCCAGTTCCCACTAAGCCATAATGCAATCATTAGGTTTAGACATTCATACCCAGTTCCCACTAAGCCATAATGCAATCATTAGGTTTAGACATTCATACCCAGTTCCCACTAAGCCATAATGCAATCATTAGGTTTAGACATTCATACCCAATCCCCACTAAGCCATAATGTAATCATTAGGTTTAGACATTCATACCCAGTTCCCACTAAGCCATAATGCAATCATTAGGTTTAGACATTCATAACCCCCACTAAGTCCTGCTGTAATTATTATGTTTATTCATTCAAACCTAATTCCCACCAAGTCTTTCTGTAATCACAAGGTTTATACATTCATGCCCAAGTCCTGCTGTAATGATTCATACCTAAGACCCACTGCAATGATTCATACTTAAGTCCCACTAAGCCCTGCTGTAATGATTCATACTTAAATCTACTAAGTCCTGCTGTAATGATTCATACTTAAGTCCCACTGTAATGATTCATACCTAAGACCCACTAAGTCCTGCTATAATCATCATGTTTATGCATTCATACATAATTCCCACCAAATCTTTCTGTAATCACAAGGTTTATACATTCATAAGTTCCACGAAATCCTGCTGTAATCATTAGAAATATACATTTAAACCCTAATTCCCATTACGTCCTGCTGTAATCATTAGAAATATACACTTAAACCCTAATTCATACTAAGTCCTGATGTAATCATTAGAAATATATACTTAAACCATAATTCCTACTAAGTCCTGCTGTAATCATTAGGTTTATATGTTGAAACCCAAATTCCAACTATATCTTGCTGTAATCATTATGTTTATGCATTCATACATAATTCCCACCAAATCTCTCTGTAATCACAAGGTTTATACATTCATACCTAAGTTCCACCAAGTCCTGCTGAAATCATTAGAAATATACACTTAAACCCTAATTCCTACTCAGTCCTGCTGTAATCATTAGAAATATACACTTAAACCCTAATTCCCACTATGTCTTGCTGTAATCATTAGAAATATACACTTAAACTCTAATTCATGCTAAGTCCTGATGTAATCATTAGAAATATACACTTAAACCATAATTCCTACCAAGTCCTGCTGTAATCATTAGGTTTATATGTTGAAACCCAAATTCCAACTATATCTTGCTGTAATCATTATGTTTATGCATTCATACATAATTCCCACTAAATCTTTCTGTAATCACAAGGTTTATACATTCATACCTAAGTTCCACCAAGTCCTGCTGTAATCATCAGAAATATACACTTAAACCCTAATTCCTACTAAGTCCTGCTGTAATCATTAGATCTATTCATTCATAACCGATTCCCACTACGTCCTGCTGTAATCATTAGAAATATACACTTAAACCCTAATTCATACTAAGTCCTGCTGTAATCATTAGAAATATACACTTAAATCCTAATTTATACCAAGTCCTGCTGTAATCATTAGGTTTATATGTTGAAACTCAAATTCCAACTATATCTTGCTGTATTCTTTAGGTTTATACATTCATACCTTAATTCCCACCAAGCCTTATTATAATCACTAGGTTTAATTAGACCACGGAAGACTCCAAATCGCCATTTATCTATCATGTATCCAAATGGGAGGAAGGCCAATTTGATTAAAGCCTTTTTCATGAGGTAATTGATATTCAGTTCTGAAAATAAAAGCAAAAAGTATGTATCATCAATCAACAACCACAAGGCATCGAGAAAATTACCGGAGCATGATAAAGGGTCATAACACAAAGTATATGGGTACATGAATCTAATATCATAACATAAAAAATATTAAAAATAAATAATGTTGCCTGCGACCATGCTGATTGTACGACTTCAATCTTTGACCATCATGTCTACATGAGTTGATGGACAGATGGGCAGTCAGGCAGTATCACCACTTTCACATCATCAGACATTAATTGGTATGATAAAAACTTAAACTATTCAAAACTGGTAACAGCTTTCTTAATTTGTATTAGACGCAGATTCTTCATTTCAGACTGCGAGGTCCATAAATAAAACACACGTTCAATACAGTATTAGAATATTAAATAAAATGTAATTATTTTGGTCATTTTTTTGGGACATGGTCACAAAAAACAAAATCTAACGTTAATACCGTTATTCCTGGCTGTAGCATCATGGGCTTGATTTGGTATAAGATTTATAGTTTTCAAGTGTTTGGTTGACATGACTGATAGAGCAATGGTGTCCCCAATCGCTTCATGAAAAGCGGAGTTGGCCCCTGTCCTGGAATAATAATAATAATATGAAGAAGAAGATGTTGAGACCAAGAAATTAGAATGTTTTGTAGTTGTAGCCAACTTGTGAATATTCAGTTAGTATTGTAATGGCCTTAGTGGGACCAAACTATGATTCAAATATGTGCAGGAGGTGGGGTTACAGAGTGTTTTGGAACAACAACAACAACAACAGCAGAAAGAATAATAATAATAATAATAGTACTATTTTCTTCTAAAATGGCAGTAACTGATTAGCCAACAATTGTTGCACATATATTGTACTCTATGCTTCTACTAACTACTCAATAATCTTGCAAATGTCCCAATAAATTTTAATGTGAAGCCTTATTTTATCAATGCCAATGAGAACAAATACAGAAATAAATAGAAACGTATTGAAAAATGGTGGGAATCTGTCAATAGACATAATACATATAATCAAAGTCAAACTATGTTTAAGCTGTAACAGTCCCTTGATATAATTTATATATCTCAACAGGGAAAGAAATCAAGATTCCACACGGTACACTCTGACAAATTTTGTTATGCAAAGTGAAACATACTTATGAGGAATAACAAAATAGGCCTTTGCATAACATAGTGCATACAGATCTGCATGCATATGGAGGAAGCATCAACAACTACAGGGGTACTGAAAACATGAATTAATACATTTTAAATAGAAAATGCATCACACTGATTAAATTAAGTAGAAATTGTCATCAGGGTAAGTTTGACATTGACATTGATATCACACAGAGTAAGTTTTATGTTGAAATTGCTATCACACACAGTAAATTTTAAACTGAAATAGGTATTGCACATAGCAAATTATACATTTAAACTGCTATCAAACAGTAAATTTCAAATATATATTGCTACCAGAGTAAATTTTAAATTGAATTTGCTATCACAAAGAGTAAATTTTAACTTGAAATTGCTACAACACAGATTAATTAAATAGAAGTAACTACCACAAAGAGCAAAGTTAAATTGAAACTGTTACCACACAGAGTAAATTTCAAATTGAAATCGCTACAAGAGTAAAGTTTGAATTGTCTTTACCCAACCCATGTATGTATTATTTTCTTTACTCCCATGTATGTCATATTTATCTTTACTCCCATGTATGTCGTATTTGTCTTTACACCCTCATGTATGTCATATTTGTCTTTACACCCCCATGTATGTTATATTTGTCTTCTCCCCCATGTATGTTATATTTGTCTTTTCCCCCATGTATGTCATATTTGTCTTTACACTCCCTTGTATGTCATATTTGTCTTCATCCCCCATTGTATGTCATATTTGTCTTTAAACCCCCATGTATGTCATATTTGTCTTTACCCCCCCCCCTTGTATGTCATATTTGTCTTCATCCCCCATTGTATGTCATATTTGTCTTTACACCCCCATGTATGTCATATTTGTCTTTACACCCCCATGTATGTCATATTTGTCTTCATCCCCCATTGTATGTCGATATTTGTCTTTACACCCCCATGTATATCATATTTGTCTTCTCCGCCACGTATGTCATATTTGTCTTTACACCCCCATGTATGTCATATTTGTCTTCATCCCCCATTGTATGTAATATTTGTCTTTACACCCCCATGTATGTCATATTTGTCTTTACACCCCCTTGTATGTCATATTTGTCTTCATCCCCCATTGTATGTGATATTTGTCTTTACACCCCCATGTATGTCATATTTGTCTTCTCCACCACGTATGTCATATTTGTCTTTACACCCACTTGTATGTCATATTTGTCTTCATCCCCCATGTATGTCAAATTTTTTATTCATCCTCCATCATATATCATATTTGTCTTTACCCCGTTGCATGTCATACTTGTCTTAACCCCCACCTTTTGTTATACTCGTCTTTACCCCCAACGTATGTCATATTTGTCTTCGCCCCCCCCCCCTTATGTCATATTTGCCTTTACTCCCGATGTGTCATATTGGCCTTTACCCCACATTTATGTCATATTTGTCTTCATCCCCCACATTATTTTTCATACTTGTCCTTACCCTCCCTCAGTGTATGTCATTTTTGTCTTTACTTCCCATGTATATCACATTTGTCTTGACCCCCATGTATGTCATATTTGTCTTCACCCCCATGTATGTCATACTTGTCTTTAACCCTTGTAGCTACATCTTGGCATCTGTTGGGACTTCTGCTTATGTAGACCTGACAGACATTATGCCATTAAATCACATACATACATAAATACCTCCTTCCTTACCTACCTACCTACATACATACAAACATACATACATATATTTCAAATGCAACAATAAATTAATCGAACTATTATTGACCTAAACTATTGTGTAATTCTAGTTTCGGGAATATTCTGCATTCTCCTCAGATCCGTTTAGACTAAGCATAGGAATCAATTGTTTAGAAAAGGTCGTCAAATCACTAGCAGCGTACGAAACGTGCGCAGTATGAATTTGAATGCAGTCTTCATTGTGTCTAACGCTGCGCGCTACCGAACGAGAGAGAGAGAGAGAGAGAGTAAGAGAGAGAGAGAGAGAGAGAGATCATATTTGTTATTATAATTGACATCACTTTACCTGTAGATGGTGGGCTGATCCTGGTAAGCCATAAAGTACTCAATATGTCCCATCTCGTGGTGAACCGTCTGCAGGTACTCCGAGTTGACAACAGTACACATCTTGATTCTACGTCAATTAATGAATCACCAGTCAATCAATCATTAGAATAAATATTTTCATGGAAATGACCCCCACCCCAATTTCATTTTTTAAACTACATTATGTTGCAAAACAGCATGGTATTCCTTGACTAGATTACATTTGTTTCCCTTTTACAGTTTCAGCTTTTTATAACTTTATCAATTATATATCAAAAGCATTTGGTCATTTCCTGAATTTGTAGCCGTACATATATATATATATATATATATATATATATATATATATATATATATATATATATATATTCTCCATCATGAGATTATAACTCAATACACAAGTATAAGAAAGTGGAAGTACATGTAAACAAAAATGGCAAGGACATAAAAGAAAGAAAAAAATCCAGTATTATTTGCAATAATGTTTCCAAAGGTTTTGTATTTATATTTACCATGGTCGAATATATCTCGTATACAAGATATAATTTTATTGTTAATTTTTGTTACATAAATAATTTTGTTTTATGGTGCATGCTTGAATTGTATCATATGTGTTTGTCTCTAATATCATGTATTTCACTTCTGAAATTTATTCTGTATCATGACTCAGAAACATCTCCGTAGAATACATAACTTCTGAGTAGCTTTTCAATATAATTTTCTTTACAGTTATAGTAAAAACTGATTTACACAAATATTTTAGCACATTATTAACTGTTAATTTCCATTGCCATTGTTGTCATTGTCTTGGATCAGTTAATCCAACTAAATTTGAATGCGCAAACGGATGCCTCTGTTTCAAGCATGTTGAACCCTCCTTTGCTGTAGAAAGGAAATATAGCAGTCCTATTTATTTTATCAGATTTGCCATTCCACAGTTTTGAAACAAAGAAGTTGTCAATTTTTATATATTTACCAGGATTAAGTAATACTGTGAGCAGAGGGAATAGCTTTGCCAAGCATTCAATTTGAAAACTGTATTTGGAAAATCTGTACCGTTCCAGCGCTTCATGCAATGGTGGAAATCCCTAAATTTGGTTCAATAGTAACCTTAATAGTTTGCTATCAACAATAAAGATAATCCCTAACGTTTCTTCATGTTCAAACGTCGATTAACAATTGTTTTAGGTAAATATTGTTGAATGGTTTTCTGTTGCAATTAACATATTAATAATACATGACATCTGATTGTTCGAACGTAAACCAGATATCTTTTAAACTCAGCATGAAGTTTAACCATCATAAATAAAATACTTTTTGAACAGTTTATTATAAATGTTGCTTCGTCTAAAAGAAGCGTATTTTTAAAATCATTACAACAGTATATATATATATATATATATATATATATATATATATATATATATATATATATATATATATATATATATATGTATTACATAAGAGATGATTTCAATTACATAAACAATACATAAAGAACACATTTGCATCACTGCACTACAAAATGGGAAATAGTTTTAAAAAGACACCATAATTCATAATGTAGCTACTTTTATCTGCAAGAGAGAAAGACCAAAATATAGAAATTCTAAACATCAGAAAGATATTTTCTGTCGAGCCAACCAAGTAAGAAAGTTGCAAGCTGCATAAAAAATAAACAACAAAAACAACAAAAATCAACAACTCCCAAAACAAAACACCCCCCTCCCAAAAAAATAGACCCAACAAAAGAAAAAAATTGACCAGGAGAAGCATTACCTTAAAGAGTTTCAATAATATGAAATAGAACATATTTCTCTCCAACAGTTGATATATCTGTTTCGATTACTATGATTCATATTTGAAATAATATATTTAATCTATTTGCGATGGTTTTGCTGGTCAATTTTTTTTCAAGAAAGCCAGATAGTCCCCAAATATTTAATCCCCCCCCCCCCCCCCGTTTTAGCAAAGATAAAACATTTCTTTGTGTTTTGAGAAGCGAAAAGATATTTGTCACAAAACTAATTCAATACATTTATTACATATTATTTTATGTCGTTCAAAAACAAAATGTTGCGAAATTCCTAGATATTCCATCTGATCCAGGTGTAATGTCTTTTTTTGTCACCAGGTTATGGGATTCTAGCACGTTCATCTAATGTTAGAAGACATTTACACGCATTTTATAATAGGCATTTAGTCTTCAGGCATAATCACGTTGACAAAGTCATAATTAGATGCATTCTTTCGATTTCCTTCATAAATTGATCAAAAAAGTTCTAGCGATTTCAAAATATTAATTAGCTCTGATCTTTAGAATGTTACCCGATTCAGTTGGATGGTGACTGTAAAACGAAACTGAAAGATAACACAGTTGTCGGCTTGTATACTTTACACACCAGTATATTTTGCAAAAGTAGGTCACAATGACCCAAATTTGACGATATGCTATTCGAATAATGAGATGAACCCTCAAGGGTCATACAAAGAGGAAAACAGATTTTAGACGAGACGCAACTCAGATTCTGACCAAATAGGCGTTGTAAGAAAATATCGCGAAAATGTCACACTTTACATCTGCGGATTGCCCATGGTTACAAAGTATTGACGCCACGTTGATTGCAGTCACTGCGTATTAGTTAACCAAGCAGTTGATGAATAGTGATATCCTGTTTTGGGAAATAAGGTGGGAAAAAAATGGTGTCTTTTTCCCCAAACTGTTTGCTTATAGTTCTTAAAATATCTGAACCTTGCTTGCTAAACAAAACAAAGATTTTTTTTTATAAAAAGCAAATAACCCCCAAACACCCACACGGATAAGCCATCTTAAAAAACGTATGGATTTGTTACGTATATCACCTGATCACAGTAGTCATTCATCTTGCAAAATGAAAATGAAATTAAATATAATTGAAACTATTGTTTTTAGGAGATGAGTTTACAGACGGTAATTTAAATGTATTCAATTCTCCTGGTTCTGCGGTCAGATGTAAAAACGTTCATGAAATATGATCTACATTTTCTATATTGGAAGCTAAATCTTTTAACACTGAACTGAAAATACCCAATGTCAATACCTTTATCTTGTTTAAAAGCATAAGATCAAACCTAATGTATATGTAAACGTCTCGAGAAGCTAGATTCAAATAACATTGTACAGTTTGTAGCAAACATTTAGTTCGCATAAAGCGACGATTCGGGTGATAAAAGCCCAGATATTGAATCCACTGTACAGTTAAAGCTGTCTGTAATTGACACTGTGGGGCGATACAATAATGTATTTCATTGACGTGTACTTAAAATGGAGGTTTGACATGAAAATACAGAAATAAAATGGGTTCAGAGTATCATAGTTTTGAAGCAAGTGTCTCTGTTCTACAGTAAAGACACACAAATCTGGACTCTCTTCATTAATATTATCAAGTTACACTATATACATGTATCTGAAACACCTAACCTGAAATCGTCTTTAGTATAGAAATCTTCCGCTGACGCGTGACATTGCACTTCACGACCTTCTGGTTTGACGATCATTGACTTTTGCCAGAACGTGTGCGTCATAGGGAATAAGCCAATGGAAGTGAAGAAATGCTCAGCCATTTTGAACATGTGCTCCACAGTGTAATTCTGACTTATCATCTCCTTGTTGATATCATGCTCTTTTGCGTACGGGTAAGGGACGACCAGGTCGTAGATATTCTCCCAATCCTGCGCCCACATATTCCCTAGTATTGTATAAGCATCCAGTATATATATAACACTAAATGTAAGAAATATGTTCATTTGCATTTGGCGATATATAACATAACATCGTTTTATCCAAATACGATATATAGGTCTGAATCTCGTGAAAATGAAATATATACACAAGACTTACTCTAAAAACCAGTCCAGAGAATCTTTAGAAAAATGTACTTTCTTATGCATCGGACTACCCTGCAAACCAGTCCAGACAGGCTG
This sequence comes from Sinohyriopsis cumingii, assembly GCA_028554795.2. Taxonomy (NCBI): domain Eukaryota; kingdom Metazoa; phylum Mollusca; class Bivalvia; order Unionida; family Unionidae; genus Sinohyriopsis; species Sinohyriopsis cumingii. The sequence continues at coordinate 18,569,619 of CM068832.1, read as the reverse complement.
TACAAAATGTAATTTACTTTTAGAAGTCTTAGTAGATATCCACAATATATATGATATTTCAGTATCTCCTTATTTGTTCTAAAAATAATTATTGAAACGTGAAAATAGATAATATTTTGTGATATACAGTTTGACTGAATTAACATCTGATACTGTCAGCAAAAATGTAATGAACAGAATCATTCAATATATTTCCTTACTAGTCGTACCCATTCGGTTCTTTTTCTATGTATGATCCAATAAACCGGCCGAAATCACTGCGTTCTTCTTTAAAATTCAGAATATACTGATAGTAAAAGTTTAATGGATTTTCTCATTTAATCAATTTTGGCAAATCAAAGCAGGAAAAAGCTTCTTTTTTACCGAGAAGATGGGCTGGAATAGCACCCGTCTCCCCGACTACATCCGGGTATTTTTCATGCAGACGACGTCTGACGTAAGCGTGAAGCTGCTGATACAGAGGCTTTAACTCTTCCCACAATTTCTCTGCCATCTCCTCCAAATTCGGCGTGCTGTCAAACTGGCTTTCTATCCAAGCATCAGCGTAATTCTTGTATCCTGCAATATGTGAAGAACGTATGATGGCACTCTATTTGTATTCTGTAAAACAACATTTTGTTTTGGAAAAAATCTGGGACGTTGCAACTGCTGGAGCAAGGAATCCTGAGTGCACAGATGTGTAGAAAATCTATAAATTGGCTGCGGCAGAATTGCGCAAGCGTTTGTCCTTTCCAGGATATAGAAGCTTTATTTACTTTAAAAATAAATTAATTCCTTTTGTAAGAAATCTGAAGCGAAGTCATTGATTCATACTTTTACAGTAAGACATTTTTCATTCTTATATAATATTCATTGAATTTGTGGATATCGACGACATTAAACATTGCTATGAAACCAGAGATGTAAAAATATAAAAATTTAGAACAGTTTACGTTTGCCTTGTAACGAAAACATTCCTTTACATTTTTCTTCGCGTTTGACGTTGACGTTACAGGCGGCGATTCTCCCTGGCCCAGGCTCTTCTACACAAACTTACGCTGTCTCCTGCATATCCAAGCATCAATGAAAATGTTGCTTTCGAGGAAACTCACCTATTCAAGATACCGTTTTATGAGGGTTTTCATTTCAAATGTGTCTTCATATTTGTAACAATATACGGTATGTGGAATTATGTAATATATAACAATATGCAATATTTGGAACAATACGCGAGGTATGGAACAATACCCGATATTTGAAATAATGCATGATATGTGCAATAATGCACCATATGTGTAACAATGCACGATATGTGTAACAATGCAAGATATATGAAACAATGCACGATCTGTGTAACAGTACCTGATATGTAAAACAATACACGAATCGTGAAACATTGCATTGTATATGTAACAATACACCATTGGCCAGACGTGTTTGATGAGACAATGCAGGATAGCAAATTTAGCCGTTAAATCAATGAGAGAGAGAGAGAGAGAGAGAGAGAGAGAGAGAGAGCATACAGACAAAAAAGAAACACAAACTTAAGACTGGTTGACAAACAGCTTGTACCGTTATCCTTTGCGCCTTGATTTAAATATGTGACATATTCTTCGTATTTCAATTTCATTGCTGGACCCGTCACATCACTCCAGCTTTTCCACGCCCACAGTAGTTCATCAGGATTACGTGATTTTGCCATCAACTCGGTAAGCTGTGGTTCTAAGGAATAATATGTTCCATCTTTTTCCACCTTGGCTGTGGAGTAAATCTTCTGTAACTCCTGATGATCATCCTCTTGTCGTCTGAAATCGTAAATGTGTCATTTGTGTTGATCTATTATAATTCTAGTAAAAATATGTATTTTATATTTTTATTCTGCTTCTTATCCCGGTATTTAGCAAAGAGCCCAAACGATTTTTATTTCAGACTTGTATCTTTGGAATAGCGTGTTATCCAAGCATACAGACAAGAGTCAAACGATTTCTATTCAGACTTGTATCTTTTGAATAGCGTGTTATCCAAGCATACACACAAGAGCCAAACAATTTCTATTCAGACTTGTATCTTTTGAATAGCGTGTTATCCAAGCATACACACAAGAGCCAAACGATTTCTATTCAGACTTGTATCTTTTGAATAGCGTGTTATCCAAGCATTCAGACAAGAGCAAAACGATTTCTATTTCCGCCTCTTATCTTTCGAATTGCTTGTTATACCGGTATTCAGATAAGAGCCCAAACTAGTTCTATTTCAGACTTGTGTCAAATCGCTTTAAAAGATTTGAAGTGCGCAAGCTGCAAGTACGATCTCCATCTTTAACTACAGAAGGTAATAAAACAATGCTGCCCAACACGGTTTGCTTTTTGGAATTGGTAAAACAAATGTAAATGCAACAAAACAACAAACAAAAAAAAAACAAAACCCTCATGCATACCCCTCCGACAACAACAACAACACAAATACACATAACACATGCAAGTGATCGAGAAAACAATAAAATGGATAAGAGGTTTTTTTTTCTTCGAAAAAAAAAGCTGAATTAGTTCCGAATGCCGACATGCACGCTGATATCTGTTTTAACCATTCAATTATACAATTATTTCGCATGACATCACCGTTATTATCTAGTTATGCTATTCAAGTGCAACCTGAGCTCAGGTAATATTTTCGTCAGTAACTATTAAGGCAAACTCAAAGCGTGCCGTGAGCTCACCGGACATTCTTGTCGTCCTTGAGTGTAGTATCCTGGCTAAACAAGATCAACTGTCGTTTCATGTCCCTCAGTTCTGGACTCAGTCTATCCGGATACTTTTCTCTGAATATGTCTTGTCTCAATAGGAGCCTGGCCTGACGTATCAGCTTTCTTGTCAAACCGGCTGTCTCGACTCCGACTTGGCTCACCTAAAGTCATATAAATAGTCTGTAATCAATTTATTATGACGATCACAAAATAAAAGTTTATAGTCTCACTTGAGAAAAATGTGGACACTCTACTTGAACTTGGACTTCCATCAAGTGTTCATGATATCTCCTGCCATGGGCTGATTTTCTAATTGGCCGATTCAATGTTATTAACTCTAGCTACATCAAACTTCAAAAATAAATAATATTTATTTCCCCCAAATATATTTCGTGACTTTTGGTAAGTCCAAACTCAACTATAATGCAAATGGATATTAGCTATCGGAATGGCAAGTGAAAGGCAAAGATAATGTACGGTCCAAGGACGGACACATGAAACAAATAGGCAACTTAGTTAGTTTAGTACTTTTAGCAGTTTCAGTCACGTCCAAGACAAAGATCAGTCAAAACCAAAATTGTTTTACATGGATATCCATACGAATTTTAGAGGTACATACATTCTTGCGATCTGAACAGTGTCACACATAAAGCATTAAGATTTTGGTTTATGCTGAGGTGGAAAAGAACCGCACTGAAATAATACAGAATCTACTATAAATGTGATTAGCAATCTTTGACTGCAGGCAAATAAGGAGTGATTTAATTCTAGATTACTGGATTATAAAAACCAGACAACTGTGACAATTTAATTTAATATCTCCCAATATATAAAAGGAAAACACCACCAACACCAATAAAAGATACCACAAACACAGCAAATATCAACAACAAAACAACACCACCACCAACAGAGCAAAGTGAGGAGAGAATGGATAACACAAGGCATCATTTTGATGTACGTGTAGTGAGTGTACGTTTTGGGAATTTTATCGCAGCTTTAACAATTTCAGTCACATCGCCACGATGTCTGCAGTGTGGCAGCTTATAGTGATGTCTTGCACTGGGGCATCATGTCGCAGATTTGTAGTATGATGTCCCAGCCAGACACATTATACTGACACCAGGCCGACCAGTCCTAACTAATGCTGAGCACCAAGCGAGGCAGCTGCTAGTACCATTTTTATGTCTTTATTATGACTAAGACGGGCTTCGAACCCGCGAGCTCCCGCATCCAAGGTGAACGCTTTAACCACTTATGCCACAGGACCCGTCTGTACGTGCAGTTAAGTACTGGGATAAACTTCAAGACTAAATTTGTTTAAACGTGAATATACTTTTGGAGAGAAATAAAGAGTCAGTTTAAGAATAACTGATCTGGGTGAAAATACACGCATGCGCAACTCAGCAGCTAATATCTGAACTTCAAAAACAGACAAACGCAGCGTTAGTTTATTCTGATGAACAGTGCATATAAAGCGCCATCATGTTATAGCCTGGTATTTTACGCCACAGCAACACGGTTGTGTTATTTATTGCCCAGGGCCCTACGCAACTGGTGCAAATGGATTAAATTGTAATACATTATACGTGAGACCGTTTTCTTAAATAAATACTGTTCAAACAAACTGGTGTAAAGTGTCTTCCCCAGTGATACACTACGGTAAGCAACCACAGGTAATCCGATAGTAATATTCGAACCCGAACATTTTCGGGCGAGAGTCGTGTGCGTCAATTACGGAGCCATCGTGAGTCCACCTTTGTGCTATGGAAGAATATAGGATGTTTAGTCAGAAGATACTTAAAAATGTCATTGTAACTGAATTTTTTAATTATTTTTTACATTTAACTTATAATGCCCTCTCCTACATAGCACAAGTGTAGACAAATGATGGCATATCTAGCAGATGTTACCATAAGGCAACAGAACCACAAAGTATATTGAATGTATACCCATCAGCTTATGAGGAAATGTAAAGTGCAGATGGGCTGATAGATGGGAGGAGAGAGGGAAGATATCACAATATCTCCAATATTTTTAATACAAGAGTCCCTCAAAGGAACTGATCCTCTCCTGACATAAAATCAACGATAATGTGTTTCTGTGTCCTACCACTCCGGTGGCCTAGTGGTTAGAGAATCCGCCTTGGATGCGAGAGGTCGTGGGTTCAATCCCCGGCCGAGTCATACCAAAGTCTTATAAAAATGGTACTGCTGCCTCGCTAGGCGCTCATCATTAAGATGTTAGTGTTAGGACTGGTCGGCCTGGTGTGTGACTGGGTGGGACATCATGCTACATGTCTGCGGCATGATGCCCCAGTGCTAGACATCACTATAAACTGCCACACTGCAGACATCATAGCGATATGACTGAAAAATGTTAAAGCTACGTTAAAATCCAAATCACACACACACACACACACACACACACTGTTTCTGTGTCCCTTTCATATTTTTTGTTAACTGATGGGAATCGAAATCATCTGATGTATGATGTTCTTAAGAAAGTATGTCATACTAAATGAATTAACAAAACTATTTTTTATCTTAATAATACCATGCAAAATGTACTGTCATGACCTTTGACCATAAACGTGAGATCACGGATTAGAGATCACTAAACTCGTCTCAAACCTTGGCATGATATACCCACACACAATGTTTGGTTAAAATCTGTAAGTAATATAATTTAAAGGAGTCAATGTTACTGAACTAATACCACTGAACGTATTATTCAGATATATGTACAACAGAGGGAATCTTAAAGTCAGTGACAGAGTTCTGACTGACAAATTATTTATTGGAATGCAAAGTCTGGTCTAAAGCCATTGGTATATGTCACACGGCAAACCAGCACATACAACACTATGTACCAAAGTATTAGGGGTAAACGGCATTGCCAAGAAAAACACCAGTACTGGTCAGTCTGTTCAGTCAGGAATCAAACCCGGCACACATTGACTGAGCACTGGTTATGCTAACAACTGTGCTACCACATTGTCATTGATACTTCAAACGAACGAAAGGACACTGACATATCCCAGTACACAATCTATTGCAAGCATTTCTTGCTGGAGTAATGTATCTGTATTTCGTTACAGAACTATTGAGTAGCTTCAGCAAGTTATAAAATCGTAAAAGTTTCGTCACTATAACTTCCTTTATTAAATATAAGAATAAGAAAGTAACAACGTGTCTGCAATAAGACGCACTAAATGCTGTCTGTCTGTCTATCTCTAGACTCTTCTGCGCTCCTCCCCGATGCCACGAGTATAACCAGAAGATGTTGACGTTTGAAAAGAAAGAAAAATAAAACGTCTTTGAATAAATATTTTACATTGATGTACTAATTTCAAGAATAAGTAAAACGCAACTCGAAATAACAGTGATATATGTGGTCCGCCGCTTGCAACTTTTGACGCAAAGTCTGAGAGTAAGAAAGAAAGAAAAAGGAGGCATAAAGTGAAAGAAAGATAAAGAAAGAGAAAGAAAGAAAGAACAAATGAATCAGTGAATAATCACTTGGTAGCGAGAAAAAGAGATCGAAGAAAACAAGGAAGAAAGATAGAAACGAGAGAAAGAGAAAGAAGTATACCTTGTCAGCATTCTCCTTGGTGATGTTTGTTCTATAATTCCAACCCGAGTATGCCTGCTGAGCGTAGATGTCGCCAAGCTCCTTGTTCATGTCCCTCAGTTGCTGTCGATAGGACTGTAGTAGGTCATCACTGTTCCTTCCTTTTTTAAGGATGAGAAATTAGAATTATGCATTCCAAGCCTACTTGTCTGTCTTTCTGTCTGCCGATGTATGTACACATGTATGCAGGGGCGTACCTAAAGTGTTTGGCATCCGGGAAGAATCCTTCCTTTGGCACCCCCATAAATAATTATAAAATGTAAACACACAGAAACATATGTTATGCTTGCAAGTAAATTTTTACACAGTGCAGTACTGTCATAAGCAAATTGGAAATAACTTTTATATTGGCGAATTTTTCATTTGGTATGAGAACGTTTACTGGTCGCACCCTCCCTTAGTACGCCACTGAATGTATGCACTTGTATATGCATTGTCAAGTATGACAGACAATCTCACTTACTTAACTAACCTCGTTCCTTGGCTGATATAACCTAAAGTCAGCTGCACCGTTAATGAAAGTCATGACGCCAAAACATTATATGCATATCCTTTATTTTACACATTTTAATGAGTTGTGTAACTTCCACATGTGGCCTGGATAAATATCTAACTAGTGGAAAATATTTTTTAAAAAAAACAAACTTATCGCTTTTCTTTGATCAATTACCATTGGATAACTGAAATATTATATAGATCTTCAACTGAGGAAAGATGCCAGGCATCTTTGAAAAGACAATTTAAACACGGTAAAGTGTCTTCAAAGGTAATAAAGTTTAAAAAAGAAGGTATCTTTATACACTCCACTGACACATTTAGGTTAATATTTGTACAGTTAGCGAAAACTATCAGTAAATGATGCCAGGCAGATGCCCAACCGATGCCATGTCGATGACAAAATGATGCCAAACTGATGCCATGTTGACGCAAAGCAGATGCACAACCGCTGTTACACTGCAGATGCTCAGCTGATGCCAAGTGGATGCAAATCAGCTATCAGGTTGATACCAATCTGTCGAGTTGATGTACATCGGTTGTCCAAATCGTACATTAAAAATATTACAAATATTTAAAATCTTAATAAAAGACAGCCTTCAAGAAGGGCAGTGTATAGCTCAGGGATGGTATTGTGCTGCGGTATATGCACCAATAAATAGAATACCCGTTATAGAAGCAAACTCGAAAGCAATTTTAATATTTTGGGCAATAAATGCAACGATTACAATATACTGAATCATTATGCCATCACAATCACCATCAAGAAAACCAACCAACAACGAACACAAGAACAACAATAATAATAATAATAATAATAATAATTAGACCTACCTTCCGCTTCCTTTTCTTGAAGTAATTTTACCAGCTGACGAAGTTCCAGAAACGAATCTCGTAGATTTCCCAGTTTATAATTAAGCGCATGAGCAACATCTTTCTGATCCTGGCATTTGGTCAATATCAATAGTGCTAGGATCAAGACAGCCCGCATGTTGGGTGTTCTTACAGAAAGAAAGACAAAATTAGGTGCCAACGGTATTATATTTTGTAAACACGAAGCCGTTCAAATTAAATAGTTATTGTAATTTAAAATTTTACTGACGGCGCTTGGACTGACCTGCTAAAACGAATATTTGCAACAGCTAAACTAATGTTCACGTCCTCGTTTCATCAAGTACTAGACTGTTATCTTATGGTTGAAAGACACACGAACCTGTTGCACCGTTCTGCATGGTAATATCAGTCACGATGACTTCAAAGTTCCCGACAGGTTATCTTGGATTTTCCTGCCGAATGTTCGGCCACTCAGAAAGTGCGATAATTCTTCTCTTATCATGTGGAATAGTAGACTTAAGTGATTTTTTTTAGACGTTAAAGGGAAATATTAGACAGGTGGCCATGCAGTATAGGCCTCACAGAATCATTTCCACAAAAAAGAACACGTAGTTATGAGTAAGTCTGAATAAGAAACAAAGAGACACGACTTCAAATAAACATCTAGGTGGACGAACAGGCAATTGTAAAGAAAGAAAGAAAGAAAGAAAGATGGATGAATGGATGGATGGATAGAAAAGAAAGAAAGAAAGAATGATGGATGAATGGATGGATGGATGGATTCAATAGTTAAAGGTTATATAACTAGTAATATCACTCAGGAACATATTCACTCATTATTCGTTGAGGCATATAAACATGAACAACAACTACCCTTCGAAAGGAAAGCGTGTTACTTATCGAGTGTCTGAACAGACAGTTTTACAATAGGGAAAAGAAAAAATAATTAATCGGAACTTTTCGATCATTCTAAGAACATATAATTTGAAAGTTGTGTACATTCAACGAAACGTGTGCGCGTGGGTGGGTTTGTGCGTGTGTGTGTCAGAGAGAGAGAGAGAGAGAGAGAGAGGGAGAGAGAGAGAGAGCATAAGGCACTTAAGGTCTTAAGGTTGTTAAGATGCAATTTATTCAACTAAACAGGACGGGAGAGAGAAGGGGAAGAACTGTATCTGTGAAACGACTACCTGCAGATACTTATATTAATATATACTCGACATAAGATATTCTTACGATAGAAAATTAGTCTGAATCTATTCTCCATTTTTGTTTTCATTGACTAGTGAGGCATACAAACTGATGTGCAACCATGTTGACTCATATATTTAATATAGTATCATCGTTATTTAATATTTTCAATATATCATTATCTAATATTTTAAATATTGACATAAGCTAAACATTCCTTCAGAAATCGGAAGAAATTAATACGTCTATGTATGATTAGATACGCAACGGATGAAACGAATTGCATTCGTCAATAAATAAGTAACGATCACACAAAACTGCATCTGTCAATAAATTGGGCTTGATCATCAAACAACATCTGTCAATAAATGGGGCACGATCATCAAACAAACTGCATCTGTCAATAAATGGCGCATGATCAAAAAATATCATCTGCCAATAAATGGGGCTTGATCATCAAAGTACATATATCAATAAATGGAGCATGACGATCAAAACAAACTGCATCAGTCAATAAATGGGACATGATCATCAAAGTACATATGTCAATATAAGGAACATGATCATCAAACTGCATCTGTCAATAAATGGTGCATGATCACCAAAGTACATATGTCAATATAAGGAACATGATCATCAAACTGCATCTGTCAATAAATGGTGCATGATCACCAAAGAAACTGCATCTGTCAATGAATGGGACATCATCATCAAACTGCATCTGTCAATGAATGGGACATGATCATGAAAGTTCATATGTAAATAAAAGGGACATGCTCATCAAACTGCATCTGTTAATAAATGGGGCATGATCACCAAAGAAACTGCATCTGTCAATGAATAGGGAATAATCATCAAACAAATTGCATCCATAAAAACTAGGGAATGATCATCGAACAGACTGCAACCATCATTTAATAGGCACTCACCATAAAACTGCATTCGTCAATGAACAGGGAATGACCATCAAACTGCATCCGTCAATTAATGGGGATGATCATGAAACAAACTGAATTGCTTAATGGATAAGGAATACTCATTAAACAAACTGCATCATCAACGAATAGGTGACGATCATCAAACTGCATCATTCAATGAATAGGGAATTATCATTCAACAAACTGCATCCGTCAATAAAGAGGGACTGACCATCGAACGAAATGCATCCGTCAATGAATAGGAAATTATCATTAAACAAACTGCATCCATCAACGAATAGGGGATGATCATCAAACGGCATCCGTCAATGAATAGAGAATTATTATTAAACCAACTGCATCCATAAATGAATACAGAATTATCATTAAACAAACTGCATCCATCAATAAATAGGGAATTGTCATTAAACAAACTGCATCCATCAATGAATACCGAATTATCAAACAAACTGCATCCATCAATTAATAAAGGATGACCATAAAACAAACTGCGTCCGTGAATGAATAGGGAATGACCATTAAACAAACTGCATCCGTCAATGAATAGGAAATTATCATTAAACAAACTGCATCCATCAACGAATAGGGGACGATCATCAAACTGCATCCGTCAATGAATAGGGAATTGTCATCAAACAAACTGCATCCATCAATGAATACCGAATTATCAAACAAACTGCATCCATCAATGAATAGGGAATGACCATTAAACAAACTGCATCCGTCAATTAGGGAATGACCATTAAACAAACTGCATCCATCAACGAATAAGGAATGATCATCAAACTGCATCCGTCAATGAATAGGGAATTGTCATCAAACAAATTGCATCCATCAACGAATAGGGAATGACCATCACACGAACGGCATCCGTCAATGAATAGGGAATGACCATCGAACGAACTGCATCCGTCAATGAATAGGAAATTATCATTAAACAAACTGCATCCATCAACGAATAGGGAATGACCATCACACGAACTGCATACGTCAATGAATAGGGAATGACCATTACACGAACTGCATCCGTCAATGAATAGGAAATTATCATTTAACAAACTGCATCCATCAACGAATAGGGAATGACCATCACACGAACTGCATCCGTCAATGAATAGGGAATGACCATCGAACGAACTGCATCCGTCAATGAATAGGAAATTATCATTAAACAAACTGCATCCATCAATGAATAGGGAATAACCATTAAACAAACTGCATCCGTCAATGAATAAGGAGTTATCATTAAACAAACTGCATCCATCAATCAATATGTAGTTGTCATAAGACAAACTGCATCCGTCAATGAATCAGGAATGACCAATAAACAAACTGCATCCGTCAATGAATAAGGAAATTTCATTTAAAAAACTGCATCCGTCAATGAATAGAGAATGACCATCAAACGAAATGCATCCGTCAATGAATAGGGAATTATCATTAAATAAACTGCATCCATCAGCGAAAGGGGATGATCATCAAACTGCATCCGTCAATGAATAGGGAATGAGCATCGAAGGAACTGCATCCGTCAATGAGTAGGGAATTATCATTAAATAAACTGCATTCGTCAATGAATAGGAAATTGTCATTAAACAAACTGCATCCATCAACGAATAGGGGATAATCATCAAACTGCATCCGTCAATGAATAGGGAATTATCATTAAACAAACTGCATCCGTCAATAAGTATGGAATTATCATTAAACAAACTGCATCCATCAATAAATAGGGAATTATCATTAAACAAACTGCATCCATCAATGAATACAGAATTATCATTAAACAAACGGCATCCATCAATTAATAGGGAATGACCATGAAACAAACTGCATCCGTCAATAAATAGGAAATTATCATTAAACAAACTGCATCCATCAACGAATAGGGGATGATCATCAAACTGCATCCGTCAAAAATAGGGAATTGTCATTAAACAAACTGCATCCATCAATAAATAGGGAATTATCGTTAAACAAACTGCATCCGTCAATGAATAAGAATGATCATTAAACAAACTGTATCCGTCAATGAATAGGAAATTATCACTAAACAAACTGCATCCGTCAATGAATAGGGAATGACCATCGAACGAACTGCATCCGTCAATGAATAGGAATTATCACTAAACAAACTGCATCCGTCAATGAATAGGGGGTGATCATGAAACAAACAGTTTCAGCATAGGGAATGACCATTAAACTGCATCCATATGTGAATAGGAAATGACGATCAAACGATTTTAATCCGTCAATGAGTAGAGAATGACCATCAAACAAAATTGCATCCATCTACGAGTAGGGAATGACCAACAGACTGCATCCGTCAATGAATAAGTGATGATCATCAAACTACATCGTCAATGAATATGCAATCATAATCAAACTGCATTTTTCAATGAATGGGGGACAATCATGAAACTGTATGAAACATTTACTGATGGAATTATTATTTTCATTTAATAACTGACTACCACTACTCTAAATTATTTTGTTAAGTTTTCTTTCTTTCCCATTTTATTTTCTAAACAAAGTCATCAAAAGTAGAGAGGTATATGTACTAATTAATTTCCACGGCTTGTGTTCATGACATGTATTAACTAATTATGTAGTCAATTCACAGCTTCGGACTCTGGAGTTTTCATCAAGTGAAGCTGGAAGACAACATTCTAACTTACACTGATTTCAAATGATAGCACCAGTAGTTACAACATCCACATCGGCACCTAGACATTAAATTAACAATTAACTCCTATACGTCTCGCTATATATATATCGGCTCAGCAAGAACGTAAAGAATGTTTAAAGTCTCAGATATACTTTTGGTGTATATATATATATATATATATATATATATATATATATATATATATATATATATATATATATATATATATATATATATATATATATATAAACCAAAACTGCATCTGACACTTTAAACCTGCTTTATGTTCTTGCCGAGTCGATTCTAAATAAATACATTAACAGCTTAGATGAAACATTGTTTTTGTTTCAAGCTCCTAAAATGCAACATGATCAGAAATGTGCGTGAGATTTGCAAATGTTGATAACGCCGTGGACACTAGTTCAAATTGAATATAATACACAAACACAAGACAGAAAATGATAAATTTATGGCCATATTGCACATTATAGTAAAAGAAAATACTAGTACCATAAAAAATGGATTCGCGATTCTAATTGATTAAAGTCAGTACATAAATACATTCAAGTGATTTTAGTGTGCGATATCACGAGATCTGGCAACTCAGAAAGTGTCTATGCAAATTGAATGTAGCGCTAAAGAAACAAAGTGTGCAACGCTTCAAAGAATGGATTTAATGAAACATTTGAAGAGCCTACATGTCATATTGATTTGGAAAAATTACTAAAACAATTGCTGAATAAATCTTAGATTTAGACATATTGAACGCTTTACATGATGATGTTTTGCTCGCACGAACACAGAATCGTAAAATTTGAATCGTTCTGCTGAAGACTCGAAATGTAAGTTTATATTCGCCTCGTGTGCGTTCAAATTATCAATTTTCAATAACTGAAGTTTTTAATAGAAACTATCTTACTCTCTCTCTCTCATTATATATATATATATATATATATATATATATATATATATATATATATATATATATATATATATATATATATAACCATTTACAGTGAAATAAATGCTTTATATTTCAACAGGTTAGAAAGATGTAATCCGTGCATCAACCTGACTAATGTAATATTTCTATCTACCATGACGTTAAACTATTGACCTTGCGCTGAAAAAACAAATAAACTAAACACCGATGGATTTGAACAATGTCGCACAGATGGATTTGAACAATGTCAAAATAAAGAGCACAAGTGTACGGGAGCCGACTCCTTTTGTAGATTTCCTGCAACCGATTTTGACTCCGCCTTTCAATAATAAAAACCTATGGGCCAAAATAAAACAGACTGGTTTTAAAAATGTTCTTACATTTGGACGAAAAAGTTGATTTCAGTGAGTTTATGAATCGTTCACAGTTCAAGGTTGATTTTCGCTTGAAATACTGATTTCAAGAGTATTGCTAATACAAAGTCAGCACATCATATGAACATGCTTTGAACCGTAAACTAACTGATTTCATAAGTTATTGCTTGATGGCAGTTTGATTCCGTCTGTTACATGGGTAGTAAATAGAAAATTTCTAACCTCTCCTTAGTCATGTCGAATTTTTGCTAATATCGTGTATGAATTATTTTCATTTGCGGATGACGCTGTTTGTACTCGCTGTGAAAACCGTATTGCTGTCGTTGTTCATTTCATTTTCTTACACCAGACTGTGATGTTTTGGTGTCCTGTCATTGGTAAAAATGGTTTACATGTATTTAGATTTTTTTGTTAATACTATTTTGCAAATGATGACCTGTGGCTTGCTAGTTTTTATTAGTAATGATCAAATTATGTATTTCCATCCACTGTATATCACAAGTGTTGCTGCAATTAACTATAAAAATACATCGATATTTTGGCACATTCGGTACAAACATTCTAGGGGCCCCGAGTGGCCAAGTGGTCTAAAGCGCTGTCCGTTACGGATCACTGCCATCTCACCTCTGTCTGCGTGGGTTCGAGTCTCGGATTCAGCCAACGTGGGTATGTGAGAAAGCTTCTCGGTGGTTCTACCTGGGGTTTTCCCGGGTTCTTCCTCCACCATTAAACTGGTCTATCGTGTGCTGAAAAATGCGTTAAACCCAACAACAACAACAACAACAACAAACATTCTATCTATACACTTAATATGAGAGATTCAGACCCATCGTACTGCACGCCTGCAAGAACCTTTGCTTCAATTTATTCTGTAATGTGTATGTTTGTACACTCATATGGGTGGGTATAATGTGATTTATGCAAAACATGCACACGATGTATGAGTGTACAACCATATATATATATATAGAGAGAGAGAGAGAGAGAGAGAGAGAGAGAGAGAGACAGAGAGAGACAGAGGCAGAGAGAGAGAGAGAGAGAGAATTTGTGGAAGTGGGTGTGTACGTATGTAGTCTGGAATGTTATATACATGCCCAAATAAAACAAAATAGAGGATCAGCAATGTTATTTACAATCATGCATTAATACATGTAAGATTATGCTGATTGTTAACAATGTATGCTTCGAATTAATTTTGTGAATAATCCTGAATAATATTATGTAAAAACGAAGGTAGTAAGCATTCAGCAGAGCTTGTGTTCTGTACGTTGTAAGCTTAAGCATCGCCTTTAAGCAAATATTACTTTTGAGCTTGAAGCATTCGAGTAAGGTAATACCCCAGAAAGAGCATTAAATAAAAATACAAAACAACTGGGAGCCACGGTGACTCACTGGTAGTGTACTAGGCTCGTTACTAAAGTGGTGAGGTATGAATCTTAATATCAGAACAGTATGAATATTAATATCCGAACAGTCTGAATCTTAATATCAGAACAGTATGAATATTAATATCAGAACAGTATGAATCTTAATATCAGAACAGTATGAATATTAATATCCGAACAGTCTGAATCTTAATATCAGAACAGTATGAATCTTAATATCAGAACAGTCTGAATCTTAATATCAGAACAGTATGAATCTTAATATCAGAACAGTCTGAATCTTAATATCAGAACAGTATGAATCTTAATATCAGAACAGTCTGAATCTTAATATCAGAAAAGACAGTTTGGCGTCTTCTTGTACAGGACACCTTAGTCCCATCGATTAGGATAACCAGATAACCGAAGTAATCGAAACAAGACATCTACACGCTTGAGAATCAAATTAACAAAATTAAAAGCCGCATTCCTCCCCACCCACCCACCTCCAAAAGTGAACAGTCATTTCCTAAACAAACAACACCACATAACCTTGGTGAGATTTAAACTCGCCTGTCTTTCATAAACTATGGACAATACTATAGCAGTATGTATAAAAAGTATTCAACAAATATACATACCCTCACCCGGAAATATGTCAGTCGGTAAACGTGGCGGTTATAACAACAACCATGTCATCTACAAGTCGTTTACACAGTAGACGGCTATGAGCTTTCCATATTGCAATAATAATGATGCATTATGTCAGGTATACTAACTAAATTACGGTGATTACCTTAACTCTCGACCCAACAGCAGATGATAGGAGTGTAATCGACGGGTTTAAAACAAGCCTATCACATGGACATGATCGAAAATATAGCGATCGTATCAAAGTTTCAACAAGTTGTCAGTAATTCAGTTTGAAAGAGTAGGTAAGCGGACCAGAGCTATTTTGGGTACACACTGACTTCATGTAAAGACGAGCGATCAGGTGGAACGTCATTATTTGGGTAACCAGTTGCCTGAGGTAAAGACGTGCAGTAGGTGGAACACTATTTGACTATTTGATAATATGGTAGATGGTTAAACATTCTATTGAAGTAGTAAAAGTAGCCAGGGCCGGATTGTCCATAAGCAAAGTGGGTAACGTGACCAGGGCCCCAGCGAGGCAGAAGGGTCCCCGTATATTAACGTCTGATTTCGCAGGCAGGGTACCCGAGGCTGATGGGGCCCCGTATGTTATCGTCTGATTTCACAGGCAGTGTTGTTAATAGTACTGTAACCATATCTATGGACAAGGCAGAATAGCTATGGCCCCTATGTTGGCTGTGCCCAGGGTCCACAAAGGCCTTAATCAGGCCCTAGAAGGAGCAGCAGAGACACGTGTACATCTAACAGACTGAACTTTATTGACCGATTAGTAGTGGTAGTAGCAGTAGTATTAGCGGTGTGCTGGTTGCAGAAACAGTATCAGCTGAAGCTGAATTAGTGGTGGTAGTAGCAGCAGTAACTACCAGTAGCTACTAGTACTCGTAATGGTGGTGTCTATGGTACTGGAGAGGAGGAAAAGCAGAGGACGGGAGAGATGTAGCTCTGCATTCTGTGGTGCTAAATATGACCACTTGTACAACATTTTATGGTGACGACATTCTAATATGACGACTTGTATAACATTCTATGGAGACAACATAATATGACGACTTGTAAAGCTTGTTTCTATGTTGCCGACATTCTAATATGACGACTTGTATAACATTCTATGGGGACGACCTTCTGATATGACGACTTGTAAAACGTTCTATGGTGACGACATTCTAATATGAAGCCCTGTATAACATTCCATAGTGACGACCTTCTGATATGTCGAACTGTAAACCATTCTATGGTGAAAACATTGTAATAAGATGACTTGTATAACATTCTATGGTGACGACATTGTAATATGACGACTTGAATAACATTCTATGGTGACGACATTGCAATATGACGACTTGAATAACATTCTATGGTGACGACACTGTAATATGACGACCTGTATAACACATACTTCGATTCCACAATTACTATGATGGAGCTTTGGTACTAAACCTACCCTCGTATTACTGCCTAAAATTAACGCTTCAGTAATTGCACTATTCATAACAGGCCAAAAACACATTCTGTAATGCACGTGTGCAGTTACTTGTGTATCCTATGTGCTTGCTTCATTCTTTTTGGTTTGGTTTGGTCTTGTGTATTGACATTTGTTAACACATGATAGACTACTATACGTGGGGGTCAGCATATCTGTGGTGGAGAAAGGAAGAGATCCCGGAAGAAAAACCGACCCACACGAAGCTACTGGCAAACTTTCTCATTTACCCTCGCTGTTCGGGCGCAGATTCGAACTCACGCAGACAGTGAGATATGAGGGGGATTAAATCTTAGCACCATAGACTACCAGTCTACAGGGGAGTGTCATTCTTTTTAATTTGGACATATAGGTGTATGTGTGTGTGATACGGATTTTCAACGTAGCTTTAATTATTTTTCAGTCATATCGCTACAGTGTCTGCTGCACGGCAGTTTAGAGTATGTCTAGCACCGGGACATCATGTCGCAGACATGTAGCATGATGTCCCACTCCAGTCGCATTAACCTGATACCAGACAGACCAGTCCTAACACTAAACTCTTAATGCTGAGAGCATATCGAGACAGTAGCTAGTATCATTTTTATAAGTATTTGGGATGGTTCGACCGGGGATCGAACCCGTGACCCCCGCGTCCGAGGCGAACGCTCTAGCCACTTAAGCCACCGGAGCGGCCTCAGTCCTGGCACCAACCTTTTAATGCTGATAGCCAAGCGAGACAGCTGCTAGTACCAATTTTTATAAGTCTTTGGTATGACTCGGCCGTGGTTCGAACCCACAACCTCCCGCATCCGAATTTCCTGCTCCATATAAGCCATTTTATTCACACTTCTTTTTCACATATTTAATGTAAAAGAGAATATTCTGATATCCATTACAATAAATTTGCTTGTCTGACTGTTTTATGCTTGCTTGCAGATGTATGTGTATCTGTGTATTAGACAATTCAAATTGAGGTAGACCTGTTATGTAGCATTCCGTCGAGGATTGTAAACATAGATTTATTTATGGTGAGTACTTGACCAAGCTTATGAACAAACATACATGTATCCTGTCTGATCCCATATATTGTACATATTACCACTTACAAGTCGGATTTACACTTATGTAATACTGATAGGGGTTTCTATGCCCTACGGTACAGGTACATTACAGTATATCGTCAAAAAACAAACACACCCTAATACATAGAATTGCCGTAGTTTTCGTAAATCTTTTTTTATTTCGTTTTGATCCACGCTTACTGATCTTGTATAAAGGAAGTAATGCTAGAACGACGCTAGTGAGCTTAATAATGTAAACAAATCAAATGAAATATAAGGTCTTACTTAGAATGGTTTATTACCCGGGTGGACTTAGTAACGAGGTTAAGTTAATACTGATTGAAATATTAGGTTCTTTGAACGCTCAGTTGATTTAGTACGGTGGTTTAATACCGGAATTTTTGGTATGTGGGGGAAATTATCTATCTATCTATCTATCTATCTATCTACCTAACTGTCTCTTAGTGTTAGGACTTGTTGGCTTGGTGTCAGTATAATGTGGCTGGGCATCATACTACATGTCTGAGGCATGATGCCCCGGTGCTAGACATCACTATAAACTGCCACACTGCAGACATCGTAGCGATATTACTGAAAAAATTGTTAAAGCTACGTTAAAAATTCATACACACATTCTATCTATCTATCTATCTATCTATCTGTCTGCCTGTCTGTCTGTCTGTCTATATATCCTATCTATCTATCCAATGACAGATATATAATATGTATCAACCAGGAATCAAAACTGAGCTGGCAGTAAGGGCACCCGTTGCATAGCTCTCATGCACAACCATAATCCACTTGGCCATGCGGTGGAACACTCTAATCCACTTTATCCACGTGGCCTTGTGATACTGCCCAAAAGAATGGATAAAGAAACAATGGTGAGACGGAACAAGTTCAAAGGAAAGGGTTCAAGGTACACAAGCAAATAAACACTAGACGAGAAAATGTCATGGAAACTGACGGCATTTTGTGCAGAATTAATGTCAAATAACCTTTGTGCCTTCAGAACATACGTAAGTGTCTCTATGTTAAAAGCAAACACTAACGAAAAACATAAGCACAAACACAAAACTTAACATAGCACAAGACAACCCTATTACCACTTTGGGAAAGATAACATCCTCAACGACAGAATTTTTCAGCGATGTTGTTCTCTTTTTATATATTTTACAACTAAAACTCTTTCATACAAAGTGTATGAAATTGATAAAATGCTTTACTTGCTGTACTGAAAACTCAAATCATCAAATAAGTTTATATTCATTACAGAATATAGAATATACAGGAAAGTGCCACTGTAATCCTCTCCACTTTTTTTCAGAGAGATAATATAGTTATTCATTGTGTTCAAAATAAGAGGTACAATCTCGGAATCAAATATAACCTGCATATTTTTTCAAGTTTGTATGAGAAAGAATTGTGCTCAAAGTTAGCCGCGATATTAAACAAGACTGATATAATACAAATATTGATTTTTCTTTTTCAAACATAGAAAGAATGTGCTGAATTTTCTCAGGAAAGATGCTGATTTAGAGACTGCATTCATTGTTGAAAACATTGATACAAGCCGTATCGTCCCTGATAGCAATATAACCATAACGTTGCAGCAAAGTTCCATTTTTTTTACGGAAAAATACGTTGATTTGTGTTCGTTTAAATTTGCTACCGAAGTCCAAGATAGATGTCAAACTTTTAAGGTTAATGATCCACCTAGCAGCAGGGGGGGCGAATCCTACAAGCTACTTTTCCGAGACACCCCATCCACTGAAACTATTCCCGATAGAAGCGTTATTTCCATGAAATAACACTTTTATTCAGAAAACGAGACAAAAAAAAATGTCCTTGAAAATGCTTTGTATTTCCGCTGATATAACGCGAGTTACTTCAATAAATCCGACTCGTATCCGACATAATTTCCACGGTGAGGTATCATCGAAAAATCAGGTGTAGTTTGCGCCCCCCCCCTGCTGCTCTGGGAAGACGAAGATTTCCAAGGAAACATTTTCATGTTAACCATACAGTGTATCAAGTCCGATACGGTATCTTGTTCTGGGGTCGTGTAAATTTATTGTTACAAATCCATGCGGGGTTCTTTGAGCGCGACTAAAGAAATTTTTGAATTTATTTATGTCCATATCGCCGCTACACCAGGTTTGATGAATATTTCTCAGCGTGTGAACATCAACTCCATTAAACACCGCAAGAAGATTACAGTTATCCCTGATTACTTTTGGTATTTGTGTATAACGCTGAGTAACATAAATCACATCAGTGTTTTTATGACGACCTCGTGAAAATATTCTTGCAGGATTTTTTTGCTTGTCCAGCATCACATCATCATACACTACTAGGTTATTTATTTCCCCGTCGAGGTCTTCCACGGACGGAGCTTCTTCAATATCAGTTATAAATTCAACTACTTCGTCGCCGTCTTCACTCAGCGCTTTTGCACTCTCATTAAAATCTTTTATAACATCATAACAACGTTGATCATCCACAGACGGAGCTATCAAGTATAGTTTGTCCCATTTCATCCACTTCATTATCATGTTCAGTAGCAGTTGCGTTTTACCTGATCCTGACGGTCCTATGATGATCATTCTGATAGAATTTGGTAGCACGGAATTATGCTTGACTGGTTCTTTCCTTCGCGTCGCAGAAAAATCAGTGATCTCCATTTGTATATAAAGAATAATAATTATGGATTTATATTGTGTAAAGTGTAAGGCACGAACCCCTACAAATGACATAACAACCATTACAACAAAAAATAACAGACAAGCACTCTCTGGTAAGTGTGTGCGATGTGGCACAAAAAAATTTAGATTTCAAAAAAAAAGCCTGACAAAGTCAGCGGAGGTGACATCGCAGCAACCCTCGGACGACTTCCAGGTACCCCTTGGGCTAAATATCCCGGAGAAAAACATCTTCCGGGATACAATTACTGCGGTCCAGGGACCCGACTAGATATCAGACTTGATGAACAGTCTAAACCAAAACCGGGAGAGTATCCGATAAACGCTATCGACGCAGCGTGTCACATACATGATGTTGCTTATCGAAGTAAAGATCTACAAGACAGGCATATCGCGGATGTGAAATTAATTCATGCACTAAGCTCCATAAAAAATAAATCATTTAAGGAGTCACTCGCTAATTGGTTAGTAAGATCAGCGATGAAATCTAAATTAGTATTAGGCGCTGGATAATTAAATAAAAATGGAAGCGATTTATTATTCCCCGGCCGGATACTGGAGAGGGAACTCAGCAATTAATAAACTCGCCAGCGCAGCAAAAGTAACACGCAAGGTTGCCAAAAAATGGCTGTCAAAACAAGCAATATGGCAAATCTACCTACCACCACCTCGACAAATCAATTTTGCACATTTTGATGTTAGTACCCCCAATGAAGTTCATCAGGCTGACATACTATTTCTGCCTCATGATACTGTCCGTAGAAAAACATACAAATACGCGCTAACAGTAGTTGATGTTGCTAGTAGATACAAAGAAGCAGAACCGTTAGCGACTAAAACAGCCGCTGAAGTTGCCTCTGCGTTTAAACGAATTTATCAGCGAGGACCTCTAAGCTGGCCCCGATTATTACAAGTTGATCCTGGTAAAGAATTTCAGGGCGCGGTATCATCGTTGACAAAGCAGCATAACGTTATCATACGACGAGGGCATACTGAAATTCATCGGGATCAGGCAATTGTTGAGCGATTTAACCGAACACTCGCTGAGAGATTATTCGGATACCAGTACGCGAGGGAATTCATTTACGATACGAGATCTCGTGAATGGGTTGCAAGACTGCCAAACGTGATAGCCGCGCTGAATAATGAAATTACCAGAACAACAAACATGAGACCTGTAAATGCAATCACAAAAAAATATATACCCGGCGTCGAACGTGGACATATTTCAACGCAGCCAGTGACGCTAGCGTCCCCACTGCTGGGTAATGTCACCGTTAGGTATTTATACGAACCAGGCGAACTAGAAGGAGGAAAAAAAAGAGCAACCGATCCCACATGGAGTGTTACTACACATAAGATATCCAGCATAACAAGATCAACTGGGAGAAACGCAATCTACAGATTAGATTCGACTGCTCCTCAGCGTGGATTTAAACGCGAGCAACTTCAGGTGATTCCCACGGATACACAATTACCACCTCGATCACTTAAATAACTGGAGCAGCACCTCTGCGTCGATTACACTCAAGACAGGTCAGCATTACATTTTCACGCGTATGACCGCGACTGCTATCTATTCTATCTACGGTGAATTGTCTTGGGTCGTTTTTCGAATACTGCCACAGCAATAAACAATTACAACTCGCACAGTGATTATTCTGCTGTTGTTGTAATTGTATAATAAATGTTTCGTCGAGATCAAACTCTCTGCCATTTTTTTTGTCGCTCTGTTTGTAACCGGCTAATTTCTTTCTTATTGTATCATCAGCGATTGATCTGTTGATGCTGTCGTTGATAACATCATCTAATACAATTCTTTGTAACTGAGCTATCCTTCTTACTCTTGACACGGCTAAATAAACTAAATTTGACCACTCGATGCGATCATCAACAATCCAAACTGTTGTATCTGAAATAGTTAGTCCCTGCGAACTGTGGATGGTCATAGCGTATCCTAGCGTCCACGGGGATTTGCTCATTTTCAGTGCCTGTTCAACAGCATCAACATCAACGATAACAATATCATTTAATACTAAATTTTGTTTTTCCGTCCCTGACGCAGTCAGGCGTCCTGGAATATCAACATCAATATTCTGCAATCGCGTATCAGCTGGTCTATAACACAACGGCACTGGCAACATGGGAAATTTCTTCTGATGTAACTGAAATAACTGCTGCTGAAGCGTGTCCCTGACTATCTTTCTACTTGCAACAATTAAATCACCTGGTTTCCACGTTTCCCAAAAGTCGCTCAGCTCCGTCTCTGGAATTATTTCACGCATTATCTCACACTGGACTTTATTGGTTTGTAGCCTGATCAACGCCTTAAACTCTTTCAGCGTTTCATCGAGTGCTCTGTGATCGTTAGTTATTTCCTCATAATAATCTACAAAAGTTTTCAGCCACGTGTGTGGAGATTCACCTGTAAATGGCGGTGGTTGACCATGATCGCCGCACATCACCACTGCGGTATTTTTTTTTAGCAGCCAATCCAGAAACTGTTTTAATGTATCTAACGGCACAGTGTCTATCTCATCCCAGATTATTTTCTCGGGAATATATTTCGTACCCATTCGTTCAGGTGTCCACGTGCCGCCGCTGTATTTGAAAAAACTGTGATACGTGCACGCGTTAACATCCCGTTGTCTCATCTCCCTGGCAAGTCTGTGTGTGGGTGTCAGCACGACCAAGTCAGAACCGCGAAATAATTCAATCGCTCGAGTTGTTTTACCAGAACCACCAGGCCCGTTCAGATAAACTGTTTTGTGTCTTGTAACAGGATCGTGCACCGGCGGCGACAACGACGTCGAAGGCATTTCTGCGCTGCGGTATTTATCTTCGATTGTCACATCAGCTGATTCACAATATCCGTGTAACATTTCATTCTTTATTCTCCACGAGCCCCACGATGGATCATCCGATATAACATTATTCAACACCGCTAAGTGTTTTTTATCGATATAAAATGAATCCGTTGCAACTCTCACTGCGATAACAGGGAATCTATTAATCATCGACAACAAATTTATGGATACATAAGCTAGCATCGAAGATCTCAAATGTGTGTACTGAGATGATTCTCCGTCGATATAACTAAAAACAGTCCCTAGTTTTTCCCCGTTTGACAGAAACACATCTTCGCGGTTACAGAACATGTTGTTCGTGGCTGCATCAGCGACAACAAGATCCAATTCAGTCTTGTCCATGATTAATCGACTGTGATGTTGTTTATGATCATACGCTCCACCTTGAGTGAATTTCCCTATTATTCTTCGTCCTAGATCTTTTGCTGTGCTTTCGTCATTTTTGATAATATCGTCGATAGAAGTTTCTGGATATTCTCGTGACCAATCTTCGATGACTTCTTGTGACGTAACCGGAGTTGGCAACCAAACTTCGGTTTGACGACAATAACATATAATCGCTTCGCTGACCGTCAGCGACAACAGTATTCGACTGTCAAGCATGTATCGCAATAACACTATCGGTGCCCATCGCTTCTCAACGAAATGTCTGCCAAACCAAACATAACACACAACATGTAAATCCTTAGCGAATTTAAACGACGACACACAAGCAAATCCGGTCAAGTCAAAATCAGGCAATGGTCCGTTTACAGCAACTCTTGTCATCGAGTTTGTAACGTGGCCAAACCGTTTAAAATATTCGCTGCATTCTCCACGCCCAAGGAAACTTCCTGGATAACACGCCGTCATGTCCACGGATATCATACCGCGGTGATCATATCGAGTATTCCACAAACCGCCGTGTCCGTATTCAACACAGCTCTGTTGGATATCCGCAAGAAAACTTTTCGGAGTTGGTCTCCATGAATTTCGTTCCCGGGCTACATGCGCGGCAACACCCGGGACAGTAAAACAGTGTCGCAGTAACGTATCAGTGTCCGTCGCATGATATTTTTCTGCGAGTTTTTTCATTTCGTGCTGTAACGCCGCCGTTCTGTATATTTCCCCGTTGGGTCTCACAAACTGATTATATTCTCCATCTTCGCTCGAGAATAACCACACCGACACTGGATCGGTTTTACTTATCCGATGAATACAATCAAACATATTTCCCGAGTAATACTTCACAACACGGTCTCGCGGAAATATCCTAACCTGGTCAGTCCAAGCGTGACTGTTATGATCGATAATATTTATTGAAGCTCCATTGCGATTATATTTTGACTCGTACAATACCGTACCGGTTAACGATGAAACCGTTATAGGAAATCTCAGCGAGCGTTCCAACGCGGCAACATCATTTATTGACGCTCCTGTATCCGCTACTCGTTTAGCCCATTCTGTTATTTTATTTTTTCTGATCTCGGTTAGACCATTTCCACGTGGTGCATTTTTAAAATGTTCCATTACTCGCTCAGCTACACAATTCATCCTTGACTCTGTCAACGGCGACACCCTCATCGGGGCGAGTTTATCGACACTTGGTTTCTTTATCGGATAAATTCCATAAACGACCGCGGTCACAGGATACGCTCTGGCATAATACGGTTTATCAATCCCAACAAGTACTCCCGGGTTTGAGTCTTTGCTCAACAAAATGGTTTTTCCGCGCGGATCAAGAACAGGGTCTAGTTTGTCTCTGATAATCCACTTTCGGGTTCCCTCGTCGTCGACTCCAACAATAAATTTTATCTGCACGAAATATCTTCTATCGTCGAGATACCCAATTATATTACGCGCGATTGTATCGTTGATGGTACCATCAATGATGAAACTCAAGGAGTTTTCACGGGAAACTCTTCGAGGAGAAATGCTTTGCATTTCCGGGATAATTTTATACGAAGACCACGTGTGTGCGGCACCATCACGACGAAACTCTTCTTTGGCATCCTTGATAACACCAATTACCGTTGCTAACTCTCTTCGTCGACGATCAGTGGTTAACCGGTCAAGATCGAATCGACCGCCTGCGGGTTTTATTCTGGATAGTCTTTCAAAACTCATTATTATAATTAAGACAAGTATTTAAATAGACAAATATATTATATATAATGAACGGAAACTCAAAGAGTTTCTCATGCAAGTGGATCAAACTAAATTCATCAGCGCCGTGTAACAGACGTTGCAGAGGCGAATACTGTGGACAACATGCTCAACAGGTCCGCGGTGGGAGTCTAGGACCGATACCGTGTATCAGATGCGGCATTGGAGTACGAGGAAAAACGCAATTATGTTCAGCGTGTGGTGGAAAACGCTATCGAGAACTAAAACGGTATTATGATAAAAAATATCCAGCCTCGAACACTCTCTGTGAGCGTGATTACATAAATAAGTTTTCAGACAAATTATGAATTAGACAAATGATTTGCTTATATTATAATGAATCAAGAATTCGTCCCCGAACAAGAATTTGTTCCACATCCAACTATTCCAAATTATGAAGCGTCACACGATGGTACAGTCAGACACTGCCGGCGACGGAAACCAATCGGTGTTGTATCCAATACCGGTTATCTAAAATTCCATGCTGGAGGAAAAGATTATCTCTGTCATCGTTTCGTCTATGAATGTTTCCATGGATTGATCCCTAAGGGTCTTGTCGTTGACCACGTTGACGGGAATCCGACCAATAATGCCATAAACAATCTTCGGATGGTCACGCAACGCAAGAACTGCTTACTGGGTAACACAGGTCATTGTAAAACAGTTGGAAAACGGGCTGTTAAGTCTCGAAATACAGAGACGGGCCAAGAAATGATATTTCAATCAATGGCCGCAGCTGGCAAATATTTCGGTATTTGTCAACCTTCGGTACAACGAGTCGCAAATGGGATCTACAAAACAGCATTTTCAAAAAAGCTCAAACAATATATTTCATTTTCCTACATACAGCTTATCCTCGACGATAACTCGTAAACACTCTCATGCAATTTAAAAATATAAAAAATATAATAATATGAATCACGAAAACATAAATGTCATAATTGTTGAACTCGAAAAATTGCAACAGCGTGGTTTTAATATTTTACTAAACGCTGAAACAATTATGTCAGATTTTGAATCGTTGAATGAGCGCGCCGGCAAGAACAATCTCGCCGCGTGTTATAGGTTCATTAAAAATATACAGAATTACGTTTACGGGTCACTTGCGTCGATAACTGACGATCAGGTATCTGAATTCGTTCCACTGTGCGGCGCAGTTGAGAAGATCAGGCTTGGATTGTCACAACAATATGAGACTCGAAAATTAATCAACACCAGGGTACGACGGCTACAAGGTCACATAAAGAATCTTGGAAACGCTAACACTTCCGAAAACTCTTCGAGTTTCGAAAACTCTTCGAGTTCTGACACGGAAGCGCCTACGGGTACTAGTGTTTGTGACTCCGTCGACGAAGTATAAGTGCGTGAGCGATGCTAGCATCGCCAAAAACTCTTTGAGTTTCACACACTGAAAGTGTCTCACGCTTTGTACATTTTCACGGTAAAAAAAAATAATACATTTTTTTTTTGCCCAAGAAATGCTTTGCATGAGCGATGCTAGCATCGCCAATTTCAGAGTGTGAAACTCAAAGAGTTTTCGAAATGTTTTACATTTTCAGGATTTGCTCGAGCGCGGGCGCATCAATACAACAATGAGAATAGTTCATAATCTGTTCTCGTTGACACCAAGCTGTGATCATATGATTTTGCTGTAACTGCGTCAATTGTGACGGAGTTAACAAGAAGTCTTCGTTGCCATACACGTCAACGATTATTTTAACGGGGAAATACTGTTCTGGGGGCTGACTCTTTGAGTTTTCAAATGCGGTTTTTATTGCCTCGTAAAGAATTTGCTTATCATGAATATGAACTCGTGCGTGAATGTATTCACACATTATATACAACCGTTTTTTTTTAAATGCGTGAGAAACGCTAGCGTTTCCAACGATGCTAGCACGAGAAACTCTTCCAGAAATGCTTTGCATTTCAGGATTTCACCAGTAAGTTCACGGAGACAGTCTCGCCACGCAGGTCCAACAAATTTCCCCGTTGGTCGGTGAGTTTGAAATTTATCGTTGACAACCACACGGTATGACACCGCAGATAGACCACATTGATTGGTTCTTGCACAATCAGAAAACCAGGGGGGTCTTTTGGTGTGAACGTATACAGGATAAACCCCTGCGTCGCCGTAGTAGTGTCAGCGCTAGCGCTGCCAGCGCTGTAGCTACCGTCGATGACGTCACATACAAGATTGACCGCAATAACATCTGTGATATTTACGATCCCGGGTGAGATGTGTCTGCCGTCCGCGGTAGTGCTGTTGTCGTGCTTGAGAATAACCGGCTGCGGTAGTGTTCGCGCGTACGCGTCAGTGATATCTTCGAAAGATTCCTCGATGAGATCCTGGACTGATTTTCGTAGCGTGCGCGCGTTATATCCAGGAAGTGTAAAATCTGGAATATCCTTCACCGAAATACCAAATTGGGATGCAAAATTCGATCTTTTTTCGTTTCCGTAATCGCCCTTGAGATTCAGTAGATGTTGAACTAATTTTTGATTTATAATTTCCATCGCGGATGCGAGTTTGTTTAGTTTTTCTATGGCTGTGATAATTTTATCGCGAGAACTGCTTGCAGTTCCAGGACTTGTTAAATCAGAAATATAATCTTGAAAATATACTCGCAACAGTTTTAGCTGTTGGTCATGCGCTTGTTTGATCGGATTAAAAAAATGAACTTCAATATCTTCTGGCCGGTATTGACGGTATTCCCCGCCCGTGAAAGCTGCCTCTATTATATCTACGGGAATTCTAGGTGATGTTGAAAACCAGGCTTCTCCAGATATTAATTTATCTGCAAATAATAAATAATTGCCGTACACGAGGTCGTGTGGTTTTTCCTTATCGGTCATAAAATCCGATTTTTTAGGTTTTGGTGGACCCGGTTCGACCTCGGGTCGTTTTTGTGGCCATCCTAATACTGTTCGAAGAGAGCTGCTATAAATATCCACGGCGTATCCCGGTGTTGAGATTTCAATGACCGCAGACAGCGTTGGTTCGTGCGCGGTCAAAGATATTTTGGCTTCCTTGCCGGTGATTCGTTTTATTTGGCGTTGTATCTCATTGTTGATTTCTTCGATCTGATAACTCCCAGTGGGTAGCGTAATTGTATCCCAGTCAAGTTCACCCTGTTCCGAGTCCGCTTTGGTTTTCCACGAGAACACAAATGAATTATTCGGCTGCAGACCGCCAAATGATGCCGACCTGACATTGGGCCAGCTGTGATACACACTGAGCTTTGCTAACGCGATTTCACTCACTGGAATTGGAGTTCGAAAATTAATACCGAATTCTGGTGTCGTCGAGGACACTGAGATCATTGTGGTCCTTACCGGTGTTGTGTTTGTGACTATTTGTTGAAGAAGTTCCGCTGACATTATTTATTTGTTTAGTTTTCAAATAGTCATTGTACGCATCTGACATTAGTTTGAATTCAGAATCTGATATCAACGCAGCGTCGCTGGATTGCGCGTCTAACGATGATGATATCAGCGATGATAATTTCTGATATGCGGTCGTGGCTGTATTTAATTTTGTCGTGTAATCGTGTAATTTTGTGTTAGCACACGAGGATATTTTTTTTGCTATGATGCCGAAAACTCCTGCCGTGGTTGTGGTCGCACAAACAGAGATCGTGGCAGCGACTACTGCTGTTACCGGAGTGACCGCTGATAGTATTACTCCCGCGGATGCAACAACGGCAGATACTGAATAAACCATAATATCCAGCACTGTTATGCGTCTGCGGTATTTTTTTACTTTTTGGGATGTCGCGTCGATGACAGTTTTTAACTCAGATTGCCACTCACGGACTTGATTGTATCTATACGCGGATGCTTCCATTATTACTTTACCCGGTGACCAATTAAGGTGTTTCGGCGACAAATTCCAGACAATACCAGTAATTGACTGTGGCTAATCCTTCCGGATTTTCGGCTTCCAGCGTAAAAGTTTCTTCGGTTCTTTTGTTTATCACCACAGACGCAACTCGGGAAAACTTGCTAGTTAAATCATGTCTGGTAGATATCTTAAATTCTACAGCAGAGAGTACTGTCAGTCTGTATATTCCAGTAACATCTGCAGTATGTGTAATAGTCTTGTTTTGTTATGACCATGTTTCCCTTCCTGATTTTATCGTGTACACAATGTTTTTGGGGGTTACTCCGGCAGGAATTTTAATTAAATTAAATTTTTCCATTATCTGCGGAATTCCATTTACTACGTTATCTAATGTTTCCTTAATTTCGGTGAGTTTCATACTGACGGCATTAGGTTTCCCGAAGAACTCATCTACGGTGTTAAGAACGTTTCTGCGAAGTCTTCCAAACTGGGTCACATGAACATCATACTCAGCTCGTAACGTGGATAATTTGGTATCTATGACGCTGTCGGCTGTGTCCACATACTGTTTGTTTGCTGCATCGTCGTTCGAGGCTGGATCTCTGAGTACGGTTATTTTGTTTCCATTCATGCTGAGTTCTCCTGTCATCGTGTCACCGTCTTTTTTCACGCACTTGTCAACACCTTTATCAATACTGTCTTTGATGCTTGCGATTGATATATTCGAGTCCTTGATCCGGCCGCCATCACTAAATGCGACGAAGTTATCCTTGGTAGCTCCAAGAACTCTGCGAATTATATCATTCCACTTAATGTTGCTCGTTCTTAGTTTTCCTTGCCTGTCTTGAAAAATAGCAACTTCATCTGGGTCAACTCCAGCTATATTCAAAAGATTATCGACTTCATCTCGGGTCGCATATTTTGAGAGATCAGCATCTGTGCCTGGTTTGACTTTTCTTGTGAAAGGTCTTCCGTAAATATCTACCATTATTTGTTATTGCTGTTTTTCAAATGCGAGCATGAAAATGCTAAGCATTTCTCGATGCGGTATATTCATGCACTACTCGATGCGGAGACGTTGCTGGATTTCTTGAGATTGCATCAAGAACATTTAAAACCTCGTTCCCACAAATGGGCGGATCAACTAATGTTTGTGTTGGTAGCGTCGACTGCCACACTGGAACATTATAAAATCTGCTGTTGAGAGTGCGAGGCACTCCGCGGACATACCTGAGAAACTCAACTGGCGGTGCTAGCCCGTACGAATCAAAATAGATAATTCCACGTGGATCGATCGCGTAAGCAACCCAGTGAGTTCCAGGACCGTCTTTGTTGTCGAGATTGATAATGCCAGTTTCTGGATTATTTGGTCGTTGCGGTAATTGATCTCGCATGAATACTCCTCTGAAATGTTTTACACGCAATTTTTTAACAGCATCTAATAAATCAAAATTGCTCATTGGAGACTGCGTCTCACGAAGCGTTTTAAAACCCGTTTTGGGTACCATGATGCCGGAGTTCCTGGTAGTCTTAGCCCTGATCCGCGAGCGGATCTCCCCTTTTTTTTGTACCCGTGTCCGGTTGCTTTCTTTAGTGCCATTCCGGCCGCTGTTCCAACTGCACCGAGTGCTGCGGCTTTTGCTACGGCTGGTGCTGCCGCGGCAATCAACGCCGGTATTGCTGCGAGAAGAGGAAATATTCCACCGGTTTTAGTCATGTCCTTGATAGCTGCAGCAGAGAAATTAAGTCGGACACCGGTTTTTGCTGTTAGTGCCTTATTAAAATGTTTAATCTGAGTATTAGTCAACGACAGCTTGTCTGGACCACCAACAAGTTGATCTCGTTTTAGTGTTATTGATGTCCCGCACGTGCTTGCGTTCTTTGATTGCAATTTCTTCGTTTGACCGGAAGTCAAGGTGACATTAACATGATTGTATGACATTATATTTCAAAGACTGAATTTAATTAGGTTACATATTCTCGACTGGAGCGTCAATGACTCTCATTCGTCCGCCAACACCTTCAAGCAGCATTGCTTTATCGGAGAGTATAACCGCGACAACTCTGTAGGGAGGAACAGCAGCACTTATACGAGCTCGGAAATGTAGGTCGACAACAGATTGTTTAACCAGATCAAGATGTTCCAGCGAAAAGTAATAAATGGGATACAATCCCACAAAATCTCGCTGTGATATTTGCAGGCCAGTGTCCACATTAAGGTCGCGCCCCATAAATGACATCAGACGATGATACGCGCGTGCGACACGACGACGTTCAAAATCTATTAATATATCCTCAGATGGCTCCTGATGCCCATTTATTCTCAACGAAACTTCAGAAACTCCAAATGTATCAAATACCATTGGATTTCTTGTCTGGTCACCTATTCTAGCACGGTCTTGAAATGCAATGAAAATATGTCGTGGTGCTGATACTCCTTGTTGCGATGATATATGCCATGTAAACAACCCGTTATGATCACCCTGAATAGCGTCTGTGGTTGTTGTTTTCCAGGATAGCAGTGATTTACCACCCGTGTCCATAAAAGACAACAGTCGTTGTTCTTCGGTGATTGACGGAGACAACACTGGCATCCACAAACACAGTTTAGTTAGTACTATTTGACCAGCGTCAACGGCAGCATCTCGCCAGATAGCGTCATTATCATCAGGTTTTCGCACAAGTACAACTGTGTGTTTGGCACCGAATATGACCTTTTGAACATCTCTGCAGAATCCAAAGATGTGAGACAATGGAATCACACTTGAGAACTCTTCATTTAAACTTAACATCGATCTACGTGTTGCAAAACCTAAATTAAAATTTTCGTTCATCGATGCAACTGCGTCACCACCGGCATTCATTGTTGCACTCCTGTTATCGGGGCTGTCGGTTATATCCTTTGCAAACATCATTGATGGTCCGGCTGATCTAGTGTAATCATCCGAGTATCTCGCCAACCCGAGAATTGTTGTGGCAACGTCGACGTTATCATGAATTGTTTCAAGTTCCTTTCCATCTATCATATAAATAGCGGATTTAAATAATGCCATGATGCCGTTGTTAACAAATCCAACTCGATCGTTGACTCCGTAGGCGGTGTTATCATTCTTTAAAAAATTACCTTCAACTTCGATGAAGGCCTCAGCGGGCAAGAAGTATCTACTTGTATCCTGGACCTGTAGTTCAATTCTTCCCCGTTGGTTAGGATTACGTGCTTCATAAGAATAATATTGAAAATCACGTACAGAATCATCCCTAAGTACTGGTTTGGACATATCAAATGCATCATTGGATTTTCGCACAAACATTATTATTATTTGTGATGGTCTAATTAAAATGTTATTGTCACCGGAAACCACTACCAGCTATCAAATTAGCAGTTACACTATCTTGCAACGCTTTGGAGGTAATTCCCGCTGTTGCGATCTCAGCTAATTTCTGATTTACGGCCTTATTTACTACGCTACTAACATTTGCCGGCATAACTTCAGTGGATGGTAGTTTTACTGGCGCGGACTTCTTGACTGGGGTTTTTTTTTGTATCAGCTGTGCTAGTCGATCCTTGATTGATTGAAATGCTTTTCCGGCAAGACTACCAACAGTGCCAATGGCCTTATCCTTGACAACATCAGCGGCTTTCATCGCGAATTGTTTTGCTAACGGTCCAGCTTTCGGAGCGATTCTTGTGACTAAATCCCTAACAACATCACCGACTCCATCTCCGTAAACAACCTCGTATACTGGTAATCGTGAGTTTACTACTCTGACACTTTTTGGTCTGCGAAAAGAATCGTGTAGTATCATTTTATTTAATTATTGTTTCTCTAACTAAATTTACTAGTCGCTGTGGTAACCATCCGTGAGTTCATCAATGAGCCCCCGGTAGATGCTGATATCCATAATGCCACGCTGAAATAGTCGCTGACAGATATCTGCGGCTTCGTTTATTATTTCCGGAGAGTTGTTTCCGGCACGTCTTCCTCCGATGAGAACTTCTAGTCTGGACACATCGTTGACGACGCTATCAGGACAGATGTGGTCGTATCCGCTGCCTGTTTTCTCTTTTTCTTGTTGTTCTAATTCAGCAATTTTTTTTTCTATTGCTTTAATTTCTCTTTTATTTTCATTATATGCAGTAATTGCGGCTTTGTGCTCAGCCTTATTTTTCGGATTTCTTTTGTCCAGTCTCTCTGTTTTTTGTTTATTTATTAAAAGATCGAACTGTTCCCCCATCAGTTTATCTTTTTGCATGATTAATTCTCCTATTGCTGCGTCGAGAGACGACGACTGAGTTTGCGGCGGCGACAAAACAGAAGTGGTAAAATCATCATCATCATCGGGAGCACTAGCGCCCATTTGTTCAGGCGATAAAAATTCAGACACTGGATCGGACAGTGTCATTTGCTGTTCTAGAGCTTGTGTTTTCTTCGCCGGTATTTTTGCCTGCTTTTTCATTTCCCTTTCCTGTATTTTTGCCTGCTTTTCCTCTTCCTTTGCCTTCCTTCGTTGGTCTCTTAGTTCCTTATTAACCCCAATTACGCCAGTTTTTATAAAATTATAGGTATCATCAGTGCTAGCTATTCGAGGAATGTCTCGGTTTACTTTGTAAACATAATCCCGCCACTCACCCTGGGTCATACCCGAGGCAGCTCCTGGTTTTAGAAAATCTTGCCGGTTAGGATAATTTAAGACAATCCAAGTAGAAAATTCCCTAAGCTCATCTACGCTAGTAAGCGGAATATTTCTTATTTCAGTAATACCATCTTCGGTAAATTTATCAATAAATGTTTTCTTAGCAACTGTCACTACTCCGGCGGCACCTGGATCAACTGCGGCCCCTGCATCTGCCTGTTGCTGTTTAAGTTCTTCTATTGCTTGAAGTAACCCTTGTTTTGTTTTGGTAGGGTCGGCAGGATCAGGTTTTCCTACAATTGCAGTTTTAATTTCACCAGTAGCTGCTGTAATAGGCTTAAATAATTCCTCCGCAGATGTTGCAAACTCAACTCGCGCTTCTTGTCTTGCTTTTAATTTTTCTTTGACGGAATCACGAACCGGAAGAAATTTTTTAATCGCGGCTAGTCGTTGTCGTGCCAATCTAGTTGTGAGTGCTTCTCCGATATTTGCCATTATTTATTTGTTTACGATTTAATTCCGTTAACATGAAAATGTTTCCTTGGAAATCTTCGTCTTCCCAGAGCAGCAGGGGGGGGGGGGGGCGCAAACTACACCTGATTTTTCGATGATACCTCACCGTGGAAATTATGTCGGATACGAGTCGGATTTATTGAAGTAACTCGCGTTATATCAGCGGAAATACAAAGCATTTTCAAGGACATTTTTTTTGGTCTCGTTTTCTGAATAAAAGTGTTATTTCATGGAAATAACGCTTCTATCGGGAATAGTTTCAGTGGATGGGGTGTCTCGGAAAAGTAGCTTGTAGGATTCGCCCCCCCTGCTGCTCACCTCAACCTGGGACATTATTTTTAGAAAACAAAGTTAGATTCAAAACAGCCGATGTGGACACAGTCTACGAAGTAGGTGTTATTAAATCACTGAATTGGCAAAATTTGACATCAGTCTGAAATCATTCATATGTATGAAATGATTGCAAATATGTATGAAATAATTGCAAATATTTTGCAAATTATTGAGCATTAAAGCACCAGTTGAAGATGGATGCTCTGTTGACCTGTTTATCACACTGAATGACAGTTTATCAAGCTTTAAAGTATTTTCTGGATATCTTATACCATTTAAAATGGCCGGGAAAGATCAGTATTTAATGCATATTTTCTTGGATCATGCGAAGTGTCTAGATTACAGGAACATGAATCTATGGGAACAAATTAAACAAGACAAGTAGAGAAAAAAATATTAAGAAATGCAGGATTGGTCAACTGAACGATCTGCTTTGACATTACACGAGCACACAAAACTATTTCGAGTCAAAAGGGTATATGTCACTCAAAAGAATGACCCGTGGCAAGCAGACATCTTTGGCATGCAAACATAACAAACATACCACGAATCTAACAGTGGTTAATACATTTTGGAAATATGCATGGGCTAGAAGATACAAAAGTGCATCGAATGAAGGAATATAAAAAGGTTATGGCATACACGGCACAATAAAATCTTCAAAGACAAAAACCTAACAGTAACCCATTGTATGAAAGAAATGACCTCTGCTAATACAGGACCGGGGATGTATTGGATAAGGACAGCACTGAGTATTTTTGAACGTATTTCTACAAAACTTACATCTCTTTTGGAAAGGTTTAACAGATCAGTCATAGCCAGAATGTTGATTTAAGAAGAGGTTTTGAATCACGACGTAAAAACCAGCACACGTTTCATCGTGTGCTAATATACAGATCTTGAATTTATAGTTTATCATTTATTCAGTAGTAAATGAAATTTAGTTACTGACAAACGGAACGATTTGATGTACCAACATTTGTAAAATGCTACTAATTTCCTTGAGTAAACCTGATGAAGGAAAAGGACGACCAAACTACATGTACTATTTATACGAAATGCACGGATTACGCAAAGCAAGCGAGATTATTATGGTATTATGGTAAAGAAGCACAACAAACAGATTAAAAGTCCAGTTTGGAGAAAAAAACAGTAACTAGAGGAACGACGTATATACACAAGATTAGCCAATTCCACACTAATTTGTATATTAACTTATGGACTTTATAGTCATGATACTATCTAATTCAGCACGAAAACTTCTATCAGAATATTAGAGATCTCTTCCTGATGACGCTACTTTTCAAACCAAATAGCATTAACAAAGATTTGAAACAAAACATTACGATTTGCAACACTTCAAAATTCCATTATGCATGACTGGAGATACAAGGACAAAAAGACAAACAAACAAACATATACTTGATCAATAGTTGGCCAGTAGAACATACAACTGTACATCATGGTGTTGGGTAACCTACATCATGGTGTTGGGTAACAATTTACAATTGTAAATAGATTTATGGGCAGGTAATGTGGATTACTGGGGAACATTTCCAGCTGACGAAATTAATGCTATGACGGGCAAATGAGAGATCTTCTTTCTGCATGCTATTAAATGCCTGCAAAGTTAGGGTAGAACTAGATTAAATCTAAGTATCAGATCATATGTAATTGGTATCTTGAGTGCTCACGTTTAAAATAGTACATCTATTACACAGTCCGTTGCGACAGTATTAATGATAAAACGTTGCTGGAACCATTACGTTTAGGACAACTAGGTTAAGACAAGCACGAAAACATGACGGTACAATTTAAAAAAAGAAATGCATAACAGGTTCAAACGTAAGATTGGACAATACTGTTGGAGGTTGTACGATTGTAACTGATCTTTAAATCAGATATTCCCTTTCAATGATTCAAAGCAATTTACTTTCCGTAGATTCTTCCTTCTCTAATGTGCCAAAATACCTATTTATTCTATCCTGAAATTTTAAAGTTATGGTTGACGTAGAACTAGTTGGAAGGTGGATTCAGTTGAAACAGTTGCAGTTTCCCCAAGGATCCAACGTTTGTTTAAAATATTTTAGCGTAACAAAATAATCATACTGTGTCGAATAGGAAGTTAAAGTGTCTTCAGCGTTTAACTGATTAAAAAAATTCTGACGCCACTCTTATTTTCTAAATATTGGCAATTTCTACTTCTGTAATAGATATTGGTCCTGCGGGTTGTCTCCATTAAACTCAATGATAACGTATAATTTTCAGTACGATTTTGGTGGGTGAGTAGGTTAGGAAGTGGCCGAGTGGCCTAAGGCGTTCGAATTAAAGATCATTCACATTTCACATCTGT
Organism: Sinohyriopsis cumingii; assembly: GCA_028554795.2. Taxonomy (NCBI): domain Eukaryota; kingdom Metazoa; phylum Mollusca; class Bivalvia; order Unionida; family Unionidae; genus Sinohyriopsis; species Sinohyriopsis cumingii. Next base: position 18,531,894 of record CM068832.1, on the reverse strand, counting down.
CCGAGAAGGTTCAAGTCTCTGTCTGATCAACGTGGGTATGTGGCAAATCCTGACGTGTAGCTTCCCGTTGGTGGGTGGTTCGAGCCTCGGACTTCCCGGGTTCTCACTCCACCAAATATGTGGCTGCCATGGCGCTAAACCCAACAAAACTACGATTTTAAGTTATCCGTAGATATATAGGATTACCGTATCTATCTATGGTCCTTACATATTATCCTCACTGCTATAAATATAAATATTGTGCAAATATTTTACTGCCGAGTATGATCTTGAATTGTAACCATACTATCTCTCAAAAATGACTTCATTGTTTGTTTTAGTATTTAGTCTAGGGTTACCACTTACGTTATATTAATATCCAAAACCACTACCAAAATTTATAAGATCATCAATTCATGATTGAATTGTTTAATTATTTTCTCATTTCATATTTAATAGAGTTTCACGTTTTGCATGGCAAACTCTACACCACCATCAGCCATATTTTGATCATTGAAAAATGAATATAAGAAACAGCCGTATCTGGACTTTAAGAGGTCAAGTAAGCACGGGATAAAGCTATTGCAAATGGAACAATACAAAGAGATTTGTCGGTCCTGAAACGTTCTGGAAAAGGTGGATGAGAGAAAAGTCAACAAGATCTATACGATACTTGTCAATGCCATGGCCCCAATCGTTTCCAAATCATTGTATGATTTTGTTTTGTAATATTATGTCACTGATAAGCAAAATTATTCCTATAAATAACCTGAAAAGTTTAAAAATGACTTCAAAGATTACATGCAAAGTTGTCAGATATTTTATCGGAGTTTTTATTTTTTAAGTTAGGTTTACCTCTATTTATGTTATGTGCTAGTTTGATAGTATTTAATAATGTGGATTTCAACAAGTCAACAATGAAATACTTGTCTTGGAAATGGGTGGCTTTGTGATACTTTATTTATTTACACACCTGAATACATTTTATCCATTTATATATTTGATAAACACTTATGTATCAGTATCGTAAGGTTACCATGTAAAGAAGTTATGATTAACACCGCTCGCGGGTTAAATTCATCCATAGTGGGTTAAGTACATCCATATTGTGTCCAATACATCCATATTGTTTTTAGGAAAATCCACGTGGAAGTGCCTTTTGTTTCAAACCTCACCTGTAATACAAATCATGTGAGTTATGTCATTAGCAATTATCAAAAGGTCACACTGACATCGGTAACATGTATCAAACCGATCTTTAACCGGCCAACTGCTGCGAGTAAGTTTGATTAGACACGATAGGTAACACTTTCTTTGGCCAAGATAATGCTTAAGGATGAGTCTATTCAATCACTGTCCGTGGGTTTTTTAGCACTTGGACGGCCGCAAATCCTGTACTCTTACAGATATTACAATTACATTGCAATATTTAGTCCCTATGTATTCAACATGCTTCAAATAACAGTGCCATGTTTGTTCGAGAACATTCGAGACAGAGATTGACATTGATACAAGATGGAAGTGATGGATATATATATATATATATATATATATATATATATATATATATATATATATATATATATATATATATATATTGTGGCGAGATCGTATAATATGAAACTTGCAGAAGAGTGCATATTGCGACGAAATGAACATGACCTCCGCGTTCTCTCTCAGTTCCTGAAAACTTTCCCACGGGCTAGCACCTTGCACAGCTAGGACTGCTGAAGCAGAATAACAGCTTTTCGTTCACACCGAATAAGTAGATCCCATAATAAAATGCTTATTTGTGTGTTGCAGTTGTTTCAGCGAATGTATAAAACGTTTTCATGTGTTCATATGGGTAAAGTCTTTCCTCAAACTTTAGGTTCATCGGTACCGTTATGTTTCAATGTTTCGATAAATTTGGCATGAGTTAAATTTTGAGACATTTGTTCTAATGATTTCTCCGATGAGACTGAAGCTATCTACAGATCTAGTCTTTTTTGTAACTGTTATTTCATTGCTTTCCTCATGACAATATTTACTACACATCTTTGCTGAAAGAAATGTATTTATTGTAGTAGTTAGATATGATATTCATCTCTTCGTCTGGATCATTATTACACGCATCTTAATGAACAGATGACTATGATAATTTGACAAAGTATGGATGAATTGTGGAATGCGTATAGGTATATGAAAGTCCAAGTGCACTCTCTATGATCTGAACAGCTGTAATAGTTTGGTAAGTGATCCTGGTCTCCGACATTGTTATTTAATATATTACTGTCACACACACGAAATGTACATGTTTATTTTGTCTCACTTCTTACATGAATACCGTAGGGTTTTATTTTTCTGCTCCAAGTATGTATTCTAATTATCTAACCCTGTCAGGTATAAAGCACGTGTATGCAAATAGCAACGTTCTGAGTATTGGAGTTTCTCATTTGTGAATTGAATTGATGTATATACAGAAACCTGATGGTTCATGTTTAGCTGCTTCACCGTCTAGCATCTATTGGTTTCATTTGCAGTATTATTAAATTTTGCAGCGAGTAGCTTTTACTCTTGGAATTTCTAAATGTTACAATTGAGCCTTTTGCAAGCATGATGTGTATCAATTTGTCCTCATTGTAACGTTATCTTTTGTAATCTGATATTGTTTCTGGTGCATTGTGACAAAGCAAGCATTTTTATAAATGTACTTATTTCCAGCATGCTTGCTTATTTGCTAACATGGACAGCCAACATAGTGATATTCTTTCCTTCCTTCAAATCTAATCAAGCTATCGAAATGATACTCCTTTGCTTTTTCTGTCATTTCTTCCATATTTCTTTCATATTTACGAATATATCATATTCATCCTGAATATTTTGATCCATTATGATGTTATAGAACATAAGTCAAAGAAATGATTATATCTAACCAAACTATAGTTTGATGATCCATATGCATGCATGTTCAGTGTATATATTACATATTCAACTCCCACCCACCCCAAAATTGTAAACAATTTATATATATATATATATATATATATATATATATATATATATATATATATATATATATATATATATATATATAGTTAAGCTTTGTTTTTCACCATTCAGGTAAATCATTATAAGTATTTCTTTTGACTGGTTGATACCTGTCTACGTATAGTGTTAAATATACAATGCTATCAAACATCCACCTCGTGCTTTCGCTTATTTTTGTCCTGACTTTGTACATAAGAGGTAAAACAAGAATTCAGCAGCATAATCCATTTGACATGTGTTCAGCAAATTATATTTATAGAACCTTCACAATCCTTTTTTGGCTGTTTCATAGGTGTGATAGCCAAGTCAAGCGGAAGTTGTACATCATGAAATGGTGAAATTTTATTGTTATTAGTTTCTTTACTTATGGTTTAGCGACATTAAAGACTTCACAGAAGTAATATTGTTTTACCACCATAAAGAGAGCACTCGTATATATTTATCTTGTTCTATTTTATTTATTCATTTACCTAATTGTTTTTCTTAACAATGTAATGGTATTAAAAGAGGCGTTACGTTTCTAACATGTTTCGGATAGATTGTTTAAGTAGAGAGGCCGTCATCATTGAATCAATTCACGAGCAAAATTTCAATATATTTATACGACCAGTAATTCTTTAAATGCGCGTACACAAACCTATTCATTAATTGGGTAGTGCATACAAAAATCCCCACTTACTACCACACAGGTGGATATATAAATTCTTTTTCATTGTCAACTTGAATTCGGACTGTTGTGTTGCTTGTCTCAAGAACCGTTCAAGAACCATTCAACTTCATTCCTAAGCACTCGATGGTGCATTTTGCCTTTTTCTTTGCTTATCATTTATGTAACGAGGATCCTTAGAGAAATACAGCTCCTACCTATTGTAGTTCAGACAACTAAATTGTTTCAAAGTCATTAGTAGCAAGTTTAATTTGTCTTTCTAGTGTTATGCATATCTATATTTTTTGTAAGTAGTGATACATGATTGCATCTGATTTTCGAAATCCTTATTTATGGCTATAAATTATCGAATATCTTAAGTTAGGTTAGATTTTTCATACGTGTATTAGGGTCTGATAAGAGTATAACATTAAATGTGATATATAAACAGATGCTTAAGAATGTGTTGACATTATTAATAATAATCGTAATAATAAGACTTAATGGACTTAGGATTAATTCCTCATTAACTGATGGGGTTTGTCTGTTATAAAAAAAATCAGCAACTTCCCATTGTTTGGGCTATGTCACATGAATGGGAACGTTCGTAATAAATTGAGTAGTAAGATCTGTAACGTGGGGGTATTTTGTTAAATCTGGTCATACTAGAATATGTACATAAGGAACTAACTGAACACTCAGATTCATTCCTGTTTTGGAGTCATTCTCATTTCTTGTGTTTCTGTTAAGTCTGCAGACGCGTTTTATGTTGTGCTTAGATATCATTCGAGAGGAAAAATATTTGTTTGGACTGTTCAGTGGAAATAAGAAGTTTTCGTTGTGTGGAATACAATATTATTCTGGAACAATTGTGAATTATTCATAAGAGTTCTTGATGACGACATTATGACAACGTCAAGATTCTTGGTCGACCAGTACATTGTTAGTTTAGATATTTATACGGAACGTTTCATTCGTTTGGGTTTTCATAGAACGTTATCAGGATTATTGTGGATTCATTTCATAATACTGTACGTTCCTCTCACAGTTTCATTCATAACTTTGATAATTATTTTGTTTGTTAAGGTTTACAAAACTTGTTGGTTTCGCTTTTTCTGTTACTTAGTTTATAGCTATAGAACCCTGACACTAGTTTGGTTTGAAATGTATCGTATATTTTTTATATGTATGAGTATTTTTAGATATTAAGGTGATAATGAATTTATATGCAAAATACTTTTGTTAATATGCAAAATATGTTTCAAACATGAGTCACGATACACCAACCTTTTAAAAATCAAACGTAGATACGTCTGCACTATTGGCGTTAGTTCCTGTTACTGTAATTTCTTGTCTATGTGAAGAATTGTTTTCTCTGCCTGCATGTTTGTTCATGTATGCCTGAATGACCCATTATTCTGATTGCATACATGGTGAAAACCCTTTTGTCTTCCTCCGGTGATGCACGAGCCAACGAAGAAAGAGCAGTGAGAGAGAGAGAGAGAGAGAGAGAGAGAGAGAGAGCAATATAGAGTATGAATTAAATCTATGCGGATAAAGGATACTTTAATTAATTGGTCATTCATAAATCGGCCAGATCGTATGCTTCGATCTATTTACTCCAGGTACACGAATCTCTCGTTTTTTTTATAGACTCCATTAAAAACTGCTTCTTCTCTATTTTGGCCCATTCTTTCTATCCTGTTTTAAATGTATGCTTCATTTGCCAATATGAATTTTGTGAGCATGTTCGCTTAGAGCATACTGGTGTTCTCGATGCGAAGGACCAAGGCTTCGCGACCATCGGGTCTGTGATAAATGTGAGGGCTTTCGAGGGATCCTTCAACAGACTGAGAGGGGCGGACCATGCGTGGGCGCTTCTCTGACCATTGACTAGAGCGAGTGGAACCGGAGATACATCTTGGACGTCAAATGGGCGCCACGATAGTTATATATATATATATATATATATATATATATATATATATATATATATATATATAATCTGTTCCATGTTGTTATTTTCACTATTGCTATATGAGCAAATTTACATGCATTCCCATTTCAATATCGTTATATGAACGATACATTCAAATTTACATGCATTCCCATTTCAATATCGTTATATGAGCGATACATTCAAATTTACATGCATTCCCATTTCAATATCATTATTTGAACGATAAATTCATAATTACATGCATTCCCATTTCAATATCGTTATATGAGCGAAAGATTCATACATTTATACATATCCCTATATCCCTTGGTGCTTAATAAGACCTTGTTTATATTGGGGAGTAGATCATATACTTTTAGCTTGTTGATCGGTAATAGGACTTAATTCACGTTTGTTTGATAGTTCCATGTTAGGAACTTTACAATTTTCCTTATTTTTTTGCTTATAATTGTGTCAGATTTGTTAATATTTAATTTGCGTTTATAAATAAACATCTTATTAACGCAGTTGCTTTGGGTGTCTTCACTAATCCAGTCCGAACCCGGCTTCATCTTGTGACAAAGAGCATGGACTCGCAAAAAAGTGAATTCACTATTGCCATGGATACTCTTCAGTAAGTACACTCTAACACCTTATTCCTTCAACTTCTTTCTAGTAACGTGATGGATGTACCTGACGTAGGTAAAGCATCCAGTGATGTTAATGTGCTTGAATGAATAAAGAATGTACATATTGCTGGAGTCCCTTGTAACTCACATATTGTGGTATTTAGGAACAGGCACACACTCTCAAATATGTATAACCGTAGAGGATGCAATTCCTCAGAATGGCTACTTTTGCCATACATTTTGTATTTCACTTCCTTTCGTTCTTTCTCTCTCTTTGACACACACACACATATATATGTGTGTGTGTACTACATAGATTTCTGAGGGTATGTGCTAACTCTAGATTCGTCTTCATGTATGCTTTGTTAGATTCTAATGATTGCTTTTTTGGGGAGCTGGTCATGGAAATATATTGCTCTAACCGACTAATTAGCCAATCATTTAAATCATACGCCATAATGCAAGAGTTCGCGCGAGATTGTATTGTAACATAATAACTTCTCAAAATGGACCTCCAATAACTGTGTATGGTATTTACACGTAAAAGTACGCATCAGGTGACAACCGTTGTGTTTAGGTCCTTGGGATGGAGAAGCTTTGACCTCAAGCCGGATTTAAGCATAGCGTGTTTGATTCGGTCGACTGTGAGACTCCTTACTCCTTGCATGTTACAAGAAAGGTTTGGTGGCAATGGTACGATATTGTATAACTTAGTGATATTTATCTTGCTATTGTGTCTTAAAGCTAAAGTCATGTTGTTCGATACGGGAACTGTAGAGAAACTGCTTCCTGTAATTGGAATTCCATATTAGTAAAATATTATCATAAGGATGGATTTTATTTTAAAATAATAGAAATATATTAGTTTTATTTTTGTATCGGTTTAAGGGTGAAAAGATATAGTCCTTAATGAGTCAGTATTATTGTATTTGCACCGGTAGGATATACATTTGGGTTAAATGGAGTATGTTTGCATAGAGGGAGATAGAAGTGGCTTCCTATAAGTGAGCGAGGCGTTTAGCAGACACAGGTCAATTGAACCGAATTGTGATGATCTGAGTATTGCAGGTATAATAATGAAGCCATCAGCAGATCTTTAAAAGGCTTTGTAACTTTTCCATACCCTAGCATAGTTTTCGCTAAGCGCAAATTCGACATAGTTTCTATTACCTTTCGAAGCTAGAGCTTTGACAAAGACACTACATATGTGGGTATATTCCTGAACAATATTCATCAGCAACATCATTAATTAGACAACATTAGTCAACTTCTGTCGCAACAGATAAAGACTGAAGAGTGATTTTCTATAAATATATCGCCTGCTTATGACACATTGCGTGGAAGAATAAGAAACTTGTCGAGATTGAAAGTTTCTTTTAGAACCGCTACTCTGTATGGGAACAAGAACTTTGACGAATTGCTCTTTAGATGAATTCTCTGTCGGGTATGAACATTTTAGTTTAGCGACCATTACAGAGCGGACACGTCATGGAGAGAGATTATATTGTTATGGTCCGAACGCTAGTTGATGATATATTTGGTAAATTAATTACAGCAGTCCATCCTTGTTTTCTCATAATCGGGTTCGGTCGAGAGCAATCGAGGTCATTTATAAGAAAAAGAAGCCAAACTCAGATTTAACCTTTGAAGTTGACAGCTGAAAAACATTGTATGTCTTCTCTAGTGGAGAGAAAATAGATTATTAGGCAGAGAGTAGCGACGGTTCCGAAACATTTCTTGACCACATGACCTATTTTGAGCATTGTGCACTGACCAACAAGGGGTTGTTCTTGCTTGCATGCTTGCGGGAGGATATCCTTCAAGTCCTGACAGATCTTCAACGCCAGCACCGTCGAGATTGGAAGTTAAATGCGTCGTTTGAAGTTCTCTTAGCTACTCACAGCCAGAACAAACGATTACTTCAATGAAGAGGCGAAGCGCTTCCCGAGAAAGGGAAAACTTGTTTCGCTAGCATATCCTTTGGGCCATCTAATATTCGCGATAGACTAAAACATTATTTATGTTGCGGTTCAAGTTGAAGATCTCGTATTTGAGAGTTTGGTCAATCGCCAAAGCAGTTTTCATGAAGAAATCCCAATTGGGGTCTATTAGGAGGTTCTCTTGCTTGTTGATATCGACAAATGACCAAATCAGCTTGAAGTGAACGAGCTGGAAAGGTGCGATTGGCCTAAAATTACTGATCTTTGACTGCGCATGCTTACCATTACACGTGAAAATGTGTGGATAGGCATAAGAGTGTTGTGAGAAAGTAATTTAAGACGGCGTATTTTTCTATATTAGATTATTATGGGAGAGGTTACACACGTGTTTCTTCAAGCAAATTCTTAGCGCCAAATACTTGAATTCATTCATTATCTCAACAAAGACCTTAGACTTGGCACTTAAGGCGACATGCTACCGAACAGAAGTCCAAGTTTTAGGGTATTTTTTTATTGTATATTAATAAACTGGAGACTACCGAGTTTTGAGGCGGTGAAATGTAAAAACTGAAAGTCAGTTAATGATTATAAAGTCGATATCAGTGATGGATTCTTGGAACCCATACTCTTTGGATAGTGCCTGAAACTTATAGAATGCACGACCGTAAACTTACATGGATCATGCTTAGAATTAGACACGTGCTAATAATTTCAAAGAATAATTCAAACAAGCTCAGGCTGGACGGAGAAATCGTTTTTTATTAATGACTTACTATGGTATATAATGGCAAAATAAGATTGTCTCAAAATATTTTGAAGAAATTTATGGGGGTCTCTGACAGTAGTATTACGCTACCAAACATACTAAAAAATAAAAAAATTGTTCAGATAAATTGAGATCGTTGTACCGTTTGAATCAATCATGCAGATTTATCGAAGAGGCTCCAAAGATGTTATATTCGTTTTCAGAAATATAGTTTAAACACATTAATAAAATTGATTAAATCGCGAGTAACATTAGAAACAGAACTAAACAAACTTGGGCAGGCACACGAAGAGTGTAAGAACAAGAAGAATTTACATATTATGATGAAGGTACAAGTTGGGTCGCAAAAGAGGAATAAATCATCCACTGCATCTGAATCGTCTGAAATGTTTGATGATTTTAGTGAATGTTCCAGCTATAATGACTAGGATATCCAAGAGAAAATTAACAAACGTTTTTTTGGCATTAATATAAGAATGTCATTTGAACTCGCCAATCTTTAGTGGATATAGGAATTTGATTACAAAAGGGCAGAAGAGGAGTAGCGCAAGCACCGGAAATAATTTTCAGATCCTATTACTAAAAGGAAAACGGCAAACTATTGAGAATATTTACAAGCGTTTTGAGAAATTTGATGTTATTGGATACCAGTGCACAGAGTATGGTCGTACTCTATCTAGTTTGTGCGATATTTTGTCGTGATAGGTAATTTGAGCTCATTTGGGCAGATACTAAGTTGGAATATATTTTATTCGCATTTGCACATGAATGTGATGATTGCGAAATGAACGAGCCATTTTATATGAGAAAGCCTGATCTAAAATGTGGACTTATAAAGTCGCGTAATGGACTCTGTGAATCTCTCTGCGACTAACCTTTATATCTGTATGCCATCTTACGATGAGATCAAAGAGCGGCGACGGGTATCTATGCTCATCGAAGATACAGATACGTCTCAACATTGTTTCCAACAATTAGATAAACGCGTACGTATAACATATGCTCTTTAGTTAATGGTCCATGGGCTTATAACACATTCAGTGCATGATTATTAATAATATGGACTGATTATAGCGTGTCGAAAATGGAGTAAGTAAAAGTGCATGCTCGTGTCGACATATTATTTGAAGATGAACGTTTCGAAGTTGGTTACTAAGAAGTACCTTTCCAGATCCTGCATATATGTTCAGTTCGCCAGGTTGTGGTTTGTGGTCCAAGCACGCTGTTTGGATTTTGTTAACTTCCTGGTCATTCGATGCAAGTATTGTGGTATTGGAAAGCATCGCAAAATATTGATCTGTCTGCAAAAATAGCCTACACGTTTTTGTTTTTGATGCTGATTTCGGTTTAAATCAATTTTTCAGTGGATCATAAACTATACATTGTCTTCAGTATAACTAGTGGAGGAAGAACCCGGATATCCTTGATGATAACCGATGAGAATCACTGATCCACAGGAAACTACTGGCCAGCTTTCTCACATACCCACATTGGCCGAGGCCTAGACTGAAACACAAGCGGACAGAGAATGAGATGGCAGTAATCGGTAAAGGCGAGCGGTTTAGACCATTCAGCCACCAAGGGCCCCAAGGTGGGTTTTCACAAACACATTTTGCCTTCAGCATCATCAGGATCCGACAACGACGTAGTCTTTGTCATCCATTCACACATTAGTACTGCATGTATTTGTGGAGTAGAGTTCATATGATGGGTGGTCTCTTAATTTAAAGAAGGTGAAATACAAAAATAAAAGCGTATCTTCAAAGTAAACATAAAACCCAAGAACTCCAGAACCAAGCACACCATAAATAAAACAACACAGAAACACACAAACAAAACAAACACTGAACGCAGGCTGTTCACACATTCTACACAAAAAGTGTTACCTAGGAGGATGCAATATGATGCAAGTAGATTTGGAAACGTTTCAGGAGAAATGGAGGATCTAGACGGGGTAGGGGAACGAAGCTATCAAACTTGATGATATCGAAGCGAATACTTCAAGCTATATTTATGCATTACTTACCGTGTTGTACGCCGCTTAATATCGCCTAGTTTCTACTGATAAATAAAACAGAGATCGGCGAGATCATACTAAGCGTGACACGTGTGAGACGCTTTAGTGGGACAAAGAAAAATGTGACACGTCAATGAGGCGAAGGAAACTGAGGTACACTATTGAGAAAAAAGGATAGTGAGACATTGCAGGGAGATAAGTGAAAATGACAACATCAACAAATCAACGGAACATCTATGATTTATATGAGTTTGGGATCAACATTAAATGAACAATAACAATTTTAACTTTTGTTGATTAAATATTTTATTGTAGATATATGTACATTAATAAATGATATTTGCTTTGCGACACCCACGGCGCCCTATCTTTCTCAGACTTAACTTGAGGAAACAGAATAAAACAATTCACCTTAGGAGATCAACGACAAATTAATCGTAAATTGTGTTAAATTCGCTTGAATGATGAAGCAAAAATCTTGCATATGGGAAAATGAAGTGCACTAAATTTTCAAAAATGAGTGATGTTTATAAATATATATAAAGATGTGACATACTTATTTTTTTATTACAAAAATTCGTTGGTCTCTTTTAAAAAGGAGCCACCATTTACTAAAGGTGAACTTGGACATTTAATAGACAATGTCATGACAGATAAGAAAGCAATTAATCTTGTCTATAAATATAAAACAGAAAATAACGAATCGTCACATGAAGTATGGTAAGACATATTCAAAAAGCAGAATTTTAACTAGATGTTAATACACAAGATAACGTTTAAATGTACCCCGGATAAAACTAAGAACTCTCCAATATACATTTCTCATGCTTGTTGTAGTGACTAACAAATTGTAAAATAAATTACACATATATGTGCAATTTCAATGGAATGAACGAATTTGGGGAATGAATGTATGTATAAGGTTTCGTTGGAAAGCTCCAGGATTTTGTCAGAGAAAATAATATAGACTTAACTACTATTAATTAATTTGATGTTTTATTAATGTACAGAAAAATGAAAAATATCTGGTTAATTTTGAAGAACATTTGATTTATGTATGAAACTTTGCTACTTCCTCCCATTAAAGTTTTCACTCGAATAACAGACACAACATATAAGAACAAAACCATTCATATTCATTAAAATACATTAAAAAGGCTAGAAAAGAATTGGAAGCCTCCTAAAGCTACTTCCAGACCTTAAAGCAAAGAGAAATAGATTGGTCGCTAATGAAACGTTATTTAGGATTGATTCGCTTTGAATGCATGCATTTTGTTTCATTCTGAAAGTGTCTTGCTCGACTCTTCTTTGTGGCCCAAACTTCTAATTATCATGTTTATCAATGTGCCACCTGCAAACATACAAAATATGAAAGTTTTTGACAGTGTCAGTTCTACAGATGATGTGTAGAGATGGTCGTAAGATAAGTGGGATTCTAGATTGTTTTCTGGTCGTTTGCAACAAATTGAGAGTACGTTTTAAGAAATTTCGAATTGTAGCTCTTAACCATTATCACACAGTTGCAGGATGATGTAAAAATAGAACAGCTGCTGATGATTTAGTATTCCTTACACTCTTGTAAAATGAGCACGTTCTGTGTATTTGTGTGCACGTGTGTGTGATAAGTGAGAGCTCGAGATAGAGAGAAAATATATCTTACAGAGTACATTGGGTTGGCTTGTTCTTCAACTGCTGGTCTTTTAATATGGCACTGAAAGAAATGGTAATACATAAAATTTAAAGATGAGACGAACAAAGACTGCATGAATACTTTTTATCGTCAGTAATACAATCACAAACGAAATGCATCTACGTTGCTGACAAAATTCATAAACCATACGAATAGCCTAGACCAAAAAAAAAATAGATGAAAAAGCTGTGGAGGAGTTTGTTTTTATTCTACTAACTCTTCGTTTTCTCATCGTTTTTATCGTTGCTACAAAACAACAACAATCCCCCGCCCGGAAACCTTCCCCCCAAACAAAATACATCAGAATTGCTACTACCAGTCTAGTTATGTATGGATGTCTATATAGACCTATAACAGTGGTGGGCGTTATGTAAGCTGTGCGAGTCGGCAACTGACAGTTTATACCACAATAAATTCAGAAGAAAAACAACGTTAAACTCTTAAAATTGAAATTTCAATTATTCGTTATGTTATTTTGTTTGCATCATTAAAAACAGAAATCTTAATTGACCTTAGTAATACATGTTTGAGTTTTTCTGTTACGTAGCTATTTATAGCACATGGGATTGTCCTGCTTGATAGTAACAAGGTCATCATAATACCAGTCCTTCAACCAATGAAAGCCAAATTTATTCAATTATTTTTGTTTAAAACAAATTGTAAGAATGTTCTTTTTCTTTGACGTCTTCGTGTCTGCCTTCATTGGCAGTGTTTATCGTATGCTGTGCACATGACTCTATTTGTAGAAATGCGTATTTTTAGAACAGTGGCTCTGTTCATATAGAAATAAACGCAATCCATATTCATCACAAGGTAACATTCTGGCCAATGGAAATGTTACTTTCCTTTACCAGCCACTGTCATTGCAAGTATGTATGTATGTATGTATGCATGTATGGATGTATGTAAACACACACACACACACACACACACACACACATATATATATATATATATATATATATATATATATATATATATATATATATATATATATATATATATATATATATATATATATATATATATATATATATATATATATATAGTAGATGCTGCTGAACTACTGCTTCAATTATATTACTATGTGTATACGATAAGCAAACTTTACTTGCTTTATAGCTGCTACTTTATTTGCAATAAAACCTAAAGCAGAAATACTGGACAGAATAAAACAAAAGCGGGGTAACACTTGTTTCTGAGCAATGATAAAATACCTTCGTATGGGGAAAGAGGTCTGAAGCACTTATTTGACATGGGATAGAATCATACGAGTCATCTGCACCACCTGTTAATACATGGAAAAATATTATTATGATTAACATATTTTAAATTGGACTTTTAAACTTTTGTATATTGAAATTCGTCGATACAGTGAAGTTTAGATTCTATCTATTTATCTATATTTCTATCTATGGATCGATAAATATTGGGTCGAACGATGTACCCATAATTACATTTCCTAACAGTAAGCTTTAGAGCTATAAAGTGACTGGATGGTTATGTCACTAGGGTGCATACGCGCGCTTGAGTGTGTGAGTGTGTGTATGAGGACAAAAGCCCTCAAGATCATTTTGATATGTGTCACTTCAATTTGTAAGATACTTTTCAGTGATGTACTAAAAGTTTAACTTTAAATGCTTTTTCATAAAAGGAAAATTCTTAATTAATTTATTAGAACTAGTGTATCCTATCTATATTATTAACGTACGTCACCAGGAATGTTGTCTTGATTTGTTATCGCAATGAAACCCGCACAGATTAGAAACTTTGAAAAACGGATTTGTCTGCTCGTAGAAAATCTATATGTCTCAACAGTAGTGCGTGGAGAACGGATTATCGGAATTCTCAGCGAGTGAATCGCGCAATCACTTTGGCTTAGTATCCACGTATTGCACCATTTAAGAAAATGTCAGACATGCGTAAATGTAATCCACGGTATGCTATAGATGTTTCGATTTACTGCGACATAACTATATTAGAAATATACAAGTTCAGTGTACATGACAACAGACCATTATTGTCAGGAATATATGCCCTACCGTTTTTCTTAAAATTCATAAATCTCTGCCTTGCAGCTCATTCTCACCACAAGCACACACGCCCCCTCTCTCTTGCTCTCTCCTCTCATTCTCAAACCGAGTATGTTTAACTCTATAGCGAGAGAGAGAGAGAGAGAGAGAGAGAGAGAGAGAGAGAGAGAGAGAGAGAGAGAGAGAGAGGCTGAATGAGGGACAGAAGACAGAACGACATACATGCAGTAGAATTTTGAGAGTTTGAATAGTTGGTCCAAATATATGATTCGTGATTTCGAGCTTTCCTAGAATTATACTTCTAAGCAGCAATTTTAGAGGTGGAACCTATAATTTGTCTATTAAAATTATCATATTATCGATATTGCGTGCTAAATCTGAGGATAAAACCCATAAACTTTGCGAAATAAAAGCATACGTATGACAGAGGGCAGAAATTGA
The DNA here is from genome assembly GCA_028554795.2 of Sinohyriopsis cumingii. Taxonomy (NCBI): domain Eukaryota; kingdom Metazoa; phylum Mollusca; class Bivalvia; order Unionida; family Unionidae; genus Sinohyriopsis; species Sinohyriopsis cumingii. Next base: position 18,516,784 of record CM068832.1, on the reverse strand, counting down.
TTCGTAAATGACGCAAGGTTATAAGAATGACATCGTGGTACACTATATTTGTTGTTACTGTTTCATTATTGGGACAGGCAATGGTAATTGTATCTTTGTTTACATTTTCAATTCTTGCTACTTTTCAATTAGAAAATACAGAGAAGAAAACAAGAATATTGTGTTGAATTTTATTGTTAAAATATCGAAATAATTCTTTAAAGTATATCCTCATGTTAGAGACTGAATCTTCCTTTGTTAAAAATTTATGCTTAAATTATCGCCTTTAAGTTCAATATATCTATGTCATGCAGTTAAAAAAAATAGAGTTTAAAAGTACTGTAAATTGAATAACATTCTTGCTTTTAAGTGCTGCTATTCTTTGAAATGTAACCTGCTTAGAAGTAGAGTTTGTATTCAGTAAGTATAGTGTATGAATAAAGGGTCACTTACTGGTCTAAAACCTATGTTCTATTAGGGAAGTAAGGACACATCCATTTGCATACGACTGCAAATTAAATCATTTCTTATATCCCATACTTGAAACATTCATAGCTAAAGTGTAAATCAACATCTCAGCAATGCAGACAGACTGATGAGATAACTGCACAGTATATATCTGGGCCTAGTTCCGGTTACAAAAACACATGGGGATTTTCAGACATTGTACAATATGTTTCATAAAACACATAATGTTTAATTCCTATTTTTAAAAGTAAATTTTGCAAAATTTGAAACTAATGTGTGACTAGAGGGAAATATGCAACAAATGCAAAACTACATAAGTGTTTTATTCCGAGTCGAGGAAGGAACTCGTTTGATACGGGGCAGGAACATTCGTCCGGCCTGACGGCCTCGATATATTTCTGCGCCGGATCAAACTCGTTCTTTCTGCCCTTTCGGATCAAAGTACATATGCAGTTTTGTTTATATATATTTATGATCCTTTAATTACATGTTTGACATGTGTCATATATGCCAACGCGGTGCTAAATGTGGTGCAATATATTAAAGCCAAATCAGTATAAACAATTTTGATTCTGACCAATAGAATATCAGTATTTATTGTCAGCACAATGCCCTTAACTGTATCAGCCATAGTGTAGACTTAATGACCCGATTTTAATTACAGCTTTAAAATTGTTACTATGCACATAACAAATTCCTCTACTATATTGTCTTGACCATTTCATTTTTAATTTGGGATGGAGGTGGGTGTTGCTCCGTGATTTTATTTTGAGCCAATATATTTTCTTTTCTTTTATCTTAAGATAATTCATATTTTATTGCGAATAATATTGTCACGTTATAAGTAAGGAACAATAGCCAGATTGAAACATGTATATGCTAGACCCTGAGGCTAATTAGTCGCTTCATAAATGTTGCGAGTGTAAGCCGACATTAAAAGGACGGGTGGGAAGCCAGTTGTATATTACATGGCCATATGAACTTGTTACTGGTGCCTTAATCTGCTGAGTGAGATTCACATGTAAGTGGCATGAATTGCTGTTGTTGGCTCAAAGGAGTATCAAGTGGGGGTCGTAAATCCACCCTTGACAGACTGCTCGGGAGAGGTAAATGTCTGCTAATTATGTAGACCATGGGTGAATCGACATCCACTAGGAATAAGCAAGGCGTGGCCACCATTGGAATCGCAAGTTTAAATCTAGTGTCTTGAAACTAAACGTCAGTAGTCGCTAAACCATCTTGCGAGAATTATATAAGGAAGTTATAAGCTACTCCGATGACATTCGAAATTGGCGGGATACATTGATATTTTGGGAATTACAAAGGAGCTTCGGAAAGGAAGCTTTAAGGAACCGGAGGAGCTGTAGGAGACAGAGAAGGGAAATACCATGGTACAGTTGTTCCCGAGTCTCTGGGACACAAGAAAAGGAGAGAACGGAAGTGGAGGAAGTGGAAAGGTGAAGAACGTGGTTGTTGGACTGAATGGGTACTGGATGCCAGTCAAGAAATACTACAGATGAGTAGAAACACAGCACAGGAGGAAAATCTATCAAGCTAAGTCAGATGATGAAATAGGCCGTCACTTGATCGAAAGAAGGACGACTGATAGGGTTTTGAATATTGAATTTCATTTGAGGAAGGACTATCTGTAATTGAATGGCATTCAATTTGTTGTTTATTTGAATTTCACCTTTTGTGTTTTCAGTAATTTAACTGTTGGCATCGCTGACTTGGGACTGGGAACTTTGCATCTCTATCACTACTTCAATTTCTAACAAAAACGAGCCAGGGTGGGTCTAATGTAATAATTAAAGATAATACTGGGAGCATCCTACCCCAACCTACGGTATCATGGACATATTATGGCGCTATTTTGCTATAAATCAGGGCAAAACATTTTCCAGCTATTGACACACATAATTTAAACAAAAAAGTGTCAAGCCCCTGCCCCAGTACATTGAATTGTTGGTTCCTAATATAATTGCTGTATACATTGGTAAGTATCGCGGTACGTCATCAAATATCGCGGTATAATTCGGTGCAGAATGTTTCGCGGTACCAAGCACTAACATTTTTCCAACCATTCATTTTTCCATCCACCCATCCATCTAGCATGGTTAAAGTGCTTCATACAGAAAGAATACATGAAAAAAAGAATACATCATGAAGAGCATTTGCCTGATAAAGCCTGTCCAGGATGCCTATTTGTCCTCTCTCCACGCAAACTATTCGCATGGAAATTACTTCATTCGAAAGAATACAATTTCCCGCAATGGTAGCAAATGGAAAAAAAGAAAATATAATATATATAACAACATTTTCAAGATAAAAATGTAGTTACATTCTTCAACAATGTACTTTAAAACTATTTTATGGCATAGTACATAAGGCATCCGTTAACATTGTTAAAAATTAATATAAAGTCCGATAAAAGTTTAACATTTTTAAGTTGGAAATGAATGTGGCTTTTCAAGATACTTATTTTATCTCTTTCAAAGACGATAACTTGTCTTTGTCGAAATGTCTTTGGTAAACAATTTTCTTACATGATAAAACTCAAGGTAGTATATAATGAATTACACATATATTTGTTGCTAACGTCATAACTGCGAAACTTTAAAAAAAATAATCTAAGTATCTTTGTCAAAGAGTTTCACAAAGTTTTACGTAATGTAAGACACAATTTTAAAGTCTGGATAGCCCAATTGTCATTTCACTTCGCGTACAATATGTTTTTTTTTCATGTTTCTGTAACCAGCTTGTTGTATGCACGACAATATGAATCCCATGTACATATTATGAGAACCCAAATTGAATGAAATTAGATACCACGTTGTCTGATATATATATATATATATATATAAATCATAGACATGTTGGAGATGTATGGTCTAGTTTGAGCTTAAGTTGTCATGCAATGATAATATATCACGAGAAAACTATATTCCATTATCTTAGTTAAACAGGTATATACAGACTACAGCAGCATTATCAAATTAAATACATCTTCAAGAAAACATTACTCAAGTGTAGAATCATATCCTTAGGTAAATAGCTATAAGGAAACAAATCTTAGAAGGAGTATCACATCCATGGTTAGCTATTGCATGAAATAAAAATCTTAATAAGAAATTATACCCATATATAGCTATTCAAGGGGACAAAAAGAAGCAGCAGCATAGTGATATTGAGCAACCGTTGCAACGATTCAATCGATATCTCATAGTAGGAAGACAGGTTTAAAATGTCTTTAGAAACTCCAAAGAGTGACGGGATAATTACCTTAAAATGTGAGTAGTGAATGGGGCCACCATAGGGACAATGGGAATTAGCATTACAGACCCCCCCGGGCCACTATAGGGACTATGTAAATTTAACATGGAGAAAAACCCTAGGCCACTATAGGGACAATGGAATTTAACATGGGAATAGAGTTTGGGCTTGTTTAGGGACAAGGGGAATTTAATATGGGAATAGAGTTTGGGCTTGTTTAGGGACAAGGGGAATTTAACATGGGAATAGATTTTGGGCTTGTTTAGGGACAAGGGGAATTTAACAAAGGAGAAAAAAAAAACTACTTTAGGGACAAGGGGAATTGAACATGGGATTCTTTTCAAAAATTTTTTTTTTTAAAAAAAGGGGTAGGCAATGGAAAGTCATTCTCTTTTCGAGACCTATGAGTGGCCCTGAAAAGGGCCTTTGGATTTATGTTAATGTATCCATTAACATAAAGGGTACCGCATTGGTCTTCTTCTTGTCCTTAGGCTGCGCCTCACTGTAGGATCGTAAATCAGCACTCTTTTGAGGCATCCTTGTCTTTCTACGTAGATCCTACGTATCCACAGACTGGTGTCTGTCCTGTGGACAACGGTCCACTTGGATCGGACATACATTAGCATGTCCGTCCTAAACATCATTGAAGACACAAGGGTGGATGATTCAACTGGTCCACATTTGAGGCGACGAGAACAGGTGAACCAATGCAGTGAACTGCGCTTATTTATAGGTAGAGGAAGGATTGAAACGGATTGAGTTTGTTGACCAATCCAAACACGCGTTACAAAATTCAGTCAGCCCGCATCCAATCCGAAGAGAGCAGTCTGTGACGTCACGTGGTCTATATAGATTCGCTAGCGCCTGTGTGCAGTCAATCTATGCGACAGTGATTCAACATGACGGAAACTCAGAAACGATCCATTGGGGTGCATCAGCAGTGGAGACCGCCCAAGGGAACCCGGACTTACTTTCAGAAGAGGTAAATTGGGATTTTGTGGATTTTCTTACCTCGCAAGAATTTGTTCCGGAACCTTCGTTACCTTCTTCATTACCGCAAGTGGAGAATTTTAGACAGAGACAGAAAGAAGAATTGGAGAAATTTATACAACGACAAAAGGACGCGGAACAAGCTTTTCTCCTACAGCAACAGCAGCAAGAAGAAGAGGTAAGATAAAAAGCAACAAGAAGAAGAAGCAGCAGCAAAGAAACAAGAGGGTGAAAATCAAACGGTCACGGTACTGTTAGACATTTTAGCGGAGTTAAGAAGTCTGAAACAAATGTATCAGACTTCTTTATCACGACCGAAGAGAATACGACCTTCCCGAGCTAAACACGTCAACCCTGTGGCTAAGCCTGTCGTACCACCCTTAGTGATTTCAACCAAATCATCATCATCATCATCAACATTACGCAGTCCAGAAGTAGGCCTTGGCCGTGGCAAAGGCTTAAGGCAGTTAAAGTTGATTGCTTAAACTCACCCCTTCACCAAAAAAAGGCCCTTTTCAGGGCCACCCACGTCTCTCGAAAAGAGATACACTTTCAATTGCCAATAACTAAAAAAAACCCATTTTACCCCTATAGTACGTGTATATGAGTGCGTGAGTGTAGCTTCTTATTTTAAAATCAAAACTCAAAGACACTTACCTTATATAATTAATGTATTCTTTATAAATATTAACAATCCAATTCACAATTCACAACAGAGCACTTTAAAAAGTTCATACACTTCTTCTGTCTTATTGTTTAGTCTCTCTGTTTTTTAAATTTCTTCACCGTCACAGGCTTTTCCTCTTCTTCCTCCTCACTTTCTTCCCTTCTTTTCTTCTCCTGTTTCTTTTTCTTTGCCTCTTGTAAATAGAATTGTCTTCTTTCTTCCTCTTCTTCCTCTGAAGAATCCCTCTCTTCTTCCTCTGAAGAATCCCTCTCTTCTTCTGACTCCTTTTGTTTCTTTTTTGGGCAATCTGGAGACCAATGTCCTTTTTCTTGACAATAATAACAGGTATCTTGACTTTTGTCTTTTCTAGCCCCCCTTTTTTTTTTTTGATGGTCCGGACACTCTGAAGACCAATGCCCTTTCTTCTGACAGATATAGCAAGTATCTTGACTTTTATCTGGAAAAGAAGGAGAGTAGTCCGTCGGCTGGTCTGAAGAGAATTTTCTAATGACCCCTCGCAAAGCTCTGATGAAACGTTCGATTTGGCTAGTCTCTTCCATCGTTGTGCTCGGTTAGAGAGTGAAATGAATAGTGAAAGGACAAGACACACCCTTTCATATACGCTGGTCTGCCAGAACTATAAATTAGCCCATGGTGTTTAAACTTGAGTCATTTGACGTTTTTCACTCAAGATGAAACGATCCTATTCATTCGAGAAGAAAGAAGAAGAAGAAGAAATTAAGAGGCAGAAACGTGATCTATCGCCTCGTACCAGAGCTGAAGTCTTGGCACAAATTCATGCCAGTGATTTTGAAGAGGACATGAGTGAACCAGAATCCGAACCCTCTAAACAAAGTTCACCACCCTTAGTCAACCCTGAAAAGTACTATTCCATTCGAGAGACGGAAAAGCGCTCCTCTATAAAATTTAGAACCACGGCTTACAAATACACAGTGAAGTTTAAAGATTTCAAGTCCGAAGTACCGTTAGAGAAAGCAGAAGGATTCATCACCGGGGTGTGGGATTCTTTGCTCACCACACTCAAGCAACAATGTCAACCCAAAGAAGACGACCGCTTGAGACTCTCCATACAACACGACGGTTTGAAATTCTCTGTTTGGATCGAGTTTAGCACCCCTGCAGAATTGACCGTTTCCAATGTCATGGACAAAATTCAACACGTACAACAATCCAATGACCAGTTTGATATCACCGATGGAAAAGCCACACTGGACATGACCCACGTCTCTCCTCCTCAAGGGACTGGACGCAAAAAGATGTTATTGGTGAACGAGCTTCGGAGCATTAAGCGTAGCCTCGTCCAAATTTACAACCCTCAAGACCAGATGTGTTTAGCAGGGCTATCGTGGTGGGACGAACCTATGCCAACAAAAACGACACGGTAGAATGGAAAAGAGCCTGGGAGAATATTCGAAATTCGGACCGAGCCAAACAACGAAGTGAAGCAGAACTCCTGTTGCAACAAGCCGGACTGTCCAAAGACACACCCTGTGGCATTCCTGAGATGCAAAAATTACAAGATGTCCTAGCTACACGATACACCTTGAAAGTGTACCCTCAAGAAATGCGCGGACCTCTGTTGTTTCGAGGGAAAGACTTTAACGACGGAAAATACATTCATGTCTATTATCACGATGACAATTTCGATACCATTACCAGTATCACCGGATTCCTGGGATACAGATATTACTGTGAGAAATGTGACCATGGTTATAATAATCGAGAGCAACACAAGCATTGCGGATCGAAATGCTCAGGATGTTTGGCCTCTCCACCCTGTCTGTGCGAAGGACCAGTGCATTGTCCTGCTTGTCTGCGCACGTTTGTCAGTCCTACCTGTTACCAACAACATTTGAAGACGCAAGGTTCACAGCAGAAATGCGCTTGTCAACTGCTAAGATTGTGCCATACGTGTGGACAAGGCATACGTACCAATAGTGCCAAGGCACACATATGTTCAGGAAAGAAAAAATGTCACATTTGTCACCACATCGTGGACTTGGAACACCAATGTTACGTGCAAAAATACCAACCCCCACCAGAGAAAGAGGACGGTCACATTTCGAATGCATGCAAGAGACCGGCATTCACATTCCTAATTTTTGCGTGGCTCATCGAGCGTGCGAGAAGTGCATTCAAGAACCTATCTTCAGTCATTGCCCTCACTGCAGTAAGATTCCCGGAGGGCGTGAAAAAATCTTTCGAGGACCGAACACGTTAGCCGATTTTGCCAAATGGGTCTTAGACCCCATCGACAAGAAGTGGAGCCAAGAGGACATCGAACGTTACGGAGATTGTCATCGTCATGCCACGGTGATGGCTCACAATTTCTCCGGATACGATGGACAGTTTCTTTTGAGATACTATACGGAACAAGGCACCGAGCGTCCTAAAGTGACTTTGAACGGAGCCAAAATCATTTTCGTTCAAGTAGGACAAGTACAGTTTAAAGATTCGATGAGTTACTTGGCCATGCCTTTGAGCCGAATGCCTAAAACGTTTGGAATGACAGAAATGGCTAAAGGGTACTTTCCACACTTTTTCAATACGGAAGCCAATCAACACGCCGTTCTACCCCATTTACCTGAGGCTCACTATTACGACCCCGACAACATGCGTACCGAACAACGAGAAGCTTTCTACGCTTGGTACCAGGCTCACGCTTCGGACCCTTTCGACTTTCAGGAAGAAATGCTAAAGTATTGTCGTTCCGACGTGGACATTTTACGGCGTTGCTGTGGAAAATTTCGAGAACTGTTCATGGAACACGGAGGGGTCGATCCTTTGAAAGAAGCTTGCACCATTGCCAAAGCGTGTTCCTTAGTGTATCGACAACGATTCATGCCTGAAAACACCGTGGCTGTCATCAGCCCTCAATCGACCAACTATGTCAAACGTCAATACTCGGTCAAAGCCCTACGTTGGTTACATTACTTGTGCGACAAGGAAGACAAATGGATTCAGCATGCCCGCAACGGAGGTGAAAAGACCATCGGAACGTATTCGGTCGATGGCTGGGACTTAGAAAACCCCAAGATCGTGTACGAGTTTAACGGTTGCTTATTTCACGGATGTCCCGTCTGTTACCCTGATCGTAGCACTAAAAATCAGTTTTTACAACGAACCATGGAAGACTTGTACCAGGACACTTGTCAGCGACGCCTAAAGTTAGAACAGGAAGGATACCAAGTGGTGGAAATGTGGGAACACGAGTACGATCACCGTTTGAAAACCGATTCCGAGCTTAAACGCCTCGTGGAAAGTTACCAGTTCATGGACCCGCTGAACCCGAGGGATAGTTTGTACGGAGGAAGGACCAATGCCACCTGTTTGCTGTACCGAGCCGACGAAGAGAAAGGAGAAGAAATCAAATACTTGGACGTGTGTTCGCTGTATCCCTACGTGTGCAAATATTGTCGCTTTCCTGCAGGACACCCACAATTGTTCACGGAACACATCGACCTGTAAAAGATTCGACAATACGAAGGTCTGATCAAGTGCAAAGTTTTGCCTCCCACGGACTTGTACCATCCCGTGTTACCTCACCATTGCCAAGGCAAACTGATGTTTCCTTTGTGCCGTACTTGTGCCGAAACGTGCAACCAAGATCAGCCTTGTCAGCACACCCAGGAAGAACGGGCTTTGACGGGAACCTGGGTCAGCGTGGAATTGTTCAAAGCTCTGGACATGGGATACCAACTGTTAGAAGTGTACGAAATTTGCCACTTTCCTAAGACACAACATTACCACAAGGGTGACGCCAGTCAGAAAGGCATTTTCGGCGACTACGTGGATGCCTTTTTGAAACTGAAACAAGAAGCCAGCGGCTATCCTTCCTGGTGTCACACTCTCGAAGACCAAATAAAATTCAAAGAGAAATACTATGAACAAGAAGGCATCACTTTAGAGAAAAACGAAGGCAGGCGATCGTTTGCCAAAGTGATGTTAAATTGCTTGTGGGGTAAAATGGCACAACGACCGTGTTTACCCAAAACGTAATATTTGACAGAACCTTCCCGCTACTTCCAGATGATTCACGACAAAACCAAATACATGAAACACGTGGACGTCTTTCGCGAGGATTTGATCTTGGTCAATTACGAAGAAGATCTGGACTTTGTACAAGACGACCCTTTTGGAAATGTCATCATTGCGGCTTACGTGACAGCTCATGCTCGCTTAAAATTGTACGAAGCTTTAGAACTGTTAGGGGAACGCGTCCTGTACTTTGACACGGACAGTTGCATTTACATCCATCACCCGCGTCAACAGCACCCTGACATCGAAGGAGACCGTTTAGGAGCCTGGACAGACGAGCATCCCGACGACAAGATTCTAAGTTTCGTTAGTGGCGGTCCCAAAAATTACGGCTACGAATACCGGGACCCACAAGGAGAAGTGCACACGACGTGCAAAGTGAAAGGACTGACTCTGAATTATCGTACCAGTCGAGTGGTCAACTTTGGGGTATTGAAAGAAGCGTTGCAATCGGGAGAGGATGGAAACTTTAAAGTGACCACCTATCAACCGAACAAGATTGTACGTTTACCCACTCACCATATCGTCAGTCGACCTTTGGAAAAAGTCTATCAAATCGTGTACCAGAAGCGAGTGCGACTTCCCAATCATTTCACTTTACCGTATGGACACGTCGGTATTGGTCTGTATATAAAAAGGAACTCTAGGCAAGATCGATAGTTCATTTTGACTACCAAGACCAAGCGAACAAGATGAATACTTTCAGAGAAACACAAAACAAGTTTAGAAAGGCACAATTCAAGTATGGGGCTTCTGAAGTGGAATGCGCTTGTGAGCCTTGCGATGGGTACGATGCTGTACGTTGTGACCTTAGCGATGCCGTAAAGCATCATGGGAACTTTAGTGTCACTACCCCTATCATGGAAAGTGATGCTGTGCGTGTCAAAACTGAGGGATGCGAAAGCGATGCCGCTCGTCCTCTTGGACATTTTACTGGGTTTCATTTTAAAGGGGGATGTTCACCTTCACGTTTACCCCCCTACGGATGTCATCCAGCTCTGAGCAAACTCCTGTCCATGTCACCCAACCCTCATCGAAACGAACCTGTGAAAGACGAATATTCGTTTCCTGTGCGTTTGTCGGAATACTGCGACTTTGAAAATCGTCTTCAATCGTTCAAAGGAAAATGGCCTAAGTATCTGGGAGGCCCGACCCCCGAAGAATTAGCCAGAGTCGGATTTTTCTACTTGGGCGAAGGAGATAAAGTCAAGTGCTTCAGTTGCGGTGTGTCACTTCACCACTGGGAACCGCAAGATTCGGCCTACGTAGAACATGCTCGATGGTCACCGAATTGTCATTACTTACCCTTAGTGGGACCGAGACATTAAAGTAACTTACCATGTCGAAGAAGAAACCAGTTTGGCTAGGAGTCAAATGTTGGACATCACCGAGACCAGTATTTAAACTTCATTTCAAAAACGATATTGAATCATTACCTAAAGAACTGCAAGAGAAGATTTACAAGGAAGTTTGGCAGGGACTTGCCAGAGTGAAATCTCAATGGGTGACTGTAGAACTTTTGTGCCGAGAAAATCACAAGAGGAAAGTGAAAAAAGTCAACCAGTGTGTTAGATTTCTTTGGGTCAAGTGTGCATTCGTCCTATTGTATTACTCTAGACCGTTTACATCAAAAGAGTTCAGTGACATTCTTGGACGTTTCCCTGAATGGCAGTGGTCAGAAATTATTCACTATGTGGATTACTTTTGCTCTAGGAGAAGATTGTGAATTGTACGGACTGACTTATTCATGGATACTTTACAAGAGAACATTCGTGCTTTGCCTGTGGAATTGAGAGAAAGGATTTACCGAGAGCTGGTCAAAATACAAGTGAAACGTAAGGAACAATTGCATCCGTTACGTCACCAGATCTTTAACCACTGGTACCTGAATGGTATAAGAGAACTGGTTCGTCAGAAATTGTTTCAGTGGTCAGACCTTGTTCAATACTTCCAGGGCCCCGATGATCCACGTGTTGATCATTTTGGTTACTTCGAGATTCACCTAGTGCAACGCATGGAGAAAGACAAGGTAAAGGATTACCGACATATTTTACGTGGAATCTACATAGCGGAAGAGGAAACTTGTAAACAAACTCTGACGTTTCGGTTACAGTATGCAACATTTAGATTCCCCACTGGAGAACGAAGATCTCTGGCTAGAAAGTACGTGTATTGTTTCCGAAACAAAGAGACTATAAAAACAGGCTGCCATGCCACGACCTATTTCGTATGTAATTGAACAGATTCCGTGGAAGGAACTCAATGACCATATTCAAACCGTGGATCATTACCATCGATTATTACAAGAACTGTATCCGTTCAATTTGGGTCGACAAGTGGTGTGTGTCTTAGTGACTTGTTTTCTGGGATTTCGTTTACCAGCCGATTCCTTGTGGACTCTTTACGAACAGTATTTACCACCCCATTCAACATGAAAGTGGTGCCTTTAAATGTTCACGAGAGACTCCTTTTGCTCAAAGCCTTACGTTTTCATCTGGATACTTCTCGACCTCTACGGGAAAGAAAGATTCGTCAACTTTTAGCTACCCAAGACGTGTATGACGATGTGTGTGTAGCTTGTGACTTACACCCCCATTGGACAGATGTCCGTGACTGGAAAAAGAGGGGTTTTGAGGCTTGGACCCAAGAAGTGGCCCAGTATGCACGAGAGTTGTGATCCTTCCTTTCAACATCCAAAGAAAAAAGTTACTTTTCAACCTGTGTTAGTGACGGTGCCAGAAGAACCCGTCACCCAGGACAGGACTGTCGTGGACAGGCCTGAAAAACCCTTTCGGGAGGAAACTTGTGTGACCTTACCCCCTATAGAACTGGTCAGAACTTTACCCAAAACATGTTGTACAGACACTTGTTTTTATTCCATGTTAATGGTTATCATGTGCCTTTTATCCTTGTACTTAAGCCTTTGGCTTTTATGTATTTTTGTCTTTCGTATTCATGTTTAAAACATTCAATAAACGTGTTCTGAAAAAAAGTATATAAACTCTCGTCTTGTTTGTTTTCGTGTCACAAGTGACATTCCTAACACTATGGCTACCTCTGCTGTCTCTGCTCCCTCTTCCTCTACTGTCAAAGCCATCGACGAACACTTAGATCGTGCCAGTTGGGAGGCTTTATATCTTCGCCATCCCTTTAACATGCTCATTGCTGGACCTAGCGGTTCAGGCAAAACCGAATTAGTCAAACGTTTGATCGAACACAAACATCATTTGATCGATCGTCCACCTCAACGGATCGTGTGGTGTTACAAAGAGTGGCAATCGGCGTACAGCCTCTTGCGAGAAAGTCAAGGCGATTCCATCGTGTTTGTGGAAGGCATTCCTAAAGAAGACGACGGCATCGTCTCTGACTCCCGTCAAACCCATTTGGTCATTTTTGACGACATGTTAGGAGAAGACGAAGAAGAAATTAAACTGTGGTTCACGCGCAAAGGGCATCACCGTAATGCCAGTGTCGTTTACATCACCCAAAATTTGTTTCAACAAAGTAAAGCTCATCGCACCATCAGTCTCAATGCGCATTACGTGGTCTTGTTTAAAAGCCCTCGAGATAAATCGCAAGTGCAAGTCTTAGCCAAACAGTTAGGAACGCCTTGGCTGACTCAGGCGTACGACGATGCCACTCAAACTCCACACGCCTATTTACTCGTCGATTTGAAACCTACGACCCCCGATGATTTGCGATTTCGTACCCACTTGTTTCACCACTGGTGCCAAGACGGAGGACCTGTCCTGTACACGTCTCCGTCCTCGACTTAATTTCACTCCACAAAAAAAATCTATAAAAACGTCAGACCCTTTTCGTCTGTCTCACACATTTTGAACATGACGTCCCTTCAGTCGCATCTTGCCGTCAAATTGATTCGTGCTTTGTATGGCATCAGTCGAGAAAAAAATCCACAAACACGAGCTCGTGTCTTAGAAGCTAGTCTCAAAGAAGTCTTACAATGGTTCACGATGACGGCACGTCAATTACTCCAAGGAATAATTCAGATTCCTCATCAAACCAAACGCTTTTTCGATCGAAACAAAGTCGCTTTGGTCCAACTGGCCGATCCCCGCATCGACACTCAAACCAAAAAACAAATCATTTTGAAACCTGGAGGGAGCGGTACTCTAGGAGGGGTCATCATTCGTTCTCTCTTAAGATGGTATCCTAATGCCCCCAAACTTCTCCCCAAGAAAAAAGTCAAACGAAGCCCCAAGAAGAAGAAAAAGACCAGGTCCCCAAGGAGAACTTCTCCAGTTCGGGACCCTCCTCTTACCAGACACCACCCCGGAAAAAGAAAAGAAGCCCCCAGAAAAAGAAACAGAGAAAAAGTCCCCAGAAAAAGAAAAGCCCACAGAAGAAAACTAGTCGCAAGAGAGGCACTTCGGCCAGGACGCAACCTTACACTCGCAAACCACGACCTGCCACGGCGGTGACTGCGTCTCCGGCAGCCTCACGTTCATCCACGTCTCCGTTGATGACACCAAGAACTGAAGAGTACTTGGAGACGTTGATCACACCAAGAACTTCTCCGTTGATGACCCCAAGAACTTCCCCAGTGGCAGGACCCTCCAATTTAGTGGCAGTGGCTGCTGCTCACAAAGTACCTTCTCCCAAAATCAAAGTCCAAGAAAGATCGGGCATGTTACAAAGTTTACTGGATTTGTCCAAGCAAGAACTGGCTCGATTTAGTCCGTTGCGTACCCCTGCACGACGTGTCATGCCTGTCCTGAAGTTGATACGAGGTAAAGACAATCAGTGGCGACGCGTTCCAGTATAAAAAAGGCCTGTGACCAAGTCGGGGGCATCAGTGTTTTGGTGCTCCTGACGATGTCACCCTCCATAAAACATCCCTCTTCTAAACAACCCCAAGGAAAGAAAAGAAAAGGACTGCCTCCTCGTCTAGTCAAACATGGGGACATGTTATCTGTCCTGTCCAAAGCTTCTACACCTCTACGAAAAAAACTCATTCAATCAGCCTCCAAAGAGGTCATCGATACCGTGTGCGAATGTTGTTTGAACGTCTTGAAAGGTACGATCCCTTTGTCCAAACACCAGAAACAATGCTTAGGCAAACATCGTCACGTTCTTCGCCAAATGGTTTAAAAGAAAATTCCCATTCGTCAAAAGAAGAAGATGTTGGTCCAACGTGGAGGCATTTTACGCCTCTTGTTAGGCCCCTTACTGAAAGGAGTCTTGGGAACCATGTTGGGAGGACTGGTGGGAGCAAGATAAAAAGGCCCTCGGAAGTCCCAAGATCTCAGAATCGACCCTTGACAACCCCATGGAAGGACGAAAACTAGCTTTAGTGCCTTACAAACGATGGATGGAATACCATCGTTGGCAAGAACAACGCACCCCGCATTTACCTCCCAATCCCAATTTGAGCGAGATGTCCCAGTTACAACACGAATTGCAGTCCTTGATGGATCGCCAAGATTTGTCCGAAACAGAAAAATCGCAAAAGTACGGTCAACTCTTGCAACGACTGCAACTCTTTCACCAGAAAGCTTTAGACGAAACAGCTCTACTCACTCTGAAAGATTTTAAGACCTTGATGAAAAGTGCAGCACCATCACCAGTGCCAGTACCACCACTAATAGTGACCAAGACAGAAAAAGGAGAAGAAGAAGAAGAAGGGTTTCAAACTCCACCAGAAAAAGTACGCAAGTTAACAACACCACCTACCTCCAGAATTGGATGGATTAAAAAGATGATGGCCACCTCTTCTTCATCACAAGAGAAAAAGAAAGTGAATACAGAAGTGAAACAAGAACCGATATCCCTTGTTCACACATCCTCCTCCTCGACACCTATTGCCGGTCGCACACGCAAAGCATTGCAATCCAAGAAAATACCCCAAGAGAAAAAGAGTAGCATCCTCCAAGAGTGGGTGTCTTATTAACACACAAACACAAAAAAAATGAAAAAAGTGTTAGCCAGCATTTGCTACGATCCCTCGCATCCTGCAGGTTACGCAGGAGTTCAAAAATTGTATCGTGCTGCCAAAATGCGACTGAAAAGTCTCCGTTTACCTCAAGTGCAACGATGGTTACAAGAACAAGCTACCTACACTTTACACAAACCCATTCGACGCAAGTTTGCCAGAAGTCGCACCCGAGTGGAAGGCATCGATCATCAATGGCAAGCCGATTTAGCCGATGTCTCTCATTTGGCCAGCTACAATCGTGGCTACAAATATTTGTTTTGTGTCATCGACGTCTTTTCCAAATTTGCCTGGGTCGTGCCCTTGACTTCCAAATCGAGCAGCGAGTTAGTGCGAGCCCTGCAACGAGTGTTGAAACAAAGCGGTCGTCACCCTCTTCGATGGCAAACGGACAAAGGTACCGAATTTCGGAACCAAGCTTTCCAAAAAGAATTAAAGAAACGTGACATTCATTTTTTTACCACCGAGATTCCCGAAACCAAAGCCAGCATCGTGGAACGTTTTCAACGCACTTTGAAAGAACGCATGTGGAAATATTTTACGCATCACCACACTGAAGTACATCGACATCTTACCGCACCTGGTGCAAGCGTACAACCAATCTTACCATCGAAGCATCGGACGTGCCCCGCAAGAAGTGACTCCCGAGAACGAAGTGTTGGTTTTTGAGCGCCTGTTTGGTACGTACCCGACGAGGGCCGTCCCCAAGAAAACTGGAGAGTTGACCGTAGGAGATTGGGTGCGCATTGGCAAAACCAAACGCACTTTCGACAAAGGTTACTTACCTAACTGGACGACCGAATTGTTTCGTGTCACTGGACGAGTGCCTTCTAGCTGAGGCGACTGAACCACCGTTATCGCATCGTAGAGAAATGCTTTCTGCACAGTATGCTCTCAAATTAAAATGAAACCCTCTGAATCCTGCTTTTTCGGCTGTTTTTCAACCCAAATACAAACCTTTATATGAAAATAAACCAAACGCCATACCTTCCTTTGGAATTAGAATATCATCCAGCCTTGACACTACAAATATTGATCTTTCTAAAGTTCAGAAAACATCCATCTCCGAAACACCACCCTGGCTAATTAAACAACCAAAAGTACGTTTTACGCTACACGATGGAAAAAAATCCGAAACAAACCCTTCTATCTTCCACAACTCTTACCATGAACTCCTCACCGAATTGAAAAAACTACACCAGAATTTACACTGATGGATCAAAGGATGAGGAAAAGACTGCTGCAGCGTTTGTTTGTGGAAATCACACAACGCAAGTTCGCTTACCAAATGGAGCATCAATTTTTACAGCCGAAATCAGAGCAATAGACCTTGCTCTGCAACATATAGAAAAGAACCGTATTTCAAACTGTATCATCTTCTCCGACTCGCTATCAGTACTCCAGTCACTACACAATAGAAAATTGGAGAACCCATTATTGAAAAACATACTTGTAAAAAATACCGAGCTGAGTGTCTCCTACAATATAATATACTGTTGGTTACCTAGCCACATTGGTATTAAAGGTAACGAAAAAGCAGATCGCGCTGCTAAAATGGCCCTTTCTCAAGAACCATCTAATTTTAAAATACCATATACTGATTTTAAACCTTGTATCAAAAAGTTCTTACCTCAGAAGTGGCAGGCATCATGGAATGATGCTGTAAATAACAAAGTTCACGCAATCAAACCAACTCTAGGAGAATGGACTCCTTCCTACAGAACCATTCGTAGGGAGGAGGTAGTCATTGCAAGAATCCGAATTGGTCATACTTATATCACCCACACCCACATACTAAAAGGTGAAGACCCACCAGAGTGCGTTTCTTGCAATGAACCATTCACTGTCAAGCACTTTATGAATGAGTGCTTTGACCTACAACCTACGCGCGATCGTTATTACATTGTGCATGACATGAAAGAACTTTTTGATAATATAAACATCACTCGTATTATAGAGTTCTTGAAAGCCGTAAATATTTACTCTAAACTCTGACTTTTATGCTATCACCTTGTGCAGTTTATGCAATATATATACCGTCCCATTTTAATACCTATTCAACTTTTTTACATCTCCCGTTGATCGGGAAGCTTTATTTTGCACCGTTACCATCTTACCGTTTTTAATTTTTCAACCATTTGTTCTTTTATATCGCTGGTCGATATAGGACCTTTTATAAGTTTTAAAAGATTATACAAATAACACTTTGTTTGGCGCTAAATAGTCTAAAAGTGCTGATGCGCCGTTAAAAAACAAACAATCAATCAATCAACTTGGATCGACGCTTTGCAAGTCATCGACTATAAAAAGAAGTGACCATCATGCCCTTTCACACAGACGCAGCTACGTTGACCACTCCTTCACCCAGTTCTTCTCTGCAAGATTTGCAAAAACAACCCTTGTGGGTGTGGTGCGGAGAACGTGTGCCTAAAACGCAAATCGTCTTTTTCTGCCAAATCATCGTGGTGTATTGTGTCATAGGGGCAGCCATCGCCAATTTGAGTTTGCAACAAGGAGACAAACAATTGTGGACCATTTTATTGAGCAGTTGCATCGGCTACCTGCTTCCCAATCCCTCCCTGAAATTCTCCTCGAACGGGAACCACGGGAACCTTGTGTCCAGTGCCAGTGCCAGTCACCCCTCCAATAACAAAAACAACAACCCCATTTTGAGCGGAGACACGCCTCTGAGGTCCAGTAACCCCTCGGACAGCCACAGAACTCTGGAATTATGAGTCACCAAAACCAATTTTACTTAACCTTACCCAGTGACAGTTCCATGGAGGTGTTTCCCCACAACACGTTGTGCTGTTACACGGCCAAATTACCTCAGGCCATCCCATTAGATCACGAAGCCCATTGGGAAGTGGCTTTGGTAGAAATGATTTACCCAACACAAATCAAAAACATCACTGAAGCTCAAAACACTTTTGACGTCGAAATTCTGGACCCAACAGTGCAGCAAACCGTGATGACCACTTCTCAACATAAATCACTTGCGAAGACCCAAATACCCCGCAGCAGCAGTGACACTTCTCCTCCTTTTTACGTTTATCACTTTAAAATTAACTCAGGCCATTATTTTAGCGGTCAACATCTGGTGGAGTCCATCGCTGACAAATTCTATGCAGCATTTGACAAAGTTCTGACCGGACTAAAAAAACGTGTCACCATTGAGTACCACAAACTGTCTCACCGTCTACTCATCAAATTTGAAAGTGAGGATAGAAGTATACGTATTAAATTTTGCCCAGAATTGTATGACATTTTGGGTGGAGACCTCAATATGGTCACGGATAAGCAGACCAAAAAGATTCACATAGCAGACATTGACAACAACGGTCATTTTGCGAGGTATTTTCGTTTCCCGGTAGAACTGAACCAGGGACTGAATTTGATCTTTGTGTACTCCGATGTGGTGGAGTACAACGTGGTGGGACACACCTCCGTGCCGTTACTGCGTGTCATTCCTTTCAAAGTAAATTCTGTCACGAACACTGACGAGGAAGGTGGAAAGACTTATCACGTCCACCGCGAATTTGTACATCCTCATTATTTGCCTGTCAGCAAGTCGTATTTGGACACGGTCAACATTGCTATAAAAGGAGATCTGGGACAAAATATTCCATTCACCAAAGGAAAAGTCATGGTGAAACTCCATTTTCGAAAACGGTTCTCTAGCGACTCGTAAGTCATGTATCCAGTGTACCGAGGGGTTGCTCGACAGCGAGGACACGGTTTAGGAGATATGCTAAAATCGGCCTTTCGTTCGGTGGCTCCGGTGTTGAAACCGATGGTGACACGCGGATTGCACGCCTTGAAAGATGCGGCACTGACACAAGGCAAAGAATTTCTCCAAAATGTCATCATCGACAAACAAAACCCTAAAGAAGCCTTCATTAAGGCAGGCAAAAATGTCTTGCTGCAAACGGGCAAAGACATTTTGGGCCGACGAGACACACCTATAAATGCCCTGCACGCTACCGAGTCAGGCATTCAGCAAGGACAAGGCAGAAAGAGACGACGAAGAAAACACCCTTTCACCAGACTTCACACGTCTAAAGCTAGAAAGACAAAGAAAAGAAGAACCGTTCGAGACTTAGACGTTTTCGATTATTGAGACACAGAAAAAAATGATGCACCGAGAGTCATGCGCTTGTTCCAAGTCGGAACTGGATCTGTTTGCCATGCCACCTACCATAATGACGATCCAAGAATCCCAGTGGGTGGAATTTCACCCCGTCGCCTCACTGACAGATTCCGCTCCCATCGAGTTTGAAATCAAGGGACAGCCCGAAGATTACATCGATCTGAATAGCAGTTACTTGTACTTGAAAGTCAAAGTTCTAGATAAGGATGATAGTGGAGTAGAAGACACTGAGAATATAGCTCCCGTCAACAATTTCATGCATTCCTTGTTCAGCTCAGTGGACTTGTACTTGAATAACAAACTGGTCAGCAGCAGCATGGATACTTACCCTTACCGTGCCTACCTGGAAAATCTCTTGACGTACGGAATAGATGCCAAGAATACTCATCTCAATGCCTGTGTGCTATGGGAACCTGACGAAGCGAAGGAGTTTAACACATTAAATAAAAGCAATGACGGCTTTGTGGAAAGACGAAGAAAAATTTTAAATAAGAAGAGTTTAGAACTGATGGATCGTTTGCATTTGGACATGTGGTTGCAAGAGAAATATTTGCTGAACGGGGTAAATGTTCGCTTGAGACTGAATCGTAGCAGTACCGCTTTCCATTTGTTGGCTGATAGTTCTGCCAAAAGCAAAATTGAGGAGGCCAAACTCTACGTACGACGCGTGGAAGTGTTACCTAAAGTGGGAAACGACATCAGTCAGACGTTGAGCAGAACGACCGCCAAGTATCCCATCCGACGCGTGGAAGTAAAAACGTTCACCATTCCCCGTAATCATCATTCCATGATCGAAGATCATCTGTTTCAAGGACAGTTACCCGAGCGTTTAATCCTTGGTATGGTCTGAATTCAGCCTTCAACGGAGCCTTCGCTGAAAATCCTTTCTACTTTCAACACTTCGACGTGAAGAAAATCGAAGTCAGTCGCGATGGCAAGACTTTGTGTACCCGTCCTTTCGAACCTGACTTTGGTGACACAAAGATGAATTACTTGAGATCGTACTTGTCCCTGTACGAAGCCACCGGACAGTTAGCGACCAACACCAGTCACGGCATTACGTACGAGGATTACGCAGGAGGTTATGCTTTGTGGGCTTTCGATTTCACTCCAGACCAAGGCAGCGACGAGGGACATTTCCACCCTATAAAATCCAGCCAGATTCGTGTGGAACTTCAGTTTGCAAAGCCACTGGACGAGACAGTGAACGTCATCCTGTATGCAGAATTCGATAATACCATAGAAATCAACAGTTTGAGAGAAGTCATTCTAGACTATTAGAAGCTATGGAAGACTGCTATCCCTCTTTACCTAGTGGAGAAACTTTGGAGATGGAATGTGTGGAGACCGTGGAAGGAGAATCCCAAGACAAAGACGAAGAAGTTGTCATGATGAAGTCGAGATGGCCAGAACAAGAAGCCCATTTAGTCTCCTGTTTTGCCAAACACTTGGTGGAAAAAATGACGGAGTTGATCAAAAAAGAGTGCTATGGATGTCAAAACGATCATCCCAGTCAAATTCAACACGATAAATGCCTGATGCTGAGTCAAGAAGATAAATTGGACGAGTATCTGGACGAAGCTTGGAGTCTCATCTCGGACGAAGTCGTGTTGCATCAGTGGTATAAAGACTTGCGTGAACATTCTTGTCCACCATTAACCACTCAAGAGATCCATCGTATCGAAGCTCTCCTGAATCAGAGTGAGGAGACGAAACGAAGAAACGGTTATTTGTCAGACATTTTCAAGCAAAAAGTCAGGATCGAATTGATGACTTATTATTACCTGTGAAGAAGAAGAAAAAAAAAACATGGATACCTGGGAACTTTATTACCTTTAGAACCACAGTTCGTATACTGCTTCTTGGAATCCTGTCGTCTGTGCTAAAGATGAACTCCCTCATCGCAAACCTCAAGACCATCTAGCTCATGTGATCAACACGGACTACAGTCATCTCCCAGGAACCCACTGGGTAGCCGTTTACTTTCCTCAAGAAGGATGTGTGGAATATTTCGATTCGTACGGATTGCCTCCTTTGGAAGACGATATCATCGACTTTATGAGAAGAAATGCTCAGACCACCCGATTCAATAATGTGAAATTACAAGGCACAGACTCCTTGGTGTGTGGACAGTATTGTGTGTATTTTCTGCATCATCGCAGCCTGGGCTATTCCTTAGAACACTTAGTGACTGATTTTAATCCTCGTTCTTCTTCTAGAAACGATGTGAAAGTAGATCAATGGTTTTGTGACCATTATGCTTATCTTTTGTCTCAAGCTAGGAAACGCAGTGTCCATCAATGGCCTAATGACTTCCAACAATGGAAATCACAATTTCATTCACAACGTTGTCAGCCCTGTTTAAAGTAGAGTGTGAATTGAAAAAATGTTTGTCATTTGAAAAAAATGTTTGATGTTATATTGTTGGATTATTGTTAAAAAATGTTAGAGTTGTTGGTTAGTGTTAAGTGATTTTGAATAAAAAAATGTTGTGTTTTGAAAAAATTGCCTTTGTGGTTTGTTTGGCTATAAGAATTTTGATTCATGCTCTTTGACTTCTCTCTATCTCTCTCATGACACTCATTGAACGTTCCGGCTCAAAAAACCGTAGAGGGATGTTTTCCTTCACGTGCGCGCTTTGACTTTAAGAACCGGGGAAGTTTCCAGTCTAACCATCCATTGTCGACTCATCCTCCTACGAAGATGTGCTCCAAACTAGCTAAGCTAAACGAAGCCTACGTGAATTTGCATAGGGTCAGACACAGTCTGATACCGAAAGCTGAAGAGATAGAGAATGTGAGAATGTTAAAAGTCACTGAAGACCTGATAGAAGAGCT
This sequence comes from Sinohyriopsis cumingii, assembly GCA_028554795.2. Lineage (NCBI taxonomy): Eukaryota > Metazoa > Mollusca > Bivalvia > Unionida > Unionidae > Sinohyriopsis > Sinohyriopsis cumingii. Next base: position 18,494,408 of record CM068832.1, on the reverse strand, counting down.
CTTCAGAGAAGAAGTGAACAGGGAGAAAGAAGAATGGACAGAGAAGTACAGACTTCAGAGACAGCAGCAGCAGCAACAACAGCAGAAGCATCAGCAGCAGCAGCAGGAACTTGAACCTGACAGAGGCTTTGTCGATTGTCGTATCGACACCAAAGAGTTCTTCTTCTCTTTCCGAAGAAGCAGACCTATCGTCAGAAAGTCTATCCTCAGACGACGTCGCATTCTTAGAAACTAAAAGATTGCCATAGCAAACAAAAAACAAACAGCCCTTTTCAGCGCTACCCAATACTCTTGAAAAGAAATAACAATTGATTTGCAATTTGTATAGGTAGAGTAGTGTGAATATAAACACTGACTCTTTTTTATAGTGTGAGTGTATGTGTTTGTGTATAGGATTGTGTGTTTGTAAGTGCTCACGTACGTTGGTGTGGATAGTAGATTAAGATCATGTTTTTGGCTGTTTGAGGTGTGGAGAGAGTAGATTTGGGGTTTGATTGGATTGCTTTGCGTATGTGAATAGTATATTGAAGTGATTAATGAAAATTTTTTAGAATAGTGATGGGCAGTATAAAAAAGTGAGTGAGTGTTTCTTTTAGGTTCGCGCGTTGTTTGGTCATGATCTAGGTAAGATCAATTTTGTTTTAGGAGGATGTTTTCCATCACGTCCGCGCTTTCACTATAAATTGAAACTCGCTGGGCAGTCTAGCTACCCTGTTCATTCGTTGACAAGACAATGAATACCAGAATTGTGAAATTGCTAGAACTCCAGATGCACCTGGAATATGCCAGGCGCATAGTAAATGAACTGGCCGCGGAGGCCATAGTAGAAGAGGCAAGGATAAAGAAAGAAGAGGAGGAGAGAAGACAAAAGGAAGAGGAGGAAATGAAAATAGGAGAGAGGATGGCTTACAAGATACCAGAGACAGAGGATAGGGGTGTTGAAGCTAATCATCCTCCCTCTCCGCTCCCAGTCAAACGAGTCAACTGGAAAGATTGGAGTAGAAGATGTGTGTGTGGTGCCAGGCCAGGAAGGTGCCAGCATTAGATAGGTGCATCTGGAGTTCAAAAACAAACAGCCCTTTTCAGGGCTACCCAAACCCTTAGAAAAGAAATAGTAATCAATTTGCCAATGTGTGTGTATGTAGAGTAGTGTGAATATAAACACTGACTCTTTTTATTTGTGTGAGTGTGTTTTTTATGTGTGTGTGTGTGTGTATGTGTGTGAGTTTGTAAGACATTGTAGAATGGACAGATTGGTCTTTTGTGTAGTGGGGCTTAGACAAGCTTAAGAAAGCGGAAGAAGTAATGAGGAATGTGCTGACCGAAGAGGTCAAGAAGATCAAAGAAAAGTGGTCAAAGGAAAGAAAAGAAGAAGAAAATAGAAAGAAAAAGGAAGAACTAGAGAAACTAAACGCTAACTGGATGAAAATCCAACAGAAGTTCCGAGCCATGGGTCACCCGGACTGGATACCGGAATCAGAAATAAAGAAGAAGACAGGAATAATGGCAAACGTTAGAAGATGGCTACAGAAGTGGAGGAAATAAAAGAAGATGATGATGAAACCAAAGGCCCTTTTCAGGGCCACTCATAGGTCTCGAAAAGAGAATGACTTTCCATTGCCTACCCCTTTTTTTAATTTTTTTTTAAAAAAAAAATCCCATGTTCAATTCCTCTTGTCCCTAAAGTAGTTTTTTCTTCTCCCATGTTAAATTCCCCTTGTCCCTAAACAAGCCCAAACTCTATTCCCATATTAAATTCCCCTTGTCCCTAAACAAGCCCAAACTCTATTCCCATGTTAAATTCCATTGTCCCTATAGTGGCCTAGGGTTTTTCTCCATGTTAAATTTACATAGTCCCTATAGTGGCCCAGGGGGGTCTGTAATGCTAATTCCCATTGTCCCTATGGTGGCCCCATTCACTACTAATGTGTTTTGAAGACCAGTGTACATTTGTTTAGAGCAATTTGTGTCTGGAAGTGAAGATGGCTATCAAAGCTAACCGTGGATTTGATATGTCAATTCTTAATAATCCCTTTATACATTCATGCCATCGAACACGCTTGCGTGTCATAAATATCTAGGATGAAGATGTATTTGTATGTATCCCTGTCTGAATATTATGGCAATAACAGTCAAATTCATGTAATAGAACAGATGACTGACGCGAGCTCGAAACGGAGGAAAACCGTTATATACCTACCCTCTGAGGTCATCATAATCTATGCCATCAGTCTTCTTTCGTCTCTTCATGAAGCAAATGAATACAATAAGTGCAACGATCACCAGAACAGCCATTGGTATACCAGCAGCTAGGGCAGTCGTAAGGTAATATTCATCTGAAAGGGCAGGAACTATATATATCGATTAATTGGAAATGTTACCGAGTTCCTGTTTTATTATCATTATGTCCGTCGTAGGATTAGAGTACTTTCTGAGCTAGTTCGTTTAAACCGCATTACTTTCGTTAAATCACACGCTATTGTATGATATAAGTAGTGTACAGGAGCCCTTAGTGTGTCTACCTTACTGGTGAGCCTCAAGGGAAATTACAACTGGACCAATACACTGGTAAACAGGTACTCGATGTTCACTGCCTCTAAATCGGACACTTCTATTTTTGGTCACTAATACCTCAGTTCGGTTTCTTTGACATGAGTTGTCGGAAGTTTTCTATTTCCACAATGACGGTTTCAAACTCCGCCGTGGTATTCATTTCATCTTCTATAGCAAACTAGTATTGTTTACTATTTGTATTGAGACTGCTTTATGCTGCATCAAGAATATATAAATAGGCACGTACTCGTTAATTGCTCGAACTCGTGCTCAACACGACCAGACGCAATGCACGCACGCACTTCTAAACAATTATTCCTTTAATTTTACTACTGTCATACCATTCTAAAACGTATATGCTTGAAGAATATGTTAGTTTTATAGATTTTGCATACTAGCACCATCTTCATAGACAAATCAGTTACTCCACTGAAACGATTGTTTACGTCTTCGTCCAAAGGAGATTTCAAATGGGGTAGGTTCTGTTATGAATATCACATCATTGTTGCAGAAACAGTCTTTGGCTGATTCTATGCCTGGTCCATTGTTTTATCTGGCGTTTTCACGAGCTGATTTTATGACTCCAAGCTGACCTCGAGTTGATAGTGGCACATGCTTTAACGGTTTATTATTTTCATACTTTCACTTAGATTATCTTTAAGCGTATAAGAGGGTCTACTGCGAAATAATGAAATCGTCAAAATGCGGAACTAAAATGTTATTAATGGTAGCATCCGATATTGACTGGCCCAACACCATGCTCGGAAAGACCGCAACTTCATCACCACGGTAACATACACGGCTGGATAGATGTTTAGTCCTTCGAAATGACTTTACTCTCCGGCGACTATTGATGTTTATGTGTAAAATTCTACACGACCACTGTCCGGTCTGTCAGTGCGAGAGATTATTGCTGAAAAGCCAAGATACCGCTCATCATTTATTAATTCCATGCTTCTCCGCTTGTATTACTAACATGGGAATAATCTTTCGGATACTCATAGGTGTTACCTTCATTTACATAACTTGATTCAGACATTCTTCGTACATTGCATCGGTTGTGATGTGCATCACCAACGAGTTTTTGTTCGCATAGAACATCTCGCAGTAGTTAGGTTTGACATTCTAATAGCAGAATTTGAACATGAACAGCTTCGTCAAGTCCAAAATATCTGCACCAAAACAGAATAGCTTTGCTGACTTCAGCCTGGTTTCTTTGCCGTGAATGGCTACCAGTCATTAAAAGTAACTAAAATGCCTGGTCCACAGTGAATCAATTGTGTTTGTCGTGTTCAGTGTCACCGACAAAATATAGTTCGTGATAGTTTTGCCATAGACAGCATTATACGTCAATTTTACCAAATCTTTTTCATATTCGTTTGTGACCTTTGTACCCGGTGGACTTTGGTTACACTCATTCCTAATTGCAAGGAAAGCACAGGTTTCGTACATGCAATAAATAGTTGTTTTTGGACTGAAGAGATTGGACAAACATGGCTCATTCCGTAAACTTTCGCTTGGATTCGTCCACGCTTGCGCATTATATGGAGACAAGAAACACGAGGCACCATCATCGCTTCATCAAAGGTTTAGAACGTCTTTGGTAATATGCTCTTGGGATAATTGCCCGGTAATCGCGAACATTACGACAGCTGCTAAATTCTAGAACTCATCTACCTCAGTGGCAATAGTGGCTGAGATACATTGATGGTTTTGACTATCGTCGACTATACGTATACATTCTGCTCGTTTGACTTGTATAGAAATCATGGCATCTAATCGTACTGAAGTCGCATGCAGTTATCGCACAGTTATAAGTGATGCAAGTGTTAGACCTCAAAACTGAAGTATATCGGCTTTTCTTACGCTTCTTGGTATGTACATATTACGCTCATGCGTGGTTTTTTCACCTGTGCTCGTAATGGTGTTGTTACAACCATCTGTATTTGAAATTGATCCAAGTATGTCAGCTTTTCACGTACGGCTTGGTATTCGCATTGCACGCTGTTGCTAGATGGGAGTAAATTGCTTAACAGTGTGCATCCTGCTATATATGGGGAAAAATCATCGATCACTTGTAAATGCTGTTAATAACGTTTTAAACGTTTTACTTTACCACAATCAGGAACTGCAGTTGTTTAAATCCTGATTATTGTTTATTTGATATATGTATATATGTCAAATTTGTTAGGTACTTCTACAGTCCCTTTGCCGAGTACTTCAAGAGTTCTATCTTCGCGCGTTTCTGCAATCATAGGTTCAGAGATTCTTCCATGGTGCCCATGCTGATACTAGTGAGCACATCCGCACGGCTGGCACAGTTGATTACTAGACTTTGTTGTTGTAGTGTTTAACGCCATTTTCAGCACAAGATAGGCTATACATTGCGGCCAGTATAAATGTTGGAGGACAAACACTGGAAAACCCCAGAAAGAACCACCGGCCCACAATAATCTACTGGCAAGCTTTCTCACGTACCCACATTGGCTGAGCCCGAGACTCGAACCCTTGCAAAGGTGAGATGGCATTGACCCGTAACGGTGAGCGCTTTAGACCACTCGGCCACAATCCTGTACCACATTTAATGGCTTGATCGGCCCAGTACCGATCGCAATGCAAACAAATGTGATTTAAAGAATTCGTAATGGCATGTTCTTTAGCATAATTCATGCTTCCGAGGTATGCATCTAATACCACTGAATATCTTATTTCCAATGTCGTGCTTTATATATATTGAAATAAACATTTCGTTATCAAGAGGATAATGTTCGTATTTACGGCAATTAATTGTACGGAGTTTTTGCATCTGAGGTAAATTTTAATCTCGCATTAAGGTTCTCCTAAACAAAATGGCTCATCACCTTTGTCTTGCACAAATAAGTAAGGTCCCAAGTCAGACACAATTTCAATCAAATTTAAATCAGACCAAAGTACACATTTTGTAATTTGAGACTAGCTAGGATACGTTCTAGCTCCTTTGATATCCAGCAATCTCAATTGTTGTATACCAATTAAACATATAGCTCATGCTGCTGGTTCTGTGATTAAATACATATTTGGTAAATGTATCACATACAGCCATCTGCCTTGCTTCTGCATCTCCTTAATTATTTTATCCTTGATGATTTTCATTGCTACTAGATGTACTATATTCGCTACATTATCGGAAATGCAATGCATTGACCTAGTACCATGACCTCAGTTGAAGTTCACGACAGGGGAATAGTCACCAAGGGTTCGTGTACAGGTACTTAAATTATAAAATAACGTGTGATTTACTGGAAGCTGTGCAGTGAGAAAGGGATTTAACTCTTTACATTCCTAACATGTGCACGCAAATAAATGTAATTTAAAAAACTATTTCCAATATTTTCGGAAATTGTTCCTTAGTTTCTTTTATTCGATTGGTTTTATCGTTAATATTGATTAAAATAGAATTTGTTTAAATGAAGAAGAACACATTGTACTTTTAGTGTTCTGAACACTGAAAATGGTGTCTCTTACATCAGTCGAAACCCATAATAAGAACAGATGCTTATTATAAAGAATCAATCTGTGTATTTTGTGTTTTTGTTAGTCTATCAGCTGCAAGGCAAGTTAATGACAGGATCAAGACGGAACCGAATCAATGATATACAGCTGAAACTATAATTATATTGGCATTTATCTGTTATGAAGAATTCATTGTCATAGACCGACATTAATATTGATAACTAATATTGCTTGATACTAATACCTCCGAAGCAACGTTTAAGAAACGTCAGAAAAAGGTGAATAATGAAGAAAGCAGCATGGCAACCACATCAGATAGACACACATAAAGTGGGATTATTAAATATATAAGGCAGACTTTCATAAAACAAATTTCTCTACAAAGTTACAGATGATGCTGTCAATCTAGGTTAAGTCTCTGGATAAAATTATTATTGCCTGTTCTTTCAATGGATATGTAAGAATTGATAAAGAATAATTTCGCCATTTAAACAAGGATAAATAAGGATAGAACCCTGTATTGGTATAATTGTAGATAACTAACTTCTGCTTGTTTTTACAATGCGTCCATCCTACTTACCATTGTCATTTTTTCTGTAAACAAAAGTTTAAATGTTTAAAATATTTGTGTGGTGTTATTAATATATATATTTTGTAACATTTATACTAATGCATTTCAAAATATTTTACTTGTGTTATTCATCAGCAATATACAACAGTAATTTTTAACACATTTAATTACTTCACAGATAATGATAAATAACTAGTATGTGTAGAAATATCCAGAAAACCATCGTTTGCATAAAGAGTTGTGAAAAATATTGAAACGATGATTATAAGATTGAATCGAAGGTAAGTTCCATGAAAACATTCTATACAATCCTTATTACTATAGGACGTGTGGATTTGGCTTTTTCACGTAGCTTTGACAACGTTCATGCCGTAGACATGTAGCATCATGTCCCACCCAGTCACATTATTCTGACACCAGGTCAACTAGTCCTAACACTAGCCTCTTAATGCAAAGCTCCAAGTGCGGCAGCTGCTAGTACCATTTTTGTAATTCTTTAGAATTGCTTGGCTGGGGTTCCAAACCGCGACCTCCCGCATAAGAGGCTGATGCTCAAACCACTTATGCCACGGAGCGGTCACTAAACAACGTAATTATCTTTATTGCCGACAAATTTCTTTTAGGAAACAAATGCATATGTAGCCTTAAAATTGTAACCCAAAATTTACTTTAAAGAAATAGTCAGTCGTAGAGGGATGGTGATATCTGATATTGGAATCATCAAGAAGCTTTCAGCTTCTCAAGACGAACGAGCTCCTTGTCATGAAATTTCACATTTAACTACTTTTGCATTTCGCTTACTATTCTCACATATATATTTATTTTAAGATTTGTTTTGGTCTAACAATTGAAATCATAAACGTTGACAAAATCCTTATTTCAATTTGCCACATCATGTAAAATGACATATACCATGCATTATCCAGGTTCTTTTTAGACTTTTCGCCAAAGGCAGGCAGAATCGTAAAGAATAGGCTGGACTGGCATGTCACTTCCATGAAGACCGCTCCGGTGGTCTAGTGGTTAGAGCACCCGCCTCGGATGAGGAAGGTCGCAGGTTCGATCCCCGGCAAGTCATACCAAAGACTTGTAAAAATGGTACAAACAGCTGCCTCGCTTGGCGCTCAGCATTAAGAGGTTAATGTTAGGACTGGTCGGCCTGGTATCAGGATAATATGACTCGGTGGGACATGATGCTACATGTTTGCGGCATGATGCCCCAGTGCTGGACATCATTATAAACTGCCACAGCAGAGATCGTAGCGATATGACCGAAAATTTGCTAAAGCTACGTTAAAAATCCAAATCACACACGCACACATTTCCGAAACAGGTGGTTTGTTATTTTGTTAAACAAGATGACTCTGGTAGAATTTAAATTATGGAATAAGATTAAGCAGCATATGTTTGCAAGAAATCATTTCATATATCTATCTATTTATCTGTCTATATCTATCTATCTATCTATCTATCTATCTATCTATCTATCTATCTATCTATCTATCTTTCTTTCTTTCTTTCTTTCTTTCTTTACCTGCAGTCTGGTAATCCATCTGTAACCTTGCATACATAACCATCTTTGCATGTCGCAGAGGACATACGAAATATCTTGCAAAGGTCTTCGTCGGAGGGATTTGACGGAACTTGAAAAATGCATAAATGAATAATGCAAATTAAGCAAATGAGGAGTTGAACATATATGCTTATAAAATATAGTACGTATGTGTGCAAATGTAAAATATTATATACATTCCACCCGAGAGATTAGAAGCAACCTGAAAGAAACAACGGCTTTTGCAACATATATGTTGCAACAAGTGGTACAAATTTCAGACATTTTTAAAAATCTTCCTACAGCAAACTAAAGTCTTACAACGTAAATTTCAACATAAAAATATATTGATAATACACTTTTGTTTCGAACTGTAAAAATAAATTCATTTATAAAATGTAGTATCTTGGTTTTTGCCCTCCTTAGCATATTGATGCATGGTAGTATTAATAAGTAATGAACAAGAAAACGTGACAGATGTCTTTCGATACTTTGCACTGACGCTAATCCCCCTCTTCGCAATGTTGGTCTGTAGTAAGATATGTTTAATATACAACAAAGGACACTTCAAATATTTTCATTCCAGACATGTATGCGGAGCGAAAACGTCAGAGAGTACAAAATGGCATAAAATATGACAGTTACTAGCAAGTCATTTAGTTCTTTTCCTAAATACGATATAAACAGAAATTATGTGCCATTTTGGTAATGTTAGTGACGCATGCGTCGTTGATTATATAGTGCGAACTTCACAGGGCTCAGCATAGTCTGCTTAACATTTCTGCCACTGTATCTGTTTTCTGGAAAATGTGCTTTTACCCAAGCAGTAACGTGCATTTCTATTTTCATCTGTCAAATTTACACCGTGATGGTCATTCATTATTGTTGCTCCTCACTGTTATTATGTTGAATGATTATTTTATTCTTTCAGTAATGTAAACCCCATAAGCCTGGACAGCAAGTAATAGCTTGCATGATTGTGGATTTCAGTATATTTTAATTGATGCTAATTTTCTACACTCCTCCCTGGTGTCCCACAAACTTACATCAGATCACCCCTGCATTGTATGCAATCTTGACGTATCAGTCCCCAACCCTCCACCTTTATTTGCTACTAAGAGAAACCTCCGTATGATAAATAGAACCCAACTAATGCATGACATCCAAGCAAACCTAACAACTTGGGTACTTCCTACAGCAGAACAACTTGATAACTGTCTGCGTTCATTGGTTGACAAACATGCCCCGCAACCAAGTGCAGCGTATAGATTAAAAATGTGTTCTGCGTGAGATAGCAGTGTTAGGGATCAGCTTCGCACTGCTAAAAGAGACCACCGTAAAGCTGAGAGGCTTTGGCTTTCCATCAGACTCACTATTCATAAGCAAATCGATGAAGCCGCTAGGAAGAATGTCAGGAACAAATTTCCATGCAGCGAAATCAGCCCACTACAGTACTAAGATCACGGAAAGTTTCAGCTGTAAAGAGCTTTTCGAGATTACTAACAAGCTAATGTCAAGGAACAAATCAACACCACTTCCATCCACCTTCTCTGCAGTAGACCTACCGGACATGTTTGCAGATTTCTTCCTGGACAAAATATAAACCATTATATATAAGCTAGACAACATAATTTCAGTTGGCTCGTCGTCACCATACAGTTGCGATACAGAATCTCAGCGGCAACCGTTAGTTGCGTTTGCACCTGTCTCTGTGGCTCTAGTAAGTACAGTTGTGGTGAAGAATGCATCAAAGTCATGCGAAATTGATCCAATTCCATCATCACTGCTACCTGAATGCCTTCACTAATTGATGTTATTAACACCTCTCTCTCATCCTAGGAATTCCCATCATTTTTCAAAACTGCCATTGTAAAGCCTCTTGTTATGCATTTTTAAATTAAGTTTTTGTCTGTAAGTTTTAAATTTATTTCTTATTCCATTACATGATATTGTAATGTACATTACTTACTGGACTTGACCATGTCCAAAATTGAGTTCAGGTCTGTTTCACCAGATTGACATTGTCACGAAATTGTGTATGAGTCAATACCTAGGTTATACAACGCCATATTAGAAATAGTATGACTTGGTTCGAGTTAGCTATTGTAACTGAACAAACAAATATATATTTAATTATACGCTGCATGCATTGAACGATTAATGTACTGGGTAACGAATTCATGTGCGCGCATGCGCAACATATATCAGTGCAGAAGTATTTATCCGTGTCATATGTTCTACACGGTTTAGTTGTAACTGTAGCTGCCTTATGCCTGACCTTGTATATGGTTTGATATGGAGTCACCAGCTGAAGAGCTGCTTTATACATGCATGCCATGCCTTATACATCGTTGAATGTGGAGTCACATAACTCTGTGGTGTTTCGTGTGACGTATATCCTGTGTTATGGTGACGTTTGATCGGAAGAGTGGACTGGTTTTCTCGATGCGAGGGACTAGGGCTTCGCGACCCTCAGGTCTGTGATGTGGGGGCTCTAGAGTGATCCTTCAACAGACTGAGAAGAGCGAACCATGCATGGGTGCTTCTCTGGCCATTGACTAGAGCGCGCGGACGTCAAATGGGCGCCACTATAGTTATATATAGTGTTCCATGTTATTTCCACTATTGCACCTAATAATTTCATTCATTCCTATTACTATATCGTTATGTGAACGATCGATTGATTCGTAATTTCATTCATTCCTATTGCTATATCGTTATGTGAACGATCGACAGGTTCATAATATCATCCATTCCTATTGCTATATCGTTATGTGAACGATCGATAGGTTCATAATTTCATCCGTTCCTAATGCTATATCGTTATGTGAACGATAGATAGGTTCGTAATTTACCTGCGTTTCAATATCGTTTTATGAAATATACATCAAAATTACATTCTTTGCTAAATCGTTGTATGAACGATACATTCATGACTTTCTTTATATTGGGATGTAGATCACTTTTTTTTTGTCGATCGGTGATAGGAATTCACTTTTGTTTTGAAATTCCATTTGTTTAATTCATGTTTTTTTATCGTTGATTTAATTGTTTTTGATAGTTCCATGTTAGGAACTTTTTACTTTTCCTTATCTTTTTGTTCATAATGGTGTCAGATTTGTTAATATTTAAATTGCGTTCATAAATAAACATCTTGTAAACGCAGTTGCTTTTGGTGTCTTCCCTAAGCCAATCCCAACCCGGCGTCATCCTGTGACAGAAATTTTTTATTTCATTTATGTAAACATGTTGATTTGGGTCAGGGTTTTTGAGATTCCAATGTGAATTGTATAGACTATTATGTTTTAAATAAACACGGCCCATTAAATCATGCAAGAAAGTTATTTCCATTAGGTAATGGTTGCTTTTAGAAAATGCTAATTTGTGACCTGAGGTCAAACAGAGAACTGTATTATCTTGAGGCTGTCAGAATTTAATTAGTCGCGAGTCGTGCTTTAACACATAGCACTTTAAGTTGTGACCCGTTTTGGCTGAATATGTATTTTCTTTTAATTATTGAATTCAAGTGATTATTTTTCCTAGATATACAATAGTACTCTGCTATACAAGGCAATTCTTGGAGGCAGATAGTTACTGGATTTTTATACAGAATTCAAAACTGGAATAATATTTTCTGTGATTCAACAAGACGCTGTTGACACACCAATAAAACCCTGACTATTACATATGTCATCGCCTTCCATCTTGAATTTCATCAGGATTTGAACTGAGATTCACTTAGAACTTTTCATTGATAGGAATTGTGTTGTTTAATTATTTTATTACAATTTGGATGTAATTCGCAATACAGTAATTTCTTTTTATCATTTTTCACTATTTAGTCTAGGGAAATAAATTATTTGTTAAATTTTTTACAAAACTAGTTGTCTTCATTCTTTTTTGTTACTTATTTTAAGAGCAAAGATTCGTAACACGCTGCTGAAGAAGCCATCACTCGAACATACCGATTTAAAGAACTACCGCCCAGTCTACAATCTCTTCATGTAAAAAAAAACTTAGAAAAGTTGTTCTATCCCAACTTGTATCTTATCTGAATTCAGTCTTTTTAGCAATGTACAGTCTGCGTATCGCCCCCCCCCCCCGGGAGTCCGGGGTTGTAGAATTGGCCCGACGTGCCTCACTACGTGTCGTAAGAGGCGACTAAGTTGAGGCAACCTGTTTGCCGTGGGTTGCGTCCCGTGTCGACTTAGAAAAGGATTCTGGTACTTGAGCAGAGGCTTTCCGATGAAATGCACTTTGGCTTCTACTTCTTCTAGATGGGTGGTCGGGATGGGCCCGGTCTCGTTAAATCCGCCGGTTACGCCAAGCCCTAGGATGTTTTTATTTACTCGCTCACCTTCTTTATCTTTCTTGTATCTCTCTTGACATCACATTTGCCCCTACTATCTAACCGTTTATTTTTCCTTTGTCCTACTCTCAGAAGACTTAATAGAAGGTGGTTACTTAACGGGTCAATGGGGATGTGTCTTTACTTAACGAGTATACCATCCCTGACACTTGAAAAGTGTCTCTTTGTTGGAGTTCGTGGCGCCTGGGTGAACATGGGTGAGGAATATCAAACACAACATAATGGAAAACAAAAACAGAACTGAAGCGTTGTAAACCTCCTACAAACTCATATGACGAACCATGTAGCGTGGAATCATTCCCACGCTTCATGGTTATTCAGTCAAAAGATCAAACAAAACTGATTGCTTCGCTGTCACCATTTATAGTCGAAAAGACCAACCTTGGCCTAATCGGCACGTTAAAAAGTGTGAAGAAACTGAAATCGGGTAGCTTGAAAGTTTGATGTGAGCGCAAGGAGCAGACTGAGAATATTAGGAAAAATCAGACTTTCTATGATATTCCAGTTGTTACTTTCGCTCATTCGACATACAACTTGTCCAAAGGTGTCATTCGCTGCCGAGACTTCGTTAGCGTCACCGACACTAAAATCGTCGAGGGAATGAGAAATCAAGGTGTTACTGCAATTGGACGAACTCGTATTAAACACGGTACACAATTGCAGGACACGAACACCATCATACTTACCTTTAACACACCAACACTACCTAAGGTAGTAAAAGTTGGCTTTTTAAAGGTTAAAGTTGAAGTAAACATTTCAAACCCTGTACGTTATTTTAAGTGCCAGAAGTATTGTCACCACAAAGAGAGATGCTCCAGAAGCCCATGTGTGTGGCCGAAACGGTGACACCAGTCATCATGAAGCAGACTGCGGCGAGAACCCACTCTGCAAAAAGTGTGACAAATGTCAATAGGCCAATTTTAATGATTGCGAGGCCTGGAAACTAGAGAAGGAAGTCCGGAGGGTAAACTATACTTCTATCATCCTCTTTCCAGAGGCCAGAAAGATGGTCGAATCTCGAACCCATCTACATGGCCTAAACTTCTCAACTATTGTAAAAACCAGTCCATAGACAACCAAGGATGGACAAACTCAAACTGATCTACCCGATATAACATCAACTAGTAACATTTCACACTACATGGCACAAAGAAACACAATCTCCACGCAGACAACTTTCAACAACCCCCAGTACATAAATCTCCAAAAAAGAAAACTAAGCAACAAATAAAACAGGCAGCTAAAGGGGTCTGATGACCCCATTATACTACACAATAGGTTTTGGTGATTTTGAGCACATGGATGCAGAAGAAACTGCCCCGTTTTTCTCAGGGTAGCCCAAAACCTGCAACCAAAACATTTAACCCGATACGTCCTTCAGAAAAATAACCGAATGGAATACCGCAGCGAAAGGTCCCAGCTACATAATCTCTACTTTAAACTTATAATGAAGAACAATATCATATAACGGAACTGCAGATGATTTAAAACCAATTGCTTCTAAATGAATATGATACTGCTGTACTAGGCCTGCAGGAAACACAAATCTGCTAGCCATTACTGTAAGCGTCTCTCTACATCGAGTGATTACAGTTTGTTATATTTTCTTATCACCATAAACCAACATAGTACCAAACGAATTAGAAAATCTTGTTCAAGAACTTCGCACTATTTGTTTACTCTGGGATTTTAGTGCCCATACCATTTTATGGGGATCAAATCACATAAATGACAGAGGCCACAAAGTAAAAACCTTCATTTCTAGACACGATTTGTGTCTATATAACATCAAATCACCGAATATTTACACACAGGAACGGGTACATAGACGTGTATCGATTTTACAATTTGTTCCCCGTCGCTGCTTTAGAACTATAAATGGAAGGTCGCTGATGACCTTAACGCAGTGATCACTTTCCAGTCTCTTTTAAGTACACAGACGTTAGAATTGAATAAGCAATTCTACAATGGCATTTAAAGAAGGCCGACTAGGCCGAATTTGAAACTCTTTGCACAGCTTGGCTTAACAGGGATACCGTTTTAAACAACAATGACCATTTTCAATATTTTGCTTCTGATTTAATCGACGTTGCAGAAGAATCTCTTCCCAAGTCCTCACCACACTGTATAAGAACCCCAAAACCGTGGTTCACAGAAGAATGTAAAGAGGCCATTAGACATCGCCGAGAAGCAAAAAAATTAATCGTCCAACGCCCGAAAATTTAACTGAGTACCGTATTGTTCAGGCCAAAGTCCGCCGCATGATTAAAGAATGTAAAAGATCATCATGGAAAAATATGTTTCAACTTTAAATTCTAGTTCCTCTATAAAGAAAGTTTTGGGACACGAACCGCAAAATACATGGAAAGGGAAAACACAATTCCTTTCGACATCTCAAACTAAGCAACAATAATTTCATTTTCAAACTTGACATGGAAGTACGGGATACTAAATGACCTGCACGATCTGGGTATAAGAGGCCGTCTGCCTTCTTTCATATCAAACGTTCTCCCAGACAGAATTCAAGGTACGAGTGAGCTATACCCTCTCAGATCTGCACGAGCAAGAGATGGGTGTGCCCATAGGCAGTATTTTATCTGTGACGCTTTTCAGCATAAACATCAATAGCATCACCAAGTTTATGGCTCCTGGTGTGGATTGCTCGTTATACGTTGAAGATTTTCTAATATGTTATCATCAGAGCACATGCATACGATTGAAAGACAACTATGTCAGTTACGAAGACATCATCATGAACATAAACTCACGATGGATGAAACAACTATTCCAGCTGTTGAGGAAACAAAGGTTTTAGGTATTATCTTCGACAGAAAGCTGACGTGTATTCCACACCTTAAAAACTTGAAAGCTAAATGCTTAAAATCTTTAGATCTACTTAATGTAGTAGCGCACACTGACTGGGGTACTGTTAGAAAAGTCATCCTCAATTTGCATAGAACGTTTATTCGATCCAAATTAGAGACTATGGTTGCGCTCTTTATGGTTCAGCCAGAAAGTGGTATTTGAAAATGCTTGATTCAATCCATAATCAAGGAATACGAGTCACACTGGTCGCATTTAAGACATCCCCGTGTGTAAGCCTCCTCGCTGGAGCGAACGAACCACTTTTATCACATCATAGAGAAATGCGTTCCGCACATAATGCTCTCAAATTCAGATCAAACCCTCTGAACCCGCTTTTCGGCTGATTTGTATTCCACAAATAAACCAAACGCCATAGCTTCCTTTGGCATTAGAATATTATGTAGCCTTGACAGGACAAAGATTGCTCTTTCTAAAATGCAGAAAACGCCCATCTCTGAAACACCTCCCTGGCTTCTTAAACAACCACAAGTACTTTTTAAGCTGCACGATGGGAAAAAAAAATCCGAGACAAACGCCTCTATCTTCCACAACTCTTATGAACTCCTCACCGAATTTAAAAAATACTGAAGAATTAATACTGACTGATCAAACGATGAAGAAAAGGCTGTTGCAGCCTTCGTTAGTTGAAAACACACAAGTTTGCTTACCAAATAGCACATATGTTTTTTTTCTCCTGCCGAAATCAGAGCAAGAGACATTGGTCTGCAACATTTGGAGAACAAATGTATTTTAAACTACATCATCTTCTCAGACTTCTTATCTTTACTTCAGTCACTACACAATAGAAAACTGGAGAATCCATTGTTGAGCAATGTTCTCGTCAAAAATTGTAAGTTGTTTACGTACCACAATATCGTATACTGTTGGTTACCTAACAATGTTGGTATTAAAGGTAATGAAAAAGAAGATCGCGCTGCTAAAATGGCCATAACTCAAGAATCATCTGATTTTAAAATACCGTATACTGATTTTAGGCCTAGTATCAAGCATACTTAAATCAGATGTTGCCGACATCATGGATTGAAGCAGTGAATAATAAACTTCCTGCCATCAAGCCAACCATGGGAGAATGGACTCATCATGGAATGAAGCAGTGAATAATAAACTTAACGCCATCAAGCCAGCCCTAGGAGAATGGACTCCTTCCTATAGAACCATGCGTAGGGAGGAGGTAGTCATTGCAAGAATTCAAACTGGGCATACGCATATAACCAACTCCCACGTACTAAAAGACGAAGACCCACCAGAGTGCGTTTCTTGCAATGAAACATTCACTGTTAAACACTTTATGATAGAGTGCTTGGACCTCCAACCTACCCGCGATCACTGTTAGAATGTAAATGACATGAATGATCTTTCTGATACAATAAACGTGACTTGTATTATAGTATTCCTGAAAGCAGTAAACATTTACTCTAAACTCTAACTTTTATGCCATCACCTTGAGCATTTTTATGTAATTTGTTCCCGTCCATATTTTCAAGAGCTTCTAATTTGCCTTTATTAACATATACCATTTACCTTCCCCGTTAATCGGGAAGCTTTATATATTGCTCTTAACCATCGTATCGTTCTACTTTCAACTATTTGGGTTTGATATAAAATCTTTACTCAGTTTTAAATAATCATACATATAACCTTTTATATGGCGCTAAATAGCCTAACAGTGCTTGTGCCCCGTAACAAAAGCAATCAATCAATCAATCAATCAACAGTCGGCGTATCGCCCTTGCCGCATTACTGAAATTACTCCTCTGAAAGCAGTTAATGACCTTCTCTCTGCTTTGGATAGCGGTCAGATTACAGTCCTCACCCTCCCTGACTTGTATGCAGCATGTGACACAATGGACCATGATATATTACTTCACTGTCTCCAGCATGTATTTGGCATTCACGATACAGCCTTATTCTGGTTCAAGTCCTACTTGGTAAACATGACAGAAATTGTTTCCGGAAATGGAAAACACTCAAGCACAGTTGTTTTATGTAGTGGTGTTCTATAGGGGTGTTCCACAACGCGTCTGCCCTTGGACCTGTTCCTTTCATTCAATACACTCAGCCGCTCTCAAGTGTCATAGATCATCATCCAGGGTCTCACAAATTGTACGCTGACGACACCCAAATATACATATCTAGCCAACCAGCTGAAGTTGATGATACCATTCAAGGTGTAGAAAGGTGTATTTCCGGTCTTAAATCATGGATGACCTGTAACGAGCAGTAGATGAATGATGACAAAACTGAAGCCATCCTGATTACAAAACAAAGACTTTCTCATTCACATCCTTTACCTCAAATAATACATATCAGCAACACCAACATTAAATTCACACAGTCAGTAAAAAGAACTAGGTGTTGCTCTCGACAGTACTCTGTCATTGCACCAAATTGCCATGAACATATGCAAGGCTGCATATCTTGAACTGAAACGCATCAGCTCCAGTCCCAATAATCTTTCAGTTGATACTACTAAAAAAAAACTTGTGTGTTACTTGGTACATTCAAGACTGGACTATTGTAACTCAGTTATGTCTGGTTCATCTCAATATCTACTCCAGAAACTTCAAAACATAGCTGCCCGGATCATCCTTAGAGTACCAAGATCAGATCACACATCCCACTGCTCTGTACCCTACACTGGCTATCCATTCGATCCAGAATCAACTCAAAATGTGTTCTCTGTGCTACGTTTCACTGACGGTCTCCAGTCCAACATATGTATCCGACCTCATCCATGTGTACACACAAGCAAGTTACTTACGCTGAGCATCTGACACGCATTTACTTTTTATTCCAACATTGAAAATGAAGCCACATGTACAACGTTCTTTTGCAAACCATGGCCTATTAACGTGGAACGAATTGTCCACTGAACCTAGATACAAATACACAGTGATCTCATTCAAGAGCTCTTTTAAAGCTCATCTATTTCGATTGCAGGAACAGGCTTAAAGACCTAATAACGTTTCTTTACCTTAAATATTTCATCACGTCTTCTGTTTTTTTAAAAAATTCCATGGTGTTTGTTTTTTGCAATGATATTACTATATAGGTGTTTTGCAGTGTTGTAAATCCCGTAGAGCTTCTAAACATTAGGCGCTATACAAAGTCCTCCCCCTCCTCCTCCTCCTATTAGGAGGAGGAGGACCTTATTATTATTATTATTATTACTATGAAGCGCCACAGCCTTATCAGTCAACTATAGCTTGGTGATGCAATCCCACAGTTGTCCAGTAGGTAAAAGTAAACAGTGGACTGTGCCAGGGCCAGAGAGCTTAACTCATTTGGGCGTATCTAGGGTATAGATCTCTTATAATATTATTGATTGTCTACGTCTTTTGGTCACAATGGAACAGAGGTACATGGGATTGATTTATCATGCATGCTCCTTTGAGTATTTGGGGAAGGGTTTGGAAACGGTACATGTGGCTAAGTTTCAAGGATTATTTTCCTGGCTGTTTGCACCGGTATAGATGCATCTGAATTGGGCTAGTGTTCATTATGAATGTTTCCCTGTGTGTTTTGGAATGAATGGAAGGAGCTGGTGAGACCAAGTTGGGATGAACGGGTAATGAAAAGTACAAAATTAGTGTCACACTCTGCTACGTTATAGATCTAAGACTTGTGTGATACACATCCAAGACTTTGTATTACTGAAACGTTGGAACTCAAAAACCATAATAGTAAAGTCAGATCCATGAAGGCACGTTTTGTACCTTGACAAAACCTACTTGAATGAAATTTAGCAATCTAGTCGACGGTCTGAAAACTATTAAAGTATGCAGTTCTGAATCTATGGCATTGAAAGTCACTGCTTAAAGGTCTCAACCTTAGGCTACTGAAGAATCGTTTAGGGCTGTGTTTTCACAAATATTTCTCTGACTGTTTGGTTGGGAATGAACAAAAGGGATTGGTGCATGGAGTTGGCATGTATATTTCTGTCTTTTGGGGCTGGTATGATAGGCGATGCAAATCATTGAACTGACCAGTGTCACGAGCTGCTATGTTGCAGATTTATGCCTTATGTTATAAAAGTACAAAGCTTTGTATTCTCAAAACTATAATATTCGAAAGCGTAAAATCAGGTAATATACTTGGAGTAAATCTGCTGCAGTGACATTAGCAATCTGTTAGGTGTCAGAACGACTTAAATTCATTAGAATCGTTAAGTTTGAGAATTATTGTATGAAAAGCCATTGATTTAACATATTTTAATTTCAATCAAGTGCTTAAACGTTCTTGCTAACTGAGATCAACAATTGCTGGCGGGTTTGGGAAGTAATTTGTGAGCAGAATGTAAAATTATAGAATTACCGATTTATGCTGTTAGCGTTGTATTTTGGGAAACTGTGAACTCATTGTTTTCCATTAACTAATTTTTTTTATTTTCATGATATCTTGGTTTTCTCTACTGTAACTTTGCTTGTTTTGTTGACTGATCTAACTTATGTCTAGTTATGTTTCATTGTATTCATCGCACTAAAATTAGGACATACCTACTATTCCAGCAACTCTTACGTCTAGTACTCCAACAGACGAGTTTTCAAACCGAACTGAAGCACCGGAGGCTAGTTCCACGTTTGTTACTGTTAATTGGGCAACAACGTCTGGAGTATTGATGATGTAAATGTAGTAGTCAACTATCAAGCTACCTGATCTGAAAGCGGACACATTCAGTTAAAACGCTGAACACTCGAGATGTTTTCTTGGTTTTTATACATGATCAGGTAGAAACAGATAGCGAGGAAGCTGATACTATTAACGAAAATAAAGATGACGCGAATGAAGATGAGGATAAGGATGAAGGTGAAAACAAAGATCATGAAAGTGAAGATTAGTAAAATGAAGATTATGAGACTGGCACTAAAAGAGGGAAACGATAATTAAGAAGGAGAAGAGAAAGAAGAGGAAGAAAGATATGTATTCATTTGAATTAATGATTATTTGACTCATTTAATATGCCTGCACACCATGAATAACAGTCGGAAGTATCTGGATAATACACTAAACTAAATGAAACTAAATCTAGATTACAAATTAAATTTAAATTAGAGGATGTCCTATCTTGTAATAACATTATTAATTCAAAGAGTAAACAAGTTTAGAAATATTATAATTGCACTTACCGCTAAATAATGCAAGACATTTCACGTTTCATTTATTCGTCTTTAAATATAATAAGCACTATCAATGAATGATCTAAAGCTCATGACTACTTACAATAATTGTATCAACCAAATCAGACCAGAACGTTGGTTAATTCTTGCGAAACCGCTGATTAAATGGACTAAAATAGTAAGCCTTGCAAATATTGACGTAAAGGATAACAAAAGGACCTGCTTTTCTTAAACAAAATGAACTATATTAGATGATTGTCTTGGCTTTCTTTCTAATATCTCAAGTTAAACAGGTTTTCATTTAGTGCACAATGCAATACTGGAAAATGACCCTAGCTGTTATATGTCTTTTTTAGGTTGCTCAGATGTTTGGGTCCTTACTTTTTCCGCCAGTCTTTTTTTGTCTATGTGTATATGGTGTACAGAGACCGAAACTATTAATGAATATTTATACACAACTGTGTCATGCCATTATCCCAGTTAACGTTGATGATCACAGCAAATTTAAATTTAATAATGATACTCAGAATCAAACGTTAAGACGGAACTTTAAAGAGTTGTGTCGTACTTAAAGTAGTTAGACTTCATACTCAGAATTTACGAAAACTGTTTGACTACATACGCCAGTGATAAAATTACAATCCTTTTGAGATTATCCATCATCTTTTGGTGATAAAATCCTACAAGCTGGAAAGAAAAACAGAAATAGATGTATGTATATATATATATATATATATATATATATATATATATATATATATATATATATATATATATATATATATATATATATATATATATAGAGAGAGAGAGAGAGAGAGAGAGAGACAGAGACAGACAAAGACAGAGAGAACAGATTAGATACAATATTCTTAAAGCTGCCTTATGTTTATTATTCATCCATATATAACGGATTGGCATCTGCATACACTATTTGATTGGATAGTATCTTCACAATTTTTCAGTAGCATTGGTTAGTAACTAAACATGTTTCGAGCCTTATTTAACGATTTATCAGGTTTGTTATGCATCTGTTCTGGGATTTGCAAACGTAGTAGAAAAGAATAGTGGACAACAAACGATGCTGCTACATTGGCAATACCATTGGGAATTTACGTCAATACAAAATATATGGTTTCCCGTCACCTTTCAATGATTTAGAAACAATATTTACTTTCATTTCCAAACCCTTCATTTTTGCATGCCCCAAAAAGTTATATATGGACATAGGGAAAGATCAAATAATTTAGAAGATTTAACCCTGGGGCTATAGGTACGGGCCTCGGGATATGTATCAGTAGCATGCAAAAATGTGAGTTGCCTACAAAGGGTGTGTCGATGTTATTGGGTGGGGTCTGAATAATGTCGGAAATATAACATTGGGAGTAACTCTTCGTTTTATGTAGGAGCCTTGGGCACACTGTCAGTAGAATGTACAGATTCGACTTGTCATGACCAGTAGTTATATGTATGATAGTACGGTGAAGACCTCAATATTTTCAAGCAGAGGGTCACTGCTTTAAACCATCAGAGCATTGCCATCTGATCTTTTGCGAACCGCCAGATGACATTTGTTATGCTTGGATAAGCGACAGTACAGATGAACCCACATATACAAAGACGGCAGTTCTAAGACATTTTGGTCTCAAAAAGTTGAAGTTATTTTAAATTGATGCGAAACCACCCCAACGGCCAATGTTCACACTTACAGCACCCAGCATAATTTTTGTCAAATATATATATATATATATATATATATATATATATATATATATATATATATATATATATATATATATATATATATATATATATATATATATATATATATCTTTCTGCCTAAGCAATGTTATCATTGTAAATGTTTTCATTTTCCCTCGATTGTTGTCTAAATATCATTGACATGTGAAAGTTACAAAGAATGCTTACCGCAACTTTGGCTGCATTTGAAAGGTACTCGTACGTTGCCGTGACATTGAGATTCACACCTTTTTCTAAAGGTACACCCAGCTTTACAGACATCAAGACAACCGTCTCATCCACTTTTGTCATGCATTGCAATATAACATAAATGTAAAGTGATTTTCTATGCAACTTACAGGTTATTAATAGAGTGCAACGATGACTCATATGACATATATAATAACTTGACATTTAAAATCAGTTGTCAGCGGATATACTGTAAATCTAAATTTCAGTGCGTTTTCTCTACTCTTTCGCTCTCACGACACCCCCATATCTATCTATCTATCTTACTCTCTATCTATCTATCTATCTATCTATCTATCTATCTATCTATCTATATATATATATATATATATATATATATATATATATATATATATATATATATATATATATATATATATATATATATATATCTTATAGTAACTAGTCTGGATTGATATTCCTTACTCGGAAATATAAATGTGTTTACGTTGAAACTTTGTATACAGCTTTGCGAATGTAGCGATGATTGCTAAAATGAAAGTGATTGATATTCTGGTCCGTAGTTAAAATTTAACTTTGGTTGAATTTGTACTGTCAGCTTTTAATATTGATTTATGCAAAACACAGTACTTATTACTTATTGTTTTGTTCTTCCTCGTAATGACGTAACAAGAGTATATATCGCTATATCGTTGGATATCGGTAAAGTTTGAATATTTTATGCTCCATGACCTCCGATTCATTTAAAAACTCAGGTCATAAGACCTATTGTTGGAACTTACTTCTATCCAATTTCAGCATATCTTTCGACTGTAAGTTTAAATTCTGTAAGATGATTATCGTTTTCAAAAGTGAAGGATACTAAACTTTACGTATTGAACTATGTCTGTTCTCCTCATTAAAAAGTTTGTAACCTGGAGTTCAATCATACTGTTCATTTATTGGCCCTGATATATAACATAGCATATATATATATATATATAATCTCAATGGGTAATGATTTAATATTGAATTTATGAAACGAGTCCAGCTTTTTGCGAGCCTTTTTGAGATTCTTTTTATAACAGTTTTTATTTCAGTAGAACTTTAGATAGAAAGAAGAATGAACAATATCGTTCATTCTGACAGACGCTGTACTTTTCATTTGTTGTGCGTAAAAGAATAGTCCCAAACAATGTTGAAATAGTAAATGTAGATTATATATTTTTGATAACTATAAATTAAAGAATAAGCGTCCATCCCAAAAAAAACCCAGAAAATTTTTACAAACACAAAATCGTTTGTCAGCACAAAATGTTCAATATATGTGATTTGACATTGTTTGATACGATGCACATTACATGTTTGAACTGGCATACACAGCACAGTGCCAATGTTTAGCTTGAAATTCCATGTCGCAACTAAACATTACATTGTTGCAATATGTTTGTCAAATGAAGAATACTGGATGCAGAGATACACATATTTACTACAATGTGTTTTTGACCGGATATTTGCAGTATCTGAATTGGAACATTAAACTGTACAGAAGATGTAAACAAATCTCTTTTTGAGTCGGACTTGCATTGCATATTTAAGACGTAAATATGCTGTGGTTGGATAAAGTACTTTCAGTTTGGGTAGACCGGTTTATATCTACATTTTTCTGTGAAGAAAGGTGAGTTTATTTACTTCTGTTAAGTTAACATTTAAACCACGATTGATTATATGGTGTATTCCACGCTACATATATACTGCCTCTCCATCCCACCCAACCGCCGCTATCAACTGAGCAATACCTGTAGTTTTAATTCTTGTTATTGTTCTTGTCTTGGGGTTTTTAGCCATTTGTCATGTCATGATATGTTATAATTGACATAACAATACGTGTAGAGGTAAATTGGCCATATTGAACCAGACGAGAAAATTTTCCCCAATACCCTTTCGCGAGTCGAATAAAAAAATGGCGGCCCGAAAATATTCATTCAAAAGAAAAAATTCCAGAAGGAGGAGTTAAAAATGTTTTCCCACCATCGCAGCCAGTCACTAAACAGGATACTACACAATATGTGATTTAATTATATGGATCAATCAGAATCACATAAAGTGATATTTTAACGTGTGGTAATATAAAAAATATAAAACCGCACATACTGTAGAAAAACTGAATAATGTGATAATTGCTTGTATGATAGTTCGAAAATTGAACTATTAAACAGTATTTCTCCACCCAAATAGTAGATTGGGATATATATTTAAAATTCGTTGAAATAAATATTTAAAAATTAATGTGTCTCAGAAAAATGGAAGACGGACGGTCCTAAAACATAATTTCAGTAAAAATTAAATTGACGTTCTGTTGAATAAATATAACAGCTTGAGAAAATATATAAATTTAAAGATTATAAATTATACGTACCTTGTGGGGCAGGCGTTGATGTTGATGTACTGCTTGCATCTATAAAGTATTATTCAAAACGTTCAGAGAATAACCCGCGTTTGATTCAGCCCCCAGCCCCCCGACGACCAATAAGCTGTACAATTTATTTTAGAATATGAATTGCTACTGTGAAATACGCACGACCATTCGTGGTAAATATTTGCTGAAATTAAATGGAATGGAATCTGAGATAGCATAATTTCCAGTTCCTAAAGAAGATTAAAATAACTTTTTGACGATATGTTAATGCTTTTAATTTGATTTCATACACAAAGGTAAGTGAATCAAAATTGATCTTCATACATTGAATGCCTACTTAAGATGGAACAAATTTAAATTAGCATAATTCAGATAATATTCTTTGTTTCTTTCAACCAAAAAGTTTATTTTTGTGCAACATAACGAAAGGGATGTTTCAAACAGAAAACACCTGACATAACTATACCACAGGAACCCTAAAATTTATTTTTGAGTCCGACTATCATTGTAAATATAAACTTTAATACTTTGAAAGAGACTGTGCCATGTTAATTGTAAACAAAAAATATTTTTATCTGCAATATTGTTAAATGCGTCTTTTATTTGGATTTCTTTCTGGCAATGTATATGAATTTTGTCTCATTGGCGGCATTGGACAGAAAGAGAAATGTCTACAATTCTTTTTACAATGGTTTTATTTTAGCAATTAAAATATTGGAATTTAAAGTTAAAATAAACAGACGTTCCATGATATATGAGATGTGATTGAAAATCTCAATTTATGTTAAGTATTAAAGGTAATCATAATATGTCAATCGGAATCAACCTTTATCTTATTTAAACACTAACTACAAAACAATCTTTTTGCGAAGATAAACCGGGTAAAATCTGTTATCAAATTTAGATAATTCTCATATAGGGTTCCATTATACCTGCAATACATCGGTTGTTCTGCCGTGCATAGCCCCTGAGGCATGAACATTCATATCCTCCGATCGTATTATGGCAACCTGTATTTGGAATTTCCCTACATCTGTGAATGTTACGCGTGCACTCGTCAATGTCAAGGTCGCAGGTTCCCTCCCAACCATTTTTGCACATGCACGTTCCATTTACATGATTGCATGTCTGAGTCTCATCAGCTGCGTTATATTGGACACACTCACATTGCTTCGTGCACCCAGTGTCGTATGTGTTATTATCACAAGCTGCAATTATTTAGGAGTATTGATCAACATGATCAGAAGTAAATGTTGATAGTACGTCTATAGCTGAAGTTTAAACAGGAGAAATATATCCGCGATTGCGATTTTGTATATTTTTCATATTGTTTTTTCTTCGATAAAGTGTTATGCATATTATTTGGAACAAGTCAATGAGGATTCCATTAACTCCTTTCCTAGAGATTTGAAAGTAACTTATAGAACGATTGAATCAGTCGAATTCGACTGCTTATAACATTTACGTTTACTAGGTTTCTTTGTCATAGGTGCAAACAAAAGTATATTATATACATCAAATTAATGTGTGCCCAATTATGAGAAGCTACGCTAAACTGAGGTCGGCTTTGATTCTGCTTTCAATTACTATATGAGAAAATTTCCATTTTAGAAATGCTTTTAGAAAAATAGTTCTAATATTTGAATTATTGTTAGACGCAATATCATGTAAATTGCTCAATGGCTGTCGTATCTGCCAATACTTATAATTTTCACTGATTATATATGTTCGAAGAATGTTGGCAGGTTGAAATGTATTGAATACATTCCGCGATGAACAGCCATGTCGACTCATTGTTAAAGTAGTAAAAAAGTATTGACATACACCGATAAGGAGATAAATATATTAAAAAGTGTAGATCCGCACACACATAGATAGATAGATAGATAGATAGATAGATAGATAGACAGAAAAATAGATAATATCAGAAAAGTTCTTACCAACACATGTAATATTATTTTGCAGCAACCTATAGCCATCAGAGCAGGCACAAGTGTACCCGCCGATTCCTTCTATGCATTTTTGGTTACAACGTGCATTTGAATTGCAGTCTGGGATGTCTGAATGTATATAAATATGTGAATGGTACAAATTAAATTCCTTTGACATTACACAAATACTGAGAACCAGTTAGGTCCATGATCATTGATGCAGTATACTGATGCATGCCTAATACTTTTTTTGCATGCGAACAATCCGTCACGGAGGTTGTTAAGTTTATATTATTTTTCATTTCTTTGAAATGCTTTCTTGAAGCACATATCTCATTCTTTACTTAATAGTATAATTCTGTTTGAGAAATCTTAAAAGTTAGTTTGGGATTGCAATTATTTCTACACTTTTGTCTTCCAAGTATAACAACATATTTCAAAATGTTAAATTTCACAGATTAAACGGAGACATTGCCCTATAATGAGTTACAAAAAGACATGTGAGTGTACAATATTTCGTTAAATCTGCAGAAATAAATGTTATTTTGATGTTATGATATAGTTTTGAAAGCCGAGAAGCGTGAATTTGCATGAAATTGTTCATTGTATGGAAATACTTTGAAAAGAGTATACATTTTACAGGAATGAAATTCATAAAAGGTTTTTGAATAGCTCTCAAACATCTGATGCAACAAATTCCGTCTTTTACCTAATTAATGAATGCTTTCATACAGAAAATGCAATAATCTTTTACCTTAAAAGATGTTGTTTGAAAAAGAGAACTGGACTGGAAGTAGCAATATAGAGCAACTAGACTCAATATTTACCATATTTAAACTAAACTTATTAGCATGTAAATTTACTTATTAATGTGTCACGTACTTAGATTGTTTGTTCTCCTCTGAAAGGTAACTTTTGTAGCCATGACAGACTTGTAATTTAGTTTGATAAAAAGATGTTCCACCCAATGTTTGACAGCCAATTAATGTCGAGTTGTTTGGACCCGGTAATGTTGTTGGACAGCCAATTAATGTCGATTTGTTTTGACTTAATGTTAAGTTGTTTTGACCCGTTACTGTTGTTTGCAAGCATTACAATGAGTAAGCTATTTCAGTTCAGTTTATTAACCATAATTTAGTACTATATTAAGTCCAGAGTCTTGCCACATTTTTAAAAATATTTTTGGCATAGATTGTAAAGTTCTTTCAATAATATGTTTTAATATTTGTGTAACGGTCGGTTTTAAATACACCAAAGCATGAAAGTTACATGCTGGTTTTTCATTTTCCATAAAATTTTCAGTAAATTAAACTAAAATAAATGTTTGCAATACTTCCTCCTTGATTTCATAATATACAGTATTGACATCTTAAATGCGCATATTTCGTCTGTACGAGAGAGAGAGAAAGAGAGAGAGAGCAAGAAGGAAAAGAAGTATCACAGATTTAAGACTGAATGTCTTATTTGCTCAGTTGCTAAAAAAAAATTAAATTTCATATGTGATATCACCACAGGGACTTTTGTTATGGTCTCGTACTATTAATTTGGGAAAATAATATAAACTCTCTTTCTTCGCCATAAACCTCACTGCTATTCCAGTACCATTAATAAGTTTTCCTACAGATTTCAATTTACATAATATAATAAATCTAAAGCTCTAATCTAAAAATATTTTTGTTTTTGCAATGAGTCACTTATTCATACTCTAAGGATGCAATTTTCTTCCGCATTGTTTCTTGGTGCAATTTTATTTCGAACTTTTCTCTTGTTGTCTTAATCTCTTTTCAGCGGTAGGAAAATAATGGAAGTATTCTTTAGCAAACACCAAGAGTATTCACATTCGAATACTAATGTTTCAAAAATAGAATATACAAAAATACTTAGCTCTATATTTTGCATATAGTAAACAATGTACACCCAAATGAAGATTATTACCGTGTTGAATCTTACCTATACAGTCCTGTTTTTCCTTGTCCCACTGTAAACCTTTGCTGCATTGACAAAGGGCTTGTCCTCTGCTGATCGCACACTGTGCGCCTTTCGATGCACATAATTCAGTTTCATTTTGAGGACACTCTGTTATTGCTGCCAATAATAATAATAATAATAATAATAATAATAATTATTATTATTATTATTAATATAAAAAGTAAACTTGAAGATATATACCTTTAAGGAATGTTTAATAGCATATCGGTGCGTTACTGACAATAAATTGCCGAGTAGAAAATAATTTATGCAAATGTAATTATATTTATTTGCAAAATGCTTTCAATGATAAAACTTCCAAATCAACGAAATATTAAATGCTGTTAAATAAATAAGTACCAGCAGTCAAGTAGAAGGATATGGCATGAGTGAAACGTGATTCAGAATACACATTCGAACACTTTCATAGACATTATGTCGGGGAAGTATTATATTTAAGGCTGTAAGAATCTGGAAGATAGATTATATGGCTGAATCATTCCGGAATGATTAATGTAAGGAATATTGTAATTGGCATATTAATATATATAGTAAATGATAATTAATGTAAGGAATATTGTAATTGGCATGTTAATATATAAAGTAAATGATAATTAATGTAAGGAATATTGTAATTGGCATATTGATATATAAAGTAAATGATAATTAATGTAAGGAATATTATAATTGGCATATCAATATATATAGTAAATGATAATGACGCACATTTATGTTTGAGATTGATGAATAATGAGCTTGAAATCCTTACTTAGTTTTAACAGTATATTAACTAAACTGGAAAGTTCTTACGTTTGCATTTTGATTTGTCACCCACGTCAACCTTAAACCCAGTGTGGCATAAACAACGATAACTTCCTTGCAGATTGTAGCAAATGTGCTGGCAAGTATTAGGCCTTTCACATTCATCGACATCTGTAAAACAATGTTCACAATAAAGATTAATTACGATGTTAGTTCATTTGTTTATTTAAATGTATAAGCGAAAACGCTAACGGCTTATCAATGTGGAAAAATCATTATTCCTGATCAATGTGGAACTAGCCTCTGAAATATATGTAAGAACGTTCATTATATCAATTGCTATATTGTAGACGTTTATTCAGGAGTAACATCTAGGAATACCCAAAAGTTAACTGTAAAATGCAAAATAGAACCTGATCTATTGCATATGTTGCCTCCATTGTTAGATCTTCAGAAGGCATGTTTTATAACTTAACCTGTGAAAATATATTTCCAAATCAAAAGCTTCCCGTATTGGCTAATTGGTTTTCAAAATGATCAAAAATACAAAACATTCAAAAACAAATAAAAATAACAAAACTAAAAGAAGTTATACATTCTGAAAATTATATGCGACATCTTACCAACGCAGCGTGTTTCCTGTAATCGAAACCCCTCGTTGCAAGAACACATATAGGATCCATCTGTGTTGCTGCAATTCTGGTCACAATTATTCTGCTTTGTGTCTTCACATTCGTTTACATCTGATATAATACAACATAGACTACAGTTTCATTTTGGAAATATGAACCAAGGTCCATAACATTTGCTAACATTATTACGAATAGTAAATTAAAATGAGAAAGGTATGTCCATATATGTTCTATTACAATCAAAATGCAACAAAAACACTTTGTAATCATAGATTTAAAGGTCACTGTTATACAACATTCTGTTTCTGTTTTTTTATATCATGCAAATATTATTATCAACTATCATTGATCGTGTTGCACCAACTATTTCATATGCTGTAATCCTGAGGTTTTCCTTTTCGTTTGCTGATATTTCATTTGTTCAATTTAGATTTTACTTCGAATAAAGTCGGAAATTGTCGAAACGTTGCTGTGGCTCAGTGGCTATTATACCGGAATAGTAACCAGAAGGGTTGGTTCTGTCACCAAAGTGTTTGTCTGGCAATGGCACTTTATTCCAAATGCCTTGACACGACATGATCTTAGCTGTGTTGATATCGAGCTAAAACAGCAATTATATATATATATATATATATATACATATATATATATATATATATATATATATATATATATATATATATATATATATATATATATATATATATATATATATATATATATATATATATATATATATATATATATATATTTTGTTTTTTTTTGTTTGATTGTTTGAGGAATGTCATGTCTCACCATTGAAAAATTATTACCAGTGCATTCTAAACTAGTGTTACTCTTGAGACTGTATCCTTGCTCACAAATGCATCTATATGACCCTGCAGTGTTAATACATTTGTAGTTCTTTCCTGGACATATACTGTTATTCAAATAACATTCGTCGACGTCGTTGGCACATCCAAGTCCTTGCCATCCTGGTTTACACATGCAGCCTTTTATTTTATCACATTTGTTTGCTCCTATGCCGCAGTTGCACGTATTGTTACAGTTTTTTCCCTAGTGAAACTCATCACACTCTGAAATGAAATATCTTAGGATATGTAAAATGTATTCTGAAAGTTCCTAATAAAGCTAATTACTAATTTGATAATGCTAATTATTCCTTAGTGGCTGTTTTATATTTTTAGAAACTATAGATAAAACTGTACCTCGGTCATGGACAGAAGAAATATGTCCTACAGTTTCTGTTCTTTAAAACATTTAGAATATTGAAGTGGACATAAAGATAAAATATCATTTACAATAAACACGATTCAAGTAGTACCAAAATCGAAAATGATTAATACAGAAACAGTTTGTAATGCATTGCTTAGGTTTGTTACTCCCACGCAATACTAGAAATTAAATAATAGAACATTCATTTTTTTCACAACATCTTTGTAAAAGCCTGGAAACGGGTATTTTGATGTCTCACAAAATGATTTGTATCCTGGTGAATATTATAAGCCATCAATAGCAAAGAACTTTCAAATAATATTTATTGGCTAGTCAGGAAACTTCCTTTAGTTGCAACAAATCGATTTCGGAAGGCATTACTTCCCGCTCCCAAAAATTGTAAAATACTAATTTACCTCTACATGTAATCCCGTCGTTGTCCAGACGATATCCATCATCACAAAAGCAGGAAAAACTGCCATCTGTATTCACGCAATTACCTGGCTGACTACAGGGGGTATTCTTCCTACATTCATCTATATCTTGCAAAATAAAATAATGCACAGAGCTGACATTTTATCGTGTGTTCATATGTTATATTTAAAAAGCCATAATGACATAATCGTATATATATATATATATTTGTGCTCATATATATATATATATATATATATATATATATATATATATATATATATATATATATATATATATATATATATATGAGCACAAATATTGCCAGTTTTCTACATTGACATTTGAAATACTCCCTTTATATTTTCAAAGAAGAGGAAGAAATGTAAAACAAGATTTCCTCTCTATAATAATTGCGAAAATCTATGAGCTAGTTTTGCATCATTGATCCACGGTAAGTTTATCATGCTAGGCAGACTCGGAGGGAATGTACTTAGGGTCACAAATGGCACACATGATGTAACAATGCTAGCATTTAAAGAGCTGTTACGAAGAATGCGAATCGATTTCGGGGGTTCAGCTGATACAATAACGTAGTATGCTTTATATTACATTCACTATGACATGTACCATTTTATTATCGCGACAATGAGCAATTTCACGTTCGAAAACAATGACCATTTCGTCTATATTGAAAATAATGAATAGGAATCATAAATATAGTGAATCATATTTCACCAATGATAAAAACTCGCTGCTCGATGAAACTAGAAGAATGGAGATTGTGTTACTAATATTCCAAGGGAAGACAACCTAACATCATTACGGGAATTGCAGTTTTATCACGTAAGGTATCTGACAAAAGCATGCATAAATAACACTTGTCTCAGTATTATTGTGCTACGTATAAAAGATTTTAGCATGACCCCTCTTCTGAAATGGGGTCATTGTAATGACGGCTTAATTTGTGATGTCACGTGGATGTACCAAGTTGGTTTTGTCTTAGTGAAGACTCGTAGGCTGGTTATTCAAATAATACTATTTATAAGGTATGTTTATTAAGAAATGAAAACGTACCTACCCGAACATCAACAATTCCGGCCCCATATAGCTATACAATAAAATATGGATATGATGGACTATGTCAGTTAGCAAATTCGTTCTACAAGTATTCTACACATGAACTTAATACTGCTACGTGAACGGCACATGAACTCTAAAAGTAGTACTGATAATTGTTTTTAACATGTGATTTCAAAATATATCCGCTCATGTAACGGAACGTATTCTAATTGCCTATTCAACAATACACATTATCTGCTGCACATATATCCTTATGTTTATGAGCTAAACAGTTTGTTGAATCAGTTTAAACATTTGTACAAGTTAAGCTTATTATTTAATAATAATAATAATAATAATAATAATAATAATAGTAATTATTGTTATCATTATTATTATTATTATTATTATTATTATTATCATATGTTCTTTGCAACCATAATGTCCCCATGCGGGTCTGGGCTTGTAGAATTGGCCCGATGTGCCTCACGACGTGTCATAAGAGGCGACTAAGTAGAGATAACCTGTTTTCCGTGGGTTGCGTCCCGTGTCGGGGGAGGTAAGGATCCTGGTAGTTGAGCAGAGGATTTCCATGCAATAGACTACTTTGGCCTCTACTTCTTCTAGACGGGTGGTCGGGATGGGCCCGGTTTCGACATATCGGTTGGTCTCGCCGAGCCCTAGGAAGTCTTTATCTACTCCCTCACCTTCTTTATCTTTCTCGTTGAATCTCTCTTGATACCACTGTTGCCCCTATAGTCTTTTCCTTTATCTTTCCCTTTGCCAAGTCTTAGAAGACTTCCTAGAAGGCGGTGGCTTAACGGGTTAATTGGGAGGTAATTTTACCGACCATAGAAGGTGGTGACTTCACTTGTCAATCAAAGGTAATTTTATTATCTGAGTATGGCATCTGTGTATCCCTGGCACTTTAAAAATGTCCGCTTGTTGGGCTCCATGGTGGGCGGGGAGCACGGGTGCTGAGATTTTCAATACACCAACATGGAAAATCAAAAGAATCAAAACAAACGTACCAAAACTGGATCAGAGTCGGATGATGAATCATGTAGTGTGGAATCCTTTGCTCGGTTCATGGTGATCAAATCGAAAGACGAATCTAAACCACTTGCTGCACTATCGCCATTTATAGTCGAAAAGATTATACTTGGATTAGCCAAAAAGTGTCCAAAAA
Source organism: Sinohyriopsis cumingii (assembly GCA_028554795.2). Lineage (NCBI taxonomy): Eukaryota > Metazoa > Mollusca > Bivalvia > Unionida > Unionidae > Sinohyriopsis > Sinohyriopsis cumingii. The sequence goes on along the minus strand of CM068832.1, from coordinate 18,460,347 downwards.
AAAAAACTAAAATCAGGCGGCCTACTTGTAGAGTGCGAGCGCAAAGCACATTTTGAAAATATCAACAAAATTAAAATGTTCTACGATATTCCAGTAACCTGTTTCGCCCACTCATCAGTTAATACATCAAAAGGCGTTATTCGTTGCCGTGACTTAGCTGGAGTCAGAAACAAAGAAATCTTCGAGGGGATGAAAAATGAAGGTGTCACTGCAGTCCGTAGAATTCGTATCAAACGAAACAACAATCTGCAGGACACCAACACCATTATACTCACCTTCAACAAGCCAACAGTACCTAAAGTGGTAAAAGTTGGATTGCTACAAGTTAAGGTTGAGATATACATACAAAATCCCCTCCGATGCTACAACTGTCAAAAATACGGCCGTCATGAAGACCGATGCTCCAGAGTCCAAATATGTGGCCGATGTGGAGACCCCTCTCATCGGGAATCCGAGTGCAAAGCCACTCCGCATTGCGTCAACTGCGGAAAGGAACACCATGCTAATTCAAAGAAATGAAACACATGGAAACAGGAGAAGGAGATATAGAGGGTTAAACACTCATCCAAAATCTCGTATCCAGAGGCCAGGAAGCTTGTACAAGCTAGAACATCACTCCCCTGCCCGTCCTTTTCAATTGTAGGGAAAAGTAACCAAAAAGCAAGAAAAACGCCCAAACCCAAACAAACCCACCTGAATCCCCTTCCGGCTCGAACATTCCGCACTACAAACCCCTGAAAATCTCAATATCTACTCAAACAATTTTCAACAATACACCACCACCACGATCACCAAACAGTAAAAAAGAGTCGCAAACAAATAGGCAACAAAAGGAGTTTGATGACCCCATAAAGCTGCACAATAGTTTTGGAGACTTTGAGGATATGGATGCAGAAGAAACTGCTCCATGTCCTCAAGGTGGCTCCAGACCTAACAACAAAAAATACACCCCCGTACTTCGTCCAGATAAATAACCAAACAGATTGCCTCCGCGAAAGGTCTAACCTAGCTCCAGAATCTTCAATATAAACTTGTAATGAAGAACACCATCATACAATGCAACTGTAGAGGACTTAAAGCCAACTACCATGTTATTCTTCTGCTTTTAAACGAACATGATCCTGCAGTACTATGTCTTCAGGAAACAGTGTTGAAAGATACTGATAACATCACACTTAAAAAAATACTCCCTGTTTAACACCTACTCTCAAAATGTTGACAGGGCCTCAGGAGGAGTCTCTGTTATTGTGAACAACATAGCCTCTCATAGCGTCACCCCTTTAAACACAAATTTACAAGCCATTTCTGTAAGCGTCACTCTAAATCGAGTGATTACCTTTTGTTCTGTTTACATACCATCAAACACCAACCTAGTACCAAACGAATTAGACAATCTTGTTAAATAACTCTCCGCACCCTTTGTTTTACTCGGGAATTTTAATGCCCATAATATTTTATGGGGATCAAATCACATAAGTGGCAGAGGCCACAAAATAGAAGACTTCATTTCCAGACACGATTTGTGTCTATATAACACCAAATCACCGACATATTTGCACCCAGGAACGGGAACATACACATGTATCGATTTGACAATATGTTCTCCTTGGACTATGAATGGAACGACGCTGATGACCTTCACAAGAGTGATCAGTTTCCAATATTCCTTGGAAAATATTAAGTCTACGATTGATGACGCAATTCCACAATGGAATATAAAGAAGGCCGACTGGGCTAACTTTGAAACACTCTGTAAAACTAGGCTTAATGAAGATACATTTTTCAATGGTAATGACCCTATTCACCATTTTACAACCATTTTAACCGAGACTGCAGAAGAATCTCTTCACATGTCCTCACCAAACTGTAAAAGAACCCCAAAACCTTGGCTCAATAAGGAATGAAACGAAGCCATAGACAACGCCGAGAAGCATTAAAAAAATTACAATCGTCCGACTCCCGAAAATTTAAGTAGATATCGTATTCTCCGGACCAAAGCTCGCCGCACAATCAAAGAAAGTAAAAGAGCATCATGGAAGAAATATGTTTCTTCTTTAAACTCTCGTTCCTCTATTAAGAAAGTTTGGGACACGATCCGCAAAATTAACGGAAAGAGAAAACACAATTCTCTCCGACATCTGAAACTGAACAATAACAATTTTAGTTCAAAACGTGACATAGCAAATGTTCTTACTGACACATTCTCTAAAACTTCCTCATCATCCAATTATTCAGAAGCCTTCCAAAAACTGAAAACTCAAAAGGAAAAGTCACGTTTAAAATTCACATCCAACAACTCGGAAAGTTATAACCAACTGTTCTCACTATCAGAGCTTATGGAGGCTTTAGATAAGGCCCATGATACATCCGTTGGACCTGATGAAATACATTACCAGTTTTTAAAACACCTTCCAGGATCATCATTAACATCTCTTTTGAAAAACTCTTCAATGATTTATAGATTACTGCTAATCTACCTAAGATTTGGAAAGAAGCAACAGTAATACCAGTTCCCAAACAAGGTAAAAATAGCGAAGATCCTACCAACTAGCGACCTATTGCACTCATAAGCTGCGTGTGCAAAACAGTGCAACGAATTATCAATTCTCCGCTTGTATGGTACCTGGAAACTAACAATTTAATATCTCCTTTCCAAAGTGGCTTTCGTTATGGACGGAGCACCAATGATTATCTGGTTAGAATGGAAACATTTATTCGCGACGCATTTATCAAGAAAGAACATTTAGTAGCGGTTTTCTTCGATTTAGAAAAGGCATATGACACGAACATGGAAGTACGGGATTCTAAATAACCTGCACGATCTGGGTCTAAAAGGCCGTCTGTCCTCTTTCATATCCAACTTTCTCTCCGACAGAGAATTCAAGGTACGAGTGGGCCCTACTCTCTCAGATACGCACGAGCAAGAGATGGTTGTGCCCCAGGGCAGTATTTTATATTTTACGCTTTTCAATATCAAAATCAATAGCATCCCAAAGTATTTGACTGCTGGTGTGGATTGCTCGCATTATGTTGATGATTTTCTAATATGTTATCGATCAAAGCACATGCATACAACTGAAAGACAATTACAGCAAAATATAAACAAGATTCAAAATTGGGCTAGTATGAGCGGCTTCAAATTCTCAAAATCAAAAACGGTACGGATGTATTTCTGTCCGTTACGACGACACCACGATGAACCTAAACTGACGCTGGACGGAACACCTATTCCAGTTGTTGAGGAAACAAAATTTTTAGGTATTATCTTTGACAGAAAACTGACTTTTATTCCGCACCTAAAGAACTTGAAAGCTAAATGCTTAAAAGCACTTAAACTACTTAAAATAGTAGCGCACACTGACTGTGGTGCTGATAGAAAAGTCATCCTGAATTTATACAGAACGTTTATTCGCTCCAAACTGGATTATGGTTGCGTTGTGTATGGTTCAGCCAGAAAATCGTATCTTAAAATGCTTGATCCAATTCATCACCAGGGAATAAGACTGGCTTTGGGAGCATTTAAAATATTCCCGTGTGAAAGCCTACTAGCTGAAGCGAACGAACCACCGTTATCACATCGTAGAGAAATGCTTTCCGCACAGTATGCTCTAAAATTAAAATCAAACCCTCTGAATCCTGCTTTTTCGGCTGTTTTTCAACCCAAATACAAAACATTCTACGAAAATAAACCAAACGCCATACCTTCCTTTGGCATTAGAATATCGTCTAGTCTTGACAGTACAAAAATAGATTTTTCTAAAATTCAGAAAACGTCCATCTCCGAAACACCACCCTGGCTACTCTAACAACCAAAAGTACTTTTTACGCTACATGATGGAAAAAATCCGAGACAAACCCTTTTGTCTTCCACAACTCTTACCATGAAGTCCTCGCCGAATTTAAAAACTACACAAGAATTTACACCGATGGATCAAAGGATGAGGAAAAGGCTGTTGTAGCCTTTGTTTGTGAAAATCACACAACGCAAGTTCGCTTACCCAATGGAACATCAATTTTTTCAGGCGAAATCAGAGCAATTGACCTTGCTCTGCAACATATAGAAAACAGACGTATTTTAAACAGCACCATCTTCTCCGACTCACTATCGGTACTTCAGTCACTACACAATAGAAAACTGGTAAATCCATTATTGTAAAAAATACTCGTCAAACATATCGACCTGAGTGTCTCCCACAATATAATATACTGTTGGTTACCTAGCCATATTGGCCCACCAGAGTGCCTTTCTTGCACTGAACCATTCACTATTAAGCACTTTATGTTAGAGTGTTTTGACCTGCAACCTACGCGCGATCAGTATTACAATGTGCATGACATGAAGGAACTTTTTGATACAATAAACAACACTTGTATTATAGAGTTCCTGAAAGCAGTGAACTAAACTCTAACTTTTATGCTATCATCTTGTGCAATTTTATGCAATATATATACCGTCCCTTTTTTAATACCTTGTCATCATTCTTCATTAACATACACCATTTACATCCCCCGTTGATCGTGAAGCTTATATATATATATATATATATATATATATATATATATATATATATATATATATATATATATATATATATATATATATCTTTATAATGTAATTAAACTGGGTACCTTTACATGTTCTGTTGTCTGTATCTATAAAATACCCCTTTTTACATTCGCATTTTGGCTGCCTATTTTCTACCAAGCATATGTGACTGCAGTTTGTATGGCCTATCTTAGCGCAGATGTCTTCCTCTGCAACAAGATTATTATGTAGGTGGATGGGTTGTATAATAAATGCTCTTAAAAACATTCTATACATTTTAAAATTTAATTTACTCTCTTTTAAGAAGGTCTTCTTTCGACAGCTGATGTTCACAAAAATGGTATTTTTCTTCAGTTACAACTACGCCAAATAACTTCTTTATTCCAACTGCATACATACAAAATTTTACTTTTCTTGCAATCTTTGTCATATGTGGAATAATTATAATTTGTAAGGGCAGGTTGTGTTCATGGTTATGACTATTACAATTGGATCAATACGGTAAAGACATTATACAGTAGCTGTTGGAGAAAAAAGTAATCCATACTATTGTTAAAATTTGGAGATCATATCGTTATTTAAATATAGATGTTTTTTCATCCACAGAAAGGAGAGAAAGAAGAATATTTACAAATTTACCTTTCTCACATGTCTTTCTGTCCGTTCTTAGTTTATATCCATACTCACAATAGCAGTTGAATAAACCTGGAGTATTTTCACATATATGTTCACATCCTGATTTTCCTATTTTACATTCATCGACATCTGTTTCATTAAAATGCAAAAGAAGTAATATAATATAATATAATATAATATAACGTTAATATAATATAATATAATATAATATAATGTAACGTAATGTAATGTAATATAATATATAATATTACACAATATAATACTATTCAGGTAATTATAACAACAGATATAGATATTATTCAAAACTGAATCTGCTCACCATCAAAAATATATATGAGCAACTAAGGTATCATCATTGAGTTTCTTCTAGAGAATATTATGAAGAAATATGAAGAGTTCAGGTATTATTTTCATAACTTTGAAGGGCTAATACTGTTTCTATGAGAACACATTGTAAACAACTTTAGAGAAGAAAAAGGTTCTTACCAATGCATTTGTATTCATCACCTTGATCAAGCTGGTATCCCTTTGTACATCCACATATGAAGCCACCCAGAGTGTTAGTACACAATTGCGAGCAATTATTGAAGTATGAGTAGGAACACTCGTCAATATCTGGGAAAATATGCAGAGTCGGATTACAAAATATTGAATATCAAAGATGTATAGCTGGTAGGAAACATTTCATGAGCTTCCTCTCACATACTGATTGGCCGTAATGACGTGTATATGCATTCAAGTGAAGATAATTAACTATGACTATATATAAAGAATACAAATCATATGGCGAATAACGATCCTTTCAAGTGCACTGGATCCAGCAAGGGATCACGTTTGTCAGGGATTGATTAAGATAAATGCAATAAACTGATTACGAACAGTGCAAAACTAGTATCTAGATAGCCGTAGCGCTTTCGGCTCTTTAATGAGTCTTTTTCAAAGGCAAATACAAAACATAGACAAGACAAATAAAACAGAATAATGCATATGTTAGTGAAACGTTACATGACTGATTCTACAGGACTTCAACCTTTGAACTATTATGTGTCAACTAGATTACTTCAGCTTGCTGCTGATACTAGAAAATATTTGTATTGACCTATAAATTGATGAGCTATAACGACAGCTGTTATTTTATTTAAACGTATGTAAGCGCAGATTATATCCCGTATGTTTCATTTTTAAAGTAGTCATAGGCTATTAAGCAAATTTAGAGAATTATTTAAAAGAAAATGCACCTTTATATCCTCAAATGCTTTTATATTTATACAATTAGGAAGTAATTACATGATTATCATGCTGGGTTATGGATGAAATTATGCGGGTCCTTTGCTAGAAGACTGATATTTGGGTGTGATTAACCGGGTCATAATGTTTTCAAAATATTAAAACTCAGTGTGTATAACGAAGACGAGTATATCGAAATCGCGTTGTCTTCTACGTTGTGACACGAATTATTGAAACAAAAAGTCATGATAAATAAATACATTTTGCGCTGACGATTGTCCTTTAGAAGTTTATATATTTTCAAGAGCAGATAACAACTACTGTTTTAGTGATGATAATGATGATGAAATTAATAATAAATATTGATTTCAATAGTATGAATGTAAATATATGAATACATGCATTAGCAAGACTGCTTCAAACTGAGCAATGGAATATTGGATGTTTATTTTTGCTTGCTTTGGTGCTTTTATAAAAATTATTTCACTCATTACCGGAACTAACTGACTTTTATCAGAGGATAATCCCGCGACTAACAGAAATGTAAATAACCCGAACGATAGAAAAGGAGTATTAAATATAAAAGAAACTTTTGGATTTTTGGATCCGTTTGGAGAATAAAATGCAGGATTAAATAGAAATAAAAGGAGAAGAAAACCTCCTCTAAAACAAGCTAGATTGGATTTCATTCTTGTCATAATTTCTGTTGTCAAATATAAGAAAAGTGACAGTTGAACCAAGTTATAGGTCTGACCTCTCCATGATAATATTGCATACTTTCATAAGTTCAATAATTTAATAAGAGGAAAAGGTCTATGGAAATTTAATATTTTACTGTTTGATAAAAACCATATTGGTGAAAACGAAAATTGCATGAAAAGAATAAGATCACTATGTTGCAAATGATTGGTGGAACTATTGACAATGTATTGAATTCAGATCTAAGTTTGACTGTATCATATTCCTTATTTTTAGATATATTTTGAAGAAAATCCGTGGAAAAACTATTTCATCTGCTTTATGTAAAAAGAAATGTAAATTACAGCCGGAAATAGAACTTGTGCAGAAAATACAGTCCATAGAAAATGGTTCCCTATGATCTTATGATTTAGACAATGGTCAGATAATTTAGTCCTTTCCATTTAAAAAGAGCGTTTTATAACAATAAGGGACGTAAAACTATTAGAAATCACTTTTCGAAAAATGATGTGATGTCAATCCAACTAGTGAAAATAAATTTAAGGAAATTTTTAATTTTAATTTGGCTATATGGCCTTATATATATGCTGAATTTAAAAAAACACGACAAGAAACGTAAAATTACAATGGTTTCAATTTCCTATTACTGATAGAATATTGCCATGAATGCACTTTTGTGTATAATAAAACTGTCCGATAACGATACATGTACTTTTGTAAAAAGGCACAGAAACTAATACTGCATTTGTTTCGGTCATGTAATGTGATACATAGGCAGTGATGGAATGATTTGTCCACTGGAGTCTGTAAAAAGTGAACATAGATATTTTGCCAAGTACAAAAACAATTAAATGTGAGAAATACAATTAAAGATAGAATATATAAAAAATCTTTATTTTTTTTCTAGCCAAATACTACACACACACACACACACACACACACACACACACACACATATATATATATATATATATATATATATATATATATATATATATATATATATATATATATATATATATATATATATATATATCTGTGTGTGTGTAAAATGAAAGGGATTATGCCTAAATTAAATGGGTCGAATGTTTTTCTTAAAGACCACTATAATCTCGAAATACATTGTCATACAATCGGAAAAGACAAAAGCATTTGTGTTGATTTGGGAACAGTGAAAGCCATTATTCCACCAGGAACTAAGAATGATGTGTTTTAACTCAAAAATGAATGTATAATAACATCATGCTATATTGTAAAATGTGGTTGTATTATATGTTAACAGCTAATCAAGCATAATTCAACGATTCTGATTCGATCGTAAACAGGAATAAAGGAATGTCATATAACAAAGTCTATGTAACCTAGATGATGCATGTTTTTATTGGTCTATCCAAAATGGGATTGTTTACTGTTTGAATGTGTGTATACATGATTGCATATGTGTCTGTATTATTTGTTCTTAGACCACATTTATTGTCCCTAAGTTATGTAAGGTTGCAAGGTGATCTTGGGATGGTTCCCCGACCCAACTGTCAACCCATTAATGGATACTAACAAATTATTATTATTATTATTATTATTATTATTATTATTATTATTATTGTTGTTGTTGTTGAATATCAGTTATAAGCAGTGCATGAACCAAAATTTGAAAAATAACGTTAAAATCTGTCTTTGAAAAAACTTGTTTACAGAATTATGCATCGGGTATTCTGGAATAGCTACAGATCAGAGTGATTACATTCTATTATTACTGTATTCTGCAATAGCTAGAGATTCAGATGATTACATTCTAGTGTAACAATATGCATGACCAGAATATATTTAATGCATTAAATTTATAAAGCAAACGGTACAACAGTTGTTGATGATGCTACTGCTGACTATTACAAATACCACAACTGCTGACTATTACAGCTACCATAATGCTGACTATTACAATTACCACTACTGCTGAATATTGCTACTACCACTACTGCTGACTATTAGAAATACCACTACTGCTGACTATTACAATTACCACTACTGCTGAATATTGCTACTACCACTACTGCTGACTATTAGAAATACCACTACTGCTGACTATTACTACTACCACTATGGCTGACTACTACTACTACCACTACTGCTGACTATTGCTACTACCACTACTGCTGACTATTACAAATACCGCTACTGCTGGCTATTACAGCTACCACTACTGCTGACTATTACCACTACCACTACTGCTGACTATTACAACTACCACTACTGCTGACTATTACAACTACCACTGCTGCTGACTATTACTACTACCACTAACGCTGACTATTGCAACTACCACTACTGCTGACTGTTACAACTACCACTAACGCTGACTATTGCAACTACCACTACTGCTGAATATTACAACTACCACTACTGCTGACATTTACATCTACTGCTGACTATTACATCTACCACTACTGCTGACTATTACAACTACCACTACTGCTGACTAATACATCTACCACTACTGCTGACTATTACAACTACCACTACTGCTGACTATTACAACTACCACTACTGCTGACTATTACAGCTACCACTACTGCTGAATATTACAGCTACCACTACTGCTGACATTTACAACTACTGCTGACTATTACATCTACCACTACTGCTGACTATTACAACTACCACTACTGCTGAATATTACAACTACCACTACTGCTGACTAATACATCTACCACTACTGCTGAATATTAGATCTACCACTACTGCTGACTAATACATCTACCACTACTGTTGAATATTACAACTACCACTACTGCTGACTATTACATCTACCACTACTGCTGACTATTACAGCTACCACTACTGCTGACATTTACAACTACTGCTGACTATTACATCTACAACTACTGCTGACTATTACATCTACCACTACTGCTGACTATTACATCTACCACTACTGCTGACTATTACAACTACCACTACTGCTGAATATTACAACTACCACTACTGCTGACTAATACATCTACCACTACTGTTGAATATTACAACTACCACTACTGCTGACTATTACATCTACCACTACTGCTGACTATTACAGCTACCACTACTGATGGCTATTACAGCTACCACTGCTGCTGACTATTACAACTACCACTACTGTTGACTATTACAACTACCACTACTGTTGACTATTACAACTACCACTACTGTTGACTTTTACAACTACCAGTACTGCTGACTATTACATCTACCACTACTGTTGACTATTACAACTACCACTACTGGTGACTATTACTACTACCACTACTGCTGTTATTGTTACTACTGCAATCACTATGATTAATGAAGCTAGTGCTACTAGCACAATGACTACTATTCCAGCTACTACTACTGAAGACTGCAACTACTTCTATTAAATGCTTGAATGGCAGACCTTGACAGCGTCCAGTGTCGTTCTTCTTGAAACCATGCACACATTGGCAAGTATACATTCCCGCCAAATTTTCACAATATGAGTAGGGATCGTCACAAATATTTGGATCTTGCGTACATTCATCGATGTCCTGCTGACAATCTTTACCCTCCCAGCCCTTTTCACATTTACACCCTTTTACAGGATCACACTGTACTCCGTGTGTACCGCAATTGCAAGTTTCTTGGCAATAATTACCATACTTTGGGTATGTGCATTCTGTAATAAAAATTATAATGAATTCGGAGTGTTTCGTTATGGTGATGATGATACGATTATTATTATTATTATTATTAGTGGTGGTAATGGTGTTATTGCTTTTGTTTTACTGTTGTATAATAGGCACTTCACTTTAATACTTCCTTTTCATTTTCAGCAAAACAAGGTGCGTACTTATCTTCATCTATTTTCTTTGTTCCGCTCTATATTTTAAACTTTTAAACATATATAATGAATTCAAAGTTATTTTTCTTACTATTGTATTGTAGAATCTAACATTTTCTGAGTGTTAGAGATTAAAAGGTAATACTGTTTTAACTAACCTACACAAGTGTGGTTATCCTTTTCTAATTCATATCCTTGAAAACAATGACAGCTAAATCCACCATCAAAATTGTTGCAACTTTGGGAGCATGGACTAGAGTCACATTCATCTATATCTGTAAGATTACACGAAAGAATATAAAGTAAATGAGCATAAATATGCGCTGCATTTTTGAGTTAACATGACAACTTATTTAATAAAGCTACATCTTTAGGTATGTGTGCGCGAGTGTGTGTATGTGTGTGTGTGTGTGTGTGAGAGAGAGAGAGAGAGAGAGAGAGAGAGACATTAAAATGAAGAAAAACGTTCAACAGTAAAAAATCTATTTACACACAAAAGGTTTTAATATTCATGGAAACGTAGATAATTTAAGGTATTTATTCGATTAAGCTTATGTTTTAAACCAATATAAAAAAAGAATTTGATGTTAGCAATAAAGTGAAATTAATCTGGTATTTTAATGTCCCCACAACACTTCCTTCGTAACTTTCAATTTATAGGTAAATTTTGTTCCCTTTCGCAAGCTGAAATTCTTGAACCATTTACAAGGCTTGTCATTTTTACCAAATAATTGTGTTTAGGCATGAATTTATGTCGCAGTGTTTAGGAGATGTTAACAATGTCTAGAGATAACGCTAGACTATGCATATTACATCCATCATTTTACTCACCTAAACAAGTTTTACCCTCCTTTGATAATTTGAAACCTTTTGCACAGAAACACATAGCGGTTCCATTATTCGATGTGCATCCAGCAGTTTGGTTACAATCTGTTTTGGATCTCTCACAAACATCAGGCACCACTGAAGAGAAATAATTGCTATAAGCTTACAAGGATTCTTAAGGTACCGACATAGATTTGTTTGAAAGCATATAGGTGTACATGTTAATGGAAGACATTGCAATTTTTTTTATTACATCTATACTTTCTGAATGACAGGTAAGAGCGAAACAATCTAACGTATAAAACAGATCAAATGACTGTGTTGAGAAAACCTTGGAATTCACACACGTCAATGATGTTTAAGTAATCTTTGCTCGATTTATACATTTGCATATGGAGGTGTGTAAGATAACATGATAATAAGATGGTAAATTGGAGATTGTTGATACATTATTGTTCATTATCTAAACAGTTTTATGTAGGATATGATGACACACAAATAACGGAGACGCTAAATATATTCAAGACAGCATCATTCACATCATCATCTGCGCTGTCGCTCTAACCGTTATCATTAGCATCAACTTAACGTAGCCAAAATTAGAGGCAAACAACATTATTTTCATTCAAGTTTACATCGATTATGGATGAATGTTTAAGAAACGTACAGAGAATGATATACAACATTTACCAGTTCGTATGCATACACGTATGGAGACATTGTAGCTGAACCCTGAAAAACATCCACACGTAAAATTCCCGATCCCGTTTGTGCATGTTTGTTCGCAGTTGTGCAGGTTTCGCTCACATTCATCAATGTCTGAAAGAGGAAATACCTTCGGCTTGTTTAATCCATTTAGGGTTACTGCAATCTGTTTTATCAGAGGGAGAAACAACATGTATCAACTAGTGAAACGTACGACACCAAATATGACAGAAACTTCGAATTATTACATATTTTAATAAAAGGGATGATCGACCGAGATAAATAGCTATATAAAATGCGCTTCATGCCTATTTGCATTTGGACCATACACTGAAGTGAGACTGAAAGTTTCCTATGTCTGCATTAAGATGATTAGATTGGTGTTTTTAGATCGAATTGCAGTTGTAACATTCATTATCACTCATACCCGTTCCTTGAATATAGGTCCATCTTAGGTTAGACTCGGTTTGCACCATCTCCAGGGTTTTGCTGTATTGTTTGCTGAGTTGTAGCTTTAATCCGGTTTAGCATTGATTTACTTGCAAATATGGCTATTGCTGTTATTAACTAATTGTCTCGATATAATTGTTTCGCCATCAAATTTTAAAGAATCGGTATTGCATGTCAGAATATATAATACGTTTCATGCTCGACATCCTTATTTCAGATTGTTAGCATAGTCAACAGTTCTAGTGAACCAGCAGAAAAACATGTATATATATATATATATATATATATATATATATATATATATATATATATATATATATATATATATATATATATATATATAAATATATATAATATATATATATATATATATATATATATATATATATATATATATATATATATATATATATATATATATATATATATATATATATATATATATATATATATATATATATATATATATATATATATATATATATATATATGACCTTCATGTTCATCTGTCGTATATAATACTATTTCATTTTTATTTTGTTCAATATATTCTTTCTTGTTATGATGAACAGTAAAAAAATTGGCAAAATCAGAATGTAATCTTCTCTAGTCACTTGACGTGTAAATTCTGCCTAACCGCATTGCTAGAAAAAATCAAAAGTGCAATGCTTACAGTTGTTCACAGAATACCTTTTCCTGTAGGACTTTCATAATTTGCATTATCATCTTTTTATTTTACATGAACCAATGCAGACATGACGAAGGAAGATATTATTTGCCACATAATTTCCTTAAAATGTTAGAACTAAAAAAAGATGCAGTGTTTTCGTTAGCAATTTGTTTTCATCGTAACAAATATACAAAGCAATATACAAATATATTGATGGTTTGCTACTGTTCATTTACAAGCTGAGACAGTCAGTTTAGTTTAGCGTCAGTCTCAATTTTATGAAGTTAGAGAGATTACAAGTTCATTTTATCCAGAACTATTGAATGTACAGTACGTTCAGAAACACGTGAAAAAGATCGAAATATTTTTACAGCCTGACAGATGGCATACAACATGACGTTTAGTAATTTACTGATTATGCGGCTCATTCCATTGAATAGCACACGAAACGCTAAAGGATTACCTTCGCATGTTCTTCTGTCAGTACTAAGTTCGAAGCCCTCCTCACATTCGCAAGAAAAACTACCATCTGAATTGACACATTTCTGGTTACACTCTTTTCGGATTTCACTGCATTCGTCAATATCTGTCAAAGAAGTATTTATTTTATTGACGAGGATGATTAAAACAACAATGCATATTTCTCCGTTATTGCATTGCTATTATGTTTGTTTCATTACTTTCGATGTCAAATTAGATACTAGTTTCCTAAGATGATCTTACAGCTGCTACTGGTGTTAAATATGAAAGATGATATTTTCAAAGTCATAGCCATGTGTTCCGTCAAACCATACGTCGAAAATCTGTATTCGTATGATTTCAGCATAAACCGTACATGTGACGTCACTATACCTATACAATATTAACATTGCTGACCATATTGCTTAAATAGACAAGACAGTCAGGAGAAGAACTCACATATCAGCATATAAATATATATTAGCGTATAAATATTAAGCCTATAGTAATATTGTTCCACATTTTCAGTTCAATACATCCAGCAACATATGCTAAGAATACTTAACATGAAACGATGCAATAAGCTTTCTTAAAAGGTTGGAATGTCTAGTATATCAGTGGAAATACAATACAAATGCTTCTGTTAAATGCAACAAAACTTGGAGCAGTTAAATGAGTATTCAAAACATCACATACAATTTTAGTATAATTCATTGTGACGAGTTTAGAGACAAACAAAACATAAACTCCCATCATATATCTGCCTTTAAAGTGTATATGGGAACATGATAATATTATCATAGAAATCTATTTGAATACAAAATACTGATGTAAAAGGTATTTTCTATCACTTGAATCCAAAAGTATTCACTATGTGAAAGCAGGTTAGCTGCTAAGACACGCTAGATAGGAACTTACAGCATATCAAGCCATAAACCACTACCAAGACCACTACCCAGTCTGTATAACTAGACATGTTCCGAAATCATCTAAAAATGGCCAACACATTGAAATTCAATACAGGGACTTCAAACAGTTTGATGAGGAAATGTTCTTAAATGATTTAGTTTGCAAACCTTTCCAATCAGTCTGCACTATAGCTGATGTCAACACTGCCTTGGACAAATGGTATCAGATGTTCAATGCAGCCTTAGACAAGCATGCCCCAATTAAAACAAAAAGGGTTAAACACCAAATTACACCCAAGTGGATTACCCCTGAGATCAATGAGGCTAGGCACCTAAGAGATAATTTCCACAAGAAAAAAGACATGAAAAGCTATAGAAAGTGGAGAAATAAAACTAAGTACCTGATAGATAAGGCAAAAGAGAACTACTATAAACAGGCTATTAATGAAAGTAAGAGTACCAAAACATTGTGGAAGCATCTAAAAGAGCTGAACCCACGCAAGAACAGTTGCCTTCCCCCTAGACTTAAGCAAAATGATGATATAGCAACATCTGTACAAGACATTGTGGAAATGTTCAACAATTTCTTCATAAGCATCTCCAGTAAGAGTATTCAGAACCAGACTAATATCCCAATTGAACTTGATGCTCTTCTATTATTTATAAAAGCTAAAATTCCTGATGAAAATTATTTTTCAATAGCTAATGTTAGTGAAGCTGATGTTTTTGATATGCTAATTAAGGTTAATATTAATAAATCCTCTGGATTGGATGGTATTGGTCCACGAATTCTTAAAATTACTGCACCAGTAATAACAAAGTCACTAACGCATATCATAAATTTAAGTATAATGAGTGGTAATTTTCCAGAAACATTCAAATGTGCAAAGGTTACACCTATCTTTAAGAAAGGAGAAAAGGAGGATCCAGGAAATTACAGACCAATATCAATTCTACCTGTATTGTCAAAACTATTTGAAAAGCATGTAGCCATTCAGGTCTATAAATTTTTCGAAACATACTCTCTATTTCATAAAGGTCAATCAGGATTTAGACAGTACCACTCGTGCCAAACAGAACTTACCAAATTAATTGATCTTTGGCTGAAGGATAATGGACATATGACTGGGATTGTTTTCCTTGACTTCAAGAAAGCCTTTGATCTTGTTGATCATGAAATTCTGCTGCAAAAGTTGAACTGTTACAGATTTGACAATCCTTCTTTAAACTGGTTTAGATCATACCTAAACCAAAGGTCTCAACAAGTAAGCATTGGCAATATTAGCTCTCAAACTCGCACTATTCATTCAGGAGTACCTCAAGGCTCAGTTTTGGGCCCTCTCCTCTTCCTTATCTATATCAATGATCTACCATTAAATAATGAATCCACAAACACAGACTTGTTTGCAGATGATGCAACTTTGTATACATCTAGTTCTGATACTGAAGTTATCCAAATGAAATTAAACTCAGACCTTATCAGAGTCCAAAACTGGGCACAACAAAATAGGATGGTAATTAATGAAGGTAAAACAAAATGTATGATTTTGGGGACACCACAAAAGCTACACAAGTCAGGGAACCCAACACTGTCTCTTGCAATAAATAATCATCCATTAGAAAATGTCAAACATGAAAGGCTTGTAGGTGTGTCTGTAGATAATAATTTATTATGGAATGACCATATTGATAAGCTTTGTAAAACACTGTCATCCAAAATTGCCCTTCTCAGCAGAATCAAGAAATATTTACCCATGGAAACTCGCAATCTATACTACAAGTCGTATATTCTTCCAACAATGGATTATTGTTCTAATGTATGGGGAAACTGTGCCAAATCTGAGCTTGACAGGATTTATAAACTTCAGAAACGAGCAGCACGTGTAATTTTAGATGCATCTGTTGATCATCCCTCAAAAGCATTATTTACAGAACTCAAATGGTTCACAATATATGAGAGGATAGATTTTCACAAGGCAGTTCTTTTATATAAATGTCTACATGGAACTGCACCAGAGTATCTTCAAGACTTATTCAGGCCTTTTTCAGCACAATACCAGTTGAGATCAATATCACATGGAAGCATTCTAATACCAAAACCAAGAACAATTTAAAAAGAGTTTTCAATATTCTGGTACAGTTCTGTGGAATAAGCTTCCACTACATGTAAAATCTGCTGAAAATATTAGAATATTTAAGAAAAGATATCATGAGCATGTATGTGTTTCTAACAGATAATGGAATTTAGTATTTTAATACTAAACATGTTAAAATAAACAGTAATTATTGCCATCTTCATATAATGTGCACTGTTATACTCTCCTTAAGAGGGCCTCAAGGGAGAATAGTCCTTGACTAATGAGTCACCCTCTATAAATAAAGCATTATTATTATTATTATTATTATTATTATTATTATTATTAAACATCAAACCTATAATGTTATCATTGCAAAAGTGCACTTGAATGCTGAAACTAATAAAGAATATATTTAAGTACAAAAACGTCAAATCACAAAACTGTAACATTGTTTGGAAAAATGCCTGCTACATCTCAACATGCTTTCGCATGTTAACAAAAGATAATAATAACATATATTATATTATTTCTTGGATTATGACGTAACACTAATTTCAATATTGTTACCGGGCTTGAAATTGGCATTATTTTAAAAGAAGCAAAATGGCAGATACAAAGAGCGGGCGACTGATATAAACGTTGAATTATGAAATAGTGATAGACAAGAGGAAATTTATTTGCAAATTGATTCAAGAACTAAAACTTAATTGCAATATCTTACATTTCAAAGCATGAGTGTTATGGATCTATTTACAACTGATTCTTGTTAAAGTTTTGAAAACGGTTTATGTGTGTTGAAAGACAATGGATTAAAACTGCATCTTTTAATCCTAAATTCTTTCAAGGAATAGTAAAATGGGCGAGAACAAGTTGAAATGGCATTCCTTGTCCTTAGCAGAAAAGGCAAATGATATATGATTTAAGATGAGGTAGCAGTACCTAGGCACTTGTCGCCGTCTGTCAAATAGCCTTGTGGACATTGGGAACACTTAAATGCTACCCCAGTATTCTTGTGTTCAGATGCATCCACGTCAGTACAGGAGCGATTCAACGAACACGGTGAACCGTTGCATCCATTAAAATCTAACTGACAGCTGCTGCCTGAAGAAAAAGATGATTTACATTGTTATATTAAGCGTGTATTTTTCACTTACAACTTAAGAATTCTACACTGAATAAATAAAGGAAAAGAGACACATCACAGCGCACGGATGAAGGAAACATAACAGAAAAATAAGAAACAGTATTGTTTATGTGATAGAATGTTTGCGATGCGTACCAGTATTTAGTTTAACCTATTTTATAATTGGTGTATATAAATGTTGGGCTACCCAAGCTAAATGTTATGCTATCAATTATGTCTCTCTAGGCCAACATGTAAACGGACTTGATTTAATATCTTATAACCATTCATTTCCATCACATTTATGTCATTTAGCCAAATTTTGGTTCTTCATTCTGTCAAGAGTAGGCACTTTCGTTTCTCAAATCATATTTTGATGTTTCGTATTCACCTTCTTTCCATAAAATTTTGTCACGCCAGTTATACATTCTTACTATACTTAATTAAGACACTCAAAAGAAGACAGGTCGCAAAGATATTATGTAGACGAATGACCTATTGTTTAATTAGGAAATAGATGAGTAAGAATGTCGGTGGTGTAGCAAGTAAGTATAAGAACGGACAAAACAGTACGAGCTTTGCAAAGTAAGCCAGTAAACAATTTTATATGCACTTATGTATATGTATCTTCGTATGATCACTTATTTAAACATTCACGGCTTTGGAAAAACGGGTGAAGTATGGCCATGGATCATGGGGTTTCGAATGCATCCTGTATGCAAGTGTCTTTCAGCGGCCAGTATTTCCATGTACGTGACAAATTCTTCAAATCATTATGCTAGAATTTAGAGAATAGTCAAGAGAGTGTTACCTTCCCAGTAGGGTTCACATATGCATTTGAGGATTTTTAAAGAGCACGTTCCATTATCTGTTTGGTATGTATTGAAGTCACATCTTCCATGTCCACTGCATCCATCGCATATATTCAAATCAAATATGATCGTCGGAGCAAAATAGCCTTGTTCGTCCTGAGCTGTGATGCTATAAAAGACCCATAATATCACTGCAATTTTTAAATAATTAATTACATTGAAAGCAACTTTTGTACCTATTTATTATAAATGTTGTCAGCTTGAATCTGAGCTGATTTAGATAATTGTTCCTTGCATTCTGTTTTTGTTTTCTTAGATATTTCTGGTTTGGATGGTATATTCTATAAATGCTATGTCATCAGCTAGCCGTAATAGCTTTTATTTTTGAAACAAGACCAATCAATTTTGTAAATTTATATGCTGATAAAATGGTCAATCACCAGTAGAGAGCGGTGCATTCGTACGTGTTCTATGACACATGTTTTCTAGCTTCCAATTAATAGCCATAGGGTTATGTTACATTTTAATGACTTCATAGTATTATTACTGAAGATCACATAAGCTAATTTTATTTATATGCATATTTCCATATCTGAAACTACTTCTCTATATATTTCTTAGATAATAAAGCATGATATGTGTCATTGGATTTATGCAGGTTGAATTGGATGAATGAATGGATGGATGGACGGTTTAAATGAATATAAAATGACGGCACGCTATGTGATGTCATATACGTAGGTACGTATGTATGTGTGTAGCTTTTAAATAACTGTCTATTTTAAATCTAATGTAATAATTAGAGTACCAATGAGGGTTTTGATTTTTATATGAAATACGTCAATGCCACCTATTCCCATTGATGTTTCCTCATTTTATCATAAAACCCACATACTATACACAAGTATCGATGGTGCAAAGTTTGTCTCTATGGCACATGTGGTGTTCATGTGATTGAGAATCAGCTTACGGCTGACACACCCACTAGAGCATTAGAATAGAGTTTGGTTGCAGTTCCGTATTGTGTGGAACAAATTGTAATTCCTATCACACAAATGTCCTGCTTGGTCGGCGAATATCACTCGGCATTAGTTCCCCCTCTGACAGCTTCAAACAGTAACCTGTTGATGGTCGTCGAGTATGGATCATCCGGAGATAGTAAATGCATCGCCGAACCAGTCCGGGTCAGTAGCACAACTTTGTCTCACGGTTCATACAGATACCGAAAAATTGATTTCCTAGGGGTTTTAACTGCGGTGGTTGTGAATTTAGTCCAATTATGTGTGTAATTTCATTATTCAATCCTGATTTGACTAATGGAAGTCGTGTTACCCAATCTGAGGTCACACAAAAGTGCTAGCCTTTTGGGTCCGATATCACACAGCCCTTGAAACGTTATACCTCGTCATATATTCATGCGCGTAGGAATGTTCGAATAACCGTTCTGCAAGTGTACATTAAATCGTTATATAATGGCTTGGCCACAACGCATATTAGTATATAAAACATGAACAGGTATTTGTAGTCTTTTTAACAGCACAGTAATAGATCCGAGACATTCATTACCAGGACCTATATGTAGTAATCGTGGTCATGTTAAGGTTGAACGTGTATTCCATCTGTAACACTTGCAGAACCTCTTACTGTCAACGGCTGTTTCTTTGTACCTGCTGGCTACATCGACTATGGTTAACGCGTATTCGTAGGTGTGTCCCTTGACATGATCATGTGGAATAAAGAAGAGATCAGCTTGATGAAACTCATTAGGTGTTGGGACATCAAACCATCCACATGAACTTTGTATTGGCACAGATAGGTATATTTGTAATAGTGACCTTTGGCGCACTTGCTTACTTTCTTCAGATGCTTCATGTGTCCAATACCCACGCGGACTGTATTATATATATTTGATAATGTCCGGCCTTTGTACCCATTATTTGCATTAACATATTTAACATTGCCCCCCCCCCCCAGCAATACTGGCGTTCATACCGCCTTTGATATTCAATCTAGCTATTCGTTCTCCATCACCTTGTCATACAATCGCATGCAGGTTTTGGATTAGATCCACGTCGTCACGTCGACGCACACGGAATTATTTGATGTTTCATACACAAGGAAATGTCGACAGCATCACTTGGTTGTTAGAATCAAATCTTATTTTCAGCCTTGTCCTGATCCAATATTAATTGTATCCATGTATATGTTGTTCACCGTGGTGTGTACTCCACTGTGGGTCTGGTAATTGCGGTAACATGTTGTTTTAAACCATGCATATTTACAGCCAATCAAGCTGGAAATGCGAATAAAAGTAAATGTGTTTGCCCAATATCGAACACAAGTTCCCTTGATTGTTGCCATACCAGTACTAGTCAGAACTCAATTTGGCTTTGCAGTGTGGGTTTAGCTTTGTGTGACATTGCACACAGTATCAAGACATGATTGTATTTTTATTAAACCATTGTGCTATAGAAAAATTTAAATTTTCAATGGCATCACGAAAATGAAAATTCACAGATGCTTTCAGGAAAATCAAAGATCTTTCCGCCATTGGTTTCTCGTTAAAGCTACACCTAGACCATTCAAACAATGTGATAGAACCAGTTACTTGTTTTCTCGCTTCCACTTTTGACCCTACTGGATCAGGAAAAACAACTGCTGCTGAATATGATTTTACGGTGGTTGACATAGAATCTGTTGTGCGTGATTGCGCCTTTGGCTGATGGTCAACCCGCGTAATGATGTTCTCACTGATCTAAAAAAGGATTTGAGCGACAAAGCATCATCGTCATCCATTTATTTCTTTTCCACAATTAACGAAGCACAGAGCAATGGCGATTTGAATTCAAGTGAAAATAGTCCTGTAGTTTACAACGATGCGATTCTTAAAAATCAAATAAATCTTGCGATAGAATATTTTTCACGATGTCGACGCAAAAGCACAGATTAGATAAAGTTGATTCTACAATGCGAACACGTGCCTATGATGATACTTGATAAGCCTAACATATTTTATTTTGGACCTGGTGTGCTGCGGTCCACACGTAGGATGAATTTGGTGAAATGTTTACACGAATCACTATACATACTTATATTTTTTTTCACCATTGATTTAATAGATGGGTCTGGACATGAAAAAGTCTTGCAAAATTATTGTGCGGGTCTGGTTGACTCACAGAGCAATTTAGCAATCATAACAATTGGATAAAATGTTTAAACCCGCCAGTAATGTATGGGTATGGAAAGTGACATAAAAAAACCGGCAGGGAACGCCAGGAACTGATTCAAATGTTATATAAAGCCGCAAAGGTGTCATAGACAGTCCTGGCAAATTACTCGAGAGGATGTCACAAGCATTTAACGAACAAAGTTCATTGCCAAAAGTGCAAAATACATTAGAAATGCAACAAAAGTAACGAAGGAACAAGTTGCAGCGCAAAAAGAAATAGAAGAAGAACCGGGTCCAATCCGAAAATAGGCAAGCGCACTAAGAATATTAAGAAAGCAACAAAAGCATCCGCATATACTTTTACATAACTGCTAGTGGTAAATGCCTTAGTCAAAGAAGAAGTTGGAGAAATTAGAAACATCTCAGAAGTGCAAACCGTCAAAAATTACTTCAAAGAATTTCACCTCCACTATCACTCGTATACCTGTCAATGTTAAAAACACCACAGCAAGTTTTTGTTGAACATGATTATCAAACAATGTTTGAAAACGCTATATATATATATATATATATATATATATATATATATATATATATATATATATATATATATATATATATATATATATATATATATATATATATATATATATATATATGACTTTATGTTCTTTATGTACACCTCGACTAGAAAAAGGCTGATCAAAGAACCATCACAGAATATAACAAATGTATGGACCAAGTAGGTATGCAGGGAAGATTACTGGGTCTAGACAAGCCTCTGATACATTGTTTGATGATGATAATAACATACTTTATATGATTGAAACTGGAGAAGGTACCCAGGCCAACGAAGTGAGGAAAGCTCCCGATTTGTAAACACCAACCTTACCCGATATTAAATTTCTTTTAGATGGAGAACTGGAACTAGAACAAACGTTCATATGATGGACAAAATCAACATGGATATGACGAACAACAACGACAACAAAGTGCATCAGGTATAATCCAAATCAATTATTGAGCTGTGACTCAGCAGAGTGCTTACTTAGCAGAGTATATCACCTGCGAATGTACCAGAATAACGAACCAAATTTGAAAATAAACATTAACCAATGTCAAAGTGAGTGGAGGAACAACCTAAACCCGATATAATATGCTGACTTGCTAGACGAGCACAACATAATATGGTGCCACCAACAACGAAAACAAGGAGAAGGCCTTCGTGGTTTCTGCGAGCCTAAAAACCTCACTGATAGATCGGAAAGAGTTGTGGGATCAATTCGTGCGTGCGTTCATGAAATTACAGCGGTTTGCGCACCAATCAAATTATGGACGAAGAAAGCATATCTCGTGTTGAAGCGTGAACTTGTTGCAGACATTAATGATGTATATTACCTCACCCATAATGAGTTCAGAGACGATTGAATCACGTTTGTGTGATACGCCAAAAATGTGCTGCGATGCAACAGGTTATTGTAAAGAAAACTCAGGGCGTTACCTCGATGATCACGATCTCTCCAGCAAAACCAGAATATAATGTGCCTTTTAATATACTTGTTACCGCTGGAGAATCACGCATAATCGAGACTGCGCTTGCGTAGATGGGAATTTATTATAACTGTCCTTTCATACTATCACATCCGTTTGGTGGTCTGACCCCAAACAACTGACTTGTTATTCAGCAGACACTGGAGTCACGTGGAATACTGTAGAAATTCTCGTTGGCGCGTACGATATAAAATTAATCACATAGAAGTGATTCGACAAAGAATCACATTGGTTACTGGCATATACTCTGAAATATGTATATAATAACAGGATCCCACTCTCACGTTTGTCATCTCGAAGGATTAACCGCATGCATGAATTCAATCTGTCGTCAGTAAGATCAGTGTTGGGTTGGTACGATGACATATCAGATAATACACGATTTTACTAATGGAATATCATGTCGCACATGACATTGTCAGAATTAGGTCAACGATGCAAATCAATGTAATCTGTGACGGTTATGAAAACGGATTTTCCTCAATTGTGGCCGTTGAGGGTTATATACGGCTTGAAATGTGACTAACTGTGCAACCAGATCATTGATATCATTAACGCATGCGTCTCCTGTATATATTTCACGTCATAATAATCGTTGACATATATTCGTTTTACCCTTGTGGATCGAGACAATCATATCGTAGATCTTGACGGTGAAACTTTGATAATACAACTGTAGGTTAGTGATTGACCTGATTTATACTGTACTGGCAGTCGTATGTGGAGAAGTAATGCAAGTGGGCGTTGTTAACGCTACAAAACGCGCTTGCGCGACATATTACTGCAATATCATTAGTGACGTTGTTTGTGCATTGGTCACGTGCGTACCAAAAGTGCTTGCAAGATTTCATTCACTCGTTGTCCCATTTGCTAAACAAGTTGCAATGCGAATCGTTGATAGCATCAAACATTTTGCAACGGATTGATTAATGAATCAGGGATTGTGATCGGTTCAGTTGATTCGAGATTGACTACAACTTACACCATCAAAAGTGGTACGCTAACATCAACAGAAACAATGATGAAAAATTATTAATGAAGCCTCTAAACAACAAATTTCAAAATAAGTGATTGAAAATCTGACAATGAGGAGTGCATTACGATTGTCTTGGAAAAGGTATTAGATAAAATCAATCATGTATAAACAATAACCCAGTTCGAAGATGCATCAGATTCGGCAGTTTACTTGCCTGTGTTAGTTGATCACAGCCAGAACTTTTCTAAGTAGTACTCATACCATGCTAGGGTCCCTAATCAACAAGTCCGGGACACGTTAAGGATTTTTCTTCCATGTAAGGCTTTTCAAGAAATTGAAGGAAAACTTGTATGCCTCAACAATATTAACGATTACAATGCTAATGTCCAAGTTAGATTTGCCAACAATGGCATGATTACTTTGTTTAACAGTACACTTTAATGACAATGTTGGTGTTGTAACGACAATTATCGGAATCGCCAGAAATAGTTATGATATCACGGGAACCGCTAGTAGAATAGTCATATTTGTAAAAGATGCAAGTTATAATGGCAATGATATACTATTAGGAACGTGAGAAATGCTGCAGAAGATGGACCAACGCCTGTTGTAATTATCGCCAATGTTAATTTCAACCTTGGATTTGTACGGCGTCGATCAAACCTTATTAGTAGTTTATTGAAAATTTTATGTGCAGTTCCTCTCAATCCCATATTTGGGTTTTGTAAAGATGTTCTAAAAGTTATTTTTGGCGCTAAACACACATTCACTTTATTTTGTAAGAACAACGTCAACGATTCATTATGGCGTAAATCAGGTGCTGCTGGTGAAGTTGAATTATCAGTGTTGAAACCGTGAATGCCTACGCTAACCCCTTCACTGACTAACGAATCACTCTAGTCATCGTTTAGGCAGTCGGGAACCGCTTCTGCCGTGCCATTTCTCGCATGTCAGATGCGCCTCTATCAGATCATAAGGTGGGAGTATTTATATGGAAAACAAGTATTCAACATAAACTTACTGCACCAAAATATGTGTTACTTTTCAACTTAGAAATAGAGATAACAGACTTGAGAATTGTAAGATGATATCTAACCACTTAACAGTGACTAAAATTTCTTTGCGGTTATACGGTCATCAGTAACCCCCTTAGGAAATTAGTCTTGACTATTGAGAAAATCAAACCGCCTGAGCATATCACAATCTGTTGTTGTTGTTATTTTCAGAAAAATCAATCAAACATGTTCGTGGTCTCTTTATACAAAATAAACTTGTGTGGACTGCGCCACACACACGTGAGGTCGGCACTGTCAATCTGGATTTTACAACAGGACCTGACACTCAGAGATAGCATATATGGTTACATATCAACATCATTTGCATTTCGACTGATATAGACTTGCACCAACATTTGAAGTTGTTAATTATTTAATTCGGGACTGTGGACAACAACCACTGTTCTATTCGACTGTACTGTTGAAAACTCGGCTTGATGTCTCCACCTTGGTCATCTTGTTCTTGAAACAATGCATCGTCTGGCGGGAAGTAAAACATCCTCAATAATATTACACACAATATATATTACCATTTACGGACGTTGCACAAGAAGAGGTGCAAATGTAGATTGGATCAGGTGTGCTATTTAAGCGGATTTGAATGTGATTACCAGCCGGTCTATAACTAATTGTTACTTTTAAACGCTAAACTGGTAAATTGCAAACATAAGATGTTATTATCAGATTGGAAGTCGCTATC
This sequence comes from Sinohyriopsis cumingii, assembly GCA_028554795.2. Taxonomy (NCBI): domain Eukaryota; kingdom Metazoa; phylum Mollusca; class Bivalvia; order Unionida; family Unionidae; genus Sinohyriopsis; species Sinohyriopsis cumingii. The sequence continues at coordinate 18,433,926 of CM068832.1, read as the reverse complement.
GTAAAGAACGTTTTTGTACTCACTGTAAAAATTGGCACCAGAGACGCAGGAGTGTCGATTGCGTTCAACAAAATCTATATTGATATAACCAAGCCTCCGGTAAAACAATACATGTATGCAAAGGTCGGCTAGCTGCCCCAACACCACGCGTAATAACTAGTGGGGCACAATTAATGCAACATTAATCAGAGAAGGAAGGGGAAGCTTTGATGAGGCAACCTTAATAAACGGTCGACTTCATTTCACTTCTACTGAAGATGTGTTTTGATAGGCCTAAAGGACACACCATAAAGGTGCCCGAGTCAGAGTCATACTTGCTAATCATTACCGGAAGGAATTTTGCTGGGGTCGAATGGGAATCCTGATTATTGATAAGAGTCATCTTGGACTTCATTCTGGACAGGTAATGTGAGATATTAGCACGCGGGACAGTCCAGAAGTTTACACATTGGTGTTATCTGCTTCGTATATTACCAGAGATTAATTTCATATCGAAGCATTTCACATTTATTAACGAGGATTAACTTAACCGTGTTTGGTATTTGTATTTAAGATTAGATTAGCGCAGTACATATTATACTCTGTTTGCGGTGGTAAAGTTGGGGAATGTACCAACTGTATGTTTGACCGATTGAAAGCGGATATTAACATCAATAATAATTTTTGCTCTTTCTGACAACTATAACATTACTAAACTCTCTTGTACACTAAAATATAACCAAGTTAAGGACCAAAAAGAAATAAACCGTTGGGGCCACTCTGATGTACCAATACCAATCCGAGGTCAGCTTGGAATGACTGCTGCAACACATGAAAACGCCATGGCAGCAACCGTTGGTTTGGATTGTGCACCAGTCGGAATTGTTATTGTAGCTATATTGCAATAATTGGTGTTGAGGGTGGTGCTGGTAAAATAAATTCGATACGAATATACACCGTGTAACAATTGGTTTTTATTTCTGGGTAGTAAGTGTTATTTCCTAGTTGCTTATGCCACAAAAGTATAGAAAAGGGCTATTATTCCCACAAAACTTTGATTGTGTGACCAGGACAGTGCTATTTTGAAATTTACCTATATCCAATGAGAAAACGGGCGAATTTGTGTTTTTTCCAGATAGATTAAGTGCTGAGTAAACTTGGGGTAACTTCTAGAACTTTCTAGAACATTCCAGTAATGTAAATAGTAGTATAAATACAGGGCCTTAAGCCCACAGTTCAGTGTAGCTCCAGCTACCTAAGTGGATACCTATCTGCATTATTCTGAGATGGCATCAAGAGGCTGAAAGCATCCAGCAGACGCATTTTGCTATGTCTGTGGCCAAATGATCAAGACAAGAGTGAAAATGTACTCCGTGGAAGCGTCTGCTAAGACGTGTGAGTCCTACAAAGCGTATTTCAGCATGCCTGTCGGGGATCAAGACAAACACTGGGAACCTCATTTTACCTGCGAGCACTGCAAAAAGTCTGGAAGGTAAGATGGACAATTGTTGCTCGGAAAGTTATGTTATAACATTTGTTTAAATTTTTAAAATTGTAAAAGCTTTTAATTTTAAAATGTTTCACAATTTTCAATGTTATTCAAAAAATATATATATGAAAAATGTTGCGAGAATATCTTACTCATTAGTCATGTGTGAAATAAATGTATTTTTATAGGATGGTATAGAGGGGAAAAGAGAGCCATGAAGTTCGCTTACCCAAGAATTTGGCGGGAACCAACTGACCACTCAAGCCACTGTTACTTCTGCGTGGTGGACTCTTCGAAACGTCGGACTGGCAAGAATGCACCTTCCTCCCTCCATCGCCCCTTTGTCACCATACACTAAGCTCCCCATACCCACTCCTCCGGAGAGAAAGCATCGCCTTTAGAAGAGCGCAGAGTCAGAGAGTGAGAAAGACGTTGTAGATCCAGATGACAGTTTCAAAGGTGGAGTAGAGGAGAGAAACCCATACTACCCCAACCAAAAAGACCTCAACGACTTTTTCAGAGATCTTCGTCTTACCAAGTCCAATGCCGAGCTTTTCACGTCTAGGCTAAAGCAGTGGAACTTACTGGATGAAAGCGTGCAAGTTGCATATCAGAGGAAGCGTCATCAAGCTTTTTCCAGCTTCTTCATCCGTCAAGATGGGTTCTGCGTCTGCCACAATGTGACCAGTTTGTTCGAGGCAATCAGAGGCGTCTGTAACCAGAATGCCTCTTCATTGACAGCTCACCCGGGAACCTCAATGCCATTCTACTCCATAATGGGAACAAGTAACCATCTCTTTTCCTGGTTCACTCGGTGCATCTCAAAGATCATTACAACAACATCAAGATCTTGCTGGACAACTTGAAGTATGATGAGCACAACTGGGAGGTCATCGGAGACTTCAAAATGGTGGCATTCCTGATGGGTCTTCAAGGAGGTTTTACCAAGTTTCCCTGCAATCTTTGCCTTTGAGACGGCAGGGACACCAAGACCCACTACCACAGACAGGAAGAGCCACAGCGGACCGAGTTCGCTGTGGGGAGGTACAACGTCATGTGGGAGCCACTGGTGGAGCCCCGAAAGGTGCTGATGTCACAAATGTACATCAAATTGGGCCTTATGAAACAATTTGTCAGATCTCTAGATAATGAGTCGACAGCCTTCAAGACTTCTTCCCTAAGCTGTCTGAAGCAAAGCTCGAAGCCTGTGTCTTCGTCGGATAAAGATCATGGAGTGAATTCCCCAAGAAGTTCACTAGTAATGAGAAATCGGTTTGGAACAGCCTTTTTGCAGTGGTTCGGAGCTACTGGGCGATCACAACGCTGAAAGCTATGTAGAGTGGTTGCGACTCTGGTGAAGAAATACAGCATAAGGGGCTGCAGGATGTCCCTCAAAGTCTATATCCTTGATGCCTATCTTGATAAATTCAAGGCGAACATGGAAGCGTACTCGGAGGAGAAACGCGAGCACTTCAACCAGGATATACTGGACTTTGAACGCCGCTACCAAGAACAATATAACAAGAAAATGCTGGGAGACTACATTTGGGGACTGATTCATGAAAGTGATTTACAGTATTATCGTAAATCGCTTTATAACTACTCATTTCTAAATCTGTTGTGCTCATTTTTGCATTACGTTAGTATTAATACATGTTAATTTTGATTTATATGTTGACTTTAAGTGTACGAAAAGACACACATTTTCCCGTTTTCTCATTGGAAATAGGTAAATTTAAAAAATCACTATTATGGTCACAAAAGCAAAGTTCGTGGGGAATAATAAGCAATTTCGAAACCTTTTAGGCCTAAGCAATTACGAAATAACAATTACTATCCATGAACAAAAATTGTGTTAAATATAATTATATGCACTAATACGAATCTATTCCGAATGTTCGCAGAAGCTTAAAGTAGTCACAAAGTGACTAGTAAACAATGTTCGGTTGCTATCGATGATACAATAATTAGCATGGCCAAGTTCGAAATTATGTTGGCAGAAATAGAAAAGCACATAAAACTCGGAGCACAGATAAGGAACCGCATTTACAGACAAAAAAGGTCGGATAAAACGACTACCTTAGTGGTGGCATAAGCTGGTTTGCCAGTTAATGATCCCACTGTATCTATCTTGTATGACTCCAGGTATTGTTTGGTCGCATCACTTTTGTGGATTATTAAATATTGGGTGGGTTTTATGATAAAATGAAGAAAGGTTAATGGTGATAGAAGGCATTAACGAATATCAGTATAACCCCTCGCCCCAAAATACCAACAAAAGCCTCTTTATCACTTTATTTCATGTATATGTATGTATATATATATATATATATATATATATATATATATATATATATATATATATATATATATATATATATATATATATATATATATATATATATATATATATATATATATGTATGTATGTATGTATGTATATATATATTACCCCAGTTCACATTGATCAGCTCTGCGGATTGTAAAATTCACCTCTGCTGAGTTACTATCTGTTTGCACAAATTGTGCATCCACCGTGTTTGCCTCAAAATGGAACGTTACCGGTCCATCGTCGGTAGCACTAAATTTTAAGTTGATCGTCTCATCCCGTGTGACGTTTAATTTCGTAATCCCTTCAAAACGTAATGATGGAATTTTGTTTGCTGAAATACATATCATAAATATGCAATAATTAGTTAGAAATCGGGCCTACATAGACATGTAAACACTTTAGCCTCCTCGTAAGTGATGATCGTGTTGTTGCTGCTACTACTACAACTACTGCTAAGAAGAAAAAGAAGACTTAATCAATACACTATCACAAAAACAACACCACACCACACAACACAACCTACACACACACAACACAACCACACAATAATAATAATAATTATTATTATTATTATTATTATTGTTATTATTATTATTATTATTATTATTCTTTTCATTATTATTGTTATTATTATTATTATTATTATTATTGTCACTGTGGAGCTAATTATGTGGTAAGTCGATACTGCTTTCTCCTCTTTCTTTTTTTATTCAGCTTCATTAACTCTTGTTCTATAATTCCATCTGGTTTTTTCTCTCTAGGAGTACTTCCAGTAGTCTTAAATATGGAGGACCTTCAACAGTATTCGTGGTTTTCATAAGGGTACCGCTTTCTATAACAGGTCTGTACTAGTGATTTTGTATAGAGCGTTCAGCCTATTTCCCATTTGTCGGTCTATCGCTTAGTGCTTCAGCGATAATTAGTATGAATTTCGTCTTAGCTTCCAGTTTTTTGTAACTGAAGTATTTTGGTGCAATATGAGGTTCCTTTAATTGTCAGCTAGATATATGTTTGTTTTCCCCACGAAATTCAGTAATTCACATACTTTATAATTATACATACATGCATACATACATATGTACATACATACATACATACATACATACATACATACATACATACATACATACATACATACATGCATACATACATACATACATACATACATACATACATACATACGTTCGATTCACAATTGGGACCTAAATAATTTATATTTACAGAAGAAAATATAATAATGCTAACTTACATAGTTCATTTCTTCCTTTCTGGGCTTTCTCCTGAACAGTTTTTGTGTTTGCTGCCACATGCTCATTGTTTGTCATTATAAAGTCATATGAACATTCGGAGTTATTTCCACAGTGGATATATGCTGACTGTAGTTGTTCCGTCGTAGCTTCGTCAAAAAATTTCGGGGTGATATTTCTATGATCAAAGTCCGCATGAGCTTTTCCTTTGGGGTATTTGAACAATGATTCAGAGTCAACTATGGACCCTGAAGTAAAATGAAATAATATAATTCACTATATATATATCCCTTTGAATTTCTACAGACAAATGCTACCTCCCACACACACACAGATATATATATATATATATATATATATATATATATATATATATATATATATATATATATATATATATATATATATATATATATATATATATATATATATTTATATTCACACACACACATATAAAGTTTGATCTATACTGTGAATGCTCGAGGTAGTTTATAGGTCTGGAATGCTGACGAATGCAACTTACAGCTGATTCCATAACTAAACAATGTCCTTTCCGTTGCGTTTCCTTCGAGTACAGTTCCATTTGGATATATAAAATCGTTATTTGGATCACCATCGTAATTCCCGAGAAGACCTTTTGTTTTATTTTTGAACATTGGTGGCATGACAACTGCGAGAGTAAGCATTTCCGCTCCAACTGTTACATTTAATGATACTGGTTGTCCTGTTGATGAAAATCGCAAGAAATTAATGCGATGTCTTTGCAAAGCATATACACAAATTTTGATACGTTACTGTATTTTTAAATTAAAGATAATTGATTTATTTTAAAGATGCATGTTAAAAATCTACAACACACACATACACCCACACCCACACACCCACACACACCCACACACCCACACCCACACCCACACACCCACACCCACACCCACACACACACCCACACCCACACCCACACACACCCACACCCACACACCCACACACCCACACCCACCCCCACCCCCACACACACACCCTCACCCACCCACACCCACACCCCCACACCCACACCCTCACCCACACACACACCCACACCAACACCCACACCCACACACACCCACACACACCCACCCACACACCCACACCCACACCCACACCCACCCAGACCCACACCCACACCCACACACACACACCCACACCCTTTTTGACCATATAAAATATGACCGGTAGGAACTATTGCCGATTCCTTTAACGGATTGGAATTGATATTAATAAATATGCAACGAATTAAAGATATTTGAAACAGGTGTTTTGCATTATTGTGTCTCTCACTTATATTTATATCACGTTTTGGCAGACTTTGTGCCTGAATATAATCAAGTTTTTATTTTTTGCGAATGTTCATTAAATAGCGCGTTAGAATTCTTACATTTCAGCGAATACCAACCTGTAGAAGGAAAGAGGATTTTCAAAGTGTTTGTGTCATTAGCACGCGTAATGGTCAAGTTTTCCGTTGAGACAATAACGTCGGTCTCCATATTTGCAATTGCTACTGAATAGTCGATACCATTTCCGTAGATGTATGTTCCTGCAAAACATAATGCATTTACCAAATGGTATTTGCAAATTTTATAACATTAAAATAGAGATATTAAATGTTTAAAAAATTAGACGTAACACTTTTTCACAGAATTATCAATGAAGACAATATACAATCGAATCTTGTAGACATTGTGATTAAGATTGTTGTTTAATACTTGTTTATTATTCATTGCTATGCTTACCTGAAGAAAATGCGTGCGACAAAGAAGAAAGTTGCATGATTCCTGTCAAGTTTGTTGTACGAGTCAGTATTTATAGCGACATAATTCTTGTTTTGATATATCATGTTACTACACTTTAATGGTCTGTCAACTCTACAAACTTTCTCACCATTTCGTTCGGCACTAATTTCAACATGAATGCTTGCGTTGTTATTATCTCTTGCTGCAAAAGCGGTAAACACGGTAGCATCGGTGAGTGTTCCGTTCTTATTTCTAGCCTTATCTGTTCGTCCTTGGAGAATGAATGATGTATTTTCCGTTTTCAGAGAAATCAAAGTAAATTCGCCCCATCCGTTGAAAGTGTAAGTTTTCGAATCCAAAGTCTCAATATGAGGGTCACCCCAAGACAAGGCTGAAATAAACGACGATGACAAATGAAAACTGTTGTTTTTAAAATCACTTTCTTATTATCACGAAAACTCTTTGGTATATATTGTGACAGGGTGAAGCCTGCTGAGATTTAATTTTCTAAGACATTGAATTCATGAATGAGATTTTATTTATAATTTAAATGAACGATGAATGAAACCGACACCATGCTCATGTACTTTAAAGTTAACAGTAGATTTAGCAATAGATTTACCAATGGATTAGCAATCTATTTATCAATGGATTTAGCAATGGATTTAACAATGGATTTAGCAGAACGAAGCGCATCGAGTAAATCAGCTGATAAAGGATAATGATGCCGTTCCAAACTGAAGTCAAACAGAACTTGTGACTTCAACGTGGGAATGAAACACTAATTCACGGATGGAGCTTATGCACATATGTTATTGATACATGGGATATCACCATGGATGATCAATGCATAGGTTATAAACAACAATATGAACAACGTATGATCTACCACCAAATGTATCAAAGTATGGAATATATACACGACTGTGAACAATGCTTAAATCTGTCAACAAGGGTGATCAATTTAAAGACTGTATTAAAATATGAATAATGCTTCATCCTCACGTAAGACATATGTATTATTGATTTTCACTCATACCCCGATAATGAGTTATTCATTGCACTCATATAATGATATTGGACATTGATCTGGAAATTGATCTTATATATGTCACATTATCCAGTTGCCCGTCAAGCTCCACAGCTCTCGTCGAACGGTCAGTTTGTCACTATGAATCACCCGCCTCTTCCAATCTGCCGAAGTATCCATCAATAACTTCCCTATTCTCTGCAGACCCATTGGTCACGACTTTTTGCTTCCTAACTACGAGTAAACCATTACCGTCCTCTGAGCCAAAGTCAGCACCGACCGCAGCATATGGATTATACCAAATCACATTATAAACATGACAGGTCTACAGCTAAAGATTATTCCCAAAAGGTGGACAGCTTCCTGACAAAACTCGATGCATCTTGATAATGCAAGAACCGTTTGTTTCATAATTCCCTGATTGTACATTTTCAACCATAGCTGATTGTCATTGTAAACACTTTGCTTGTCCAGCAACTGGTGAACCGAACTCCGTATTTTGAAATAGGAAAGACGAAAACAGATTGTTGCATATGTGCAGCAGACTGCAACGGCCACCTTCCCTGTTCAGTGACGGTTTGTGCACAAAGAGGCACATCGATTATTTAACCCCACGCCAAACCAGGCTTGATCTCAATCTAAGATTTTTCACTGAGTTCCAAGTTGATACTGTGGCCGGAGAAAATATCGTGGATGTGCCTTGATACTTATATATATATATATATATATATATATATATATATATATATATATATATATATATATATATATATATATATATATATATATATATATATATATATATATATATATATATATATATATATATATATATATATATATATATATATATATATATATATATATATATATATTCCTTGAATCTCGTTTTAAACGTCCTTTCCGTTTTCCGAATATAGACGTTATGGCAGAGACTTTCAACCTGTCCTTCACACTTGATAGGTTCCACAATTATCTTATCTTTCTTATGAGATTTATCTGTTAACATCGCTCACCGTTCCTTCGAGTGATGTTTAAAATATAATTAGGTCAATGTACCTATTTACGAATCCTAATTGAAGGTCACCTTTAAGAACCCTGACACTTTGACCTTATTCATAATGTGAATTTGCAGATAGGTGTTTGTGGTAATTTCTTCTGTTTATTGCACAATCTTGTGCAAATGGACATGTATGCTGTCATTGCTAGTTTATTTCGTATACGTTCAATTTTTTATGTACAAATCTAGAATTATAGTCTAAATGACAGTTTTGTTTATCAGGCGCTCAAGGTCATACTACTCACTATCATGCTGTGCGCATAACATATCAACATGAAAAGTCTTTTATGTACTAATTAAAAATTCTTATTGTAGGTCCTGTCATCCTGGCAATACTTCGTATGGGTTAATATCTGACTCAAGCGACTAACGGAAGTCCCTGACATAATGATTACCAAGAACTAAAGGCCGTACAACGCTGTAGGCAGATTCCATAACATATTTGTATGCAGCCTACCGTATGTACTTCATCAAAAGCAACTTCGTATTGATTTATTAAAACAATAAAGATTGGATTCCATCATTTATTTCGCAATGATTGTTTTTAATACCTACTATATACACTATCTAATGCCAATTGGGAAATCTGTTTAAGATTCCCAATGTCCTGATTGAGAGTCCTGACGTCTTTGTGCCATAATTGTACGTTATATTTAAAATCTACTTTTGGTGATATCTCAGTATAGGTAAGATCTTCGTACTTATTGTGATGTCTTTGCTTTCGGAATCTAGTGGTTTCAACTGATGACATTGTAATTTAAGAGTCTATTTATTTACGCCTAAGTATCTAACTTGCCTTGCAGATGATGCTTATTTGTACATTAGGTGCTTTGGTTGATGAATAGCTGAGTCTTGTTAATTCTGTACAATGGTTGTCTTATGTAATTACTGACTTCATCATGTCTAAATTTATTGAAGTGGAACACAGGCGGGAAAAGTAAGCTTTAGGAAATTTCCCCTTGTGCCTAGTGCCGTCTTAATTGGCAGGCAAAACAGGCAACCTCCCCGGAAGTTAATCCCGAAGGACGCGTGGACATTTCGCCGAGTTTGCTTATTGTTTTCTGAGTGTGGCGGTCGCCGAATTAGTCCAACGCAAACTTCCGATGGCTGTCCTTGTACCATGTAGTCTTGAACAGACTAATGTAGTTTGAGTTATTCGACATGTAGTTCAGTGAATTCTCTATAATCTGAAATACGAATTTCTAACTCGTGAGTTTAATATGTGAGATGGCAATGGATTATTGGAATACCTTAATCACGAGTTCTTTATTGTTTGAGTATTGTAATTACTATGGATGGTTGATCACAATTATTGGAGAACATGAATGAGAGGGCTGAAAGGTCAAGCATAGCCCAATTGGCAATTGTACCGTGGACTCTTTAACTGACTGCAAATGGTCTTTTTTATTTTTAAAAATAGTGTATCTTGTTTAAGCCAAAGAAATGCAAAAAATATGATTTGATTGGAGGTGGCCTTGTATTGATTTTGTCTTGCTTTAACAAAACTGGAAACTTGATTATATAGTTCATTATGAAGATTATGAATGATGGTGCTTCTCAAACATTTGAGTGTTAGTGCCATGCTGTTTTCTTGAAAATTGTGAGGAATGGAGGCCTAGTGCTGTTATGAAAACATTTTGAGAATATCGTATTTACTAGGGTCAAGCTTCGTTCATGACTCTAAGGACACCCTTAACGTTGTTGAATTCTCAGATCGAGGACTCTAAAACTATAACTTGTTTAATTCTTCATATACATTTAATGATGTAACGCATCTTGTAATATCCCATTGTAATCAACCCTTTGTATTAAACATTTAATTGGTCTTTCAAAATACGCCAGAATGACCTAGTAGACTGCATATTATTTCATGTTTTATTTCATCACTTAACAAACAAGAAAAATGTAAAGAAGAAAAGACAAGAACAGTCCACCCCCCTAAAAAAAATCAAAAAGAGGAAATGCGAATAAATGGTACCAAAATCATATGGAAAATCTGAGTAGCAGTCTCCAACTGGTCTCAGTGTGTAATATAAATGACAGTAGTCGCTCTTCTCACAGCATATTCGTCTCATATGTAGGTCCTCTGCCTCAAATTCTCTTTTCCTTGTGGTTGGATGAAATTTCAGAAAACCTCCAGCTCTGGGCCAGTCAGATATAAACCCTCCGGTATTTGTATCAAAGCAGCATAACTGAAATATTTATAAAATACCACTTATTTATAAGGTGGAGACATGTCAATATGTATGACACATGCACTAACTTGGAATGGAAATGAAGGAATGAATTTGCGACTACAAACAAATACATTTAATACATGTGGTGACTCTGGTTTGAACTCCAATGTCGTGTTGTAAATGTTTTAACCAGGATGTAAAGCTATTTGAGAATCGATTCCAGGTAGAGAACAGTGATAGATCACGTTTGTAATTCAATAGGATTTCATATATATATATATATATATATATATATATATATATATATATATATATATATATATATATATATATATATATATATATATATATATATATATATATATATATATATATATATATTATTACAAACTATGTCAAGTTTTAATAAGATAGGTCAAAGTTGATAAACAAATGACACATACAATTTATTTAGAAACCTGTTCCATTTTCAAAGATACGAAGGATGTTTGGAGTACTAGACAATTAAAGAAGACTGATGGAACTGTGAGATGTGTTTTACTAAATTAGGTAATAAGCATTCACCAATTCCGATAATTCATCCTTGATTACAGACTGCATACACAGAGAACGATATCTCAAATCCCTTTTGACAATCGATAATTGTATAAACTACTCATAATGGAGATACAAGTTTTCAGCCATTCTTTGTGCATACATTTTAAACTACCTGCTACAATGTTTCTTTTAGTGTCCAATAACACAGTTATTGATACAAATTAGTTTCTTACAGAGGTTGCGTAGATTTAATGTATGAACGCATTTGTATTTATATAGCGTTTATGATAATTAGGATGAAAAGGCATTAGTAAAGGAGACAGCGATTATTGTATAGATACCAAAAACTAAAACTAATTATTATCTGACGAGAATAATGGCAAATACAATGACAAAAGCTAGCAAGGACACAAAAGTTCGTTTTGGGTTCACAGAAATTTGCTAGAACGACGCATTTTTCTCACTATAGCATACAATTTATTTTTTGGTTCATTAAACTTTAAAATTTGTTCCTATTAGTCTTGGTAAAAAGGCTTTGAATCAATAAAATTGTACCGGATTTAAATAACATCTGATTTTGTTGTTTATGCGTAGGGTAATTAAAATAAGAACTAAAATCATTACAGAGTTAATGAACTAACATAAACTGATGGTCTATATCAGCATCTCTGCTGAATGTCTACATTTCCTGACTTGACTCCAACGAATATTTCTGTGACATTAAACTACAATGTGTACGTATATCGATATAAGCAGTCCATGCCGTTCAAATCGAACTCACATGAAGCTTATATAGGATGTCTAGAAGCATATTTAAAGGTCCTTCACGTTTTACATCTGTTTTAGTGGAAATATGATATAGCGATATGATTGTCTATTCCCCGAGCTTCCCCCGATCTAAAGTTTAAAGTATATCTTAACCTGCCACGTCATTGTTGTTCTCAACTTCCTTCAATTGAGCGAAAGGAAAACGGTGACCTACAAGCGATTAATGTGCCTGCTTTCTTACTCTCCTGATTCCTTGTCGTACATACTTCTCTCAATCGTTATTTACAAACAAGTCGTGTGATAACCTTTTTGTCTATACACTGTCGATCTGTTTAACTTTGGATTTATTTCAGATCTGCACAAATCATAGCTTTTATCATGAAACCCTTGCATACACATCGGACGGAGAAAGATGAAGAGTGATTTTATTTTTATTTTAAGACTTAGAAATGTTTCATACTTTCTTGTAGTTATAAAGCGAATATAACTGAACTTAGCACCTAATTCTTTTAAAATATATTACACGATAGATCCCACGACAATTAGTGATAGATAGAAGAAATATATTGTTATTGAGTTGTGTACCTTTCCATGAGGGTTAAATTTAAAGCTTGGTGCCATGCCTGTGCAGCTGGTGTTTACGTCATTAAAGAAATTCTGTTCAGAAGCAATAAACCATGGGTCATAAGTAATCCATCGTCTATTACATGGGCATTTCGGCATTTCCTCGACTTTTCTCTTATATTCTTCTTGGCGTTCTTGATTTGATTCAAACCATTCCAGGCACTGTAAGTCGAAGTTTGATAACGATGTCTCCTGTGATGTTAGACGATATAAAAGCAAACCGGCGTAACCTGCAGAAAAGGTAAAAGTGGTATTAAAGAAATACAGGAACAAGTTTTGAAAAATTTGGATAAATTAAACCGAACAACATGCATACTAAGTGATCGAATAAATTCAAAAATATGAGTGGTGACAAACGATTCAACACCTTACATCCCCGATGATTTATTCAGATTCTTCCTTGATGCGAGCATAACTGGTGCCTCTATATTTTCGGCTTCTTTTAACTGTGGTTTTTCTTTTAGATGTTCGGTCTTGACAGGTTCACTAGACTACATTCCATATGTGTTTCATGGAAAACTTTACATTTTCCTAACAATGGATATCTAGATGGGAAAATTAATTCTGACTTTTCCGCTTGTGTAATGGATAAATCAGCTGGCAGTGACCCTTGTTTTATTGAAGCAATGTAGATTATTGTAGAATTCTCAGCATTTATGTCACTCCAACTCAAGAAAACTAAAGAGTAAAATTTCATTCATCATTGGAGACCAAAGTAAACAAGCTCTCTCTTACTGCTGTTTATGAGCACAACCGAATTGTTATGGAAATTGTTTATTAAAAAATGTATGCCATGCACTAAAAAGGCAATAAACTAATTTGAAATTATTAAATACTGCTGATAGCTGAATTGTACCTTTTGTGTCCACATGCATGTCAATATTGGCCGCCTGTGATGTGAACGAGCTAAGGTGAATTTTAAACTCTCCCGTATTGAAATGATATCCGATAAATACATTGTTCTGTCGTAAGTTAATCTGTCCAGGATAGTATGCGTACATCGCAAAAGTATTGTACCCGTCTGTTGCTAAAACCAACTGGAAAGTGGCATTCTGAAATTTCAATTTATATTTCTATGTTATTCTATGAACATGACAGTTTGCTTTAAGATAGCATTTAAATGTTAACTCCATAGATTCAGGGAAATGTATCAAGAAGAAGAAGAAGAAGAAGAAGAACAATAATAATAATAATAATAATAATAATAATAATAATAATAATAATAATAATAATATCAATTCTGATGATAATTCTGATATTACTACTACTAATGTTATTAATAGGTAAGTAAATGCTTCTGCTTTTTCCATTTCTTTTAGTTTTTATTTTTGTTTTCTTAATCCTCCTTCTCCTCCTTTTCTTATTCTTCTTATTGTTATTAGTATTATCTCTGCAGAAAACAGTTTCATACGAGGCTTCACTGAATATTATGGATATAAACCAGTAACATTACATTGGCTTTACTTTTTCAGCAATTACTTAAATAAATAAGGTTATGCTAATTGAAATATTACCTCATTGCTCCTTTTATCTGCCGGGTAAGGTGAATTATTGTACCAAGTGGCAATAAAAATCATTGTAGCCGTAAAATATTCCGCCCCTTCCAACTCATGCAAGAGTTTTTGTGCTTTGAGAACATTGGTGTTGTTTAGGAGATGCTTGTTTCTGAGAATGTCATATTGTTGGTAATACACTTTCCCGCTATTATTTACTCTAGTGGTATCGAGGTCCGTATAGTACGGAGCTAATAAAGAGTGTCCTAGATATGATTTCACATCAGCAGAAGGATTTGGGTTGGTATACTCCTTTTGAAAGGAAACAAGACCATTTGTGCAAACCTAGAAATACGAAAGTAGTTAATTAGTGAAGGGATATTTAAATTTGTCACACACGCATTAGAATAGAATTCGGCAATATACAGGATCTTTGCAGATAAGCACTGCGATACACATAATATCAAGTAGGGTGCAGTGTTTTCAGGTTCAAAATTCTAGACAAGAAGAGCGTGTGGGAACATTAGCTGGTCCAGTAATAAATAATGAATATCATCTTTTAATTGTAAGAAAGTGTATCATAACTAAATATAAAATTGGCGACATGACAAAACAGTCCAGCGTACTCAGCTAGTGCGAAACTATAGTTAGCTCTCAGTATAAGGAGCTAATTTGGATGCAAAATAGAATGTTGATCAGTAGATAAGATTGATTAAATTCACTGGTAAGCTTACAACTTAAAACGTTTAGTACAGTGGAAAATGTTAAGTCGGTTATCATATATTAATGATATAAACAACTTAGTTTTTGTTATAAATGTTAGCCTTCTACCTCAGTGACAAATTCTAGCCTTGAATGTAATATATTTCTATTATAACTGCTATTATAACTGTAGTTATTGTGTTTAGTAATCGTATTATATATATATATATATATATATATATATATATATATATATATATATATATATATATATATATATATATATATATATATATATATATATATATATATATATATATATATATATATATATATATAACTTCTTTAATCTCTGAAGTAAGGCATGTTTAGTTCGATGTGCTGGAGGACTGTTTTGAAT
Organism: Sinohyriopsis cumingii; assembly: GCA_028554795.2. Lineage (NCBI taxonomy): Eukaryota > Metazoa > Mollusca > Bivalvia > Unionida > Unionidae > Sinohyriopsis > Sinohyriopsis cumingii. Next base: position 18,418,322 of record CM068832.1, on the reverse strand, counting down.
TTGTGCCATTATTTATTATGGTGTCAGTAACTTTATAGAACGGAATATCCAGCAGTTGCATAAACTACGAAGTCAGCTATTATTTTATTTTCAATATTAAATTAATTAGGAGAATACACTAATGATGGTTGTCGAACAGAAATAAGAGCTTATTATGAAAATTTAGAACATATAATATTTAGCTGCATGACCTAGAATTCATTAAACGTGATTCTTATTGCTATTAGTTACAATGGTTTTACATAGAGTATGTCATATTTCCTTCCAAATATAGGCACTGGCAAAATAGTTTGTGGATCCCCGCAGAAGTCATCTTTGGCCTTCAGAACTTTGTCATTGACGTCTTCTCCAAATGCAAATATGATGCCTGTACAAAATGAAATGAACAGAGGATTATTTCAAATTTAATATTTTAATTATTTCCCAAAGCGAAAAACGTTTACATGATTTTATTTAGTGTTATTAATATGAAAACATACAAAAACACAGTAAAGATTCAAACACTTGGTGTCATTGATCTCGTTTGTATCGATATACCATATACAACGTAAAGACAACGAAGATTGTCTAGGTTTCTAGAAGTATTCATGTTCTATTTTACATTCAAATACACTTAGTCTGTGTTATATTTATTCTTGAAAAATAACTTTGAAATGAGACATGTTTGCTAAACCGCACAAGATCAGGAATGTAAATCGGCTTTAATCTCATCTAAGTATTGTCCAATTTTATACTCTACATAAAAATAAGTGTGGCATCCGCGTACTCAAAACCTGCCAACAAATTGATAGATATTGAATGAATTGTGATCTCAATTAAATTATTAACAAAATTAAAATAAATAGCAACTAAATACTCCTGTACACGAGATCAAAATGGTTACAGAAATAGCGAAGTCCTGAATGTAACATCACAGAGAATTAGTTGTCTTTGTACATGGATCTGTCGTTTCTTAGCTTTTCTAACTTTGCATATGAGAATGTTGCTCTGAATTGGAAGTTTTAGAGAATAAGTCTTAGCTTATTGTAGGACACTGACGAATGGAACTTGTATTTGCAAGAAGATTTGAACTGTTCGGAAGGATAGACGGGTATTGGAATAAACGATTGGATAGTCTTTAATTTTGCAAAATATCTGTCGCAGCAGCTTTTGTGTACACTGTTTAGAGAAAATTGACGCGGGCACTTTGGTTTGTGAACGAATTTGTGACGTTTCAGCAACGCATTATTTGAATAGAACACATTCTGCAAAACATTCTCTGAATAACATATGTTAGATCAAAGGTTTATTCAGTGTTTAATCTGAAAAGAAAAGAAAATTCAGGCAGTGGTCTTAATGTGCGTCAAGAAAGCTGGTGGTTCATTTTGCTTAAGTCGCGTATTTACTTCAAAGATGGAGTTGTTTATGTTATCAATGAATCTATGCAAATTCAGTCTCATTTTTATCCAGATCATAGACTGTCAAGAAAAGCAGTGTTATATGAAATTTGTAATTTAAAATTTGTATTTTGTCTTTCTTGCAAATACATTTGATTGATTTACATGTATATTTAGTCTTTTTGCTGTTGGTTCGTCCACATGACAGTTTCATAATCGTTGTCGTTAAAATAAGTCATTCTAATTTATAATTTCTTGTTTTACACTACGTTTAAAATTATTATCTTTGTCTATAAAAATATATATCGTGGTTTGCTGTTACTAATAACAATAATACTAATGATATAGCTCACATCCGGTCGCTAATTTGTTTTTATTAATATATTCATTTATTTATCGTATATTAATATAACTCTGAATTTCTCAATCAGACTTTGCTTATGTGATCTCATTCGTTTATACATATATCTGCAAATATAAGAGGCAAACAATGACAGAATTCGTTCGTGTTATATGAATTATATAAAAGCTGACTTTGTTGCAATCAATATTGGCAAAAATTCAGCTACATTGCTAATACGAAGATAACAACAACACAATACATCTTCATTATATTGAAACTGACCTTGAACGTCCTACCAAATGTGCAACGGCAATATAAAATATCCATGCTAATTTATCCCCATATAAATATTTAGCTCTTAGGTTCAACCAAGTTGAGCATATTGGTGTGAAAGAACAATAACAGTGGCACAGAGTTGTGCAAAGGGATGTCTTGCCATCATTGTCATTAAATACAGGAATATATGTGCAGTGCATTGTGTAGATTATTATTGATGAATCAGTACAATGTTTTCAAATGAATATGTGGTTTAGCATATGATTCACTGTATTATATTTATTGAACTTTACCTTCTGACATTTAATCAGCATTTTTAAATCAGTCTAGGTCATATTATACATATAATTTATTATAATTGAGACAAATTAGGTTTTAATAGTTTATGTATAATTTTGTGTAAATGTAGACTAATATCCTAGTACTGCTCCACGATTTTTCGGTCTATATGCAACGTCAGTGTCATTCAAGCATGTATACAAGGTACTTGCAACAGTTAACCAAATAAAAAGAGTAATGCTGGTGCTATTTTTGTTGTTAAAAGGAATATTGAGGCATCATAGCAAATTTTTCTAAACGTGAAGTTTCCCTTTGGCACATCTCTAAGCAGCAAAGAACCATCTACGCAATTGCTGCTCGAGAAATAACATTACTTTAATCCCGACCACATCGACATATCGAGCACACTTCATTTGTGCATGTACCACTAATATAAACATTTCGATAACTTTATTTCACTAATTACCACATCAAGACACATACGACAGACACATCGTTACAGTATTAACTAACACTCTTAATTTAGAAGTCAAATAAGTAAGAAATCAGTGTTTGATCGCTAAAACGCAAAGAAAATAATTCAATTTTTTATTATAATATTCTCAGTCTCCAAGCTGTTTACTGCAATATGTCGGTATATTGGTGAAGAACACTTCTTCTCAACGGAGGAAAAACAAAGATTAAGAAAAACGAGGAGGTGGATCTTTGACACTTCATATTCCGAAACTACAGTTTCTTTCTCAAACTGTATTATGCCGATAGGTATTTTATAAGGCAGGTGAAATGATCAAATAATGAACATTAACATGATTGTGTCTTTACCAGCTGTACAATCGGCCCCTGTCCATCCCCTTGGGCAGATGCATCTGTATGAGCCATTAATGTTTATGCAGGTACCACCGTTTGCACACGCAGAACTGATACATTCATGGCTGTCTGAAAAGGAATACGAACAGTTTCATGCTTGATACATTCAGAATATATGTTAGCACTTCAATTAGTTTTTGCAGTCTCAGAAATAAAACTCTCTCAATGGGCCACGTATATGGCTTTTTTTTCTAGCAATGTCGCTGTAATGATGAACTGTTTTTAATAGCAGAAAGGTTAGTAAGGAGAATAATTATTTATAGACACTTCCTTTTGGGCTGACACCTTAGGTAGTCTTCACTACCAACCCTATTTCTTAAAGTATATATACAATATATACAATTACCAAGTGTCCATTACTATGTTACCGTACCTACATTTTTAGAAAATACATTCAAGTAACAGACGTTGTTCAGTTTAAACAAGAAAGACATATATAAAAGCCCAATGTTTTGAAAGGCATGCTACCTTTGCAGAAATGTGCTTGGCATGAAGACAATGCAGGTGCAATAGAAAAATCTTGTAGATAATTGAAACCATGTTTTCATTGTATCTTGTCAGATGTCGCCACATTAGGTATATAACAATATGCCCATACAGGTATCCTACAATTATAACCAGCTGAGAATAAATACTCGTCAGAGATGAGGCGAGTAAGAACTTGGATTATGCATGTGCGATTCGTACAGGATTAATGTCATTTTCTAAGCTGTATCAGTAATGAAAAATAACATCGAGATTCAACCTACCGACAATAAAACAATCGCAAAGTCGTACAATATTCCCCTGTCCATGAATTTGTACAACTGCTGCTGTATGCAGCATTTATGTGTGTACAGGTACCACTGTTTTGACACGGGTAGAAGTCGGATCATTGATTGAAGTATGCAACTGAATACGAATAAGTTTAGTTTCTCTAAATGTTCAGTAACATCTAAGAAATTCTCATCAGTGTTGTGAATTCCAGAAATGAAAAATGCCATTTGATCATGGTATGTCTGTTTCTAGCAATCAGATGTATGATGAATCAAAATATACTGTATGATTATTTCAAACTTTAAGATTCAAGAAGTCTAATCAGGAAAATATTTTTAACGATAAAGTCTTCCATTGCGATAACATTGAAAAACACGTTGAACCAATTATATAATTTCTGAAAAATACTTTATCTTACAAAGCAACGTCCATGTGTGTAATCTCACAAATCCTTACGTTTCCCAGCATCAGTCAAACAGAAACGACGCGTTTGTCAATAATATCAAGTAGAAAACTTTCAGGTATATTTTTCAAACAAGACGAAGACATGGAAACTATTAGAGCATGTATTCTTTCCAAAGCAGTTTACATAAGAAAGATATTAGTATGTATCTTGACAATGCAATAATAAATAGCTTAACACAAGCCGGTTAAGAAATTCTTTTCATTTTGTTGCAAAAGCACTGTTGAGTTGCTTACATGATTGGTTGATGCAAGTGGTCGCACATAAGTGTTACCACCAGGGACATATAAAACGTAATGCCTACAATGCATGGACATTTTCGGATAAATGTCCCATCTTTCTTCCAAGCTCTGCCATAGTTTGAAAGACGATTCATATGACATACAAATGTTTCATGTATATCGACAATACTAAGATTGTTTCTTTTCCAGTTGTACAGCTGGTACCTGTCTATCCACTTATGCAGCTGCAGCTGTATGAGCCGTCTGTGTTGGTACAGGTAGCACCATTTTGACATGTACGGTTGGATGAACATACATTGATGTCTGAAATTCAATATCAAGCATTGAGTAATACGTTAGCGGTCCCACTAGTCTTCTCAGTCTCGTGGAGTAGATAGTACCATATCATCACATTTACAACTTTTCTGCCATTTAAATTAGTAAATATTTACGTGGTACTGATGGAGTATTTCGAAATAATGGGTTGATACAAATGGTCATGCATACATACTACCAGCAGTGACATCAATCTTAAATCAAACGACGCATTATAATTTTTGAATACCGATACATATTTTTTATTTTTATTCGAAACTGTAACATATTTAGAATTATAATTTATATATATATATATATATATCTACAGATTCGTCAAGCCTATCAGCAATACTAATTTTATATTAACCAGTTGTACAGTTAACGCCTGTCCATTAACTTGTGCAGTTGCAATTGTATAAACATTCTGTGCTGGTATTTAGAACCTTAACACGGAAGAACTGTGCTACAGGACATATTTATTCGGAGATAATCGTTCAGTATGTCAAACTTCCAACTAAGACTTAAACATCTACCGCCCATTCATGTAATAAATACTTTATATCATAAAGATATTTTTTCATGACGTTCAATACATAAATGATACTTCATTGATACGTGTACTAGTAACTTTGGCAAAGAAACGTTCCAGGAAGTTTCTTTATTCCATTTTAGCATCACATAATATGAACAGCCCCATAGTTTCCACCGAGTGTGACTTTCGTGCGAGATTACACGTTAATAGTGGAAAGAAATCATACATATTGTCATTCAAATTAAGAGAAATTCCTTTCATTTTACTGCATAAACATTTGCAAATTTGCTTAGAGAACAGATTGCTAGAAAGGGTTACCTACTCATGCTACCTAAATAAAAATAAAAACTTTCAACAAGGCTGATTAATAAAATCGTATATAGACATACATTTCCAACTCTCCTTATCTGAAGAGAGTACATATATAGATAAGATAGGCCGTTTGCATGGTCCTAGTGGGATATACTATATGAATTATAATAAGAGTGTCTCTTTACCAGTCGTGCAATTCTGCCCTGTCCATCCACTTGTGCAAATGCAACTGTATGAGCCTTTAGTGTTTAAGCATGTACCACCGTTTGCACATGCAAAATCGAAGCATTCATTGATGTCTGAAAAGGAATGCAAACAGTTTCATGTTTGATACATTCATAAGAAAAGTTAGCACTTCGAATAGTCTTTGTAATCTCAGAACTAAAACTGTCTCATAGGACCACGTATATTGCTTATTCCTAGCAATGTCGCTGCAATGAACGAAATTTCTTGATGAACTGTTTGTAATTGTAGAAAGGGTAGTAAAGAGAATATATCTGTATAAACAAAATATATTTTGGGCTGACACCTTAGGTACTCTTCACTATCAACCCTGTTTTGTTAAAGAATATATACAATACCTACAATATCCAAGTGTGCATTATTATATTATGGAACATTTCCTGGCGCTAAACAGACTTCACCGATACCTATAGTTGTACAAATCACATTCCAGTAAGATACGTTAATCAATTGGAAGCTAAAGACCTAATTAGCCGCCAAATGTTCTGAAAGGCATGCAACTTGTGCAAGATTGTGCTTGGTATGAAGTCGATGCAAGTGCGAAAGACGTATCTTATAGACAATTAAAACCACGTTTTCATTGTATCTTATAAGATGACCCACATTAATTATAGAATATGTTTATAAATGTATCGTACACTTTTTGCCAGATGAGAAGAAATAATCGTCAGAGATGAGGCTAGTAGGAAGTTGAATTATGTATATCCGATTCGTAGAAGATTAGTTTCAATTTCTAAGCTGTGTCAATAATCAAGAAAAAAATATCCAGAGTCAACCTGCGGGTAATAAAACAATTGCAAAATTGTATAATATTCCCTTGTCCATGAATTTGTACAGCTGCAGCTGTATGCATCATTTGTGTTTGTACACGGATATAATTCGGATCATTCATTGAGATATGCAACTGAATACTAATTGGTTTAGGTTCTCTAAATATTCAGCAACATCTAAGAAATTGTTATTAGTAATGTGAATTCAAGAAATGAAAAAAAGGCCATTTGATCATGTTATGTCTGTTTCTAGAAACCTGCTGTCTGATGAATCACAATACGATGATTGATTATTTCAAACTTTAAGATGCAAGAACTGTGATCAGGAAAATAGTTTTAGTGATAACGTAATCCATTGCCCCATTTACATAGTTTATGACAAAGAAATTATGTCACAAGAACTAATCCATATATGCATTATCATAAATCATTACGTTTCCCAGCATCAGTCCAACAGAAACAACGCTTTTGTCAATAATATGAAGTAGGAAACTATCAGGTACATTTTTTAAACAAGATGAAGACATGGAAACTATTAGCGCATGTATTCGTTCCACAGCAGTTTACCTCAGAAAGATATTAGTATGTGTCTTGACAACGAAATAGTAAATAGAATACAAGCCAGTTAAGAAATTCCTTTCATTATGTTGCAAAGGCACTGTTGAAATGCTTACATGATGGGTTGATAAATGTGGTCTCACATAAGTGTTACCACCAGGGACATATAAAACGTAATGCCTACGGAGCATGGAAATTTTTGGATAAATTTTCCATCTTTCTTCCAAGCTCTGCAATAGTTTGAAAGATTATTCATATGACCTAAAAATCTTTACGATCTATCGACAATACTAAGATTGTTTCTTTTCCCGTTGTACAGCTGGTGTCTGTCCATCCACTTATGCAGATACAGATACATTTACCATATTAGTTTTCGAAACTGTAAACTAGTTAGAGGGAAAATTGATATGACCTTCAAAGCTTTAATTATATCAGCAATATTATAATTGTTTCTTTACCAGCTGTGCAGTTATCGCCTGTCCATCCACTTGTGCAGTTGCAGCTGTATGAGCCGTCTGTGTTGGTACACGTAGCACCGTTTTGACATGTAAGGTTGTAGGAACATTCATTGATGTCTGAAATTCAATATCAAACAGTGCGTATGTCGTACAAATTGAGTAATACATTGGCAATCCCATTAGTCTTCTCAGTCTCGTGGAGTCTGTAGTACCATATCATTACATTTACAACTTTGCTACCATTTAAATTAGTAGTTATTTAGGTGGTACTGATGGAAAATTTCGAAATAATGGGTTGATATAAATGATCATACATACATACTACCAGCAGTGACATCAATCTTGAGTCAAACGGAGCAATAGTATGTTGGGATACCGATACATATTTTGTATTTTTATTCGAAACTGTAACATATTTAGAAGGATAATTCATATGATCTACATATGCTTCAAGCTTATCAGGAATACTAAAATTGATTTTTTTAACCATTTGTACAGTTAACGCCTGTCCGTCCACTTGTGCAGTTGCAACTGTATGAGGGGTCTGTGTTGTTACATGTAACACCGTTTTGACATGTAAAGTTGGAGAAACATTCATTGATGTCTGAAAATATTCAATATCAAACGTTGTTTATGTCGTAAACTTTGAATGATACATAAGAGCTCCCAAAAGTCGTCTCAGTCTCGTGGAAAAGCCACTTCCAAATGATCACATTGACAATTACTTGTACCATTCCAATTAGTAGCCGATTCCGTCATGCTAATAGAGTCTTTCAAAATTGATAGTTGCAACTGTATGAGCCGACTGTATTAGTACAGGTAGGACCGTTCTGACATATAAGGTGGGAGGAACATTTATCGATGTCTGAAATTCAATACGAAACGTTTTACATGAGGTAAACCTCAAGAAAATATACGCGTTCCCACCATGAGTCTCAGTTTCCGTTATGAAACAGTGCCATATGCTCACATTTTTAGTAGAAAATTCTTTCATAGTTACTGACCATTTAGAAATAATGGGTTGATGCATACATACATGCTACCAGCATTGTCATCTCTAATGTAATACCAACGGCATATTAGTAGTTTTGGATACAGATACATTTACCATATTAGTTTTCGAAACTGTAAACTAGTTAGAGGGAAAATTGATATGACCTTCAAAGCTTTAGTTATATCAGCAATATTATAATTGTTTTTTTTACCAGCTGTGCAGTTATCGCCTGTCCATCCACTTGTGCAACTGCAGATGTATGAGCCGGCTATGTTGTTACAGGTAGCACCGTTTTGACATGTAAGGTTGTAGTAACATTCATTGATGTCTGAAATTCAAAACGAAATGTTTTACATGTAGTAAACCGTAAAGAAAATATATGCGTTTTCACTAAGTTTCTAGTTTTTTTTTTATACGACAGTACCATATGATCACATTTTTAAAAATATCTACCATGAAACTTTGCAGGAAATTTTATCCTACACATGGAGATTTTGGAAAATTAATACGTAAGAACTGTGCTACAGTACATTTTTATTCGGAGATAATCTTTCTGTATGTCAAACCTCCAACTAAGACATATACATCTACGGCCCATTAATGTAATAAATACTTTATATCATAAAGATATTTCCTTATTTGCATTTGCATATTTTCATTTCCTGCAATACAGCAATCATACTTCATTGATACGTATAGTAGTAACTTTGGTGAAGAAACGTTCTATGAAGTTTCTTTATTCCATTTTAGCATCACATACTATGAATAGACCCATAGTTTCCACCGAGTTTGACATTCGTGCGAGATAACACGTTAAGAGTGGAAAGAAATCATACATATTGTCATTCAAATTAAGAGAAATTCTTTTCAGGTTACTGCAAAAACGTTGTTTGGAGAACAGATTGCTAGAAACGGTTACCTTCTCATGCTACCTACAGAGAAATAAGTACTTCGAAAAAGGCGCATTAAAAAAATTCGTAGATAGACATACATTTCCAGAACTCATCTGAAAACATATATATATATATATATATATATATATATATATATATATATATATATATATATATATATATATATATATATATATATATATATATATATATATATATATATATATATATATATATATATATATATATATATATATATATATATATATATAGAGTGGGGCATATTATATGAATTGTAATAAGAGTGTCTCCTTACCAGTTGTGCAATTCTGCCCTGTCCAGCCTCTTGTGCAGCTGCAGCTGTATGAGCCAATTGTATTTATGCAGGTACCACTATTTGCACATGGTAAATTGAGGCATTCGTCGATGTCTGAAAAGGAATACACAGTTTCGTGTTTGATACAATCAGAATACAAAGTTATAACTTCGATTAGTCTTTGCAACCTCAGACTAAAAGTGTCTCATAGGACCACATATATGGCTTATATCCAGCAGTGTCGCTGCAGTGAACGATAATTTATTGATGAACTGTTTGTATTAGAAGAAAGGGTAGTAAAGAGAATAGTTATGTAAAGACAAAATTCATTTTGTGTGGATACCGTAGGTGCTCTTCACTATCAACCCTATTTTTTAAAAGAATATATACAATAAAAACAATATCTACGTGTGCATTATTATGTTACCGTACATTTCCTGGCGTTGAACAGACGTCGCATACATTTACATTTTTGCTAAAGATATTCCAGAAAGGATAGATTGTAGAAAACCAAGCAAGTTAAGGAATTCTTTTCATTTTGTGGCAAAAGCACCGTTGCATCGCTTACACAATGGGTTGATATATGTTACCATCAGGGACATATAAAACATGAAACGGAGCTGGGATATTTTCGGATAAATTTTCCATCTTTCTTCCAAGCTCTGCCATAGTTTGAAAGATGATTCATATGACCAAAATTTTTCAAGTTTATCGTCAATACTAAGATTGTTTCTTTACCAGTTGTACAGTTAACGCCTGTGCATCGGCTTGAGCAGCTGCAACTGTATGAGCTGTCTGTGTTGGTACAGGTAGCACCATGTTGACATGTAATGTTGGTTAAACATTCATTGACGTCTGAAAAAGTTCAATATCTAACTTTGTTTATGTCGATAAATACATAAGATGTCCAACTAGTCTTTTCAGCCTTGTGTAGAAGACAATGCCATATGATTGCATTTACAACTCTTTTTGCTATTCCAATTAGTAACCGATCCCGTCATATTTATGGAGTATTTCGAAATAATGGGTTAATAGAAATCGTCATACATACGTGCAACCAGCAGTGACATATCTAACTTAAATCCAACGGCTCATTAGTAGTTTTGGATACAGATACATATTTCTATCTTGATTCAAAAGTGAAAAATATTTAGAAAGACAGCTGATATGACCTACAAATGCTTCAAGTCTGTCAGCAACACTAAAATTGTTTCTTTACCAGTTGTACAAAATCTGACTCTTATTCAAATAGTAAAACACTTACAGTATGTCACCAGTGTTTTGGGCATGTTATTCATGTTTTCCTATTTCCTTTATCTGTATTGCGCTTATTTAATCTTCATTATGGACGCTAGGAAGAGTAACTTACTAAGGAACCCATCAACATGTAATTCTATATGCCGAGAAAAAATAATTTACTTCAACTGACCTCGTCTGAAAATGAAGTGTCCAGAAGAAGGCGAGACAAATCAATTTGCATTATAATCCTATGCTGATAGCTGTAGTTATTTAACTTGATATTCAGGTTCCATCAGTACAGTAAGTTGTTGGATATTCGTGTGATAGGATTATTACGAAACATTAGGTCGTTTGAGCTATTCTATAGTGTAAACATGCTGTGGCTTGGTATAGAACTAGCGTGCTGTTAGTTCAGAGACCGGTTTATGTCTACAATCGTCGATGAAAAGAGGTGAGTTTATTGGTATTCCAGAAGTTAAACGTTAACCGCCCACCCCTCAACTAATGCACTTCCTCACTTGACCAATACTTTAGCTTTATGTACTGTTGTTGTTGTTGTTGTTAATTGAATTTTAACAACGTTATTCAGCACATGATAGGCAATACTTGTTATAAATAGGTCACTATTCACTATTTTCAGAAAAACTTGTTCCCTTATTCCCAAGTCCTTTTGTGCAGCCGATTCGCAAAATGGTCACAAAAGTGTTGATAGTATTAGGAAAACCGAAACCTTCTAGAAGGCGGAGAAAAGTATACCACGATCGCAGCCATTCGGTAAAGAGATTACTGCGCAAGAGTTTCATAGTCTTATTTGGACCAATCATAGAGTGATATGGCAACGTGTTTTAATATCACAAATATCAAACTGTACATATGATATGTAAAGTGTCCAGCCTATGTAATAACAAATGATTGCCTCATTTAGTGTTGTGGTGGTTGAAAGACATGGCAACAGCCGCCAGAATTTAATAAGTTAGAGATAGTCTACATCTGTGGCAATGCTGAAATATATCAGCAAAATATACTTCAGTATTTTCAGATATTGATTACTTTAGGGGCAACAATATCTTACAGAGGCATAATTATTGATTTGATATGCTAGGAGTGAAGACTAAGTCCTAAATCAGCGTTATTGTTTATATACTCATACACATTACACCAAAATTTAGTGTCCACGGCACGTGCAGCTAACCAGCATGATATGAATACCCTACGGACTATAATAGCTAGTAATTAAACATAAATGTCTCATTTAGTATTGTGGTAACTTGAAGATATTCCAAAATCTACCTGAAAAATGTGAAGTTAGAGGTTTTCTCCGTCTGTAGGAATACTGAAACATAGCTGCAAAATATTCGTTCCTTTCCACAGGTATTGTTTGCTTAAAAGGAAACATTTTTTTTAGAAACTCCATCATAATCAGAAAATAATCTGCTACCTCTGATACCGCTGGCGAAAATGGAAAGCCCCAAATCAACCTTATTCCTGAGAAGTTTGCAAGGAGCAAACAACGCGAATTCAATTTAATTCACTGATGGAAATGACGATATAAATATGTATGTATGTATATACATACATATATATATATATATATATATATATATATATATATATATATATATATATATATATATATATATATATATATATATATATATATATATATATATATATATATATATATATATATATATATATCTCGCGTTTGTGCGTTGCATCAAAATTATGTTTAAAATAATTTAAAAGATTGACATCTTTATCTTTTTCCCAATTGCATTTTTGAGATGAGTTTTTCCAATCCCTTGCTTTTTCATCCTTAATTAGGCAACACTGTAAATGTCATTATTGCATTATTTATTCGTGTTGTGATATCTTGAGGAGACATCAAAAGCTGCCCGAATTTAGCAAGCATAATTGTTCTCTATCTATAGCAATATTGAAGTATAGGTGCTGAATATACTTCCCTTTTTATTAGATTTTGTTTGTTTTTGGGGTTACACAATCTTATAATACAGAAGCATAATTAGAGCGTTATATCGTGTCAGTGTTGAAAACTTCCAACCTATCGTTTGTTATACACATCAGACAATATTTGTGAGACAGGCATATTACATGTCGTAAAGAAAACGATGATTTATTTGAATAAGTCCATATTGTATAACATTACTATATACAAAATCAATTAGCATTTCTTGAAAGAAGGGATATCAGAATGTGTGGCTCCAATATACAGCCAGGTATTTGGTGCGGATATATTGTCCCTGAAATAGTTCGAAATGTTTATTCCAACAAATTTGTCTGAATAATATATATATATATATATATATATATATATATATATATATATATATATATATATATATATATATATATATATATATATATATATATATATATATATATATATATATATATATATATATATATATATATATATATATATATATATACTGCAAAAATGGGATTACTTTAATTTTCATTTAAATAGACGTTTGAAATAAATTCAAACATTATTGTGCATGTGACAAATTAATGACTATCAGTTTTATTGCTTATTTATATAACAAACAAGGAATGTATTGTTTTATTTCATTTACATGCGTACATGTTCTTTATGGCGTGTATGATGTGTTTTATGGTCAATCGTATACGTTCAGCATGGCTTTGTCACAAGTCTTCTTGTTAAGGGCTTGTGTATGAACTATTCCTTAGATGCGTTAGGCAGTAAATTATAAAGAAGACATGAAAACTATACCAGTTAATCAGCTAATGTTATGTTGCAGTTCAAAGAAGTACAACAGGAATGAAATTATAAAACCGATGAACCATGATGTATGGGCTTTTGTATAATGTAATGATATATACATTTGTCAATTATCACATTGGGACTAAGCACGGTTATGCATATGAACACATGCAACTCGCCTATAATGCGTTCACACAACATAACGTCTCCAAATCTTCAGATTGCTGCATATATACCTGCAGTAGAATTATAAGTGGTTGTTGACGCGGTAGAACTTGTAAATGCTGGAACCGCAGATGTGTTTATTGTAAACTGCGTCGTGGTTCTTGTTGTTGTTTGAAACGCTGCCCCACTACTGGTCGTGGCCGATGTGGTACTTGTTGGTTGCTGAATGGTTGAAATAGTCGATACAAAGGTTTCGCTTGTACACGTAGGAACTTCCGTTGAGGTGGTGGTTGCGGCTAGTGTGGTACTGTTATACATTATTGTGGAAACGGCAGACTGGATCGGTGTTATTGTGGTGATTGCCGTCCGTGTCTCTATGGTAGAACTATCTAAGACAGTAGAGTTGGTTGTTTCTGTTGTTGTCACCTCTGTTATACTTGCAGTTGCCAGTGGCGTCGTGCGTGTTGCTTTTGTGGTGCTCGTGGCAGGTTCAATCGTTGTGATTTTGGACGTTATTTCCTCTGCGAGTATAATAGTAAAAAATACAGAGGAATGAACTCTACCTATATGATGACTGAACAAGTACGACTCCGGTGAAAATTCAAAAAAAGTATACTTGTATTCTAATTACAAGGTTATATATATATATATTTCTTGTAGCATCGATTTATCAATCTATGAATTGTAAATAACGTCCGAATTATTCGAAAGGTTTTCTTGAAGAAAGATGGATAACTTTATCTATCAAGGCCCCAAATATGCTGCCAACAATGTCTGCAACGTTTCCTAAGTCTGTATTGATGCTCCTATTCAAACGGAAAAAGACTCTCAGAATCTGATTGGATTTGTGTGCACGTTATTGTTCATTTTTTGTTTCTGGATTGAGCATCATTTATTGAAACTTATGAATGTTATCAAGCGGCATTAGCCATGAACTGAACAGTATGTAATTTTACAGTCATGTTAGGATATTTACTTCAATGGACCTAATCCGCAAATGACGTTTCCAGACGAAGGCATACCAGACCGGTTTGCGTGAAAAATTATTGGTGGGCGAGGTGTCCATGACAATACTTTGATATCAAAGATTTATTTCTACAATTGCTGAATGCAAATGAGAATTTGAACTGGTTTATAAATATCAAGGACAAATGCAGCTAATACAAAGTGATATGATTTTCTGAAAGAATACAATAGTTTGCAATGACACACGATTGCCTCATTTAGTATTGTGGTAATGTGAACATATTCTCAAAGCTGCCCGTATTTAACAAGTTAGAATTTGTATCGTCTGTAGGAATACTGAAACGTAGCCGATACATCTACTTCAACTTTTGGGTTTATTATTGGCATGAACTGAGACATTATCTTAGAAAACTCCATCATAATTAGTAGGTTATGCGATTCCAGATGCAACAATGAAACATCCCAAAATCAACTTTATTCTTAATATGTACATCTCATAATACTTTTTTAGAAAGTTGGTCTACATTCCGCAAATAAACTCTTATTTGAATTACATGTTGTATAATAGTCTGATATTTGAAACCATTAACGGTTGATTAAAAAAAGAATATCAGAATACAGGGTGATACTATATAGACAGATTCATGCTACGCATAATTGATTTTCAGTGAAAATGTTGACGTTTTGCTTCCATGCTCTTATTAAAAGGTTCTCCCTGGTAAACATGCACCGAGTCAAGTTGAATTTTATTTAGTGTCCGTGTAGATTTCGTGATTTTCCGGAGAAAGCGTACCATGATCCCGTGTAACTGGAAGGAGTTGACTACACGAATATCTTCTAGAGAATGTAATATAATCCAGTGATGGATAGCACGTTGTATATATGGGTGCAACAAGTGTTTTTCCGTCGTATCTTAATGATATTTAAAATAATGTTAAGGATTGGTGTCCGATAATTAATGGCAATGTGATTTGAGAAAGATGGGTTGAGTGAATTATAAGCATTTCCATTTTTAGGTAGACAAAGCTGTACACATTAGTACTGCATTATTATTATTATCAAACTGCCTCATTTAGTGTCGTAGTGATGTGATTAGATGATAAAAGCAGCATGAATTTAGAAAAGTATAATTTTCTCTATCTGTAGCAATACTGTATCTTATGTACATAGCAGTAATATCTTTCCTTAGGTACTCTTCGCTTAAGAATATTATCTTATGATACAGGGGCATAATTAAAGTGTTAAGTGATGTCAGTGGTGAAAACTTAAAAATAAAAGAACAACCTTATATTTGCTATACACACCACAACATACTTATGAGGCATTCGAAATACTTGTCATAAGAATCCATTGATCTATTTTAATATGTCCATGCCGAAGAATATTGTTTTGGAAAACAATTTGCCTTTCTTAAAATAGTGAATATCAGAATCATTAGTAAGTTTCCGGTGTGGATGTCTTATGTCCATAAATCTGTCTGAAATGGCAATTTCTTTCTCTCAAGAAACTGGAATGAAGGATGTGTAAAGACGATTGGACCGTCTCTGAAAATGAGAACCTGCATATGGAGAGCATACTATCTCTCTCCCTACATATGAATGCGTTTGCAAACAATCATATATGATTTTCATGGCTTTTCTCTAAAATTTGAAGTCAATTAGCATTTTGTTTTCTGTTAAGGTTTCAATGATATTCGGAATAAATATAAACAACCTTATTTTTATCGAAAATCTGAGGGAACAATAAATCTTCATGTTTGGGATTTAGTATAATGAAAAAAGTTTACTTGTTTAATTATTGCATTGCTGTTGAATATGTTTATGCATATTTTTGTAAAATGTTTAAACTCGCCCAAGATGTGCTCAGGCCCATCAGAAATATACAGATTTTATGTTCTACATATATACCTGCAGTAGGTTTGGAAGTGGTTGTTGGGGTGGTTGTACTTGTACTTGATGGAACTGCAACTGTGGTCGTTGTCACAAGATTATCGAGTCTCATAGTTGTTTCAGCTGCTGTCGTAGTGCTGGATATGGACGTTGTTGTACTTGTTTGGATTTGGGTTGTTGTACTAGACGAGTCAAGACTAGTGCTTGCCTTTGTTGGAATCTCAGTTGAGGTGGTGGTAGTATATATTGTTGTACTAATATAAGTTGTTGAATGTGTGGTGGATTGGATGGGTATTATCGTGGTTCTTGCGGTCGGTGTCTCTATGGTAGAAGTATCTAAAACCGTGGAGTTGGTAGTGTATGTTGTTGGCATATCTGTTATACTTGTAGTTGTCAATGGTGTGGTACTAGTTATTTTATCTGTGGCATGTGTGGCAGGTTCACTCGTTTCTATGTTGGTCGTTATTTCCTCTGTGATTATAACTATAAGAAATAAAGAGGAAGGAACTCTAATTTATCACAAAACAGGTACAATTCTGTAGAAAATTCTAATGTGTTGACAAATATGTATACAGCTAAAGTGTTGACCAAATCTTTATCCATTCTCTTATTTAGTTGGCAAAATACTCTCAGTGTGTGACTGGACAATTGCGTACGTTGTTTATACTATTTCTGTTTCTGGATTGCGCTACTATAATCATCAGTTGTTGCTGCTTACGAATATTAGCAAGAATAAGGTTAGTAAACAACTGAATAGTATTTAGTTCTCCATTATGCCTAGAATTATATCAGCAGGGAGGGCGAACAGACCTAATAAGCCGAGCAAAACTAAACCCTTCTAGACAAATCTCATCCGTATAAATATTTATTCATCTATTCGAGACCACCTCCAATGGTTATAACTATATTGGGCCTCAATCCGGATATAAACATTTCGTTCGATAACCGAGCTGCCTTAATACTCTGTTCATGATTTTATTTCATTCTCCGTTACAAATTTTCGGTGAAATTGGTCTATCCGCCCTCCCTGCTGCTATATTATTTAAGTGAATTTTAAAAAAAATTATTATTAAAGATACCGTTTATACCAATTCGATCTAAATGAATTTTTAAAAAAATTATTATTAAAGATACTATCTATACCGATTCGATCTAAGTGAATTTTTTAAAAATTATCATTAAAGATACTATCTACACTGATTCGATCTAAGTGAATTTTAAAAAATTATCATTAAAGATACCGTCTAAACTGATTCGATATCAGTATTATCTACACCAATTTTTTAAAAGATTCTGTCCAGACCGACTCGATATCTGGTTCTTGGGTCACACAAATTTACTGTGACAAATCCATATGGTGTGGACTGAGCTCGTCCAAAGAAATTTTTAAATTTATTTATATCCATGTCGCCGCTACACCACGTTTGTTGAATATTTCTTAACGTGTGCGTATCCACACCGTTGAAGATCGCTAACATGTTGCAGTTATCTCTGATTACTTTAGGAATTTGAGTATATCTCTGAGTTACATAAATCACATCTGTGTTTTTATGGCGACCACGAGAGAATATTCTACCAGGATTAGATTGTTTATCCAACATGACATCGTCGTAGACAACTAAATTGTTTATTGAACCATCTAAAGAATCAACTGATGGTGCTTCTTCTACATCGGTGATAAAATCAATTATGTTCTCGCCGTTATTTAGCAACGCCGCATTTTCATTAAATTCTTTCAATACCTGATAGCATCGCTGATCATCTACAGATGGTGCGACTAAATATAATTTATCCCATTTTAACCATCTCATTATCAGATTCAACAACAACTGCGTTTTACCCGATCATGATGGTCCTATTATAATCATTCTGATCGAGTTGGGTAACACGGCATGATGTTTGAATGGAGTAGATTTCTTCGTGGCTAAAAAATCAATTACATCCATGATATACTTATAATATGGATTTATATTGTGTGCGGTGTAAAACACGAACTCCAACTGCGGACGTAACGAATGTCGTTACAAAAAATAACAGATCGGCTGTCACTGGTAAATGTACAGTATGTGGCACAAAGAAATTTAGATTTACTTCATCTGGTGAAGAGCAATTGGTAAAAAAAGGAGGTGATATCACCTCAGGGTTATCATCATTACCAGGATTCATCTGGGCCAAATACCCAGGAGAAAAACACCTACCAGGATATAACTACTGCGGACCAGGAACACGACTTGATATCAGATTAAACGATCAGGATCGACCAAATCCTGGTGAGGATCAGGTAAATGAAATTGATCAAGCTTGTTATATTCATGATCTTGCATATCGAAGTAAGGATCTGCAACAACGGCATCTAGCTGATGTAAACTTAATTCATGCGATAAATTCGATAAAGGATAAAACCCTCAAAGAGAGAATAGCTAGCTGGGTTATAAAAGCTGCTATGAAAGGTAAATTAGTTTTTGGTGGCAATTAATACATGGAAGAGATTTATTATTCTCCAGTTGGATTTTGGAGAGGTAAATCGGCGATTGCAAAACTAGCGAAAGCGGCTAAAGTAAAACAAACATTGGCTGCTGCATGGTTATCTGAACAGGCTATCTGGCAAATATATTTACCACCGCCCAAACGAATAGAATACGCACATTTCGATGTCAGTGTTCCGAATGAGGTCCATCAAGCCGATATAATGTTTCTACCACACGATACCGTTAACGAGAAAACATACAAGTACGTGTTGACTGTTGTAGATATCGCTAGCAGATACAAAGAAGCCGAACCGCTAATAACGAAAACAGCTGCTGAAATAGCTAACGCATTTGAGAGAATTTATCATCGCGGCCCGTTAACATGGCCAAGATTGCTTCAAGTTGACCCTGGACGAGAATTCCTTGGTGCTGTTACTCAGCTAATGAACAAGAAGAATGTAGCAATACGACGTGGAAAAGTCAACATTCACAACGATCAGGCAATTGTTGAACGGTTCAACAAAACACTAGCTGAAGAACTATTTGGCTATCAATACGCGAGAGAATTCATTCAGGATAAACGATCTAGTGAATGGGTCATTAGGCTACCAAATGTCATCTCGGCGATAAATAACGAGATAACATCAGCGATAAAAATGAAACCAGCAACGGCTATACAAAAAAAATTTATACCGATCATCAGAAAAGATCTTTCAATTCGGCCTGTATTAGGCGATGTCATCGTTAGATATTTATATAAACACGGTGAGGCTGAAGGTGGCAGAAAAAGAGCAACTGATCCAATCTGGAGCGTAACGACGCACAAGATAGCATCTGTAACGAGATCATCAGGTAGACCAGCAATCTACAAACTTGATAATTTCGCCCCTCAACGTGGTTTTACACGAGAGGAGTTACAAGTAATTCCTGCTGATACCCAATTACCACCTCATTCAATCAAATAATCCACGCCGCGTTTATTACACTCTAAACAGGTCAGAGTAACATTTTTTCTGTTATGTCCTAGATTGTTGTTTATTCTGTCCACGGTAAATTGTCGAAAATCGTTCTTTTGATACGTCCACGTCATAATACAATTACAACCGCTACAATGATTATTTTGTTTATCTTTCAGCGATAAAATGAAATCCACATCCAGGTCAAATTCGTGATTATTTTTCTTATCAGTTTGTTTATAGCTGAATAATTTTTTTTGATCACATATTCATTGATTTCATCGTTAATAATAGTTCTATCTAATACGATTCTGCCCAACTGAGATATTTTTCTCACTCTATAAACGGCTAAATACACCAGATTAGACCACTCCACGTTATCGTCCACGATCCAGACTCGACAATCTGAAATAGTCAATCCCTGTGAAGAATGAATTGTCATTGCATATCCCAGAGTCCACGGCGATTTCTCCACAAGCATATCATTAACGAAACAGATATCAACAAAAACAATATCATTCAATACAAGATTTTTTTACCCCGTCCTGGTATATCGACGTCAATATTTTGTAATCTTGTGTCAACTGGTCTATAACATAACGGAACTGGCACCGATGAGAATTTTTCCTGATGTATTTTGAATAATTTCTGCTGAAGTACGTCTCTGATTATTTTTCTACTGGCAACGATCAGATCATTCGGTGTCCATTGTGATAGGAAATCCTTCATTGGTGTTTCCTGAATAACTACTCTCATTACGTCACATTGAATTTTATTTGATTTTAATCGAATTAATTTTTTAAATTCACTCAGTCCGCTATCCAACGATTTATAATCGGTGTCGACCTCCTCTTAATAATCAACAAATTCCTTCAACCATTCATGAGGCGATTCTCTATCAATAGGATTTGGTTGGCCGTGATCACCACACATAATCACAGCAGTATTTTTCGTCGATAACCACTCCAAAAACATTTTTAATGTACCAGTGAATACAGTACAAATTTCAGCCCAGATAATTTTTTTATTTATGTATTTTTCTCCCATCCTGGACGGACTCCATGTACCGCCAATATACTTGAAAAAACTATGACACGTGCACGAATTTACTCCTCAATTTTTCATTTCTCGTGCTAATCTGTGTGTTGGTGTCAGCACAATTACATCAGAATTTCTAAATAATTCAATCATTCTTGTCGTTTTACCTGATCCACCTGATTCGTTTATATACACCATTTTATATCTTGTAGCGGGATCATGCACAGAAGGCGCGACAGATATTTCTGATACGCTATCTGAGTAGTATTTGTTTTCATCAGATACGTCAGCGTCCTCACAATACCATAAAATATGCTCATCCTTCACTCGCCACGTACCCCATGAACCATCTCCGGTCAAAATCTCCAATTCTGGTAAATATTTTTTGTCAATATAAAAAGAATCAGTAGCTGTTCTGACAACAGCATCTGGAAATCTATTTATCATCGACAAAAGATTTATACTCGCATATGCCAACATCGACGATCTTAAATGAACATACTGCGGCGATTCTCCATCAAGATAATTAACCACGGTACCAAGTTTCGTTCCATCAGCGACGTAAGCATCTTCTCTGGTACAAAATATACCTCGTTGTGCGGTACCAGCGATTATAAAGTCCAACTCAGCCTCATCCATAATCAATCTGCAATTACGTCTCTGATGATCATATGCTCCACCTTGAGTGAATTTGCCAATGATCTTTCTACCCAAATCCTTTGCGTCATCGTGTTCAGTTGATAGCCAAACATCAAATTGTTTCTGATACGAAATAATCGCTTCGCTGACCGTCAACGACGTTAACATAGCAGAATCCAACATATATCTCAATAACACTATCGGAGTCCATCTCCGTTCCGAAAGATGCCTACCAAACCAAACATAACATATTCGATGTAATCCTGAAGAAAACTTGAACGATGTAACCTTGGCGAATCCTGTCAGGGTGAAATCCGGTAACGGACCATTAATCGATACTCTTGTCATTTCGTCTCACGGATGTCCGAATTGAGTGAAATATTTGTTGCATTGCCCCATTCCGAGAAAACTACCGGGATAACATGCTATCATGTCAAATGAAATCATATCAATAAAATTATATTTAGTATTCCATAAACCGCCGTGGCCATATTCGACGCAACTCTGCTGAATATCCTCAAGAAAATATTTTCTGGTTGGTTTCCACAAATTTACATCCCGCGCCGCATGAGCAACAACAGATGGAATTGTGAAGCAGTTAACAAGTAATTGTTCATTTACTGAATATTTTTTCGCTATCTCCGTCATAGAATCATGTAATTTTTCACTTCGATACATATCCCCGTTGGGTCTGACAAACTGATCGTATCGATCATCACTGTAGAATAACCAGACGGATACTGGATCCGATTTACTCACCTCGTGAATAAAATCAAACATATTCCCCGCAGAATTCTCTGCGGCGGGATAAAATTTAATATTACGTTCTCGAGGAAAAACAGTCACTGCGCTGCTCCAAGCATGTGAATTATGATCAATTATCTCGATAGGCGCGCCTTTGGATTTGTAGCGGACGAGTATAATACTTCACCCGATATCGTTTTCACCGTGATTGAGAATTTTAATTTCGCTGATAACGCAGCAACATCACTTATGGATGCACCATCAGCAACTGATTCCGCCCAGTCGTTTATTTTTTCTCTCCTCAGGTCTGTTAGGCCATTTTCGCGTTTGATATTTGTGAAGTGTTCTATCACTCTCTCAGCTACACAATTGATTTTTACTGACATTTTCATCTTGGCGAGATTCTCAACGACTGGCTTATTCAGCTTGTAAATACCATAGACAACAGCCGCTACAGGATAGGCTCGTACGTAATACGGTTTATCAATTCCTGTGAGTAATCCCGGTCTAGAATCTCTACTCACCACGTCGGATTTTTTCCCGTTAATTACAGGATCGCGTTTATCACGAGTAATCCAAATGTCATTTTCGTTGTTTACAATAAATTTTATTCTGAATATGTATTTGTCGCTAAGTGATTTGATAATATTTTTAGCTCGTGTGTCGTTCATAGTATTATCAATATCAGGTGTTTTCCATGTTGACCAGACATGAGCCGCGCCGTCATCGTAAAACTCTTTTTTCGCCTGATCTAGTTCAGGAATGGCGTATTCTATTTCGTCAAGATCAAAAACCATTTTTTACTATATTTTAAACAAGTATCTAAATAATAATAATAATGAACAAATGTCCGTGATTGAAGATCGGTTCGTTTGAACTCTGTAATAAATCATGTAGAAAAGAATATTGTTGGGTGCATTCATCTTATATACGACGAGGCGGAATTGGTTCGACGAGATGCATCAAATACAACATTGGAATTCGTGGAAAAACAATGCGGTGGGAAAAAATATAGAGAACTAAAAAGACATTATGATAAAAAAATCAACTAATAGTGATAACGCTATTAGATGTGAAGAGGATTATTTGAAGAGGTTTTCGAAACAAACTATGATTTAAACATATAAATTATTATAGCATAATGAATACCTTTTACAATCGACACCAAATCCATGATAATTATGAATCGTCAGTTGACGGCACAGTCAGAAATTATAAAACAAAAAAAGATCGTAGGCAGCATGAATAGATATGGATATCTCCATTTCAGAGCACGTGGAAATGATTATCTCAACCATAGGTTTATTTACAAGTGTTTTCATGGTCCGATCGGGCATAAATTGGTTATTGATCATATCGACGGCGATACACTTAATAATAAATTATCAAACCTGCAGGCGATCACGCAGAGTGAAAACGCCGCAAGGGGGAATACGGGCACAAACAATAAAAATCCAAGAATAATAAAGCCACAGACGAAATAGGCAAGGATTATTATTTCGACAGCATGAATTCCGCTGGCAGGTATTTTGGAATTTGTTCGGCATCGGTAAGAAGATGCGCGGAGGGGGATTACAAATCCACATATTCGTGCAAAACCAATAGTCGGATCAGGTTCCAATATTTCCGTCACGTCGTATTAGACGGAGAAATTATTTATGAAATATGAATCAAGAAAATATAAATTTATTGGTAAAATCCATTGACGAGTTAAAAACCAAAGAAATATCATTATCAGACGATTTGAATTCTGATAAAATTATTTCCGATTTTGATACAATCATGCAGCACAAACAAGAAAACGGGTACACGTTGTCGTCCGAATACAGACTCATAAAAAAATACAATCTGCGATGTATAAATCGCTCATCAACGTTAACGAGGCCGCCATAATAGATTTTGCTCCGTTAGCACGTGTTGTTGAAAAGATTCGATCATCGCTATCTGATGAATACGAGTCAAAAAAGACGATGGACACACGCGCACGGCAACTACGAAGACTGATAGATCGCGATTTTCACTGAATTTTGTGAATTCTATCTTCTCACTGAATTCTATCTTCTCACTGAATTTTGTGAATTCTATCCTCAGGATTGTAATTCTGAAAATATTCTCTCACGGGGAGTAATTCTGAATTTTTTTTTGTGAATTCAACAGGTCATGATTTTATCAATAAATTTATGCTCAACGTTTCTCCGCGCGTATCCAACAGATGACCGGATTGATCAGTCAGTGTGAAATTCACCTGCTGAAACAATCTATTGTGACACTTGAGATAAACAGGATTAATTGGTTCTTGTATCAGCAAGAATCCTGGTGGATCCTTTGGTGAAAATGAATACAAAAAGAATCCTTGTTTCGCCTGATCAGACACTGATGCATCAGCGATGTAGCTATTCTCGATGATATCGCATTTGAGATTGACCGCGATGGTTGTTGTTATATTAACTATCTCAGGTGAGAGATGCCTGCCAGTGCCATCTTCGGCGTTGTCGCGCTTGAGAATAGCCGGCGGTGGTAGTTTTTTTCTCCATGCGGCGTGTAATTGGGAAAACTTTTCATCAATTGTTTTAGTGAGGGATTTTCTGATTTCGTCCACGGTGTATCGGGGGACTTTAAAATTTGGTATATCGGCTTCGTATATCCGATATATCTGCATGAATTTTTCTTTATTGCCTGTTTTATTATCGATTATTGCCTGAATTATTCGTGTGTGAATATAATCCATATCCGACGTTAATTGATTTATTGTTTCCACGCATAAGATGACCGCTTCACATGCAATCGATACATCAGAGATACACTCGTGAAAAAATCCTTTCAAAGCAGATAACATCGTTTCACAGGCTGTGGCATAGTTATTAAAAATAACGATTAAATCATTAAATTCAAATGTCAAAGCTTCAGTCATCGATATGCCGTTGGGGGTAATGTAATCTTTAATGTCAAAACGGAACAACATGTCATCTCTTTTTCTGAAGGTGAATATACTCCTTAATGTTGCTGTCCTGAAGATCGTTGTTCCATCACCGTAACCAAAATGAAAAGCTTTTTTATCCGTGACAAAGTCAGATTTTTTAGGCTCTGGCGGCATCGATTGTTTCGGTGGTTTGATCTCGGGCCAACCCAATACGGTTCTTATTGAGCTGGCGTAGATATCTATCTGATAATTCGAGCTGATTTCAATGATTGATTTTGATATTGGTTCATGTACGGTTATTTTTATTCCAGGATCGGATCCTGTTACATTCTTTATTTTGTGTATGAGCTCGTCGTTGATCTGATCGATCTGGTAACTACCCGCTTGTAATCCAACAACGTTCCAATCAGGAGTACCATCATCTTTGTTTTTATAAGCAAAAACGAAGGAATTATTTGAGTGTAATCCACCAAATGATTTCGATCTGATATTTGGCCAGCTGTAATAAACACGTAACTGAGCCAGTGCTATCTCGTCGATGGAAATAGGAGTAGGAAAAACGATGCTGAATTCGGGTTTAGTTGAGCTAGCGGATATCATCGTCGTTCTTGTCACCGTTGTGTTCGTTGCAATCTGTTGCAGTAACTCGGTCATTATTTATATTGATGTCTTTAATCGCTTGATTGTAAATCCTAGATATCAGCGTGAATTCTACGTCGGAAATAACGCCGTCGTTGAGACTCTCTGACAACAACAGAGATAATTTAGATACGCTGCCGTTGCTGTGTTTAGTTTGTCCTTGTACGCGATTAATTTTGTGTTAGCGCACGAGGATATCTTCTTTGTTATGATACCGAATACACCAGCTAGCGTGGTGGTTGTTGAAACAATTATTGTGATAACAAGCGGGGCTGTCATCGTTAACGCAGACAGGATTATTCCAACGCCGTAATAACCGCAGAGACGGAATAAACAGCAACATCGATGATAACCAATCTGCGTTGGTATTTTTTTATTTTTATCTGATGGACGTCGATGATACTCTTCAACGACATCTGCCACGCGCGAGCCTGACTGTACCTGTATTCCATTATATTTATCGATCAAAAACTAAATGAAGAAGGTATCTCAGCGAGGAATTCTATGAACCACCATATAGACATCTCTGGTGGTGCTGGCCTATTAGCGTCAGCAAATTCGAATTTAATTGTCTCTTCGATATTTTTATCCAACAAAATATTTAAAGTACCAAGAAATCTATCTGAGTGGTGTCGCCATTTATATTTTTCACAAGTGATTCTAAATCGGTCAGATGAAAAATGATTTATTCTGTATGCGCCAGTGACGGGCGCTGTGTACCTGATGGCATTTGATGCATTCGTCCATTTTAATACTCCTGATGCAATGATAGGAGTTAGATTGATGAATAGATCCTTCATCTCTGGTGGGATCTTGTTAAAATCAATTTTACCACTGATTGAGGTATCAATGGTGTAGAGTTTTTTTTATTGATTTTATCAATATCATCGACGCCAGCTTTTTGAATCATTTGAGTGGATATGATCTCGATATCTCCGCGATTTCTCTCGGCGGCGTTGGTATTTTTCCTGGTATCCTCTTTGACGACGCTAAAATCAGCTAAGTGAGTGTTGTATTCATTTCGTTTGATTATATCGCCTATCTTCACGTTGCTGGTTTTTAGTTTTCCGTATTCATCCTGAAAGACAGCAACCTCACCAGGATCCGCTTCCGCCAGCGACAGAATATTGTTAACGTCGTCTTTTGTTGCGTATCTTGATAAATCGCCAGTATCAAATTTTTCTCTTTCTAGGATTTTTCTTATCGTTCTTGTTAAGAGGGATCGACCGTAGATGTCAACCATTACACTTTATTTCTGGTTTAATTTATCTGACGTGTATTCGTGAACCGTTTCATGATACGGTTTTATCGATCTGGATATCGCTGATAAGATATTTATTGCCTCATCGCCACATATCGGTGGATCCGTCAATGTTTGTATCGGCAGCGTAGAATACCACGTTGGAGTACCCAACTGAGGTACATAATCTAAAAATTCTCTGGGTGGGGCTAATCCGTATGAGTCAGCGTAGATAATCTCGCGTGGATTTATCGCATACGCTACCCAATGAGTACCTGGTCCGGTGTTGCTATCGAGATTTATGATTCCCGTTTCGTATTTATTTGGACGGACTGGTAATTGGTCCCGCATAAATACACCTCTGAAAAATTTTATTTTTTGTTTTTTAGCAGCATTAATTAGATCGTAATTTGACATCGGTGTTATCTTCTGTACCACAATGCAGGGGTTCCTGGCAGAGTAGTTCCTTTCCCGTGGTACCATGGAGGAGTCCCCGGTAATCGGAGTCCTCGTCCTTTTTTTTATTGTATTCACCACCAGTAATCTTATCAATGACCTTCGAACCTACAGCACCAGCGGCACCCAACGCGACCGCTTTTGCTACGGATGGAGCAGCAGCAGCTATTAACGCTGGTATCGCAGCCAACAGCGGGAAAATACCGCCCACCTTGACCATGTCTTTTATAGCAGCTGCAGATAACATAATTTGTATTCCTTTATTAGACGATCTGGCTGCGTTAAAATGTTTTTGCTGTCTTTTTGTCAGAGATAGTTTATTTGGACCGCCTTGAATCTGATCGTGTTTTAATATTAATTTTGTTCCACATTTTTTTGCTAACTCTGATTGTAACTTTTATCTGACCCTGAGTCAGAGTCACACTAACGTGATCATACGGCATTTATACATTTATGATTGAATCTAAATCACATTTTTTCTACAGGAGCATCAATAATTCTCATTTTGCCCTCAATACCCTCGAGAATCATGGTTCTATCGCTGAGTATAACAGCGACGGCTCTGAATGCAGCAGCGAGTGCGTTAACTATTCTGGCCTAAAATGTATATCAACGACGGATTGCTTTATCAAATCCATGTGTTCCAGTGAAAAATAATATATCGGATAGAATTTTTGGAAATCTAACTGAGATATTTGCAATCCAGTATCAATATTTAGATCTCGACCAATATAACTCCACAATCTGTGATAGCCACGCGCTACTGATCCGTCTGTGTAATTTAACTGAATTTCCTCAATTGGTTCTTGATGTCCATTTACCCTCAATGATACATCGCTGGCGTTGAAATGATCAAAAATCATATGAGTTCGAGTTTGATCACCTACTCGACCAGCTAGTTGAAGAGCTATAAAGATATGTCTTGGTGCGGATACGTCCTGTTGAGACGCTATATGCCAGGTAAAATTACCGTTGATGTTACTTTGAATGCTATCTGTGTACGTCGTCAACCATGACATGACGAATTTACCACCTCGATCCATAAACGATAACAAATTTCTCTCTTCGTCTATCGATGGTGTTATCGAAGGCATCCACAGAGTTAGTTTTTCCAATACAACCTTGCCAGGATCACCTGCTTTTCTCCAGATAGCATCGTTGCTGTCGCCTTTTCGATAAAAAACAACGCTGTGTTTAGCCCCTAAAATAACTTTTCTGAAATCCCTGCAGAATCCAAAGATATGAGACAGCGGAATAGCGCATGAAATTTTTTTACTGTCACCCTTTAACATGGCTACACGAGCGGCAAATTCGAGATTGTACCCGTCGTTTTCGTTTATAATCATATCTTCGATAGCAGCAGCACCAGCTGGATCATTGCGATTATTTGGTTGTCGCACGAGAAAATGTGTATCCTCGGCAACATCTGAGTTATCTTTAGTAAACATCATGCTAGGACCAGCCGACCTGGTGAAATCATCTGAGTACCTCGCTAAGCCTATGATCGTGGTTGCAACATCGACGTTGTCGTTAATTGATTCGATTTCTCTACCATCGATCATGTACGCGGCGCTCTTGAATAACGCCATAATACCGTTGTTGACCAATCCAACCTTGACAGCTGCGGCGTAATCAGTATTATCGTTTTTTACGATCTTGCCAACAACCTCAATGAACGCCTCGCACGGTAGAAAATACCTTGTTGTGTCTTGTACTTGTAATTCGATTCTACTGGGGTTGTTTGGTACTATCGCGTCGTATGAATAATATTGATAATCTCGTACTGAGTCGTCTCTCTCTACTGGCTCATCCAATTTATAAACCTCATTAGATGTCCGCGAGAACATATTTATTAATAAAATATTTTTATCGTCTAAAACGAAGACGACCTCCAAATGCGCTGGTACTGATTTCATGTTGTGGTGGTATTGAGGGTTTTTGCATCTGTTCTAACGCTAACGTTGCTAATTTTTGATTAGGAGCGTTATTTATAATTTTGCTGACATCGCTAGGCATCTCAGCGGTAATTGGCAATTTACCCCCAGGTTTTGATTTTCTTTTCACCAATAGCAGTTTTCCGTCTTTACTAGCGTCATATGCTTTGCTAGTAACATCGCCAACGGTGCCTATGACCTTGTCGCGAACAATACCTATTGCTTTTGACGATAATTGTTTGGCTAACGGACCGACTTTAGGAGCTATTCATGTAAAAAATTTAATAATCGAATCTCCTATTCCCGATCCGTATTTAAGTTTGTATACGGGTAATCTCGAGTTCATGATGCGAACCTGCATCGCTCTCTGATGGCTTTTATGAATAATCATTTTATTTATAATGTAATTATTTAATCACTGTGATGATCATCAACGAGTTCATCAATGAGATTACGGTAAATATGTACATCGATAACTTTTCCCTGAAATAATCTTCGAAAGATATCAGTTGCTTCATTAATTATTTCGTGTGAATTATTTCCGGCTCATTTTCCCCCGAAAAGAACCTCTAGTCGAGATACATCATTAACAACGCTATGAGGGCAAATGGTATATTTTCTTGGATTTTTTTCCCTCTATAGATAATTTAATCGTTGAGGCATCTTTTTTCCTTTCACCTCCTTAATAAATTTTTTATAATCTGGGTCGTTTTCATTTATCTCTGATCGCGTAGAAGCAAAATATAATGCAAGAGGCCAATCATCAGGTGAGATTTTTTCAACGTATTCAGGTTTCAAATATTCATCTCTATTCTCGTATTTTTTTAGCTATCTCGATCAAATTATCTCTATCTTTGATATCTTGAAGAGTATTTTCGGTAAAAATGTCGTGTAGCATAATTTTAAGTTCCTTTTCAGGTTGAAATCGTTGTGTACCTCGAGATGTTTTTTTGAATTCTTTTATTATGTTTTCATAATCAGAGTATTTATCATCAATCTTATCAATGTTACGATACACATAGTAGATCCATCTATACCATTTTTTGCTATCACCGACACTATTGACATATTCAGGTTTTAAAATATCTCTTCGTCGATTAAATGAGTCAAAAGCGAATCTGGCGAGAGTGTTGATATCTGCTATTGCTTTTATTTCTGCTACTCTTTCAGCTTTGAATTTATCAACGGCGCGAATCTTAGTGATTTGTTTTTGGATTCTTTTCAACATAGGAAGTACTCCTTCTTTCGCTGCTTCTTTCGCCGCCTCGGAATCTTTTATATCACCTATGAAAGCTTTCTCAGTTGCTTTGGTCACTGGTTTAAATAATTCCTGTGTTGTCTCAGCAAATCCCTCCTTCATTCTTTTAACAGCTCGTATTTTCTTCTTGACTTCTTTTTGCACTGGTAAATACACTTCTATTGCTTTTAGTCGTTCTCGTGCTATTTTTGCACTAAGTGATTCCCCTACAGCCATATTATTTTATTTTTACTCGTATCTTTAATGATAATTTTTTAAAAATTCACTTATCATGGTATCTTTAATAATAATTTTTAAAAATTCATTTAGATCGAATTGGTAAAGACGGTATCTTTAATAATATTTTCTTTTTAAAATTCACTTAAATAATATAGCAGCAGGGAGGGCGGATAGACCAATTTCACCGAAAATTTGTAACGGAGAATGAAATAAAATCATGAACAGAGTATTAAGGCAGCTCGGTTATCGAACGAAATGTTTATATCCGGATTGAGGCCCAATATAGTTATAACCATTGGAGGTGGTCTCGAATAGATGAATAAATATTTATACGGATGAGATTTGTCTAGAAGGGTTTAGTTTTGCTCGGCTTATGAGGTCTGTTCGCCCTCCCTGCTGCTAATTATTGCTTCAGATCTTTTTAGCTGCAAATCATGTTTCCGGAAGAAGGAGAATCATACCAGTTTGCCTTTTAATCCTATTGTAGGGTGAACAACTGATATGAAAAATTATCTAATTGATCTTAAAAGAAATTATTGGAAATATAAAATGATAATAAAGTCACTGTATATGAAAACCTTATTCTTAAACAACATGTGGTGTGACGTCATAATAGCGGCTCCAGCATCCCAACTACCATTTGCATGGTTCATTTCATATAAAGGAAAATGCCGTTTTGCGTTCCTTACGGGTGTAATAGCACAGTAAGAAAATGCTGTGGACTACATTTCTTTTCTTTCCCCGAATGTAAAGGCATAATGAAAGGATTGATACATTATTACAAGCGAGTTGATTTGAAAGCAACATGATACAGAACTCTGTGCTCCTTACATTTCTCAGAGGAATGTTATGAGATGGATCCTGTACAAATGGCTTTTCTTGGATACGCAACTGGTATAGTCCAACACTAAAAATTGGCGCTGTTCCAGACATACCTTTGGATATTTTAAATCCTGGGAAAAACGTTAAACTTGTGGGTTAAGAGAAAAGGCAGAAAACTGAGGTATGTGACCACACCTTGCAACAATCAGTTCACGGATCTTTTATCTTCACTAGTTAGGTATACAAACTATTATACAAGACACGTATATAATATCATATTTGACCATACGCTAATTGTATTGTAGCATACATGTAAAATACACTGTAATTGAATTATAAGATGGAAGCTTTTTAATGTTCAATTTAATTAAGTTATGAGTTCTGCTTTTCTGCCTTTTTTGTTTGTTTGAGTTACGACCGATGAAAACTGTTCTCAACGCCTTTTACACCTACCAGGTAATGTATATCGTTTCACATACAAGTCGGTCCCCGTTCAAGTCTCTTCGTCCAGAATTCAATATTATCTCTCAGTGTTTCAGTGCTTGATGTACATTTTCGAAATATTATCCTTAGGTGGTGTGTATATGCGTGTGCTGGGGATTAATTTACATATACTATGATTGATCCCAAAGCTTCGTAAATGAATTTATTGCATTTGGTAAATTTGAAAATTTACATTTGACAACATTACTTAATCATTATCACATTTTTCACAGCATATATTTTTAAAAAAATTATTTTGAAAGTTTATTACTTTTTAAATTCGAAACATATGAAATACGAGTACCTTTCTTACCATTGTACATTTCTGCTTTAAGGTTTGAACACATTGTTAACACACAATAGTGGGGAAGCTGAACATGCCTTAAATATCATTCCACAGATAGTAGTGAGCATATCTCGGAATCAGATTCAACTTTCAAATGTGCAACTCAGATGTGGAGTACTCATCAGAAAAAAACAAAAAGGTGTAATGTACAATGTCAAACAAATTTTAAAACAATATTAAAATATAGAAATAGGAGTGTGCAGGCTAGACCTGATGTACAATCAAAACGCACACAAGCAGTGACACATGTGTCAGATGTTGGAATACAGTGCAGCCTAGTAAAATTTCAGCTTCTGTATATTTTGAGCAGGATACAACTAAAGATGAAGATCTAGAGATTTGCTTGGATTTAGATGAGACTCGAAACATATTTTCAAACACAGATTGGGATCCTAACTGTGTACCTGAGAGTAAAGTGCGCGAGGTAGAAAACATGTAAAGCGATCCCGATGAGCTACTACAACCATTAAACCAGTATTTCCTTCTGTTTGAATCCAACCGGTTTGAACTTCTAAATATATGTCTGCATTGTAAAAAACATATCTGTAGTGTACAAGTCAAAAGTGTTTTTTGTAACTATGATAACTGTTACTTCCATCTGCAGCCATGGTCACACTTCTACATGGCACAGTCAGAATATGTGCCAGAAAATGCCACTGGTCAATTAATTACTATCAAATGCTATTTGAGTATCGGCTAACAGTGGCTCTCGGATCATCAGCGTGTTCCACGCATTGAACCGACCTATAGTTTGCGATAGAAGGTATTCCAGTCCGCAGACAAATTACCTGATTCCAAGTGTTTACAGGCTGTGGGATCGTCACCAAGCAGTCAACATCACTGCATCACAGGGATCAATGTTGATTCTAGGAGTGGATGGAAGTCTGTCTTTGACTTGGACACCAACGTTATTCTAGACTTGCAGATAGTGCATGTAATAAAGCTTTATGATCAGTTCATTAAAACTTTACATTTGGTCATTTTCATTATGACCAGATCAATTGGATATGATCTAAATTTGATCCAAATCTTTTTGCATGCTTTCTGTATAAAATAAAGTTGTAATATGAAGTTAAGGACAACCACTCTCAAAGAAACTGGAGAAGGCAGCAAAGAAGAAAACATTCAGAGATATTCGTCCTTGGATTAAATTCGTCGTGAACCACATTTATTGGGTTGCCTCATGTTCTGGTTCTAATGGACAGGTGAAACATGCAAAATGGTTATGCATCATTAACCATGTCTCAGATATCCATGAAGGACATAGTTTGGAGTTTCCAAAGTGTGAGCATGGTCCACTAAATGCTCGTAAGTCGATTAAAAAATGGTACAGTAATTCATAATTTGTACAACTTCTTCCTTGGCATACAATGAAGAATATACATTTGTTATTATATATGTTTATTGGTTATCCCTACAACTTTACCAAAAGGATCATAGTCACATAAATCCATTTTATAAATGATTTATCATGTAAAGTGGACTTGAAATCTTCATCGGTGATGTGACCCATTATGTACCCAAAAGAACCCATTTTGTCTTTCCTGCAATGCAAGCAAGGTAGGGTGTCATCCTTTTAGGACAGGAATGTGTAGAAGCAGCGATAAGATTACATACTTGTCTTTATTTTAGATCAAGGGCACTGTGCCATTACATACAGTACACTAGGACATATAAACTATTTTCCTTTTAAAAATTAGGAAATATTATATGCTTCACAACATAAGGTGTACATTTTGTGTGTGCAATGGTTTTAACAAAATGTGAAGTGAGGTGTATGTTTGATATTTTACCTTTTTGCCACTTATGAGAACATACATAGATATTCTACATCATATAGATGGAAAGTGTGTTGCCCCAAGTCCAAAAAGGACAGCAGGGAGTTGTCAAGCCATGCAAAGAAGTGTCAACATATGGTTAGTTATTTCATTAAATTGTGAACTAACTTCCTATTGTAACGGCAAGAGCACAGGATGCGCACAATATTGTTCCAACATAGCATACAACATTCACAACATTCATATAACATTCACACACACCCAGCACATACATGCGCACAAATAACATCTTTGCATTTGCAAAAAATGTTAAATATAACATATTTGTCTCCTTTGATCAATGTTTTGAAACGTAATCACAAACTTTACACAGTGAATTGGTCAAGATAAGTTTTTAATAGTTTACGTCCAAGAGTTGAAAGAAGCAGTCCTGACATGAAGGACACCATTAACTCAAGTATGAACAGGATTTCAAGGAGGCACAGAAAGCTTTAGCAGATGTTACAGAAACCTAAGTGATAACTATGCTGAAGTAGATACAGAGTTTCTAGTAGAGAAGCACAGATCACGATTTCCATTCAAACCTATGTAGACTTTTCATTCCTGATTGGAAAGAGATTGCATATAGTTGTAACATACTTTCTAGCTCAATCTTTGCAGCCATAATAGTAATCCAGTCCTGTCAAGGTCAAGGGGTGTACATGTATTTGAAGAGAGACAAAAATGTTGAATACATTCAATTTCATACTTTCGAGATTCAATAGGAACATGACACATATATATTGCACAAAGCCTGATGTATGATTTACATTTTTATGCGTAATTAATAATGAAATAGTCATATACTTGAATCCAGCTTAATTTGACAGAGGATTAGAATATGTGTCCAGATCACACAAGATGGAAGTATTCTTCTATTTCACTTTCCAAGGTGATGCGAGATCCAACTCATAAATTAGCTACATATCTGTATATGCTGGGAAAGACGAAAAAAGTGTTATATAAGTTGTTATTCATAACGTTATTTTAATCATTCACAATCTTCCATAACATTGCTTACATTAAGTATGTACAAGAATTTATTTTTGTCAACAGTGATTAATAAAAGGAGCTTTAAAATTGAATTTGTGTACGCTTTGGTTAGATTTCCAACGCGATATATTTTAAAATAGAAACACAAGAAAATAGGGATAGATGTTTGAATTCTCCAGTAAGCCTTACAAGTTCTCTTAGATAATGTAATATTGTATTTTTCTCATCTTAATATTTTCGTACAACAGTGTTATGTGGCATGTCATTATTCCTCTCTTATCGATATAAGTTGTCCGCTTTATCTTCAAAAATGAACATGGGGAGGGGTTCTTGTGCATTTTCTGTTGTAGAATCAATACCGAGTGCTTATGAAAGAGACCATTCTCTACAGCTCTAATTCTAATACCACGATTGATATCTAGAAGATTAAACTTCAAAACTAGCGTAAATACAAATGGCCTAAAAGGGCACGGCCTTATTCTTTGATAGGCTCATTGTCATCTAAAGGACCATCTTGATCAACCATTATAACGATCCAAGCTCACACAGTGTCTGTTTAATCAAGTAGCCTGGAATGCATCATACTCTGTGATGCATGCAATGCATGGTTCATCCATTTAGGCACTTATGATAGACATTTTAGTACAACACAAACACTCATCTTCAGAAGGCAGAGCCTTGCAATGCTCACAATCACAATTGCGAAATGAGACAAATATCTATGCATGAGATTTGTACAAAATTATAATTTACCCTAGAATTGAACAGCATGCTCCTTATCTGAGGGTGGTATTCACTCTCTCTCTCTCTCTCACATACATACAGCAGGCATATAAATATACACATTTCTAAAAGTAAACTCTGGTCACACTATCTATGCATGCATATATGCACATAGGTACATACATACATACCACATATTGTAAAACTGGACTAAGATGTTGGGATTAATAACACGTGTATACTTATAAATCAATATATTGATAATGTATATTGTGCACCGGGCAACACAAATCTAATCATAGATATTGACCACAACTTTATTTCTTCTTGATTTTAACCGTTATATTTTATTACACATGTATATAAAGTGTACATTCGAGGAACATGTATAACGTGTACAATCAAGGACAAATATGCCGTTTCGTTTAATAAGTTTAAGAAATTGGGGAGGGAGACAAACAACCAGGAGGGTGGTGTGTTAGCCAAAGACACGTGCATATCTGCACATTGCATAATCAAATTGTTATAGTGTTATTAATGACCAATATTAAGCCAATGTACAAGTCTGTCCCTTACAAGTAAATGTTTTGGTTATGTTGCAGTGATGCCAGGGTCACGATAAATTGCCATATTGTATAATTGGTATATTATAATTTACTAAAGATTTGCCGGGTAGAAATTATTTGTGGTACAGTTTAGGTGATGCACTGTCTTTCAATATTCGGATCCGGAATAACATCATCAGTGGCCATATTTGTGGTTTGCTGGCAGATTTTCTGCTGATCATTATGTGGAAGTTCAATTCAATTTATTGAATCTCAAGATACTGTTACAAAACACACATATACAAGATGTAAACTAGACTTTCTGTCAGGATCTACGTTTGCAATTTATATGTTGATTTTTACTCAGTGTGCCTTTTTAAAAATGGCAATTTTGTTGGTCACATATAGGAGAAACTGCAAGGTTGCTCATCTTCCAGGTAAAATATCTGCTAGTGACCTTATCAGAAAGGATCTTTAGTTGGTAAATAATTCATGGGTTGTTTTCGGAAAGTATACTAAAAAATATTCTCTAACTTTGAGGACTGCATTTGTAATGTTCCTAAAAGAACAATTATGATGAACACAAATGTCATACTGAGAAGATCTATCTCAACAGCAAATCATATGCTCAATCAGTGGTTAAATCTATAAATCTGTATCTATTATATGTTGTCCTATTCCAGCTGAGGTCTTGAACTTGCTATAATTTTACTAACGCTGTACAATGGTTATGATTGTGCTGATTTGCCAGTAAAACACATATACATACATTCATTCATTCATTCAAAAATGTTAAAACTGCACTTTCCCTTGAAACAAAAATAATTTTATTATATGACAAGTGAAAACTTAACCAAGATTTTGGTACACATAATGTCTTTTAATTTATTGGCCAGTACAGTTGATTACTGTTGCCATATTTAACAGACATGTAATTGTACTATCTTTCATCCACTATTGCTGTACGATGACTTTAATACTTTTTCAGCAGAACGATTAGCTTTGAAACAACAAATATATTGGTTCTAACCTAAAGAAACCAACATATTCCATTTCGTTATCATTAGCATTTTTAAAACTAATTGTGAATGTCTTAATATGTTATTGTTCTCCGTGGACGTTGCTACCGTGGTTACACTCTAAATGCAATTATCACACGGTAGCATAACGGTACTAGTACTGGACGATAATTAGGCTGTTACATGTATAATATGATGATGTTGGATACAAACCATTGGTGTGCGCAGTTCGTCCTCTAGTTCTCTCATTTTTATCTTGATCGCCAATTGAAGAATAACACTGCATGGAACTATCATCATCATCAATGTTAACAATAGCAGAGTCATCACTAAGTGGTTCAGATAGGTACGGTTTGATCTCTGTCTCGCGGGCCATGTTTCTGATTGTATTCGAGGACTGGCTAGTATTGCATCACGGGAGCAAGTGATCTGTCGTCTCATCGAAATTTGGGAAAACTCGGCAATTTACGAAATCGTATTATCTTCTTCGCAATATATACGCTATCCTCTCATGATATTTTTTTTATAAACATTATAGTCGAATTAGAATTTGTAAAGAATTACATACATAAAAGGAAAAGTTTTATATCTAGTCTCCTTTAATGTTTTATTGCTACAGTTCATTGAATTCGAAAGCGAAAATGAATAATACATATCTAGGACAAACCGGTAAGACGTTATGGTATGAATACCATAAAGACTACAAAAGCTTGTAATAACACATTATTATCTCATTTAGTTTTGGGGTACTTGGAGCATATTGCAAAATTGCCATCTGTATGAATACTAAAGCCTAGCCAATGAAACTGCTTTTGTTTTCGTGGTCATTGTTTACTTAAACGGAAACACTATCTTAGCACACATCATGATTAGAGTGCAACGTGATTCCTGCGGTGAAAACGAAATGTCCCAAATCTTTATTCTTGATATACACATCAAAGAATTTTCGGAGATTGTTTGAATACCTTTTGTAAATACACTCTTAATTGAAATACCTTGCTACATGTTATATAATAGTCCTATAGTTGAGGGCAGTTTATGGTTTATACAAATAGGGAATATCAGAATATATGGTGATACTGTATAAAAGATTCTTGCTATTCATAATGGATGTCCATGAAGAATGTTGACCTTTTGCATCCATTCTCTAAACAAAAGTGGCTGGCGAAAATATATTTCATGCATGCACATAGCGAACAACAAGAAAAGCTCGCAGAGGCGTGGCTCTTTAAAAAAAAGAAAACCTTCATTTATATTAATGTGCCAACATTGCCTACAATTCTTTGGAAAAGAATTATTAGTGTTAAAACCCATTTAATTACAGATTAAATATAGAGAAGGCATTGAAGATGTATCGGATTCCATACTGCAGAGCTGGCGACCTTCGAAACTAAATATTTAGTATCTACCTTGCACTTTACGAGACCAATAGTCTCGTGGTATGCATGGTAAAGTGCACCGTGTCATCTTTAATTAATATTTCACCTTCTTTGTAATGGAAATGGCCAGAATATATAAGAATTTTTATATATATAACCTTATGCTCTGCCATATTTAGACAGACAAAGTCGTATACGTTAGTACTGCATTATTAATGTATGTATCAAATTGCTTCATTTAGTGTCGTGGTGATGGGAAGAGATAACAAAATCAACAATTTAGAAGAGTATACTTTCGCTGTAGCAATATTGTATCGTATGTACATAACATTATTATTTTTCCTTAGGTACTCTTTGCGAAAGAGAAAACATTATCTTACGATACAGAGACATAATTAAAGTGTTATGTGATGTCAGCGGTGAAAACTTAAAGTTAAAATAAACACCTTCGTTTGCTGTACACGCCAAAATATACTTTTGAGGAATTCAAGATATTTGTCATAAATAATCCGTTGATTTATTACAATAGGTCCATTGCTGAGTAGGATTCTTTCTGAAAAGAACTTGCCTTTCTAAAAATAGTGAATATCAGAATGTGTGGCCCCAATATATAGTAAGCTGTTGTTGTGCATATATCATGCCCAAGCTCTGTTTCGTTGCATCTAAATGATGTTTAAAATTATTTCAAGGATAGGTATCAATGAGATTTGAGAAAGAGTAGTTATTGGAATCTTATTCTCTCCCATCTTTAGCCAGACATAACCGCATACGTTATTACTGTAGTATTTATATATGTATACAATTGCCTGATTTAGTGCTCAAAAAACAACCTTTTAGTTTGCTATTGACACCAAAACATGCTTGTGAGATATTCAAAATACGTGTTATAAAGGATCCGTAGATTTATTTGTTTATCTCATTGTTGTGTAATATTTCTATATTTGAAAACAATTTGCCTTTCTTAAAATAAGGAATATCAGAATGTGCGGTCCCAATGCCCCAATATATAGTAAGCTGTTGGTGTGCTTTTATCATGTATCTATCTATCTATCTATCTATCTATCTATCTATCTATCTATCTATCTATCTATCTATCGCTCTTTCTCTCTCTCTCTCTCTCTCTCTCTCTCTCTCTCTCTCTCTCTCTCTCTCTCTATATATATATATATATATATATATATATATATATATATATATATATATATATATATATATATATATATGTGTATGTATGTATGTATGGATGGATGGATGGATGTATGGATGGATGGATGGATGGAAACTTTAATGTGTTTTGCATGGCTTTTCTCCAGAATGTTAGTCAAGAATACTGCAATAATATAATTATAATTAAAGTACAAATTGTCCATGTTCCAGATATATTGCAATGCAATAACTAACCATAAGTGCTGATGCTTCAAAAAGATACTTCCTATGTTGTATTGCAATTAGAACAATGAAGGACCTTTCGTTGTAAGCAAGCATTGCGAAAGTGCCCTAATCACAAATATTTTCGTTATCATCGGATGCAAACGAGAAAGTTGAAGTAAATATGATTTAATTTGATGTCAAGGTTTCAATGATATTCCGAATAAATGCAAGCAACCTTAGTTTTACCTAAATCCTAGTTAATAATACATCATGATATTTGCGATTTAGTATAATGAAATAATAGATGACCTGTTTAATTATTGCATTTCTATTGAGTAGGTTTATGCATTTAGAAGACACGAAAGTTGCCCAAGATGTCCTCAGGGCCTTCCGAAAACGACATATGTTATTTTCTACATATATACCTGCAGTAGAGATGGAGGTGGTTGTTGGAGTGGTTGGGCTTGGGTTTATTGGAACTGCAGCTGTCGTCGTCGTCACGAGTGTCTCGGGTGTTATAGCTGTTTCAACTGCTATCGTAGTGTCGCTCTTGGACGTTGTTGTACTTGTTGGCAGTTGTATGTTTGTACTAGTTAAGTTAAGGTTAGTGCTTGCCTTCGTTGGAATATCCGTTGCTTTGGTGGTAGCTTCTATTGTTGTATTAACAGACGTTGTTGAATGTGTGGTCGATTGGATTGGTATTATCGTGGTGCTTGCCGTCGATGTCTCTATGGTAGAAGTATCTAAAACCGTGGGGTTGGTAGTGTATGTTGTTGGCACCTCTGTTATAGTTGTAATTGTCAGTGGTTTGGTACTTTCTTCTTTTGTGGCGTTTGTGGCTTGTTCAATCGTTTCGATGTTGATTGTTACTTCCTCTGGGATTATAAATATAAGAAAATGCAGAGGAAGGAACTTTAACTAATTAGACGCCAATATATATATATATATATATATATATATATATATATATATATATATATATATATATATATATATATATATATATATATATATATATATATATATATATATATATAAAGTGTTTACCAAATATGTCTCCACGCTCCGACTGCATTGGTTCATTTGTAATCCTATATTTGAATGTACTTAACGCTTATTCTACAATGGGATCTCGCTATATGTGGCATACTATTTAGATGTTACTAAATGGGTCTTGAGGAAGTATATTACATGCATGCACATGGAAGAAAAGACGAGAAACTGGCAAGCTATTTATAATTGTCTTTTCGTGGAGTGCGCTTACATATTCGTCATTTATTGGTACTTATGAATGCTAGTTTAGTAAGGAATCCAACAATATCTAATTTAACATTTGGCCAAGCATACTTTACTTTAGCAGACATTGCTTGGAAATGACGTGTCCAGAAGAAGGCGATGCTCTAGTCTGCCATCGAATCCTGTGGTGGAGTATGATGTTGAGTACAATAGTGTTATATCCAGGTTTCAATTGTTTTAGATGTATTGAATAAAAATATGAAGCGTAACCTTCAAGACAAATTTAAAAATTATCGTAGAATACAGTGACATATTTCGGGATTATGGAGAACGGATTATAAATACAAGCATAACAAAATAATATATTATTTGGTCCAGCTAAAGTTTTGAATGAATTCAAGGACTGGCGACGATGAGACAAATTAATATGTACCAAGGGAGGGATTTA
Organism: Sinohyriopsis cumingii; assembly: GCA_028554795.2. Taxonomy (NCBI): domain Eukaryota; kingdom Metazoa; phylum Mollusca; class Bivalvia; order Unionida; family Unionidae; genus Sinohyriopsis; species Sinohyriopsis cumingii. Next base: position 18,375,649 of record CM068832.1, on the reverse strand, counting down.
GTTGCAAGTATGCACGTTATTTATGGAAGTACAGGCATTACTTTACATTCAGTCCAGAATGCAAATATAGACTTTTCACAGCATCCTAACTGCAATTAGTTGTTTTTTTTCTATATAAAATCCAGTGCGTAAGTTACCAGTGTAGATGCTTCACCGCTATTAGTGTTATGTTAGGCACTAACGTGCACACAAAATACTGAAACCATTATAATTCAGGTTATATTGGATGCCGAGAATAAAATTAATGAAATTTTCATTTTGAGCGGTGTTACCGGTATTTGATGAATCAAACAAACCTACTTCTATGCAACGGACCAGAGCTGAAATAAATCAGCATACTATTGTCTGTTGAGGCATCACTGAAATGTTCAAATGAATTCATGTAACGTTTCGTACACACAATCAAAAGTAAGGTTTAAGATTATGTCAAATCTATATGTTGATGTCCTGACAGATTATTCCCTGAGATATTCCATTGCAAATCTGTATATATATTCATGGATCTCGTCAGGGCGTTCTGAAATGTTCCGATTTATTAAGATTATATATTCTGCATACGTACCTGAAGTAGAGCTGGAATGTGTTGTTGGCATAGTCAAACCTATACTTGTTGGATCCATTGCCCTGGTTGTTGTCATAGTTATTCCTAACTCTATGTTTGTAGTGGTTGTTGCTGTCGTAATGCTTTCTGAGAGCTGAGTGGCGGTACTAGTGGAGTCATGTGTAGGGTTCGTCGTTGTTGGAATCATCGTTGATATGGCAGTTTGGGGGAATTTGGTACTATTTATCATCGGAAGGTGTGTGTTAGACGTAGCTGTTTCGGTTGGGGCGTTTGTTGTCGACGTGTCTGTTATCGAACTACCTAAGCTCATGTTAGAGGTGGTTGTCATTGATTGCTTCTCAGTGTTACTTCTAGTTGTGGTGCTGGTCGTTATTTCCTCTGAATATATAAATCATAGGTTGGGTGGTGGAAAGATATCGGCCTATGCATGTTCAAAATGGATATAATTGTCAGCAAAAGACATGATGGGAGAAGGGTATGTTTTATTTCTTTCTATCAATTACCCAAAACGTCTGACTAGGATTCTAAAGATTGATATACAGTAATGTTTCTGGTATGCTTTGTATAATGTTTATAACGTAAACAATAATGTCCAAGAAATGTTACGCAACCACGGCAAAACTCGTCTGTAGATAAATTGTCAAATTTGCTTCAGTGAGTCTGTCAACAAATTTCCGAATTGTCACTGAATGTTCTTTGCAGGTGTCGATGTAGATGATGACATCATCGATGTAAGCATCATACTTATCTAGACCAAATGTAATCATGGTCATTAAATGTTGAGAAGTACTAGACGAACCTTTCATCACAAACGGCATCACTTTATGCTGATAAGGTCCTCTGGAATCACTAATGTTGAAATTTCCTTTGCCATTTTCTTCAGTGGCATTTGTCAAAATCCTTTCAGAAGGTCAAATTTGGTGACATACTTTGCATTTCCAATTTTATCAATGCAGTCTTAGATTCTTGGAAATGGAAATACAGTCACGCTGTTCACCTTTCTATAGTCAGCATTATCTGCATTCGGTACAAGTGTACATGGATACTGTAGTCACTTTTACTCGGTTCTTTTAAATCGTTCTCCAGGAAATACTGAATTTCATTTCTGAACCATTCCTGTTTGAGAGGGTTCAACCTGTGTGGGTGTGGTTTCACAGGTGTTGAATTTACAATTTCAAAGTCATGATAAATTTCATTTGTTCTTGTAGGAACCTCTGGAAACAAATGCTAATATTCAAGTAACAAATGTTTAAATTCATTCTTTTAATGTTGCTGCAAACGTGAAAGTTTATGATCCAGGTTATGCATAATTTCTGAATTCGGAAGACTTGTTACTTCAAAGTCAATACAGTCCGACTGCATTCATTCGCTTAAATCCTCACTGTGGGGGAAAGGTGCAACTAATTTGATTGCATGATTAACATTTTTCTCTCTCTCAATATGCCCCGTTAACATATTTATATGACAAATCTGTTTTTGGTTTCGCCTCCCAGAGGTATTGATGATATAATTTAACTCATGTACTTCCTATTCAACTGTGCAAGGATCATACTACGTAGCCTGAGAGTCATACCTCTATCACCCGGCTGAAAACCCCCTTTTCTATGTATTGTTATCATACCTTAATTTCATTTTGAACTGAGTATAGTGCAGATTAGTTCTTGATACCTCAAAAGCCTTGTACAACTTACAATTAACATTGTAACCATAATCGAGAAGATTAATTTATGTATCTTCGTTAGAAAGTTTTTTTTTTAACAACGTTAATGGTCCACGTATATTATGTCAAAAACTAGGTCAAATGGATTGAATCATAAAGATATTTGAACTGATTCCTTTACAGTAAACAATAGTAAATGAATGACGTCATCCCAATCTTATCCAGTATCAAAACAATATGACCGAATTATATTTTTCTGAGTTTGATGAAATATTTCTAAGGCCCCGTTGAGCTCGGGTGATAGGCAGAAGACCTGAATTAGTGGATGCCTAATTAGTATATAACATGTGACTCTTGATAAGATTGGACAGAGTTGGAAGACCAAGTTGAGTACAAAAAAATTATCAAAGCTTTAACTATTGTTTTAGTTTTAACACTCATCAATGAAATTCTGCTAAATGGATCGGCAATGCAAAAATTGGGTGCAATTGCTCGTTAGGTATCTTCAGATTGGGTTTTCCGATCATTTGACAAGCATGCAATATTTACAAATATCACTTTTAATTTTTGGCCAATAGTAGTGATTCAAGATATTGAGATACGCTTTATTAAACCCTAAATGACGAACCTCAGGAGTTTTATGGGCCAGACTAAGAATTTCCTGTCTGAATGAATTTGGAACTACAATTTGATAGTTTATCTGAGTGCCTAATAATAAATGAATGCCCTTAATGGGTAAAGGCGATACTGTTCCGACTGTCAAGGGTCTGGTAACAAATTCACACATCGGAGAGTAAAATAAACAAAGCCGCATTCTATTCCCGGAATAAGAACACTCTCAGTAGAAGAGGACTTCCCAGAAAAAGGCAAGATGCCTGATAATAAAATACTCCAAGAAACTCCTGTGTCTCTTAAAATATTAATAGGGATAGTACTGACGGAATCACCCATTAGTGATATATAACCCTTCGACATGAATGGTTCGTAATTCTCCTTAATCCAATCAGACGGGGGTTTATTTGACCCAACAAATGTATTGCTTATAATACATGACCATGACCTTGAAGCAGAAATGAACTCAATTTTGGACTAGGTCAAGTCCAACATACAATGTTAAATTACAATAGCATGTAGTGAAATAAAACAAATAAGTTATCTAAAAGCCATTTTCAAATTAAATATACATGTTTGTTGTGTGCACCGACGGCTAAAGTAAAAAACCAAAATACAGAGTGAAATGGTGCCACCCTGCTTTAGAAGGTGTGTCACTACCACGTAGCTGTTAGACATGATGATCATGGCCTTATTCTGAAAACGGTCGCTCCAAAAGATTGATGTTGAAATCTGTGTCCTCCGAAATCTACTGGTCGCTGACAGTGTTGAAGTCCGGTTACACATGGTCCCGCCAACCACAGGCGCTTCCGTCTGTACACACTGAAACATCTGACGATGGCTGTTAGAAAGGTATTCTTGCCGTGAGCAAATCTTATTGACGACACTGGTACAAGAATAATAAAATCGCTCTGGTTACGATGATCGTCTAATCAAGCGAAATGGAATCAAAGTAGCGCAAATTGCAATTGGATTCAGGAGACGAAGTGTACGATGTTGTCAGTTTAAAATGGAAAGCTCAAATGTAATCTAACGCCAACTGTTGGCGCTGAGATTAGGTTATGGGTAAGAGTTAGTACCATTTTATGTGTATATTATAGTCATATAATAAGAATTGCCTTCTTTGGGAGGATGGATTCAGCAGGAAGTAGGGCTTATATTCGTAACGTTAATATGATCAGAAAACATATTCGAATGAGAAACCTCCGGTCAATAGTGTATAGGGGTTGCATTTGCTTGCACTTGGCTTAGTCAAATGTTTATTTGCCCAAAAGACATCAAAAGAGCTGTAAGTACTTCGATATATACCTTATCAATTGCTAATAATAAAGGGTATGCAAAATGTTTGGTCATGAGTGCATATGTTTATATAACCTGCATTATCTTGTGTAGTTCTAAGATAATGTTATCTTTATTCATTTACTATGTTTATTTCATTTGAACTTTTGTAATTTTAAAGCAGAGCTGTCTATAATAAAGAAGCATGTCTGTTGTAAGTTAATGCCTGAAATTTTACAGTAATGGTAACGCTTTGCTGAATCTCTATGCTTATTGATTTGACAAAAGCCACGTTCACCCAGAACTGACTATATCATGACATGAACGTTTCTTTACTTCATAAACTTTAGAATGTGCACTGATTAATTATTGAGAGATACAAGAGAGGGTAAGTGTCTTTTGAGCAAAATGTGTTTGAAATATTCATATATCCAAAATAAATATAACTAAAACACTTTAAGAGAAGGCGTAATTTGTATTAGTGTAAAATTTGAAATAGTAGTTGGAAATAGATGGCCAGTAATGGAAATGGTTGCTTACTGTTTGAGAATGATTTAGTTGCATTTTTTGAATATTGGTAGACGATACATCTTCTAATTCCATTAAGAAAATGATTCTTTTTATCTAAATAAATAATGTTCTGATAATTCCCTTTTTACTGTGTTATGTGTTTCGTCATTGTGAACATAATTTAAAGAAATGAAAAGTAGCAAACACAACATATACTGGATGATGTAATGTAAGCGTGCATGTTTATTGTTGAGTATGTTAATACATATGAAATAAATGTTTCTGATGTAAATTCGAAATGATGTCGCTCCACAAATTTCAAGTGCTAATTCCACTGTTTTGCAGACTTTAGTGTGATCGTTCTGAAACTTAAGGAATCTCAATTTCTGATGCTTTCGCCGTTAACATGTTCAAAAGCTTATCGTATAAGATTAGTTCTCGCTAGGTGGTGCATAACGGATTTATGTTACTGATATTGATTCTGGATATAACTGCTCAATATAGAGTTACTATTTTTATATACGACACTTTTACTCTATAATTTCAGCGCCGATATAAGTTCTGCCATACTCACAGCATTCATTAACTTATTTGCAGGTGGCTGGAGAGATACCCGGGAGAAATAGACAATTAGCAAAACTTATGATAGACATTTAACTTACTTGCAACCGTCAGGAGTATGAAAACGATGCATGAAAAGACTCCTGTTGATATTGCCGCCATCTTGGTTTTTCTTTACTGAAATACAGAATATTTTGATGCCATTTGATATTCATGGAAAACACTAGTTGTTAGAGATGACGTAAAATACTTTTAAAAATACGCGATTGCTACATAAATGCATTTAAATTGATATAATGGTCTGTGTTTAGATAACCGAAAAGCATCTAATCAATTTTGAGTAAAAGTTTATAAAGAAATAGAAAAGACACAAAGAATCCATCAGAGCAAACCAAACGTTGCGTTCCTCTACGTCCATATAATCTTTCAAGCTAGCTTAATTTATCATCGCGGATTGCAATTCTGCAGAATGAAAACTTGCTCTTGAGCGTAATAAGTTAACCTTTAAAACGTTTTAAACTATTAACAAGATACCTTTCCAAAATACAAACCATGCTTTCGGCTTTTCAGAGCAGTATCATTTAACAGTAAAACAAGTCACAAGCGGAAGTTAATTGAATATAACGTCTGTGATCCTTGATGAAATAAAGTTTAGCATATACCACGTGACAATTCTTACAGGAGACAGAATGCATATTAGTGAAATATAACTTACTGATAAAGCGCAACAATTTTGTCACATGATGAAGTATGTTATACTTAGTTATTCATATGTGCATATTAAGTAATCCGATCTCCCGCATCTTAAGCGCTGTCATTGCGGATAAAAGCACCTGCAATAATTGCGTTCGAATGATTAGAGTGAGTCACCTCCTTTTCGTCGCATGCCGAGATTTATTTGACATTTAGTAAATCTTTCGCTTCAAGGAGAACTTTCGGAATTCAAACGGACCTGTGAATATTTAATCCATACACTCAATAACACGCTGAAGATTTGATCTCTGTCCAGATTTTCAACATTCCAAATAATTTAGATTAAACAAAGAATGGAAAAAAAGACTGCATAGTGTAAAGCAAAAATAAAATGACAGAATTTTTATAATTTGTAAGTATATTAACTGCTGTAATATATAAATAATCTGTGACCAAAATTACTGTTCTGCAGAATAATTCTTCAGAGCATATAGTTATATGATCCATACACTAATTAGTCTAAGACTGAAATTGTTTGTATTTCATTGTGCTAGAAATGTAACATTTTGACCGCTCCCATGCACACATGTACCTTTCGGACTACTTAAATTTAGCCATACATAATGGTAGTCTGTAGAAACAAAAACTATAAGCAACCACACGGAGGCTCATTTAGCAAAATCATAGGATTATAAGGACAAGGTAAATATGATTAATTGCTTTTTACCGTAAGTGGTCAAACGTTACTAAACCTGAAGTTGTGGTTGAAAGATAATTTGATGTAGGTCACGTTTTTTCTTTGCGCATTCTTTAAATTACCTGTTACAACAGAACTGAAACTGTGTGTTTTGGATGATCTTATACGATAAATTAAATCTGGTGACCACAGACCATACGTTTCTAAACTACTACCAGAACGATACAAATTGTCACATGCAAAGTTAGGGTTGCCACCTTTATAATGGAGATGTGTTGTCTGGGATTTTTTTCTCCTAAATATATTTTATGTGCTTAGTGCAGATAAATGAAATGAAACACCCCCAGTACAGCATATAATATAATATCATGTCATACCAACTTCTTTTAATTTTATCTGTAATATGTTATGCCATCATTTAGAACAAGGTAGCAAATCAAACTTATTGAGGCTAAGACGAATATATCCAACAAAGATTTTCATATTTACTGGTCTCTAATTAACATAAATTTTTTAATTTTTCTTAAGTTTCTTTTTTCCCCATTGTTTCCCCTCCATTTTAATGATCTCTTTGTACACTAACTTTTCATACTTATTTCCATTTTATATTCCTTAAATATGGGACAATGTTTTTTAATCAATAAACCTTGTTCTATATCTTGTTTTTATATGTCATTCATTCAGTGTGAACATGGCACAACGCTATGGCATTTATCCTCGTTTTCAAATCTTTGACGATTACAATGGAGATTAATATAAATATCAAACAATATTTGGATAAACCATTACCAACATACGGTTTTACAATACCCGTATATGAAATTATAATTGGTAATTACAAAAATATTATCTTTTATGTTGTATACTACCTATTAATGAAAGCTCGGTCAAACATTGAGGGAGGTGTCCATGATTATTATATACATGAAATAGACCCAAAGGAAATATCTAGATGTTTCCATAATATAGTTTCCAGTATAAATGTCGTTCTGATAGTGTATGTGTCCTGTGTTGTTTTCAAGACCAGAACAAACGTTGAACTTCTCAAAGAGATCAAGAGCATTATCAAGTGAAATGTGGTATTCGATATATATATATATATATATATATATATATATATATATATATATATATATATATATATATATATATATATATATATATATATATATATATATATATATATATATATATATATATATATATATATATATATATATATATATATATATATATATGTATGTATGTATGTATAGCTGAAATGACTCCAAGCACGAAACTATCATACATTTCTTGGAAGTTATTGTTTCCAGCATCATAATTCATTCTAACCCTACTGAATGTAACGCGCGCATTGCAAAGATAGCAAAGAACGTTCATTTGCATGGACTGACAAGAATGTCTTACTAATTTGTATTACTTTGGGTACAAAGATTACTTGCTGTATGGCGGGTATGTGGTAAAGCTTGCCAGTATCTTTTCGTGGGTTGATGGTTCTTTCCGGGGTTCTTTCTCCACCAGTAATACTGGCCGACATGTATAGCCTATCTGGTGGTGAAAAATCAAATTAAACCCTACAACAACAACTTGCTGCATGTTCAGTTCTTACCTCCAATGCCTTTTCTTTCGATTCGTATGAACGTTATCTGATGTAAATCGCCGATATTGAGAACTTTATTCTGTACTACTTTTGTTCACCTATCACACTATGGGGAGGAAGAAGACAAAGTCACAATTTAAATATTTATGACCTTTTCTGTCGCAATGTATGTGTATTCCTATAGCTATATCTTAAATCATTTTTCGAATTGACGGAACTGGTCAGGGATTTTTCCATCGGCTCCATGCCAACAATGCTTTATTTATTTCCGTTTATGTGATTTGGCAAGAAATATGTAGACTCAGATTTATGAAATAAATACTAGACGTAAATAGAGTGTACCCATCTCTGACATACTGAATAACTTTTATATTACCTAGACAAATGCTTCCTCGGACTTGTGTCAGAGTAGTAATTTGCGGGAAAATGTCATAAATTTGGTTGACCGGGAACTTACTTCGCAAAAGGAAACTACAATCTATTTCGCCATCATTGTTATTTCTACCATAGGGTTAAACGCAAGATTAACCAAAACAGTAGCGTAATTAGACAAAATATTCTGATATAATCGTACATTCTCTGTCAATCCTTGTTTCGTTACCATCAGTGGTGGTCCGAATGGCAGCTATCGACATAAACTTGAGGCATCATTCGTAGCAGTGAACCTCATGTTTTGAATGGTAAAACGCCTTATCGGAAGATTACTCTGACATTTCCTTAAAATCCAGAAATTCTTTCAGAAGTAATTGTAATTTAAATGGGTTTTGGGAGGAGTGTACCAAAGATGTTGCGACAGAAATGTCGGCAATGTGTCTTTGTCTTCCTCCTCTTCCATATTATATCTCGTGAAGAAAGTGTTCTAAATATCGTCCTAAATGGATGCAAATTTCACACGAGGCATCTTTTTCGACTTGACAGACAAAGCTGTGGATCCTTCGACTGTTAAGAAAACAATGCAATAGAAAATAATTTATTTTTATCGACAATATTACTTTCCGTATCGGCTGCCGGTGCGTGAGTAGTGGGCAAGGATATAATGGGGTGGGGTGGGGCTGTTGAAAAGCAGAATTCATAAAGCTTCTTACAAGCTTTACTAACGATTATTTACTTGAAATCCTATTTGCTCATTGTATATCTTTCCTGAGTCAGACTTGCATTTTACAGTTTCTGCTCCATTACATCGAACAGTTTATGGGTCTGCTCAATTTCCATTTTTAATTTCCAGTTTAATTTTGTCATCAATTATGCTTTGAATTTATTTTCTTCTGTTTGTTTCAAATTGTGCAAACTTACCGTGAACTAATGACTCAGTTTGATGTAATAGGCAGAAACTCGCTTTTTAAAGAAGGTCAAACGTTCATGCCAGAAATTGTCCCTGACTACACTGCGAATAATATAGTAACATAATCCTCATTGATTCTTGGTATGAAAGCCACGAGATACTTTCAGATTAATTTATATTGTACCTAAAGTCTGTTTATTGCAGTTTCCGATGGAATAAAATCGTTTTAATGCTCAGTAATGATTTCTCTCAGAACTCAAATGGTTAAAAGCAGAGCGAAACATGAATGACATATTTGTTGTGTACTGGGACCATTGGGAGTCATTTAGTGTTTTAATATATTATCTAGTGTAAGTATACGCTATAGAAAGAGATGTCTATCTCTCTTTCATAATGGAGTTTTGTGTGTATGTGTGTGTGTGTGTGTGAGAGAGAGAGAGAGAGAGAGAGAGAAAGACTGCATTCTAAAATTTGTGTACTTTTTAAGATCTTATCCATAATTATAAAATGTGTGAGTCCACCTTTAGCTCTCCCAAATATAACAGGTTTCATGCATGAGTACTTGAAAACCAGTTTTATGTTGCAACTTTTTGAAATGAACGCAGTTATTTTAGCAGGATGCATTGAGTATAACCTTCGATGACGATGTAGCGTGTGCCAACATTTATATTTTAACAATTCCGTCTCCAATAACACTGTAAATGCTGAAATAGCAAAGCCTGTATCAATCGTTATGTCGTTGCAATCCCTACTGTTGAGTGTTTATATCAGCTGACGCAACGCGTGGGGTAAACATTTTGATTTTCTCTGTGTAAATGGTCTAAAGGTAACTGTAGTAGATTCAGGTCATATATTGATACAAATATTTTGTAACCAGTTGGGTGTCATCTAATGACAATCTTTTGGTCAAGTCGTTTGTTTCTAAATTTGTGTTTTGCCCTGCATTGAAGAAACGAATTTAAGATTTCTTTAACTGAAAAAATATTTATGTGCTAGCTTTACAGAATGGTCAAACAATTGTAAGAGTTGGCATTGTGGATACCTTTAAAGATGGATTCAAACATGTATGATTTAGAGTTATAGGTTCGAGAGAACCTATGCTCAAGATATTATATGATAAATGAAATATACTATAACCTACTCGATAACGGGATGGACATACTTACTAGAAATATAATTTAATGATTAGCGTTACTAAACCGTAAACAGAGAACATCACATACATAATTAATTGTAAATCTCATACATATCTGACATAAATGTAATTTATTATTACAAAATTCTTATCAAACGCAGTCATATGCATCCTTAATATAAAATTAACTGTGCGGGTATCCATCTCGATGAGGTGAATAGTACAAACGATTAACCACGCTGATATATGGTGTTATTATTATTGAATTAGAGTGTTACTGAAATTCTTTTCTTCAGAATACATTCATATCCCATGTCAATACGGAACAACATCTGTTAAATATTTTCTCCAAAACTATACAACAGTAAAAAAAAGACATAAGATATAAAAATACACAAGTTGTTCATTGCTTAAATCTCTCTCGCATCCGTCCGTCTTCCGGAGACGATGGTGTAGCTTACGGTTGGGTGTCCTATGTTCACCTTCGCGAGTGGCTGAAGAGTACGACCATAGAGTGACAGTCCCTATTACACTGGATGCAGGTAATTGTTGATGCTTGTTGAGACTTTTGTTGCTTCGCCTTCCTCCTGGCTGTCTTTGCAGCGAGGTTTGTGTTTCTTGCTCCTCGGCTTTATGAACACCCTGACTGATAGCTTGGTTCCATGTGCAGCGGTCTTCAACACAGCCCTCTAAGTCGTTGACGTTTATATGGACCGTCTTTATGTCCTTCTTGCAGACATCATTGTAACGCAGACGTTGCCGTCCAGTCAGTCTTGCGCATTCTGCTGGCTCGCTGTATAGCATGTCCTTGGGAATACGGAGTCCATTCTCTTGACGTGGCCGAGCCATCGAAGGCGCCTGTCGATGCGAATTGAAAACATGCTCATCATGTTGGCGCGTTCAAGAACCTCTGTGTTGAGTACTTTGTTCTACAATGGACATGCCCTGCATGCATGTCAGGTGGAAGCTGTTGAGTTTCCTCTTTTAGTTCGCATAGGCGGCCCATGCCTCACTGCTATAGAAGGGTGTGCTGAGCACGTATGCCTGATAGACGCAAAATTTGGTATTCTAAGCTAGGTTGGGGTCGTTCCTGACCCGCTGGTTCAGTATATCCATTAATTATGTTGCCTTAGCAATCATGACGTTCACCTTAGAACTAATGGAGAGCGAGCTGGAGATGTCGGACTCGAGGAATGTGAAGTTCCCAACAACTTCCAGGCTGTACCCATCGTTGGCAACGGTGTGTGGGGAGTCTACGTCCTGCGCCATGACGTTCGTTTTCTTTCGACTGATGTCCAAACTACTTGCAGCCATGGGAGAGGGCTGCATACAAGCTGCTGATGTCCATCTTCCGAGTGTGATGTCAAGGCTGCATTGTTGGCGAAGAGCAATTCACGGATGAAAACCTCAATGACTTATGTCTTAGCATGGAGAAGGGCGATGTGAGCAGCTTTTCGTTAGCCCTAGTATGGATGTACACTCCCTCGATGCAGTCCTTGAAGAAGTACTGTAGGAGAGTGGAGAAGAAGATGGCAAAGAGCGACGACGCTCTGAAGCCACGCTGGGACTCTGTGTAGACGCGGCAGGCTAGAGTATGTAAGCGCGCCAGGGCGACACGGTCGAAACTTTTCCGACTATGCTGGGAAGGGAGATGCCCTGGTAGTTGTTGCAATCGCTACGGTCTCCTTCGTTCTTGTACAAATTGACGATGTTGGCGTCCCGAATGTCCTGGGTGATGTGTCCATCTTCTCAGCAGAGGCATAGGAGTACGTGCAGGGGCTTGAGCAATGCTGATTTCTCGCTCTTGAGGATTTCAGGCGGCATGCATTCGCTCCCAGGAGCCTTCCCACAAGCGAGATAATCGATGGCTTTTCCGAGCTCTTCCAGGGTGGGTAGTGTGTCTAGTTCCTCCTTGACTGGCAGGTCTACGATGTCGTCCAGGGCGGTGTCTGTGTATTTGTTGAATACAGCTCGAGATCGAGATAGTGCTCAACCCATCGCTGCAGCTGTTTCCCCATGTCTGTGATGACTTCGCCCGTCTTTTAACTTGAGAGGGGAGGTCTTGCACGTGGAGGGGGGGGGGCCTGTCGCCTTCTTGATAATCTTGTACATGCCTCTTGCATCCCGGGTATTGGAAGCTGTCTGTATACTGGTGCAGAGGTTCAGCCAGTAGGTGTTGGCGCAGAGGCGGTCGGTCGTCTGTGAGTTGTCCGAGGGCTTGCAGTGTACTAGGGCTAGGTTCAGCCATGTATTCCAGGAGAGCTTTCCTCTTCCCCTCAGTCATGGGCTCCATCTCCTCTCAGTTGGCCTCATACCAGTCGTCCTGTTTGCGTCCCTTCTTCCTGTAGGCAGTGATGGCTGAATTATACACAGCGTCAAGGAGGTGGGACCACTTGGAGTCGATGGTGTCATCAGGTGTCTCTTTGGTGATAGCCTCTTGCAGTTTACTTATGAACAGCAGTGTCTTCTCTGGGTTGTTTGCACAGCCGGGTGTGATGTGTGGGCAACGCTTCTTCTTGGGTTGGTGCAGCTTCTTGTGTATTATTCGTATTAATGTATCGTTCACAAAATCAATATTATTCATTGATTCTAAGTCCATGTAAACACACAACCCCCATTTGCTAAACATATGACAGCAAAGCCTTTCAGTCAAATGAAAATGAATTACTACCGATAGTACATGATCAACAACTGATTTATAAACCTCAAAAGATTACACGCAGCTACTTCAAGAGATGAAAAACGTTTAATCACCATATAAGCAACCGACCGCTATTACCCATGAAATCGTGGAATTATGTTTCCTACTTCCTTTACTACAGATGGAATGAAACTATCAACAAGAAATAACGAATCGATTTAGAGAGAGATAGCTTCCTAAAGTTTGCATTTCAGGATATTTTTATATAGAAAAACTGATCTGAAATTTGACAATATTTTCCCAGATTTCTTAACAGGAAATCGACCTTGAAAAATGTACAATTCTATAATGTGTTTTAGATTCAAATTATCTAGCAGTCTATACATTTCTGGCCTATAGATTATTTAACTTGTAGTCTTGGAATATAATAGCTAAAATGATAGACTAAAATATCTCGTTTGCAAAAAGAAAAACAGCGGACAGTTTGCAAAGTTGGTCAAAGAATATTATTATTTTTTATATCCACATACATACCTTGTATACGTATAACGCAAAAACGATGGTCTATAATTAGCAAACTTATACTATGATGGTTTAAATCAAACCACTTTTTAAAATCATGTAATGCTGTGTATAATAGTTTCATCTTATTTACTCTAATATCACTAAAACTGAACAATGTACTTATAAGTTTGTCTTTAGCCCCTTAGTGAAGATACATGGTTTTTTGTTTTAACATCACACCTAAGCGATCCACGTGGCATGTGTTTGAACACTCTCAAAACCCATGAACACTCGTCTAAACTTTCATTTTTAAACATATTGATATTTCCGTGAATAATACAATGTGAAATTTTATAAATGTCCCAGCCTTATGGAGTACTCATTAAATCTAATTAGCACCTGATCCAACCCTGACTTCCAAAAACCTAAAGAAGCATATCATTTGAAACAGTTGGAAACGTGCAAGGTGATGAAAATACAAATTGATGCTTACGTCTTGATGAAACGTTAAGAAGTTAATTTACAAATAGGATGGAAAGCCAAGCGAATAAATCCTTAGCATGTTCCTAATAAAAAAGAAAATCTTCGAGAAACTAAGAAGACTATCTCTGCCAGACATATTTGAGTATAATCATTTTTCATATTTTTGAATTAATACCAATATGATATATCTAAACATAAACCATCATACCAGCACTACTTGTTCATCCAGTTGCTTGACTAATCTTTATTAGGGAAAACGTCAGGCGTTACCGCGTGATAAATCAATACCTGTGACAGGGGTTACATATGAACTTCTTAAACTTCTGACTTAACAGGTGTGCGCTACAAATGAACATCCACATTGAACACCTAAAGACAATTCAAGCTCATGTTATCACTACAGACTACATTCATCATCAAGCAATCCATTGAATAGCCGTTTGAGTCCTCAACGACCACAGCATCGAACATTTTGATCCCTCTTGAAGACGATATATTCGACATTATGAGAAGAAAAGCAGTATCCACTCAATTATATAGTGTGTGATTACAAGGATCTAATTATATTGTGTGGATAATATTGTGCACATTTTCTTCATAAATCCAGTCTGTGACTCTTCTTTACTGATTTTGTTGGAAGTATTGTCTCTAGAAATGACGATGAAATAGAAAAGTGGATAATAAACATTTTAGACGGCCGTCAGCGTCATTCTACATTTTAATCGTCATGTCAAACAGACTCGTCCTAGGAAAATGTATGGACCTCTTTTCTGACAATAACGTTTTCTTTCCACTACACATTGCTCGATGGTGACTTAAGTTTCATTTCTCGTTAGAGACTATACACTTTTTACCCTGTTTAACATGCCCATACAACCAAATCATATAGTGGCGTCAAAATAATGATATCAGGAGTATTTGCCTGTTTATAAGATAACTTGCTGGGTATTTCTAACAATCTTTCTCTCCATACGTACACATTGTATAAATAATATCACTTATAATGTTGTTTGATAAATAAAACATGGTAATTCCCAATGATGCAAGTGACTTATCATCGAATACTAATTGCACCTAATCACTTTAGAACACACACACTTTGGCACATAATAGCGCACATTTGTCAAGGCTCGCAAGAGCTGGATATTATTAATCTCGTTTCATAAAGTCAATGTTAAATCATTACCCATTTGAGATCCTCAATATATTAATGAAAAATACCACTCCATTGCGATAAAAGAGATTAATATATAATTTACCTTTCAACCGTATACTTTATTTGTAGATATAGATACGAGGGGTACTGAATATTGCATTATAATCTTTCTCTTGTTTTCAAAATGTCAATAAGCCAATCGATTGAAATAATAACGTTTATACAACGATCTGCACCTGCATGTACAGCACGCCGGCCCCATAAAGGTATATGCACATGACGTAATATAAGAAAATGACTGTGGCTTGAAAAGATCGGAGATCGAGTACAATTGTATTACTCGGAATGATCATATTGTAGAATCCGAGCCCAATCAAATCGTTCAATGATATCAAGGAAGGCTTTTATAAAGTTCACAGATGTGATTTGCTGTCATATACTACAAAATGTTGAATTGATTTCATAGTTTTAATGATGTTCTAGAATCCATGGAAGACGTCCCACATTCTGCAAGATTGTTGTATACAGGAAGTGGCTGGTTTAAATCGCCAAACGGCTATGCGTCAAATATGAAAAGATCTACATCAGCCATTTGAATAAGAATGTCACATGATGAAATAATACATTTGGATCGGAGAAAACGTACAGGGATTAAATATCACCCACAATTATGCTTGAACAGAAAGTCGTAATGATGTGGAGTTTTCAAGCGAACACTATGATACCCAGTTTGTTTTAAATGACAACGGTAGCGATCTGACGTTCAATATGACCCACATGTCATTCATATTGTTATCGCTACACTTCCTGAATGGAATGTTATTGCTACGCCGCTCCAAAATGGATGGCTACTATTTCGATATGGGACTTTCAACATAGAGACTTCTTATGATACCTAGTTGGTCCAAAATGAAAATTGTGCCGGTCGTACATTCAAAATGACTGCCGCCGCAACAGTCTTAAAAATCTTGCTATCCCTGATTGGATTGTCAGTATGACACGGAGATTTCACCAAAGATTTCTAATCATGTCTTATTTGCCCTAAATGGAAATGATGCGAAGCTAGCATCCCATACGTGTACCGCATGAGATAGTTTGAAAATCTTGTAAAACCTGAAGAATGTCAGAAGTGGTTTGAACAATAGGACGCTAAAAAGAAGCTATGGTCTTATCTTGAATTCATGGCAATTGTATTCGCCCAGAGGAGTGCCAGTGTCTTCTAAGGACTCTCGTTCATCTTTCTTTCTTTCTTTGTCCATGAAGAAAAATTCAAAGTCTATTAGCACAACATTGTCTTTAAAGACTTGAGAATAACTTAATTATTTATGCTTTGAAATTTTAATATATGTATATATTTATTTATTTATTGATAGTTTGCTTGAAAGCAGTCGAGGACGGTGTCGTTGATGAATCCTTTGTTTATTCAAACGTATTTGTCACTGCAGGTGAAAGCAATTCAAACTGACACGGACATATCACCAATAAAGATTAATTACCATATTCGTGCACATATCCATGCAAAACATTGCTTTATCTTTCAAGTGTTTTGAACAAGGGACTGGTTAATTTGCGTTGTTGATCTGAAGGCGTTCTATTTATTGGGTACAAGATAATACAGATATATTTTGCTGTACAAATAGAAACTTAACAATGCACTAGATTCTCGTGTTTCATATTTGCTATGCTAAGAAAATTTGACAAGTTCATTTTTTAGCCAGTTTAATTAATTATGCTGTTACAGTGCAAATGATGATAAACAAATATATGTTGTGAACGTGCATACAGAAGAATGAGAACACAAGTAGTGTCCATGTACTCATAGTATAGGTCCATCCCTCTCGTAAAATAAGCAATGGATTCCTGCTGATATAGAAGCCTGTTTAAAATCTCTCATCAGCCATTCAGTTAAAACATAAAAACAACAAAGTCTACATGACGTATAGGATAATGGAACTTAGATTTATTGAACAAATTTGATCTAACAATATTCATATCAGATTAGGTACAACTATATGGCATTATAAATGGAAACGTAGTGATGGAGAGAAATGTTTAGATCAGCATAACTGTGTAATCTATTCAACATGGTGATAATTACTGAAATCATTCCCCTAAAGAGTGATGTTTGACTTGTCATTCCCATTCGTGTGGGATATGTGTACGTCGTAAGATTTTAGCGAATGTTTGTTTTAATGGCTCTGTGAATAGATTTACGTCTTTACAAACTAGTAACAATATAATTTCACTTGATTATTTAAATAACGTGGTTGTATACAGGATGTAGTTCGAGGGAACATAAACAGCGCATATCCGCGAATATAGAACACTAAAGCTTATATATAATTCAATTTGCAAATACAAAAAAATAAAAATGCGGATTAAGCGTCAGACGATGCACATGACAATTATTAGTCCGATACCCACCCACCCCAATATGTGTTGATAATGATGGACGATCTGGGGGTCTGATATCACCTGTTCATTAAAATGTGCAATTTTGCTACATGCAAATAATTCTGGAACACATCCTGCTTGCACTTGAGACACAAACCGGCAATAGGTAACATCAATATCTAGCGCGAAAATCAAAATAGTCCCAGAACAGATGGTTGTGGATTTGCAAGTCAACAAACACAGGATTTGCTCCGGACATATAATGTACATATCACCAAAAGAACCCTTTAGCCGACAATAGCTCCACCGCCAATAAAAATGCCGGTAAGTGTAAAAAATGTGCACCGATGTGTACAGCCATTATTGGCAGCAGATAATTGCAGATTTTAATGAGTATGGTGATATCAGCCCCTAGCCCTAAAATCAATATCATCACGGGCGAGGTTTTATCATCCTAGACAATTATCTCTACAAAATATTCGTACACAGAGATAATATTGCGTTTCAATAGATATTATATTTCTTTCTTTCGCGAATATCATTTTTCTCCCATACTATATTACTTATATTAACTAATCCATGTCTTATTACGACTTTTACTGAATTTGCAGACAAAGTGTTTATAATAATCTCTAATGATAATCATACATATTTAGAACAATTTTATTTAACATGATATTATAGTTCCATTTTCATTGTATATTACATAGATACTACTTGTACTATTGTGCTGCCAATTTGGAATATGTAATTATTTGTAATTGTCATATATACATACATACATACATACATACATACATACTGAAAGGTCCGGTACATCACCCACCCACCTACTCAGTCACACAAACATACGCTCACACTATCACCTAATTGTCAAATAATAATAAAAATACTACTACTACTACAACTAATAATAATAATACTAATAATTGGCAACATATCATCATAATACTTGTTTGACATAACCATATGCAAAGCAAGACATTGGTAAGCGTTAAAGACTGATCATCAAAGCCTTTTTGTACTTGTTGGGGGGGGGTTGTTTGCTTATATTGCTAAAAGGAATACATGCACAAAACTGAGTCGAACGCTGCTAGTAGGATTAAAATATACATAACACATTCGTCTATGTTTACAATAATGCGCTTCGTGTATGATCACATGGATTACATTAAATTATCTTTTCGTGAAAGTATTTTGAAAGACGATTTTCGTTACTACATGGGTTCATATATCTTTAACATTGATCTGATTACTGAACAAACTGAACAAGCATAAAGATCGATAATATTCTAGATAAAATTCTGTAATCCTTAGACTCTATGAAATTAATTTGAATGTCAGTTTAATTAAAATGTTAAATAAATGTCCAATTTTCATGTAATATTTGGATGGATTTCAGCAGTCTATCCTTTCAGACCGTTATCACGAATTTGTGGTATTTTACGTTATTTTTGGTTACACACGAATGATGTTAAACCAATGTATAAAAATATATATAGCGTAATTTTGTTAATTTATTAGTATTTTCAGTTCAACACGGAGGACAAGTCAGGAAAATGTTTTTAACTAAACATCTGACGTGAAGATATTTAATTAATTTCCCTAACGGAAATATGCTTGCCGTACTTTCGCACATTTATGTCACCATGTTTCTATAAAATATCGTACATACAATTTTACCTGTTGTTTGGTGTTTAGGGACACGTCAGCACATTAAAGGCTATATTTTTCTTAGGAAAATATAATAAAGTTGTCTGCCCAAGGGGACGACAGTGCAACTGTCCAGTTTTATAATGGGCAGGAGTGAATTACGCAACGTTGTGTTTGCGAGTCCAGCACGCTAACCATTCATGCAACGCGTATATTCTGCTTCGATATGCGTCTGAGAAAACACGTCTTTAGTAGGCTTCAAAACCAAAATCTCCATATCAGGCCGGATATGATCCAAATGCATGTGTTATTCCTATGTCAATCTTAGGTAACTTAGCACACCCACACACTGACACAGACGCATATAAATACGAGCATATATTTACTTCATTAATGCAATACTTCCAGTATCTGCTACAATTAGTTATAAACAATATTTTAAGGACTGACAAGCTATATTGATTAGTTAGTTCTGTATACATCATTTGCCAATTGAATCTCAGCTACTCTCCAAAATTCTGCTGTAAAATTGTAGTACTTTGATTTCAAGTTGAATAATGTTAAGCTTTCTGATTAATTACGTGTTACCAGTTCTTCCTAAAGAAACAGATTGAACCATAGGAATCACAGGCTCAGCTCTTTGTTGTGTTATTTGCTAAGGTAAGACTAGTTATCCATTTATACTCAGTTTAAGCGAAACATTACCTAGATTATAGTTAGTTTCAAAGTTTATCATATACTTTAAACATCCTGGTCGTTTCCCCTAGCTTTTCGTTTAGTATGCAGTGGGAAAAACCAGTCACGTTCTTTTGAGATTAGTAGTTTCACTCTGTCTTTATTTTGTCGTTGCTATATAATTGTTAGTAAGGCCAGACAATTCCCAGCTTCCAAGCCCTTAATGCTGTACAGCAAGTTTATGCCTTTGGCATTTGATAGTTTGCCGCGCAGTTTATACTCGATAGCTAAGAACTTTACAGAGTAGATAAACCCAGAAGAATATTATTGAAATGTGTTGCGTATAATGCAATTATTCAACCAATACGAAAATGCTTAAATGTATGTTTTGAATCCGAACGCTACCAGAAGTTAAAGAGGAAACGAAGTTTTTAAAATAAAATATTTAACTGATCGCGAGTGCAGCTACTTTGTTTAAATAATTGTATCCCTGCGGGGTTAAGTTGTTTCGAGTTTTCGGACAGCTGTTGTTTAAAAAGAAATGTATCTCTCATGTAACTGTCTGCGTATGCAGTGTGCGTGAAGCAGTTGACTCAGTACATACCAAACAGCTTATGTTTATATGCCTTCGTACACAAAGAACTTATCTTATGTAAGCAAGATTTCTAATATTTTCACACTAATGAAATATATAAATTTTATCACAAGTGCCATGCATGTCTAGTTTGCAATATTCTATGATAATATAACTTGCAAAAGTAGGGTTGCAATTGTAATTTGTTTGACTTGATGTTTTGCTGCACAGCAACACAAGAAGTTTATTGAATGTTCATTCAAGTAGGAGTATGTTATCTTTTCCAAGGACACACCGCGGTAGCAGACCTGGGGATAATTAATAAATTATATAGGAGATATATAAACAAGATTACATACGTTTAAGACGCAAAGCAATATTTATCAGTTTTTCAAGCGGCTGTACTCAGATCTAATGTTAATAGGTGTGACATTTTTTCCTCTCTAGCCAATATGTTAACCTAGCAGTTTATTCTCTTTAAACTTTCACATTGATATATCTATCTATCAATACATTTCAACATGGTGGCCTAATATGACTTTCCCATAGACATCCATAAACCTTGTAACACGTTGAGCATGGGAGTCCAATATACACATATGTCTCCGGCCTATAATACCTTGGATATGCTGATGTCGAGTTAAATAAAGCACAAAAGCCCCATGATTCCCATATCTCTATGGTTATGTTTTATTGTTCTATTTGTTTCTAGCAATTATCTGTATGCAGTGGAAGACGCCAGAAGAAATTGTTTCGAAATGATGCATTCACTAATCGTTTACAATTAAAGGGACAGTGATTTTAATATCAAACCAAATCGCTTTATTTCAATATTATAGACAGCTGGCCCATACACAAAACTATATTTATGATATACACAGTTGGAACGCTGCATTGTCTTTCATACAGGTCAGATGTATATTCCTGACTTACTTCTGCATTTAATGCTATGTTGAATTCCGAATAGAAACATTTTCTGATGATTTTATTTCGATAGATATTAGAAAGCCTCTCTCCTACCAAATGATCTGTACAAGCAGTGTGATAAATTATACTGTGTCACAATATCACTTCAAGCCATAAGCTAGACAAAAATTGGTTGTACATAATATATATTTTTAGATTTTTCTTCTTCTAATAATATAATGTTCTGGCAAACTCAAACAAATGAAATTTATCCTCTATTATATAAATATTTCTTCTCCTGTACAGCTTACAAAATCTCGATATTCACAAAATCCGAATGTTCTATAATTTTTCTCTTTTTCATGTTTCAGTCATTAGTTTATTGCTTGCACACCTCAGCTGTACTAAATAGATTCTTAAATTAAAATGTGTATTGCATGAGAGGTATTTCTCACATTGTAGTAGGGATTTCTACTGACTACCGTAATAACATTTTGAGGGGTTAGTAATTTGCTCTAACAAACTTTGGAATGCAGTGTCTCTAATCCTTTGTGTAAACTCCGAAATAAATACATTTTGTATCGCCAACATCTTGTTTTCTCCATACATATCTAGCGCCATATTGATTGAGCGTATCTTTAATCTTCGTGACCCATGTGACTGAATCAAATGTGTCTAACTTTTTCAACATAATATAACACTTATGTGGATATATATCATCCGATAACCGCATACTTTTAATCTTTTTTTTGCATCTTACAATATATGAAGTAAAGAGAGGCAACGTACCGCATTCCTATATAAATATGGACACCCAATTTTTGGCATTATTTAAAACAAAGAGGTATCTCTTACTCAATTGAAACTTTACTTCCTCAATATTTTCTAGTATTCAAATCCCCATAGTTCCATAACATAACATTTAATCACTGAGTAAAAATATTTTAGACTTATTTGTGATATGAAATTGTCCGATCTACCTTTAACTAGGAAAATATTAGTATCGGTCTTTTGACTTGTGTAGCTAATATTTGTTTAGCCATAGACCACTTTAACATCTGTGTAGAAATAATCCCATATATTCATAATAAGGCACTACTGCTATTCGATGTAGAAATAATCCTATATATTTATAATAAGGCACTACCTTTATTCTTTCTTCATTAAATTACCATATTTACGTTCTCTTCACATATCACCCATTCCTAAATACCACTATGTTTGTCTTGTTGAGGTTTACCTCTATGCCAGTGCTATCACAAAACTTCCTGTATTATCTCTTTGTTGTTGCAGTGATAAACTGTATATATATATATATATATATATATATATATATATATATATATATATATATATATCGATATTGTTTCTAATTCCATAAGCTTGTTATTATTTTGTCAGTTCCATTTATGAACGATATCGTTGTGATACTTCCGTTGTTTCTCCTTTCTGCGCACGAGTGAGTTGGTGTATTTTGTTCATCATTAATCTGCGTTAGAAATAAACCTCTGTCACGTAATTGTGCTAATTATGTTCAATAAATCAAATCCAACATATCTTTTCCTGCTGCAGTTGTACCTGATAACTTTAGACCAAACACAAATCCATTGATCTAAAGGATAAAGACCTACTATGATTCTTAAGGATGATTCCGTGTGTGTCGTGTTTGACTTCGTTTTCATGGTAAGGACCCCGTTTGTCAGCAGGACTTTATACCTAGTTTTAAATTGGACATAATGATCGTTACATTTATGTATTATATAGCTGAGAATACAGTGGGTAGATTAATTCGATTCACTATTATATCAGGACTGCGTTTGTCGAAGGATTTTATAAAAAGCTTTCTTACAAATTTAATTGATGCAAATAATTAAAAGCTTGTAGTTGCATATTTACAAGTACGACGACAGGTCTGGCTAGCAAACAACCTGGACCATAATCTACCTAAACAAGTGCTGAGTCACACCAAAGACTTATAAAAATGATACTATCAGCTTCATCGCTTAGCAAGCAACATTAAGATGTTAGTGTTAGGAATGATGGGCCTGGTGTCAGGATAATGTGTCTGGGTGGCACATGATGCTACATATCTGCTGCATGATGCCCAGTGCGAGACATCACTGTCACACTGCAGACATTGTAGTTATATGACTGGAAAATTGTTAAAGCTGCGTTAAAAATCCAAATTACAAACATACACACTCTAAATAAACATAATCGAAATGATTTTATATATTTTTGTTTAATAGGTACTACTACTGCTACTACTACTACTACTAATGCTACTACTACTACTACTACTACTACTACCACAGCCACTACTATTACTAATACTACATTTCCACATGACAAATTAATAAATATTTCTTACCTTTAATGCTAAGTGCATATATTCATTTTTCCACGAGACTAATCCTAGTTTAGCAAAGAACAGAACGTTGAATACTTAGGCAACAATGAATGATCAAAAGTCACAACTGATCAACATGAGAGAATCTTATCAAATTGGGTCACGCCACTTTGAAAAAATAGCTATGCAAACAAGGAAGAAAAATACAGAAACCCTACAATATCTATTTTTCTCTCCACGACACGTACGTTACGATTCTGTTCTGTATTATTGAGTAAGGTGAACTAATTTCAAAGACAAATATCTCGGAACAATATCTGGTATCTTTCTATTAATGTTTTGTGCCTTAGATGTTTGTAACAGGCGTCATTTGTCGCACTACATATAACAACCGATGCATTAAATACTAGTCGCCACTGAGGATCTGGTGATATTTACCTCCTACGTCTATGAAGCCACAGGACCCGATGACCTAGATCACACTTAAGATAAGATAATAACTTCATTGCCTATAACGAACTGGCGATCGTGGAGCAAATGAATCGATTCGTCTCTTTAACCGCAAGCGACACAAGACTCTAAGGTACTGTTCTGGACTGAGCTCTGCATTCACGTACCTAAGCTAATTCAAGGAAACGTAAATATGATAGTTCTGTCCCACGGGACTGGAGCCCATGAGCTGTTAAAGGTACACACCAGATGATGTTCCACAGACATGGACTGGCACGAATTACATTGCATGTTTTACGAGGCAATGTCCATATCCAACAGTATCGTTACCAAAAGCCTGATCAGTAATGATTCCGGCTGGCCTTAATAAAGTTTGGGCTGTGTCAAATTTATGTCATGCAAATGCACTTGAAGGCATTAACCTCTAAAATTTGTCTTTCACCAAAATTTCAAGAGTTAAAACTGGTTACGAATACTGGAACTGTACGTGACTCGTCGCAACGAGCTCTTAGAAAAGCAAAATAGTCATCAGCTTGCACAGTATGATGTCATCTATGAGTTCGAAAAGATGGTTTCTCCTCTCATCAATTTCTAGGCCGCTAACGAGGTCAGAGGCATCAATCAGGCGTTCCAAGACATGATGTAGAAACTGCATCTTTGATAGGATGGGTGCCCGACGTCATCAATACTTCCCTGTTAAAGCTACCCCTGTCTAGAAATCATTTGTTAAAGTGTGCGTTCCGAGAGGTATCTCTAAAAAGCAGGTGTATAGCGTCATTGTTAATAAGTTTGCGAAATATTTTCTCACCTACACAACTAATAAGGCAAAGGTTAAGAAAGAAACCCATCACACTGCCGGAAAGGTCAAGCAAGAAACACAGGAGACTTGCTAAAAGGCTAAGTGTATCTACATTAATTGACAAATAATTTGATGCAGAACCACAACTCCATGAGGAAAACAAGGTCCGCACACGAAATATGTATTTCAGTCAATGTGATGACAAGAAACAAATGCGAGAGAAAGCACAAGCACTTGCTGCTCTAGAGAAACTGGAAGACATGCAGTAATTTATGATAGCACGATCATCTGCTTCAATGCTCAGACGAGCTAGCCAACGCCAGACGTTGACCGGGTCTTCCAAGTGTTATGCATATTTAATTTAATTGTCTGTTTGTTAGTGTTTTGTTTTGTTCCATTACTTGCTATTTTAATTTAACATTGTTTACTGGATTTGAAATTGTCCAGAATTATTTTTTTTATTTCATCGATGTAAACAACTAATAAATGAAACATTGTATCTAGTTGCTGACCATGTTCCAAAATCAGTGACAGTTTTGGTAAATAAATTTTTCTTAATTTTTTTAATTATGGTTCTCAGAGTAAGAATCACTAAGTTGAGTCAAGGTCATATATGGAATACGTGATAAGTAGCAAGTGTCAATTGGTAAACAAACTTCTAGTTTGTTTCCAAAAGAATGAACTTTTAATCCTCATCCAGGAATCTGTCTTGCGTTTTAATTAGTCATGTAACCGATGTTTTTGATAAAGTTTTGCCAGTCGTGCTTTAACATCTGATAAATAAAGTTGTATTATGTTGTAACCAGTTATTTCCTTCAAATTATGAATTCAAGTGATTATATTCTGGAAATACAAAAGTGCTGTGACAAAATTCTTGAGGAAAGAACATTCATTGGAATTTATACGGAATTCAAAACTGGAATAATATTTCTGTGCTCCAACAAGATACTGTTGACACAACAGTACCACTCTGACTTTTATAGACGTTATTGCCTTCCATCTTGAATTTCATCAGGATTCGAACTGAGATTCACTTAGAAATTTTCATTGATAGGACTTGTGTTGTTTAATTCTTAGATTATTTTTGAATTTAATTCGTAAAACCGTAATTTAATTTTTCTCAGTTTTGATTTTGTATTTTAGAGAAATAAATTATTTGATGAATTTTGCAAAGCTTGTTGTCTTCACTCTTTTTTGCTACTTATTTTAAGAGTATATACTAGTAACAACAGGATGGCAAAACCTTCTATGACCTTGTCTTGGCTACATGCTCTATAGCATTACTCCGGACAAGAGTAAGTCCGTCTCCGGCATTCTCACCGGTAATGCCGGGTAATTCTTTTTCAATGTCCCTGCATCAATACAATGTGATTTAATCTGACCGATCATGATGTTAACCTGATAGACCACTGCAACTGTATGTTCTCTCTTGACCTTTATGTCCCATATAAGTTACATTAGAGGCTGAAAAGCTGCAAATATCGTTCATTTCTCAGTCAGCCACAACCAAACCTAGGAATACGAGCTCCGCAATGCATAGTGTGAGTCATCTTTCCAAGGCTGCCTTTAGTATCATGGACACAATGGCAACGGTTTGGGAAAATTCCCCCAGTCCTAGTCGGGGTATGATCCCTAACAGCCACAACACTGATTAATGTTGCCGCCCGGCAGCTTGTGTCGTTGTCTTGCGTGCCGTCGATGCTACCAAGATGGGTGTCGTAGGTCAGGCAAAAGAATCTCTGCCAGCCCTGGCTGCCTCTAGCAGTCAAAGAGCTAAAGGAGCTTTACATTTTCACTTCAGAATGTTGACACATCATATGACACAGGTTCAACAAGGTAACCACCCAGACGGTTGTCGACTTGGTTCATACTGTCAATGCAACTTTACCGATGGCGCTACAAACAAGAATACGCCGTTTGAAAACCTGGCTATGGTCGCAGACCTGCATTTCGCAACATGTAAGAAGATGGAGGTCGGACAGTATATCATTAACAATAGCATATTTCCAAGATGTGCAAGACCCCGAACCTCGATATGTGCTTCTTGAAAACAGCATCCGTAGTACTGCTCTATCCAAAAGAAAATGGTCGTGCGGAGTTGCTGGTGCAGTACATCTCGAGCTACTTTCTGCCATTTGAAACATTTATCAATGTTATCGGCAAACTCAAAAAGTAAGTCATGATTAATTATGCCACACAGAGCAAGGTGGTGTTTGTTCAACAAGCTCGTTATCTAGCTGATACGAAAAAGTTGAATACTGCCTGGCTAGCCTCGCTATTGCCACAAGAAACGACTAATATGACCACGCCGACGCCAACTTGAGGATGTTAATGAAGAGATTACAGACTGCTTCAGCTTTGGCAAGTTCGCCACAAAAATAACCTGTATGACCCACGATTTTTTCCTTGGTTATTGCAGAATGCAATTATCAGGTAGGCGGACATGATAACTTTCCACAGTGTATACTATTACCAACATATTCGATGTTTGTACGCAAGATTATCCGCGTACACCGTCGCTCCAATCCGTGAAACATCGACAATGATGATATTTTCTGAGTGAATGCTGTGGAAGGGTCAATCTTTCAAAGCTCGCCATTTCGATGCCGGCCATGATGGCGTTACTGGTGGCAGATACCGACTTGCACAACTGCATGCAGGAGATGGACCACCATCATAATGGCCTTTTCTACCATGATTACGGGCTGCCAGCAGTTCGTTGTTAACGACCAGTTAGCCTGTCAAATTAATGCCCAGCAAATGTCATAGCATCCAGGCATTTATTCGCTGCATTTCTCCCATTTACACTCAGTAAAGAACATAGCCAATATCACCACTGCAGACGCTTTATAAGCGTTTATGGAGGTCGTGGGCAACGCTTTCAAACCACTTTGCATATGGAATCATATTTTCACAAAATGATAGCGGTTATCACATACATCAATCAGAATAACAGTTCATAAACCAGTGAACTGTCTGCGTCGTATTTGCAACTCTTATTGTGGGCGTAAACAGATTTGCTAACCATTCCCCGATTTAGTGGACTCATGCATTTGTTTGCAATACAACAGTTTCATATGGATATCATGGCTGTAGGTTAGATTTGCGTGTCCGCAGGGGAGTTAACTCACCCACACAACATATCATATCACTCTGCTTATAAGGGAATAATAATGTCGTTACACCCAAAAATCCCCGACCTATAATATGTATGTATGTTTGCTCGACTGGGATCGGATAGTTGTAATTTAATCGGCAGACAATGAACAGTACAAACGTGCAATAAACATGATGGATGGAGTTCATTACCCACTGATAGCTGTATCTCAGAGTAACCATTTCGAGTGGATTGGGCTATTGTGAACACTTGTTGATATCAACATTGCGATCACCTTCGTTTCTGACGAACATCCATGAAACCTACCACCCTTGACAATATCTTCGTCTTGACCGATTCAAAACTCAAGACAATTGCAGACCAAATATATAAATATGTAAGGGACAAAGTTGCATTCGAAGATCAGTTGAATCTCGCAGTTCAAGAAGATCATTATTGGAATCAAGAGCACATAAAATACGGGCTGCATCGCAAGTGGCGTGCGCATTAGTGTCAACTGAAGAATTGTCGAGAAACAAACTAATATACAGCGGTAATGTCAAATCCGGCGAGGAGATCGCGAAATATGTTGATGAGGGTTTCTTCATGAACTATGAGTTGTCTCTTTATGAAATAAACACATACAAACAACAGAATAATCGAAACGATAGATTTCTGAATAAATTATATTCACAGCGCAACTCAAGCAAACAACGCATTTATCGAATAACAATGAAACACAAGATATGTTGCTTCTCATTTGCTGCACGGCTCTAAAAAATATGTTTTGAACAAATGCATCGCGCTCTTGCATATCCATACTATTACCTACTTTGAATGAAGTTCTCAAAGCTAAATGGCTTCTTGGTACCAAATGTACCTTTCTTACATTACATACTACCAGTAGTGAAGTGGTCGGCAAGATATATTAGTTAGACTCGAAGAAGGGAAAAAATGATATAGTATAGATTCATTGGGGCCACCGATGACGAATTTCGCCATTAAGAACATCATATCAACCGATGATTAGGTAGCCAAACAAAACAATGCACTGATAGACTTACATTGGAAGGTGCATCAGTTAGGAAAAAAATACTTCCAAAACGCCTAAAAGAGAAAGTACGCAACCGATATAGTGCCCGGAAAAATCGGAGTCTAAGGAAATAAAGGTATTTACGTCGGGTTTTACTGCATTTTTAACACATTTTTGGCCACATTATGTCTGCGAAATGGGAGTTAAGTAACTTTTGTAAGGACATACAGAGGCAATCCAACTGTGATAACCTGGGTGAAAATTGAGCACATGACAATTGGATTGGAGCCCGAAGATTTATTAACAGAGATACCACTAGTCTTTAAAAAATGAACATCGAAAACGAAGGTAATGTTGGCACCAGCTACTAAGACTGGTATAGAAAACAACGACAAGCAATTATTAATAGTATCATCGTGTGCAGTGCGTTCTCAGCCATTTAACAATGTCATCTTCAGCAAGGTGCATAACCTGAAGTCCACCAGGGAACTTTGTCAGTGGAGAGTTGTTTACAGTGTGTGACATGGTCTGCAGAACTCCACAGCAACAGGAAGAGTTAGTGGCCTGGTCATATCGGGCAAGGTTGACTGCACAACGACCCTCTCCTGTCCAAAATCCGTTCAGTGTGGTCCACAGATGATGCGGAAGGTTGAAGCCTGGAGGTCAGATCGATGTTTTAGCTACGAGAGAGTTGTTTACAACATATGTTGAAGACCACTCGACACGCCATGCCGAAATAGCTGTCATATCCTCTGACAACGAACCGAACCAGATTAGACGTCTCGAGGTCATGCGGACTGCTGAATGGGAGGTGATGTCCATGTACAGTGAAAGGTTCTCACTGGCAAAGACCGTAACCAACACTTTTGTGGTTGCATCCTGGCGAAACAAATGTGGCGGAGGAATGCTGCTGGATACCGACAACCATGGTAAAGGAGTAGTACGTAGAGTTCATGAGATTAGGCGCATTGTTGTGTTGAGCTGGACATCATTTTGTGTGCGAGCACAATACTCGGCTGTCGAATAACAGAGGACCAGAGCTGATATATTTAATGTCTGAGCACTAGCGCAAAACAAGCAATGAATATAGCCATGATATAGAAACATTTCTTTGAGACATTCGACACCAGCTGTTTACATGTTTGTGTCCCAGGAGAGACCCTCTCAGTTTCATTAGTAAAACATGGATCATAATATCACATTAGGTATATAAAATATTTCCAAAAGATACATACTGCAACCGGAACTCTAACCGTTGGTAAGCTTGGCGGATATAAAATATCAATTATGTCAGCTAAGATGCTTTTTTTATGCATCTAGCTAACTGCTACGAGTTTTCTGTATTGTAATAACGTTGACATTTAAAGTGAGGTATAATAACTAAATTGCAACGCTTATATGAACACCATTGTCAACAGTAGATGGTATAATTCTGTTGGATGAATTGAAAGCCTATCACGTGTATATACTCAAAGTTTCAAAAGGTTGTCAGTAGTTCAGTTGTAATAGGTAGCTAAGCGGAACAAGGTACGCACTGACATAAGACAAATACGTGCAGTCAGATTGGACGTGAGCAAGACGACTTAAAGCTATCTGAGCAAATACTTGTTTTAGGTATAGACGTAGTAGAATGAACAATAATTCATAATCTGAATATATATCAGGTAGATGGTTTAAACATTATGTAGTAGTAACAGTAGGAGCAGCTGTGACTCACGCACATACATGAGACGGAATTGTACGTATCGCCTTTAAAGACCTGCTAGTGATTATGCCAATCTGGTCATGTAGGCGCATTTACTCACTTAAAACGGAACATTAATTGTTGTTCTAAAATGTAATGCTAATATAGTATGATCCAAGTCTATTCCATCCTGGTTATTAATTGTTGTGCACCTTAACTGTAATCAAGAAACTTCCAGACAAAATTATGATGTTGATGGAATTTCAGAGTAGTGCCCATTTACTAAACTGGGCCATGAAAGGACCACGTCTAGTGTATTCGTTACAATGTAGGGTAACAGGTTTTGTTTTCCAGTATGTGTATCTTTCACTGAGAAAAAAGCAGCTCGCTACATTCCTTACCGGTTGTACAGGATCACACTTTTATGTTCACTTCGTCCAACATTGTCGAAGTACTTTAATAACTAGTTTTGCTGTATATGTTTGTCTAGGCTAGTAAACAACGACCTTCCAGAGGAATATGGACTGATGAGGATTACTATAAAGTGAATAGGCGTGATGTAAAGGTATGTTTAATCAAATTTAAAAAAGATATCCGTTACTTAAGTCGTCTTTACTCAACTCATACTTGAACATTATGATCTTTAGTATAGTAGGGTAGGATTGTCAGTATTAATAGCAGTAGAGACAGTAGCAGCTGAAGCTGAAGTCGTAGTTAGGTTTTAGTAATATTAGTAAATAATGATATGTGATATCAATTTGTCGTGTAGAGATGAGAAGAGTATAAGTATGCACGGGTAGCTTACTTGCACATATTTGGCACAAAACAAGGTAGTCGCAAATCTGAGGTGGACCCCGATTATGGATACTCAATATCGCATGCTCCGCGGAATGGCGCCCACCACTAAGTCTAAATTAACCGGATCTTCCCTGACGACGGTCCTGGCTCTGAATATGACAACTTGTTCAACAATTTAATGTAATAAATGATCATCAGCAAGAAATAGGTCCTTGTATTACTATTACATTTTGGAAAAAACGCCTGTGAAATTTAAGTCTTCATAATAAATCTGGAGCCGTGTTTGCTGAGTTTTATGCGTGCCGGACTTACTACCGAATGAGTCCAGATTCTAATCTTGCCATCGGACAAGCAAATCTAAGATACCTTGGTATATCTTAGTGCAAGTCACTTTGCTCAGATTCTCTTTACATTAAATAACATACTTGTATTGCGGTGCCGTCAACCACTCAACTAAAATAAAGAATATTAGACTAAATAGTTCTGCATTACAAGTATAATGTTACTTGTACATATTTTGTACATATTTTGTGGTTGTTAGATGCTTTTGATTTGGAGTTTGGGTGTTAATGCCATTGTAGTACATGGTAGGCTATTAATGACGACCAGTTTATTTGCTGAAGGAAGAAAACGGGAATATTCCCGATTGAACCACGCCCCCACGGAAAACTACTGAATAACTTTCTCACATACATAGGTTGGTTGAGCCGAGAATCAAACTCACTCAGAGTTGAGAATTGTGAGTTATCTGCAAAGGCAAGTGAATAAGATTCAGTGTTCACGAGCTGCTACAACGTGTATCCCTTTAGTTACACATATTCGTTTGTATTTTATATTTTCTCTGCACTTTTGATTTTTTTTGTACTAATCATTCTGATTCTCATCAAGTGGTTCATTTGTATATACCATGAGCATCTCGGCTTCCTTGGGTCCGCACGTTGGTTCTCTGATAATAACTGATGGCATAATTGCATGTTCTCTTTCACTCTATCGAAGCAACTGATTTTCTATAGATTTGCTCATGTCCTCTATGTCTATAAGTCTCTTTATTCTATCAGGAAATTCACCAGTTATAGTTGAAAAGAAACAATTAGAACAGTGTAAATTTTTAAACCAATGGTTTGCGTTGTTTTAATCAAAGAAAGAATTATGAATGTATGTGTTAAAGTTTCTTTTTCTGACGGGCGCTATTAGAATAATCGTAAATTTTGAATGGATCAAGTATAATATTTACCATTAATATTTTTAGATTATATTGTAAGGAGTTGTACTTCAAATGCACCTTTAAACCGAGGAATGTTAAAGCATATCCATTTCAAATGTTTCACCACTTCAACACCAGCCATAGTTTCAATTGAAATAACAAAAAAGTAGACAATTCACAATGATCATCATCAACGTTGTCATCGTCACAGTCTTTGCACGTTGTCATCGTCATCGTCATCACCAGATAACCTCTGATCTCGTTTTCAGGCCTTATTTTACTCAAGTTTATCTCGCCAAGATATTTAGGTAAGTATAAATGGTACACATCAGTAAGACGATGGAAGTTGAAACAACTCATCAGTGAGACAAAAAAAAATTGCACCCATGCTCGAGATAAAGAAAACTGAAACACATCAATGATGTATGCCAGTGAGACATAAGACGTTCCAAAAATTAGTGAGTCAAATGAAAATGAGAAGTATTGTAACTATGATTAGATTTGGAAGCTTCATATAATTAACGACGATATCTTCAACTTTTGTGGTGAAAGTATTTTATTGCATATATTTGCGCAGTCAAACACGCTGCATGCTTTGTGATACATGAAATCTCTGTCTCTCTCTCTCCAAAGCAAGATATGGGTACATAACAGTGCGGAAACATACATGACCGTATTTAAAATAGATCGATTTGGAATGAACCGTACACGTAATGATGCAGCAAATATTACATATATGGGAAGCTGGGTGCATACAAAGTTAATAAGAGCAAATCATGAATATATATGAATCATCATCTTGAGCAATTCGAATAATAATAATAATAATAATAATAATGCTCTAAACGATATGCAGAAGGTACACATGTATATATTTAATCAGGCGAACAAAATACTTTACAACATTTCATATACATTTTGTATTTACATATAAACAGAAAGTCATCAAACGATGACACTATCATCAAACGATGACACTATCATCAAGCGATGACACTAATATCACGTTGCTACTATCCTTTCATATTTATCAGCTCTAGAATCGCTTCATTCTTTCAAAATCAAGGTTTGTAGCATCGTAGTTTCGAGGTGTGAAATAGTTAAACAGGATCATTACAAGTTTGGAAAGGAAAACGAGAATCTATCGTTTAGTGTAAAAGCCTTACATTAAGACAACTTGTTGAATAATTTAAATACTTCTATTACACACGACTACGAAAGCAACTCATAACACGTTTGATAAACTTTTGACAATTAAAAGACAACATCTGATCCTAAATCAAATATCAATGAAGGCATCGGGTATATATCCACAAATAGTGGTTTACAAAGACGATCTAACCAAAGATTATAATGATAACTTATTTTAATTATGACAATTATCTTTTTCTGCCAGTCATTAATTTAAACAGAGGACAACCTAAATAATTCAGAACTCAATCTTAGAACGATATATATGATTTGATTGCAGCTTTTATCATCTTTTTGTAAGTGACGTAGAGTTGTCTTGTCCGTGGTTGCGTTTTCTAGTAAACTTCAAAGATTAAATCTCTAATCCACCTGTAAACATACAAAAGGTAACAGCTGTAATATGCTGTAATATTTATATGTTCAAATACTGATGAAATATTGTATTTGTTTAATGTACTCTTCGAAGCAGGGCTTTCAGTCTATTGCACACATACAGACAGACAGACGAACACAGACACACATACATACATACATACATGCATACATACATACATACATACATACATACATACATATATATGTATGTACACGTTAAACAGCAACTAATACTTTAATACAATTTACGCTCTTGTGAGAGGAGTACGTGGTATGTACATAAAGAGAGAGAGAGAGAGAGAGAGAGAGAGAGAGAGAAAGAGAGAGAGAGTTTTTCTTACACATCAGATTCGTTTGGGATGTTCTTCAAATGTTGGTCTTTTAATACGGAACTGAAAGAAACGGTAATGATGATTGTAGTTGTGCATATCTTTCAATCATGCTAAATACTTGTAAAATAACGGTTATTATTTGCGTCCTACTCAGCAACAAACATAGCGACATTAATTAATATTGCACATGTATTTATATTACTAAAACTAAGCTAAATGACGAACCAACAAGAGGTAATTCAAATATTTTAATATATTTACATTTGATCTAAGTCATTATTCTGCTTTAGTAAGGCACCACCGACCATAAACTCTCTCTTTCTCACTCTCACTCTCTTAGAATGTAAAACTCTCCCCCTCTATCTAATCCTCTCCCTATCTCTCTCTCATCCTTTGGTCGTTTTGATTTAACTTTTACCATCATTCATAAGTCCAGATGTATCGTGGGTTACATAAACTAAACTCCCCCACTTTCGTCATGTTATAGATATTAGCCCTTATCTTGCTGCGATGGTCGAGAGAGAGAGAGAGAGAGAGATAGAGAGAGAGAGAGAGAGAGAGAGGCCTTTGGACATTTTCATAATTAATTAATTATACTGGATTTTGGAACATTATAGTATGTTTAAGAAATAATAACAAAAACAAAGCATTAAATACATCACCGCGTAACCGAGGGATTTACTATATAATGTCGACGCGGTTTGCAACTTTGTATCATTTATAAACACTGTAGATAAGTCCAAGGAATGTACACACGTATCGTTACGACGAACAATATTCTTGAAGGTTACTTGGTGTAATTTCTATTTCAAAGTTTAAATCCAGCCCAAATTCCTTTTCTCTCTCACTCCACATTTCTGCGAAGTTTGTCCGTTACGTATGAGAAAGGAGGGGGAACATTAATCAGCAAGGATTGTGATGAAAATGTGTACCATATTGAATTCATTTAGAAAACGAGAATTATTAATACTTTTTTATCGTCACTTGCATACGTCACTAGTGAGCAATGTGAGAGAAATCATCAGTGATCTTGAATCAACTGCAGACTTTCACTAGAATGTTTATATATGCATATCATTGTGCCATGGGCGGATCACAATTTGATATACCAATAGTACTGATATATCAAATTGCTTTAGACAAAACACTTTAAATGCAATGTTAATTTGAATGTATGTGCTCTCTCTGTCTCTCTCTGTCTCTCTCTCTCTCTGGGGCCCCGAGTGGCCGAGTGGTCTAAAGCGCTTTCCGTTACGGATCACTGCCATCTCACCTCTGTCTGCGTGGGTTCGAGTCTCGGATTCAGCCAATGTGGGTATGCGAGAAAGCTTGCCAGTAGCTTTTCGTCGGTCGGTGGTTCTTCCCTTGTTTTTCACGGGTTCTTCCTCCATATAGCCTATCGTGTGCTGAAAAATGGCGTTAAACCCTACAACAACAACAACTCTCTCTCTCTCTCTCTCTCTCTCTCTCTCTCTCTCTCTCTCTCTCTCTATATATATATATATATATATATATATATATATATATATATATATATATATATATATATATATATATATATATATATATATCTTTAACATATCTTTAAAATATATTCAGATCGCTACGACGTCTGCATTGTGACAGTTTATAGTGATGTCTAGCATTGGGACATCATGCTGCAGACATGTAGCATCATGTCCCACTCAGCCGCATTATGCTGACACCAGGCCGACCAGTCCTAACACTATCCCCTTAATTCTTACAGCCAAGCGAGGCAGTTGTTATGGCCATTTTGTAAGTCTTTGGTATGACTCGGCCGGGGTTCGAACCCGCGACCTCCCGCCTTCGTACAAAACCTCTTAGGCCACCGGATTGAATCTGTCTGCTGTATGACTGTTTATATATATATATATATATATATATATATATATATATATATATATATATATATATATATATATATATATATATATATATATATATATATATATATATATATATATGCACATGCCCCTAATGTTTCATGACTCTTGATGTTTCGTATCAATGGTATCTATCGTAACATAAAATAGAAGTTTACTTAAGGTACATTTAATTATATTTCGGTTGGGCCGATAGACAATTGACAAGCAACATAGGAGTGGGATAAAGAGAGATAACTGATAACGCTTACATTATACAGGATTATTATGACTCGATACCAATGTTACAGAATTGCAACAACATGTGTAGACGAGTAGACCTTTTCTTGGCATACGCATATTGTAATCCGTACTTTGCTTCATTTTTATTTTTTGCATTGGTCTTTGTTTGTAGAAAATAATTAGGATCTAATACAAATTATTTTTAAATAAGAAAATATATAACGGCATTTATTCTCTCTTTGTCTCTCCACCTGTGATGGCTGCTGAATCATTGTGTCAGTTTTATCTCATTTGACCCAGACCGCTCTATTTGTATCTATAATTGTAAAACTAACAATCTAGTGGGAGAAGAGAGACACAGCGATGATAATAAAACGTCTTATAGTATTCCTCTGGGAAATTCTTAAGTTGCTTCGCTTTCTGAGCTTTTATTTTCATTCATATTGATTAAATAAATAAAAGAGACGCATATGGTATGTAAAGATATTTAAATGTGGCTTAATAGCGCAACGTATAGCATTACAAAGGTTGCATGGTTGGCCTCAGCAGCAAGTACATCGAAACGAATGACGAAACGACCAGAGGTAATTCAAGTACGTTACAGTCATCTAAGGCATCGATATGCTTTAATTGCCATCACAGGTGACGATAGCATTATTTTATGTCTCTATATCTGTGTTCCGTATGTCAATTGTGCCATAATAGGCTACCATCAACATGCTAAATGACCAATCAGCAAAGAGCAAGGTTCTTGAAGATGCACGGGGCTTGCTGAGATTGTTTGATTTTCAATCTTCATGTTCTTTGTCTGTCGATTAGTCTGTCAGTTTAACTATCACCGATCCATATATATATATATATATATATATATATATATATATATATATATATATATATATATATATATATACAGAAACGTTGATGTAAAACTGATACACAGACATACTTAGGAACCAAGACAGTTTGATAGAGACGCTTCAGACATTTATTATTTAGAGTCTATCTGTTTTAGATCCTTAATATTGGTCAAATATAAGAAACAATATACAGAAAAAGAAGAGAAGAAAAAAAGATAAAATAGGTTGAAGTATGGTTACGCCAAGATATGGGCTTGTCTACTCGTCAACGCAATCTATTGCAAATTTGTATCTTTAGTCATGTAAGACTGTATGAATTTACCATGGAAACTGTACACATATCATTATAAGGACCCTGGATCCTCCTGTTTGCTTGGTGGAAATTCAGGTTGATTTAACTTAAATTATGTATTCTCGCTCACTCCACATATTCACAAAATCATCAGTATATGGGGGGGGGGGGTAATATTGAAATTAAAGTGGACTTTGAGGATAAAATGTTTAACATTTAAATCATTACAAATCGGATAATTTTATTTTCTCTCGTTATTATTTTTTTAAAAAAAATAATTGTTAACAAGTGAAATTCATCCTTGATCTTGAAAGTTTAAAACTAATATTATGCCGTCGACACCATACTTATTTTACGTATTTATAATTCGTGATGGTTTTAAAATTTGATATAACAATAATATTGGTATGTAAAACAGTTTCATTCCACTTCTTTAAAGACCATAGTATGCCTAATGTGTGTGGTATATCAATCTGTCTCACTCAATTAGAACGCATTGTTAATTATGTTTTATAGTCGGTATATGCATGTCATAATAGCTTGCGTTTTAATTTGATATAGCATAGACCAGCTCTAGACAACAACTACTTTACTTAACTTCCAGCTGTTAATAATTTTGCAAACTAAACGAAAGGGTGAAAAGGCAAAAATGGGAACAGATAGTGGGGCTACAACTTATTCCTATGAAATGCATAAATACCTTATCATTTGGAAAAAGGTCAACAGCACTTAATTGCCAAGGGATGCCAGTAATCTTGTCATCTTTTCCATCTGAAAATACATAGCAATATACATGTATATATATATATATATATATATATATATATATATATATATATATATATATATATATATATATATATATATAGATAGATAGATAGATAGATAGATAGATAGATAGATATTGCCAGCCAGACTTTACAAAGTTGGTATATTGACATGTTCCTATATAACAGGAAAACGTACAGAAAATGTATCTTTATCAATCTAACCATGTTTAAATCTATATATATTTTAATGAATCGATCAATATCGATTCGAATGATCAACATATATTTTCTTTTTACATTCATTAGCGTTATTGTTCTCTGGTGTAAACGTGTGCTTGTGCTTGTGCAAGTGTGTGTATTTGAGTATGTGTGTGGAGAAAATTGCTTTAGAGAACATGGTGTGTATTATATCATTTAATTTTTACAAGAACATGTTGGATGATGCATAGGAAAATGCAAATTCTGATGCTTTACTGTAAAGATAAATTCTGGATTTTTATTTATTATGTTTAGCAATATTATGGACTAATAGCATGGAAATGAAACATGCACCATATATAAGGTTCGACAAACGGAGTGAATCCGTGGAATAGCCTCCTCAGAAATATCTTGCAACAGTAGGCACCTACTGCCTTTCCAGTAAGAAACAACTCCCATACTATCTGCGCCATGCACTCATCATTAAGAACGGATGTTATGATGTAATATTGATATTAGTGGGTGGGAGACACTCCCACGTGTCAGCACGAATTACAATCTGCGTAGAATACGATTTAAAATTATATATCCTGTATGATAATGCTATTTATTCGTATTTATATTTTTTATTAGTATTATCAAACATCGACAGACAGCGAAGTTAAAGACAAAGCCCTTGAGATTTCATTAAATATAACCGAAATATGACATTGGTGTCATTATATTCTACTGGCCGTCATGTAGATATTAACAGTATGGCACACACTGGATAAGAGTGTTCGGGATTAATCAGCATTGTGGAATCAAACCATTTAAGGATCCAACAGGTGATTCTGCATTAGATGGAGTAAACTGGACAAACATATAAAAAACCTGACATTCTAACAAGTAGACACTTCATGAAATGTACAAGTGACAGTGGGATATATCAACTACTCTATTTAATGAACTCTTTGTTTTCCTAGGATTATGGAAAAAAGAAATTATCATAATCAGATGTACAATATCCAAACTTTTTATGAAAGCAATGTGAGGTTTTTGTTATTCTTTCTTTAGAGAACGGACGGTTCTGCCGTTCTGAGGGAATTTATACTTATTGGTGTAAAGGAGTGTGTGTGTTCGAAAACATTTATTTTTTCTGACCTTGTGTGGGTTGTGGTAATGAATAAGAATAATTGTCAGCGTATTCGCGTATAGCAAAAGACTATTAACTAAAACAGTTCTAAGTGATGAACAGAATTTATGGATTGTACTGCTAACTACAAGTGAGGATTAAACGTCTAACTGATCTACAGGACGTTCGTATAGGCTACCATGGACTAAACGTCTAAGTGATGAATAGGACGTAAATACTGTCTAAAAGATTTAAACTTCTAAATGATCAATAGGACGTAGCTGTTGGCTATATATTTTAAGTGTCCGAGTAATAGCGACTACTGACATTTAAAGTCTGCTATGAACAAGACGTTGCTATTGACTACTAGAGAATGCGCGTCTACGTGCTAAACATATACGTTGCCTACTGGGATAAAACAGTATTAGTGTTGAACGAAATGTATTGATTACTAAGATTAAAAGTCTAAGTGATGAAAGGACGTCACTAATGAATACAGAGGTCAACAGTCTAAATGATACACATGAGATATATAGTTCATACAGGATCGAAACATGTAAATGATGAACCGTACTGGATATATTGCCAACAGTAACGAAACGTCCTATGGATAAAGTGGTACATAAAGATAGAATACAAGAGAGGAATAGCACATAAATCATATTTGCCTGATAAAGGCGGACCAGTTGGAGCATTTGTCTTCTCTGTGCTAATTTCATTCAATCTGTTTACCGCTGGTTCTCTAGTAGACGTTCCCCCATTCAAATTCCTTTGATTAAAGAACACACAAAAAGAATAAACATAATATCATATTATATAGCAACGTTGTAAGATAAAACATTCACATCCTCTGGCCATAATAAAACTACAACTGGAGAAAGGATATTCTGGTATAGATAATGTGACACGTGGTATGTATATATGAAACAATAAATAGTTATGAGATATCATAAATTACACGTCATTCAGATTTAATAGAAAGTTACAAAGGACAAAAATGCAAATAGCATTTTTATCAAGTTTCACCATTTAAAACCTTTAGATCAACAATTTTCTGAAGTGATAAAAATTAAATATCATATGACGAATTAAAACACCAAATTTGATTCTAATCTCAAAATTAATGAACGAAAACCAAATGTGTTTTATCACAGTGTTACAGGTTTCCTTACTCACGAAGTGTTGTATAATGTAAAACATACAATTATAAAATTTAGACACCAAGAGTTTCCTTTCTTTGATATGCAATATTACCTATCATCCCACGAGTTCGGTAAACGTCTATTCAATGAAACAGATCTTAGTTGGAGTATCATGATTTTAGTTAGCTAACGTTTACGCAACGAAACAAATCTTAGTTTGAAGGTCATACCCTCTGTCATCTAAATGCCAGTTCAAGAAATCTTAGTTTTTCATACCTTTAGTACGCCAATTTAACGACACAAATCTTAGTGGGAGTGTTTTATTCAGGGAAACGGACATTAGTAGGATTACCATTCCCTTAGCTAACAAACCGTCTATACAATGAAACAAATATTATTGAGAATAACATGCCCTTATATAGCTAGGTTTCTATTCAACGAACGAAATATTAACTGGAGTATCATGCCCTAAGATCGCTATTCAATGAAACATATTTTAGTGTGTATATGCGTGTGTGTGCGTATCATACACTTAGGTAAGCCTCTATTCAAGGAAACATATATTCGTGGGAATATCATATCCTTAGTGATCTAAACGTCCCTTCAAGGAAAAGATTATTAGAGGGATATCATACCCTTAGTTCGCCAAACATCTGCTCCGAAAAAAAAAACCCGATTCTTAATGGGGGTATCATTCACTTAGTTAGCTAAAAGTCCATTCAAGGAAACAAATATGAATAGGAGCATCGTACTCTTAGTTCGCGAAACATCTATTGAACGAAACACTTACTAGTGAGAGGATCACACACTTATCTTAACGTCAAGTCAACGAAACAAATATTAGTGGAAATAATATACCCTTAGTTCGCTAAGCGTCTATTGAACGAAATAAATATTAGTAAAAATATCACACCTTTGTTTACAAAATATCTGTGCAGTCTATACAACACAGACATTTTAGTGGGGTGTCATACACCTAATTAGATAAACGCGTGTTCAAGAAAACAAGTATTAATAGGGCTATTGTACCCTTAGTTCGATAAAATCTATTCAACGAAACAAACATTAATGGGAGTACCATACGTTTAGTTCCTTAAGCGTCTCTTCAAAGTTTGAAACATTACACGTAGTATCGTGTCATTAATCTGACAAACGTATATGCAAAGAAACAAATAGTAATGGTAAGTATCATGTGCTGAGTTCGCTAAAAGTCTATTCAACGAAACAATCTTAACAGTTCTGTCATACAGTTTATTGGCAAATGTTTTATTCAATGAAACATATATTAGTGGGAGTATAGCATACCCTTAGTTCGCCTAATCAAACAATTGTAGTAGGATATGTTTCATGTAGAGCAATCGTTGAATAGTTTCCAACGTTTGGATTAATATTTCGCAGCAGGGAGCAGTTTTAAATTTGTTTAGAAACTAAGAAGACTGACTGGATAGCATGCGATAGAGAGCAGGCTTTGTACTGGTGTAAACAAAATATGTCCACTCATGAAGACGAATGTCAGAATTAACAGTAAATGTCTAATGTCGATACTAAAATGATGCCTTTAATCATTAGCTATGCTTGCCAGTTGAAACCTGTTTGTTGAGGATTTATGTGCATGTTGTCTGGCCCGCTTTCCATGCAATAATATCCAAATTAATGGAGCAATACAAATAATTAAATTTATTGACAATATAATAACATCGGTCTACCCATACCCGCTGGTGTTATCTTGGCCTCTTCGATCAGTCCTAGCTCGTCTCTTAATGACGAGAATAATAACGATAATTGACCCAATCAGCAGAAGACCAAGGGGTATGCCAGCCGCTAGGGCCGTTGTAAGGTAATATGGATCTGAAATGTGAATAATCGTATATATATATATATATATATATATATATATATATATATATATATATATATATATATATATATATATATATATATATATATATATATCGTGTTATAACATGAAGTTGCAGTTTCCTATCGATGATATAATTTATACAACATATAATTAGGAATACATATATTTCCATTGTAGTTTATATTGGATCTAGCTACACGAAGCAGTTGTTTGACAAAGGGAGTTAACTCTTCAAATCCATTCTAAATGTAAGTTTCTAAGTTTAAGTTTGGATAATAATATTCGCTAGGATATTTATTGTAAACGGCTTGATTACATTATAAATGATGTTAGGATGTAATACTTATTACAGTTTGTCACAGAATAAGGAAAGAAATAACTTGATTTCGCCATAGAACGATTCGATTTCAATTAAGTACATTTTAGTATAATTGAATTACACCTATTTGCAAGAGATTATATGAATCTTACCTTTATTGCATGAGACTGTATGTCTTGCTTTCATTACATGAGATTATATGAATCTTACCTTCATTACATGAGCATATATGAATCACATTTTTTGTTGTCCCATTTGTGAGTGTTTTCATAAAGTAATTTGATGAGTCGCGTAGTTAGCGCTTGAAAGAATCGCACTGTAGTTGTAGAGGTATACATATTTTTGTATTAATCCATTTCATAACCTTCCATCTTTCATCACATTGTGTTGTGTTGTCATTTAATCGAATCATCCATTCAAGTCAAATCCCGTTACACAGTCGATATAGTTGAGTTTAGTATTGACTAGAGCCCAATCTCGTATGCGGTAAACATGTCTCCATAATATATATATATAATCACGTTTACTTTGAAATGTTGAGCCCTAGTTTGAGATTTTAACAAATAATGTTGCACTGAAGGCGACCAAAATGTTCTGTCGTTATTTGAAGGTTAAATTCTGTTGATGTTCTAATTTCATCTTTCGATTTTATTTGAGCAACACATGAAACATTTTAGTTTTTTCTACATGGCAATGACGCCACATGGCTATATGCTTTTGCATCGCCGAATTGCCAGTAAATTGCGTGCATTGATTGAGACATGACATCGTATCATTTCAAAACCCAGTAGGTAATTTGACATCCAATTACTTTCATCTACTTTATATTAATCAGTTGAGAAAATGTTTCATCTGTAGATTAAGTTATGTATGATGGTTATCGTTTTTTAAGGTATCCAATACGAATACTCACATATTGAATAATATAATGTCTCCTTAAAACATATTTGCGAACTTAGATTTCGAGCTCTATTTTCCTACACAATTACTCTGATGTAACAGCAATGAAACACTGTTATGTGCTTATCGATTTACTATACGTCAGTCATGATAAAGTCTGATATCTGATTGTGAAACAATGCGAAACATAAAAATATTAAAGTTAACTGTGCACGGACATTGTAGTTTGGATTAGGGTTTTAAATTTACCAATGTTTTAACAACTTAAATATGGATGGTGAACGGATTGGAAACGTCTTTTCAAGTTTTAAGTTTAATGGATCCTTAATAAATTGATCATATTGAAAACGTATT
Organism: Sinohyriopsis cumingii; assembly: GCA_028554795.2. Taxonomy (NCBI): domain Eukaryota; kingdom Metazoa; phylum Mollusca; class Bivalvia; order Unionida; family Unionidae; genus Sinohyriopsis; species Sinohyriopsis cumingii. Next base: position 18,330,827 of record CM068832.1, on the reverse strand, counting down.
TTGTTTTAACGATAATAAAGTATTTTTACCTTGAGGTGCTGGTGTAGATGTAATGCCTGGATCTATAAAATAATATTCAAAAACTTTCAGAGAATAATCTGCATTTACGTAAACTTACTCTTTTCGAAAAGCTGTACAGTGCTTTTATTTTAGAATTTGAATTGCTTATGTGAAAGGTGCATACCACAAAAATATATTCATGTTAAAGATATTTTCTGAAATTAAATACAAAGACTAGAATCTGGGCTGCCTATCAGAATGTCAAACTCCTGATGACTATCAAAGCAATGTGTTAACAATAAGTTAAAGAATATTGCTGTATAAATTGATCGCGTGTGCCTTAAACAGCGATTCAACAAATTAACTGATATTAAAAGGGTTAATTGTTTTATAATTTAATAAATAATAATTGTTACGTATAACAAAAGAGTCGATACTTGTAAATGTTTAATATATATGCATAGCACATCAAACTTCATCAATGTAACAAAGACAAATGATCATTTTAAAAACGACCGTACGACTTTAATTATAGCATAACACTATTTTTATTTATTTATCTGCGGCATTGTAATAAGCACTGCACGTGTCAGCAAATTTGGGTACATTCGCGGTATTTGATGGAAAGGAAACCACTTTAGTTTTAACGAGGGGATTACATTTCAACAATTGAAATATAGAAATATACAATTAAATGAGAAACTGATATTCCATGATATGAGATGTTAAACAAAATCTAAATATATCAGCTGAATATGTTTGAAGCTAACAGTGTTAAAAATATGTAAGATGTAATTAAGATATAGTTCAGTATAGAAATAATTACAAATTGTGCAGAATCAACCGGAAAAAACTCATCGCCCTCAGATAATTTGAATACGTATGATGTATCATACCTGAAATACATCGGTTGCTCTGATGTACAAAGCCAATGAGGCATGAACATTCATATCCTCCAATCGTATTATGACAACCTGTATTCGGCATTTCTCGACATAATTGCGGGTTACGTGTGCACTCATCAATGTCAAGGTCACATCTACCTTCCCATCCAGTTTTGCAGATGCATGTCCCATTTAGATGATCGCATGTTTGAGTCTCATTAGCTGCATTGTTGTGGACACACTTGCATTGATCTGTACACCCAGTGCCGTATGTGTTATTATCACACGCTGCAATTATTTAGGTGTATTGGTTAACATGATCGGCTGCAAATGTTGATAGTGTGCCAAGAGTTTAATCTAAACATGGACGATATATAACCGGAATTGGCATTATAAAACTCGTTGTATTTCTTTTCCTTTGATAAGTCATTTTGCAAAATATTTAGAGCAAATCGGCTAGGAAGAAATTAATTCCTTTCTTTTGTAAATAAGCTTAAAGGACAGTTCAGTAATTCCATGGCTTAGAACATCTATGTTTATAAACTTTACTACTATCGCGAGAACATATGATAGATGATTTAAAATCTCATTAGGATGTGAGAAGTAATACAATTGTACACTAAATTTAAATATGATTTTTTTCACGTGACCATATCAGATGATTTCCAGTTTAGAAATGTTGGCAGAAAGATAGTTTAAACTACATTATGCTTAGACTAGTCTTTCACTCAATGTGAACAATATTTCCAATGACTGCTGTATTCTTCAATGCTTACAATATGGAGACCGCTTATTGATTCTAAGAATGTTTCAATGTTGAAATCTGTTGCTATATACTATGATATAGGACCATTGCCATCCGAAAAATTGCCATCTTGACTCAGTATTTATTACTGTAAAGACATTACTGGAATATATATATATATATATATATATATATATATATATATATATATATATATATATATATATATATATATATATACACACACTACGATAAAAAATCTTACCAACACATGTAATATTATTTTCCATCAACCGATATCCATCCCAGCATTTACAAGTGTACCCTCCTATTCCTTCTATGCATATTTGATTACATCGTGCATTAGCAGTGCAGTCTTTAATGTCTGTTTGGATATAAATATATGAATGATAGAATTGAAAACAAGAAACATGCATTTAATTCCTAGAAAACAGACTGATATTCGGAACGGAATATACACAAGATCTTTGATTCAAAATATGCATGAGAATCAAAATTATACATGCAAAATAGTGTTTCTTTTTCACTTGTTTGAAACGCACTTTTTAAAGCAAACATTTTTTTCCGTACTAGATAGTATGACTTTGTCCGACAAATGCACATACGCACTTTGCGACACTAAATATTTCTCGATTTTTTCTAGCTGTATAACTAAATACTTTAATTGCTTAATATTTCTCTGTTACGAGTAATAAGGGTTCCGATGATTATACGGAATTAATTCACTTCCCTTATAAAATATTTTGTTACATCTGTAAAAATTAATTATATGTTTTTTTGATTATACAGTGTTGAAAGCGTAAAACATGGATTTACACGCAGTCATTCTGTTTTGTTTAAATGTTCCAGTGCTTTTGACAATATATACATTTTACAACAATGAAGTTATTGAACCTTTTATGAAAATCTTCCCAGTACCTAATGCAAGTAATGACTGTTTTTCATATGAAAAATGCAACAATTGTTTCCTCAAACGCATTGTTATACATTGCTTATATAGGGAACATTGCCGAAGTGTAAATAATACCACATACAAATCAGAGCGTATAAACCTAAAAACTAAAAGTTGTTTTAATGAAAATTTCCATATTAATATTTGACGTACCTCTATTGTTATTTCTGTTGTAAAAGGTGAATTATGTAAGCTTAAACGACTTGCATTTTATTTCAGGCTGACACGAACGGATGAGAGCCACTTAATTATGTTTTGTAATTACCAAACTATACTGCTTGCAAGCATACCAATGAATTAGTGATTTATGAGCAGATATTTAATGAAGTCTTTTTTATGTTAAGCCCAAAGTCTTGCCATATTTTTAAGATTTTGGCACTGTTCCTTCTGCGACAATTTGCGCTAATTGCATTTAATCTGGTTTAAATACATCGACTCTTGACGTACCTGCTTTAGATCATAATTTACTTAATTTTAAAATCAATTAAAATGAAATGAAATGCTTTACAAGACATCCTCATTGATCTTATAATAAATATATATTACCGACATTTTCAATAAAATCGTCGTTATTTTGTATGAGAGAAAGATAAGAAATAGACAAATAAGAATAAAAGGTTTAACTTTTACATCTCTCATTTTTAATGGTCAATATTATTTTCCGTTACGAAAAGAAAACAGGTCTACATTATATACCTCAACAATGACGATGTCAGTTATTTTGACACTGTGGTATTATATTATATTCTCATTCTTAAGCATTTCAATGTCTTATTAAAAATATAGAGTGAACAGTCATTATTTCTATAATATATTCAGACATGAATAGTTAAGGCAAAATATTAACTGATAAACAAAATAATATAAAATTGTTTCCTATAATCTATATAGTTCAACGCTAATAAAATAAAATAAACGTAAGTTGTTATTGCATCTTTGTTTGCTTTGTTTTTTAAAGATTGATTAATTCAAGCTCATGAAATGCTATTCTTTCACTGCAAAGAATATTTCAAAACTTTCAATGTGTCTTCCCTTTTCGGCGAAATGAAAAATAATGCAAGTATTCTTAGGCAAACACGAGAAGCATTCATATATGAATACTACTGCTCTAAGAGAAGAACATGAATACTTAATTCCGATTCTCAAATATATTTTACAAGGCACATGAAAAGGAAGATGATTACCGCGCCTCATCTTACCTATACAGCCCCCTTTTTCACTGTTCCACTCAAAGCCCTTGTTACATTGACACACGGCATTACCTCTGATGATGGCACACCGCGCCATTTTGTCTGCACATAATTTTGTTTCATTTTGAGGACACTCTGTTATAGCTGCCAATAATAATAATAATAATAATAATAATAATAATAATAATATGAATATGAATATTGGAAAAAGTAACGGTAAGTCACGTTATTGACTACAAGGTCCAGAATAGAAGGTACGTTTTACAACTGTAAAGATATATAATTCCAGAAAGACAAATTTTACCATGAATCAACAATCACATCCTGTCAAGATGAATAATATGGCTAAGTGAAATGGAATTCAAAATACACAGATGCACAGCATTAACTGATAATAAGGACACGTATTAAATGTTACGTTGAAAGATTTAGGAAAACGGGGAAGCATGCACGCGAAAAGTGACCAGGGCGTTCGCAATTAATGTACGCAAGGAAATCGGCAACTGAATATTATGTTATATAAAGTACAATAAGGAATTTATTTTTCATATTGAAGATAAATGAGCATGACCTGCTATGTTTGTTCAAGAATATATTCACATCTCTCAAAGGTTCTGTCTTACGTTTGCAATTCGTTGTGTTGTCCACGTCTACCTTAAACCCAGTGTGGCATGAGCAACGATAACTTCCTTGCAGATTATCGCAAATATGCTGGCAAGCATTAGGCCTTTCACATTCATTGACATCTGTAAAACGATATTCATAATTTGTTACTCTCTTACCTATGAACTTATTTCAATGTTCGTTAGATTAAACCAAAGTATTAACGAGTTAGCAATGTGGACGAATCAGTCCTGTTAAATCTGAAACTAACCTTTAAAAGGTATCGAAGAACGTTGATTATATGTAATATTTAGGAACAACCTAAAAGACGTGTTGAAAGCCAGATAAAACCCTATCTATGCAAATACATGTCCCTATGAAATGCTTTCTGGTGTTAAGATAGCGTGCATACCAAAGAACCATACTGAAAATTTTACTTGCAAGTTAAAAAAAAAAAAATCGACCCCCCACAAGAAAAAAAGAAGCATAAAAAGGAGAAAGTATGAAAGAAACAAAATGTACAAGCTAATCAAAGGATAAATTGCATGCAATATCTTACCTTTGCATCTTGTTTCCTGCAAAATAAACCCCTCGTTGCAAGAGCACGCATATGATCCATCCGTATTGTTGCAGTTTTGGTCACAATTATTCAGCATTGAATCCTCACATTCATTTACATCTGATGTAATAGAAACATTCAATTCAGTTACAACTAGGGAAACGTGAAGATAATTCTAACATTATTCTGGATATGCTATTAATATTACAGAGGTAAACCATATGCAGTCATATTTACACTTTACTTTTCATGTTGTTGTTGATTTCATGTTGAACACCTGTCAGTCAGTTTCGAAACTCATTGATAGGACCGAAGGAATATGCATACTAAGAATGTTAATATATCACTGTAAAAAATAATAACGTACTTAATATTATAATGATGTCAAATTGTCTATGTACCACAACATTATAACGAAATGATGTATTCACCTGAAGAGCAAGCATAAAGATGATGCAAAAGCGCTCGAAGGAATAAAGCATGGATATTTTTCTGATCTTTATATCTATCTATCTATCTATCTATCTATCTATCTATCTATCTATCTATATATATATATATATATATATATATATATATATATATATATATATATATATATATATATATATATATATATATATATATATATATATATATATATATATATATATATATATATATATATATATTTTACATTCGTCGCTCTATCTATAGTGACAGTGTTAATATAAATTAGTTTTGAGCTTTGCATTTGATTAAATGTTGTTTTACCCGTGCATTCGACGCTACTGTTACTTTTCCTAGTATATCCATTCTCACAAATACATATGTAGGATCCCGCAGTGTTAATACATATCTGATGTTTGCCTGAACATAGACTACTGTTCAAAAGACATTCATTGACGTCGGTTGCACAGCTGGGTTCTTTCCATCCGGGTTTACATATGCACCCTTGAAGCTTATCACATTTGCTTGATCCTATGCCACAATTGCACGTTTTGTTACAGTTTTTACCGTAGTGAAACTCATCACAATCTGAAATGAAAATAGTTATTAATTGCAAGATATACTCCTAAATATGCTAATAAAACTCGGCACTGTCTTGAATATTACATACATCCTAAACGGTGTTTTCAAATGTTCAGCAGCTATTAATGAAAGCCTAACTTGGTCATGTATTAAAACAATGTGGCCTGCATCAGCTTCTGAAGGGGTTTTCTGTGAAACGTTAGAGCATCTATAAAAATATTTGACGTCGAAATAAAGCAAAACAAGTTTGTGAATAGAAATGGTTAAAATTTGATCAAAATCACGATTGATTAATTTAGAAAGGTCTTACAAAGTATACTTTAGTTGTGTGTTTCGATTTCTTAATATTTCCGTGTCTGTTACTCCCAGCCATTACCAGATTTACAATCAGTGGATATAATTTATGTCAAAATGTCTGTCTAAAAGAAGGTTAAATGAGTCACAATAGACATTTGAAAGAGTTGTATTGCATGAGTCTACTTGACTTTTAGTTTGCATACGTTTCATAATATAAAGGACACATTTCATACAAACCGCGTTTCCGAAGGTAGTTATTGGTTTATTTCATTAATATATTTTTTTTAGTAGCTACTGGATTTATGAAGTACAGCTTACTGGTTAGTGATATTATTAAATACCGCTTTACCTCTACATGTGACTCTGTCGTTGTCCAGCCGGTATCCGTCATTGCAAGAACAGGTAAAACTGCCATTCATGTTGAAACAATTGCCTGGCTGACTGCATGAGGTATTCTTCTCACATTCATTTATATCTTTCACAATAAAAGACGCAAATATTTCACATTGTTATGTCTATTCATATGTTATAATTTATAAACCTTATATATAGGAATATATGTGAATTAGATTCTCAGTTTTGTACGTTGACCTTTACATTACATAATTACAATCCTATTCCGTTCATGTAAAACAAGATTTCCTTGCATCCATTAACAGTATCATAATTGTAACGATGTATATTTTAGAATTGCTTAAAATCCCTGTCGAATGAAATTTTCCAAATGAAATAGATGTCAGAAAAGACAGTTATGGTACTAAATATTATAGGCTTGAGAACTACACATTATTACGGGAATTGCAATTTTAGCACCTAGGAACACCGCCGCGTACATACATACATACATGCATGCATACATACATACATACATGAATGCATACATACATACATACATACATGCATGCATACATGCAAACATGCATGCATACATACATACGTTCATGGCATTTGTCTCAAAAAGGAAATATCCAAGCATCAACATATTGAATATTGGTCATTAACAGGGAAACCAAAATGACATTAACACAAGATCTTCATTTGTTTTGAAAGAAATGTGAAGAAAGTTAACAATTTCTACTTGATATCATCCTGCACCTTTTTGAAGGGACCCACACACATTTTCGGAAATATTGGTGAAGGAATTCACGCTGACACCTCAATCACCTTGTTATCTTGCAAACTAAGATAGATGCATGGTGACAGCATTGTCAGTCTTTATCCCACCTGATGCTAATACGATTCAGTCAACAATATAATGCTGGATGAACGTATGTATGCAAGATGCAGATATGGAAAACTCATCTTTGTACAGAGACACTGGCCCACTGTTATCATTGTTTTAGGGTTCTTTGCCTGTGCTACTGACAGGACCCGTCTAAGGAGTTTAGGTCATTTCATGACTTCTCTTTTGTCAGTGTCACATGGAAATACCTAGTGGATTTTGCATTATGAGACGCGTAGACACATAACAATATTTGCAATGCATATATATATATATATATATATATATATATATATATATATATATATATATATATATATATATATATATATATATATATATATATATATATATATATAAACGAACACGGACCTACTCGATCGTATAATTCTGACCCGTCGTAGTTTTCAAGGAATTGTATAAATACCTGTATTTATTGACTACAGGTACTTGGGTTTCGTTTTATGTGTACAACAATACCGGGCGGTTATTTGTGTATATTGAACAATATTTGTAAACAGTGAGTTCGTTTTATCCTATGCCGTACGTGCGAAGTGAATTCGATGGTAAACACCGAAATACGCCAAGCGCACAAACGATCTAGGGCTACATCGTCTGTGTATACATACCTCACCGTAGGTCAAACTCATTATATTACTAACCGTCTTGTCAGTGAGCAGTCTACTTGAAGACTTGAAAATCTTCAGTTGCAGAGGTATGTGAGTTATTTATTAATTTGTTATATATATCATAGGTTATACCTATTGTACTAACACGTTTGTTGTAATGTTGTGCTGATAATGTAAGCTGTATAGTTTACCTTATATAATGTCATTACGTGTTATCGCCCGTGTGATTCTTGGTGCACGGTGTTAGATTTATTTTCAGGTGATTGCTCTGACCATGGTGATATTCCTTACATATAAAACAAGACATCACTACATTCATTGACCATGGCAGCTGTACAGCTGATCCATGATGATCAGATCTGATCGTGGCAGCTGTGGAGCTGACCATGGTGGTCAGGGTTGACAACGTGCCAGCTGTAGAGCTGACCATAGAAGTTGTCGGTGACGACTGTGGTGCTAGCCATAGCATCTGTGGAGCTGACGATGGCGTTGGCGACTCATCTGGTTGAACGACGGCCGTGCAGCTGATAGAACAGTGCGTTGTTGGTTGAGTAGCAGGCTGATAGCTTGATTGACCAAGAAAATGTATGGTGATCGGTGATTATTTGTTATGTCGACTGCTTGACGGACGTTTTACTGGTAGCCAAGTACGCTAGTGACGGAGTGTTTTGTATACTCCATACATATAATCATTAATCCATGGGTTAATTTTGGTTTTTGTTATACCCATTGTTTTAGGACTGTAAAGACAGTTTGTATGACATCTGTTCCATCGTTTAATTATTTTAATATCTGCGTAAAGTACCCAATTTTTCACTATTTGAGCGATTACTTCATTTAATTCTATAAGTAAAGTAAATCATTTTTACTATTTGAGTAAAACAAATCATTCTTCTCGTCGTGTGAAATTACTGTGAATCACTAACCTAGGTCTTTGTACAATGTAAGGTCATTTACTTGTTTTCACATTTATGTTACACTATTAGGTTCGTACGGATTCTATTCTGTTATAAATCCGAAACCCAACCCGGTTATCTTGTTACAATAGTTACACGATCAAATGTTGTTATTATGTATAACTTAGATTATATAAATGCATCATGTAAATGGTCTAAATGACCAACTAATACTGCTGCTCGAGATACGTGAAGAGTTTTAAATAAAGTATTGCGATGTATATTTTTCATAATAATTCTAAATGTATCATTTTATATAACGGATTACCGTAGCCTATTCAATAATACAAAGTATATCATGTATATAACAAACATGAATGATATATTATTGTTAACATCACAATTTGAATCTTTCCAATTAACTATGAAATTACAAGTCTATGCTGACATGTTGACCTCACGACGCTTCTTTATTCATGTAAGAGAGATGATTTTAAAAAATGAATTGTGAACAAAGGATAAATCTGTGAAATTCTAAGGTTTACATAAAACTTATATTAATTTCTCAAAGTGTTACTGCTCACAAAACATAAAATACACTTACCGTTTATATAACATACATGAATATATGAACTTGGACTGCTCACAAAATATAAGTTAATTGATAATTGTTCTCCTTTCTATACCGCAAGTGAAACATTGACGAAGGTTCTAAAGGAACATCACTATTACTCTTCCGAAGAAGAAATTAGTGACATGTCCTATAGTCACACACACACACACACACACATATATATATATATATATATATATATATATATATATATATATATATATATATATATATATATATATATATATATATATATATATATATATATATATATATATATATATATAATTGAGAGTCAAGTACATGCCAGATCCGTGCATGAATTGAAGATTTGCCCTTTAACCGGGAAAAACAAAATTTTTGATATGACTGTACGAAGTAGGTTTGTTAAATTTAATTATCTTGTATCATTTTTAAACCAGAGGTATAATTTTCTGTAAATTTATTTAATCACGTTGTTACTCGATTAAGACACTATTACTATTATGAAACAAGGCATAGTTGCCAAATAGCAGCATTATTAATATCGGACTGTAAGTGCACTCCTTAAATATTTTAAATCATCACATTGACCACACTTTTGCGAGCGAGCAAGCGCTCACTGGAATGTACAATTATAAAATATCTGATGTGACACATTTTATATCTAGCTTGGTGTGTTGACTATCTCACCAGCAAAATATTATAGGCATGTCTAAATCGTAAAAACCTTAGCATTTCACATACTGAATCGTCATAGATAAATAAAAGAATCATTAATATTAATAGTAGCAGAAGTCTTCGTATAAGGTTTATAGTATTATAGTTATTGTTTGGTAATAAATGTGTGCAGATAAAAATAATGGCGATGTGTAAAAGCCCATACTTATCCGAACAAACTATATTTAATTCACTGAGTGTCTCAACTGGCTCGTTAATATTTACATCTATCAAGATATGAATATACATAATCTGAATGACAGGAGGTCCAACATTTCGTAATGGTAGTTACTATATAAAGTGCAGTGGAAAATTTGAAAGCTGATATCAGTAAAAATTTTAAAAGTCTTAGATATGATTCATATGTTTTTCTGCATGTAAAACTCTTGTTGAAGAAAGTATCTTCACGGTCATAAGAGTTTAAGACAATTTCGCTCCTCCACCTAGTTTAGGTTTTCAAACGAATCAACGGAACAGAAATAAAAACTGAAAATTTGAATGAGGTAGCATCTGGTATGTTTCTGAATTTCAATTAGAGGCCTTTTACAATGTACAGATATTTCATACTGTGTCCAGTAATGATATATCAAAAAATGTAATTTAATTATGTATCGTTATATGTTCGTACATCAGGATGCAGAATATACTTCGTGGCGTCAGTATTGGTATAATTATACTAGTTTTACTGAGTACGTTTACATATTTGCCCATATCGTACTACAAATATAGAACAAATGTAGTGAAACTGTGTACCTCTGCATGTTTTCCCATCAGTATCTAGAAAATACCCCTGTTGACAAACGCATGTTGGCTTCCCATTTTCTACCAAGCAAATTTGACTGCAGTTGACATTGCCCACCTTAGCACATACGTCAGCCTCTGCAACAAGAATATAATGAACTTACATTAGTATTATAGTAAAATTGAAACATAGTAAAATTGAAACATACTCTATTAGTTTTTCAGTTTGGATGATAACCCGTCTCAAACAAGTAACGTTCGCAGAGAAAGGGTTTTAATTGCAATTATACAAAATACCGTCTACCTTATAGTTATATAACTAACGATTTAGATTTCCGCGCAATTATGGTGACATGATTATTACATTGATGAGTATGCTTTATTCACAGTAAGTAGAAGTATGTCAATATGGTTAAATACATTTATACAACTGTTTGAAAAACTAATTTTCCTAAGTTTCTAAATCGGAAATAATGTGATTTTTTAAGTCTACGTTTATTATTAGTCACAAGATGGAAGGGAATTAGTAATAATATTTATATATTTACCTTTCTCGCATGTCTTTCTATCCGTTTTTAGCTTATATCCGTAATAACAATAGCAGTTGAACTGACCCATAGCATTTTCACATATTTGTTCACATCCTGAAGTTCCTATTTTACATTCATCCACGTCTGTTTTATTAAAAGACACAAGAATTATATAATATAATATAATATATAATATAATATAATATAATAGAATATAAAGCATTCGTGTAATTACTGCACCAATGTGGTACCAATACTCAATATAATAAGTCATTCTTCAAAACCGTTTATGTCAAGAAAATGTTAATGAAAGCAGTCTTCAAACCTTTTCATTTAGTGCAAGCTTAATTACCCATCACACATGTATTTGAGCATCTGAATCATTAAAAACTGAGTTCCCTGTGGAGAATACTTTGAAGCACTATTAAGAAATCAAGTTGTCTTTGCATTAGTTTGAACAGCTAACACCGTTTATATGAAAACCCATTGCAAACAGTTTTCTGAAGGAAAAAGGTATTACCGGTGCATTGATATTGATCGTTCTGATCTAGTTGGTATCCCTTGTCACAGTCGCACGTGAAGCCACCCAGAGTATTAATACAAAGCTGTGAGCATTTGTTCAAATATGGATCTGAGCACTCGTCTATGTCTGCAAAGCGTGAAGATTCAGATTATGAAATATTCATATTGTTATACCCTCATTTAAAGCAATCGAGTGGGTAGGGTACGTCTTACACCCCCTACATACTGAATAACAATCATCTTCTCATATTTTGCATTCAACTATATATACAGAAAGATGACAAATTAAGTTCAACAGATGCAAGTCTAACATAATTCAAGCGTAATTATTTGACACTGCACTTTCCGCAGATTCGCTGGAGATCAACATCCTCAAATATTCATATGCTTAGATGCACAAACAGTCTTTGTATTATTAGCAGGTTGTTAATTGGATGCGAGTAACCGTCGCATTGGTTAGCAAATATATTTGATGTGAAGAACCTGTTCATTTCTTAGCAGGCTGATAGTTTGCCGTGATTAACCCGTCTTAATATTAGTACTGTAGTAATGCACAATGTGTATAATTAAGGTACAGTGTACGGAACTCGGGATATGCAGCTAACAGTTTGACACATATTATTGAAATATAAGTCACAATAAATACATTTTTTTATGATGATTGTTCCTTTATTTTACAAAGAGAGAACATTATGCGTAGTATTGTAAACGCAATAGATATCTGATTCAATCAACCTAAAACCAACGAATATTGCATGCATGTAAAGATTCATACACTATGTCGTTATTCTGCCATCACAACGGATATCGTGATTGTAACCTACTCTACAGTTTAAGCCGCATTTGAATAGTTTCGTTTTCAAGATACATAAAACAGGTATTTGTCCAAGTGGAAATAACAATAACTCTAAATAGTCATTTCACATTTGGTAAACAATACAGTTTCATTATCTTTGTAAAACTGATTTAATATTGATAATTTCACAAGATTTTATTATTTGAAATCATTTGGTGGAAACAGTAAGCCGTACATATTTATCAGCATGTATGGTCAGCAAAATCTACAATTGCATATTTATTATTTCTGATTATTATTTATTGCTATTGGTTATTATATTTGCAAATCAGCAACAATTTGATTCATTATATTTCATCAGTGCAAGAATGAATCTTAAAGCAAACTCTTGAAGTCTTTCATAAAGAAATTTATAAATATTCATCTTGTCCTTTCTGCTAGCTATGGGGTAGGGTGATTACAAACTAATAATTCCATATTTTCCTTAGCTACATATTAGGGTTATTACATTCTAGTGAATTGTCAACACAATATGTTTCACAAGAATATCAGAGAAAAGTCAATTTAATGAAACCAATTAGCACTACAGTTTCTTGAGGCTCCATTGCTATTGAAAAGAGTTGCCATTTTTACTGGTACCGCTACTACCAACACTGCTCAGATTGTTACATCTACAATAACTACTACCACTGATGCTATTACTACTACTACAATGACTGCTGCCACTACTGATGCAACTGCTACCACCGCAATGAATACTACTACTACAACTACTTCTTTTAATTGCTTGAAAGCCCGACCTTGGCAGCGTCCAGTGTCGTTCTTCTTGAAGCCATGCAGACATTGGCAAGTATACATTCCCACCACATTTTCACAAAGTGAGTAGGGATCACCACAAATATTTGGATCTTGCGTACATTCGTCGATGTCCAGTTGACAATCTTTACCTTTCCAGCCAATTTCACATTTACACCCTTTTACAGGATCACACTGTATTCCATGTGTACCGCAATTGCAAGTTTCTTGGCAATAATTCCCATATTTTGGGTATTTGCATTCTGTAATAAAAATGACAATGAATTCGGTGTGTTCATTATTATTATTATTATTATTATTATTGGCGTTGCATTTGCTCTTGCTGACGCTGTTGTTGTTGGTTTGGTTAAGAAGCTATCAATTTTAATATTTATAACTATATTAAGCAAACACATCATACGGATATCAATACTTTTACATTTTCAAAAACAATGCACAAGTCAAATTACCTCCTTTGTCTTTGTTCCATTCTGTTTCCAAACTTTAAGCATCTACGATACACACTTACTTTTCTTAATATTGTAATGGAATACAGCATGTTCTGAGCATTGAAAATAAAAACGTAGGACTGTTTCTACTGACCTACACAAGTGCGTTTATCCTTTTCTAATTCATATCCTTGAAAGCAATGACAGCTATATCCACCATCAAAATTACTGCAACTTTGGGAGCATGGACTAGACGCACATTCATCTATATCTGAAAAATAATAACAATTAAATCGAATTAAAATTTACATGGCTATAGCGTGGAACTACGTTTATTGAATTTCAGTCACATTTGTATGTGTGTGACTGAGACAGAATTGCACCTTCGAGGTGAAGAAAATGTATTGTACTTACTTGACGCTTTGTACCCAATCTTACAAACTTAAGAGCGCTATAATCCAAATTTGTTTGACTTACAGCTGGGAATTTTGAAAAAGGCTTTAATGTTCACAGGAATGTAGACAATTTACGAATAGTTCCCTGTTTAGCTTATGTTCTAAACTAAATGAAAAATTTAACATCAATGAGAAAGGTGAGTTCAATGTTGTCTTGTAATTGTAATGTTCCTTTCCGCAAACGTAAATTGTTTAACGATATTTGTTTCAGTAATTTTTATCAAATAGTTCCGTTTAAGCATAACCTTATGTTGTTTTGTTTAATATATATGGTCAATGCCTATAGCCAATGCTATTTTACAGGGGAAACTATTACGAGTCTAATGACACAACCTTAAACAGCAGAAAATAAGCAAAAACAAACAAATTTTATAATACTTAACAAACTATTTAATTATAAAGGCTATAAATGAAACAATTTGAGAGCAACATACATTATAATGAAATGAATTCGAAATTAGTCCTTACAAAGTTCAATGAATGTCCTAAACGAATTAAAAGTCCAATACAATTTTTAATACTGGACATGCTCTGGTTCTCCAAGAATCATAACGTTGTCAACAACTAGTTTGAATAATTTAAACAGTTCCAGAATAATATTATAGTCCAAATAATGAAAACTTTATATTTTTACTGAACAGTCCAAACAAATATTTTTCCGTTCGAAAAATTCCTAAGCACAACATAAAATATGTCAAGAGACTAACAGGAACACAATAAATTTTAATGACTAAATAAATCGTAATTAATTTCATTGCTAAGCTTTCTCCTTTTATACACTGTATGTTGTGACTGCAGTACGCATTATACCTATCGTGACAGCATGCATTAATGATTTTGTGTCAAGTGAGAATATTTACGTGAGCTCGGATAACCAATGAAGATGTATATATTTATTCTGGAAACATAGAAATCTCATCAGTCACTAAGAAACTACGCCATAGGAACCGTTTTTAGTCTTTTTATTAGGCTTATTATTACTAATTGTCTACACATACCAAACATATATTTACAAATACTATGTAATACAATACTAAAATCATGGAGTCTAGACTGAACTAAACATATGATGATATGAGTGAATTAGAAATTCTTTAGTATTCAGCAGAATTAAATTGTATTTTTTAATTGTCAATTCTTCTGAATGATATTGATAATCATATTCTCCTGAACAAGGTGCA
Organism: Sinohyriopsis cumingii; assembly: GCA_028554795.2. NCBI lineage: Eukaryota > Metazoa > Mollusca > Bivalvia > Unionida > Unionidae > Sinohyriopsis > Sinohyriopsis cumingii. Next base: position 18,315,037 of record CM068832.1, on the reverse strand, counting down.
TGGGATTATTCCTGTAATACTAGGACTCTCGTGGAGACATTTATATAGATTTTGTGCCGTGACCTATATTTATTTTTGACATCTAATTCAGTTTGCTTTGCGTCATATCCAAACGTTACTTCATAAGAGTTACTTACCTAAACAATTGTTACCCTCATTTGACAACTGAAAACCTTTTGCACAGAAACACACAGCAGTTCCATTATTCGATGTGCATCCAGCAGTTTGGTTACAATCTATTCTTGACCTATTACAAACATCAGGAACCTCTGAAGAGAAAAAATGCACTTAATACTTATAACGATTTCAAAAATATTGACTTCAATTGTGTTCAAGTAATTAAATGTTATTGACAGCATTACAATGTGAATAGAGGTAAGAAAGCTGTTGAAATAAATTTAATTATGTCAATAGTTTTTGAAGTAAAGTTAAAATTAAATAATCTTTCTAAATAAAAGCAAATAGTTGTTAACACGGCTTTATGGATCAATGCTTGTTATCGTTGCTTAAATATTAGTTTGGTTTATTTATACATTTGGGTATGAAATTATGCCAGGTAATATATTATGATGCTAAAGTAGAGATTATTATTGCTTTATATATTGTGTTGCTAAGAATGAAGTACCTACCTATTTGTACCAATAAAATAACTGATTAACACCTGCTATTCAGGTAGCATTATTCACACCATCATAATCTTTGTAGTTATAATTATTGCCATCAACTTAACCATGTACATATTGCAAAGCTGGTTTTGATTAAAAAGTAATAGATGAAATAATTATTTTCTAACTTAATTTAATCAGGTTCCAATTTGATACGGAAGGTGAATGTGAAAGACAAATAAAGACATATATTTACGATTTTACCTGTCCGAATACAGACATTCATGGAAACATTATAATTAAACCCTGGAAAACAACCACAAGTAAAATTGCCGACCCCGTTTGTGCATTTTTGTTCGCATTTGTCTAAGTTCCTCTCGCATTCATCGATATCTGAAAGAGTAATGTTTATATTTAATCGTATTACAATTATATCACGCTCTTCATCAGAGAAAGGAGTAACTTATATCAACAAGAGAAACACATACCATTAAATTCGACACTGAACGTGAACTCTTACATTTAACACCTTAATTTATGTAAAATGACAGTGACAAGCACATATAGCCGAGCTTAAATTTAATAAACCACACGCAGAATTGCATGTGGGTCATAAACTGATGCTGCAATAGTGACCTTTAGATCACATATCCAATGAGTTTTCAGGTGTGATATCCAGTACAGTTCAACCAACTCAGTTAGTAGCATCTCCAGATATTCTAATGAATTGTTAGTTAAGTTGTTTGCATTCGGCGAGTTTCGCAGCTATTAATTTTCAAATGTAACTATAGTGGTTATATAATACATTATCCCCATATATGATTTATGCCATCCTGTTGCATGGAATTTATTTCGCTTGTCAGAAGATATATTATTTGTGTATTTTAGTTCCTCACTTCAAATTGTTAGTAAAGCTAACTATAATTGTCAAACACCAAAACCACGTGGTATCCATCATATCCTAGCAGATTGTCCAGACTGCGTAATTTTATGAAATTCACGTTCATATTTTGCATATTATACCAGCTTGCATTGTTATAATTTAGCTAAGTTGCACAATAAATCTTAATTATACAATCAGAATGCAATCTTCTTATGTCGCATGACGTATAACTTCTGTCACAACCCAGTGCCTGAGAACCCAACACCGCACAACTTCCAATGGTTCACATATTACAGTTGCATGATGGGACTTATATACTAATTTTTTTTACAACAAAATGATTATAATTTTGTCATTGTTTTCAAGTTGAGAAAGCCAGCATAATAGGGCAATTTAGGTGTTCACAAGATAACAAATTAACCCCACCGTGGTAACATCTTTCATTTAAAAAATAAACTAAATTGTTTTGTTGCTAATGGGCACTAAAAATAATTTTTCTAAAACATATTTACCAGAAACGATTTTAATTGAAATAAAATTGTTTTTTGCAAAATTTACATTTTTGTTATTTTTCTGATCTCTCACTTCCCTTTTATATTATTCAAGATGTGAATGATATATATGTATAAATCTATGAATGCGATATATAAATCGCTTAATATATCTTATAGTCTATCGTAACGTTCCAATTGCAAAAAGTTGTAGTTGGTTTTTGCTGGTTCACGAGATTAGGGTAAGGATACACATGAACGGTTTTCTATTATATGATATATGGCGTCAATCCCAGTGACATTATCGAGATTATAAGTACACTGCAAGTATTGATCATTCAAAAATTTGATTATGACTTAGAGTTTTGTTTTGCATTCATGATGCAGTTCATTTTAGCACACACAGCTTTAATTACCTTCACATGTTCTGCCATCAGTACTAAGTGCGAAGCCCTCCTCACATTCGCAGATGAAACTACCCGGTGTATTGACACATTTCTGGTTACACATATCTGGGATTTGAATGCATTCGTCAATATCTGCCAAAGAAGTATTTATTTATTTCATTGTTGAGGTTGCAAAAAGAACAGAAATATATCTTTGTTACTGCATTGATTGTTCTTTTGTTTCTTTCTTTGTAATAGTTGATTCTGGATTTATGTGATGATCCTACACACAGTTACAACTGGTGCTAAAAAAGGAGAGAACATACACTTTAGAACTCTCGAACATGTGTTCCGTCAAACCGATATCTCTTCTGCGTCCGTATACTTATCAGTACAACCACTGTATCTAACGTCAGTAGACTTTACACAAAATATAAACATTATGGACCAAAACGATTCAATAGGTGACATTATAATATACATGAAGGTATATATCGCTTGTAAACTTTGTTTAGCCAGGAGAGGCAAACATGAAAGACATGCAAACATATATGTCAATTGTAGATGGACACGAGGAAATATGATCTGAACGATGCAGTTGAAAAGATCCAATGATGTAAACTGAATGCAACTTTTATTACGTTAAACGCACATTTATTTACGACGAGGCAACATGTTGGTTTCTAAGGCAGGTTAGACAGGGTAGATATCAACTTATATCATATCAGTCCATATACCGTAGACCGGAAATGTTTGCATCGCAAAGTGTCACATCAATGCTTCAGTTGGTAGGAATATATTTCACTTTCAAAATCTTTAATGTACAATTTTTGCATTGTTAACATTCTGAGGAAAGGTGGTTTCTACATCGCATAATGCTTTTACTTGTGAAACATATTACTGATAACATAGAAAATGTAGGCAATATGTACGTAGACAATTTTAATAAGTTTGTATTAGTACGTTTTTTTTATAAAAAAAGAGGCTGTCAGGCAGATAAAGAGTGCAAGTGATATAAACCTTCGTTGATGAAATATGTATGAAGAATGGGAATTTATTTCCAATTACTTATTATATAACCAAGTTATTATTGTAACACGTTAAATTGCATATAAGTTAAGATGATTATGAATATATTCTCAAGTGGCTTTGTAAAACTTTTATGAGCGGAATAATGGTATTCAACGACGATTGGCAAACAATGAAAATATAGTCTTTCAAAACTAACGAGACAGTGTAAATTGACTTAACAACCAGTTAAAATAGCATTCTAGTCTCTTTGTAAAATGTAGCAACGTATTTGATCTAATATGAAATAAATATACCTAAGCACTTGTCGCCGTCTTTCAAATATCCTTGAGGACACTGGGAACAATTAAATGCTAGACCAGTTTTCTTGTGTTCAGATGCATCGAAATCAGTGCAGGATCGATTCAATGAACAAGGTGAACCTTTGCAACCATCAAAATCTAACTGACAGCTACTACCTGAAGTAAAACAAGATTTGCAATGACATAGCAAGTGTTTCTTCTTTCAGTAACAGTTTAATAATTCCATATTTAACAATCAAAATAGAACACATAAAAAAGAAACGCTAAACAATTCAATAAGTACTGTTTGGTTATGAGACATATTACCTATATGTAGCAGTGCGGTTTATAAGTTTTATATTGAGTCTACGTTATTTTTGGGCCAAATAATCTTTTAGGTCTATCTTCAAGGCTAAGAATAAAACGGCCCTGATTCAATTGTCTGAAACACACACACACACACACACACACACACACACACACACACACACATATATATATATACATCCAAAACGGCCCTGATTCAATTGTCTGAAACACACACACACATACACACACACACACACATATATATATATATATATATATATATATATATATATATATATATATATATATATATATATATATATATATATATATATATATATATATATATATATATATATATATATATATATCGATCACATCCACTGTCTTTAACCCTGTTTCTTGTCTTGGGGAAAGAATGACTTTTGCATTATATCAAGAGGAAGCACTTTTGTTTTATCAGATCTTTACGTCTGTCTCTTTGAATAATATTTTGATGTTGCTTGTTTACATTCGTTCACTGCAACATTACTACTCCAGTCTAAATGTCTAACCATATTTGATCAAGTCTCTAGAGAAAAGAAACGTGACTAAGAAGTTATGTAGGCGAATTGAGTGTTATCGGATTACAAAGTATATAATAAACTAGGTTGGTGAGCACGTAAGTACTGAACAAATAGTAAAAATGTGCACAAAGGATCAGTAAGTAGGCTGTTATACATGCGCATATTTATATGTGTCTGTGTATGGTCTACCAACATAACATTTCGAATGTTGTCAGAGCGTGTACGGCCATGGTTGATGGAGTCCTGAAGTTATTCGGTAATGTTGTGTCCAACATTTTGTGTGATACACTCCATCAGAAGACTACAATATTAGAATAGTCAAGTGATATTTACCTTCCCAGTAGGGTTCACAGATGCATTTGGCTTTTCTAAATGAGCAAGTTTCATTATCAGTTTGGTATCTATCTAAATCACATTTTCCATGTCCGCTACAGCCATCACAAATAATCATGTCAACTGTAATCGACGGAGCAAAATATCCTTGTTTATCTTTCGCTGTAATACTGCAAAATGAACATACTATGCATGTGAAGGTTTCAAATAAGACATTTGATATACCATTATTAATGTTATTCGTTTGAATTCCAGCAGATGTATTCAATTGTTCCTTTCATGCAATCTATTTCTGTTCTCCTCGACATTATTCATATTAAAGGGCATGATACGGCAGACTATCTCTAGTTGCTATAAACAGAATGTTTGCAGATGGCCATATCAGCTTATATTTGTGTAACTATACCAAACATTCGGTAAATGACATGTCGAAAAATGATCCATAGCACTTAGAGAGCACTGCATAACACTGGTTTTTAGAGAGCACGAAACTGACTGAAGATTTTAATGTGATATCAAAATATTAACAAGGGATCATATGACGATTTTGTATTTACTTTACTGAGTCAGTGAGTAATTGGGTAATGCGTTATTGAGAAAGGGCTCAGACTGCCTTATTTATAAAAATATTATTATTTTTGGAATTAGTTCTCTCTCTGTAATATAGTAAAGTATGTATTTAAAATGGTACTTTGGATGAATGAACGGACGAAATGAATATAATCTCATTCCATGCTACGCCACATCATATGGGTATGTACGCACATACTTAAGTTTAAAACACACACACACACATACACACACACACATATATGTATATATATATATATATATATATATATATATATATATATATATATATATATATATATATATATATATATATATATATATATATATATATATATATATATATATATATATATATATATATATATATATACCTTAATTCACACTGATAGTCTCTACCAAGTGTAAAATTCACCACCGTTGACATATTGTCTGTGTATACGAATTTTGCATCTACCGTGTTCGTCTGGAAGTCGAAAGTTACTGGTCCATCGTCGGTGACATTGCATTTCAAGTTGATCGGCTGACCCACCGTGACATTTAAATACCTTGTCCTTTCACAATTTAATGACGGAATTTGGTTTGCTGAAATAGATGTTAGCATTAAAGCATAATTACCATGACTAATTAGAGAAATATGCACGTCATTCCATTTTAAATGATGATGGCGTTGTAATATTATCATGATTATTATCGTCGTTGTTGTTGTTGGTAATATTATTATTAAAGAATTACAATGACTCCAACTATTTGGCCAGTCTTCGATGCTCGAGTTTCTTTTTCATATTTCGTCATGTCTTCAGCATTTTGGGCTTTTGTATAATTTCATACTGGAGTTTTCTCTCTTGATTAGAATACTTCCCGCAGCCTTATTTTTAGAAGACCGTCAGCATTTATCTTTTTGTTATGAGTGCTACATTTTGCAGCAGGTCATTTCTGGTGGTCTTGCATAGTGTTTTCAATATGTTTTCTATTTATGGTTTCTTCTTCTTAATGAACCCAAGATAATTAGTACAATGTCTGTCCTATTTGTCAGTCCCATTTAAGTACTCCAGCTAGGTAGCTGCAATTCGACAATTTTCATTGTCTTTGTATGCTACATGAAATGCCATTCATATGGCTTTATTTGGATTTATTTAAGCTTACTCTTATTGCCAACTATTCCGTTGTCTGCCCTCTGACAAAGTAAATGCAACAATAAGAAGACACCGACATTGAACTCTTGTCTACGCTTGCAGTTCTCCTACTCCTGGCAATTCTACCCAATAAGGGACTGGTCAATGAAGATGATGGAGAATGTAAGGATAACAAGGATCACACAAGCTATTTATTATCTCTGGCTATTAACCCTAGTCACACCGACAAGCTAGCTCAAGAAAATACTACATCCATCCATTCATCAAGCCATCCATCCATCCATACATGCAGAGTTACATTCGCACTTTGAAACAAAATTGTTGCTATTTACAAACCAAAATACGGATTTCAACATACAAACTTCCCTCTTTCCATTCTGGGCTTTCTCCTGCACATCTCTTGTGTTTGCTGCCACAAGTTCACTGCTTGTCATTATAAAGTCATATGTACATTCGCTGTTTTCTCCGCAATATAAAGAGGCTGCATTTAGTTGCTCCTGAGAAGCTTCGTCAAAAAATTTTGGGGTGAAATTTCTATGATCGAAGTCTGCGTGACTTTTTCCCCTGGGGTAGATGAACACTGATTCAGATTCATCTATGGTCCCTAACAGAAAAAGAAAATTATATAAATAAATAAATAAATAAATAAAACAATAAATAAATATATATATGTATATATATATATATATATATATATATATATATATATATATATATATATATATATATATATATATATATATATATATATATATCGATAGAGAGGGAGAGAGAGATAACGAGAAAGAAAGAGAGATAGATTAAGATCATTTTATTTCCTATTGATCTTAAAGACTGTTATCTGCCATATACCTTGTTTAATCTCTAACACAAAAACACAGATATATATATATATATATATATATATATATATATATATATATATATATATATATATATATATATATATATATATATATATATATATATTGACAAAGAAAGACAATTACGTTCAACGTCATTTTCTCAGTATTTGCTTTTTGCTTGATATACTGCTCTCTCAGTAATATTCTTGGACGCCTTTTGAGACTCTTTTATCTGAAAATCTATGCTCACTAACATAGCATACAAAAACTGTTGAATACATACTCGTATGGTTGATGATTTTCTTCCTGTTTTCATTTACATAGATCTATCAATAGGTGTTTACGATACGTATTACGTAATTAAGTTTGAAGTTATTTTCGTTTGGATGGGTCTGTCAAGAACATTCTTAGAGAATTAAATTTGTGCTTATTAGATGAGTCGGTCAGGTTGGTCCTTTGCTAGGTAGGGCTCAATGACAGAAGTCACGTCTACTGTGGGGAAAAGGTGTAGTAGTGACGTGTGCGTGTATATATGAAGTAGATGTGGAAAATAATTTTTATTTCTATTTAATAGTTCCTGCTTTAACTCCTGTCTTCATGTGTGTTTACTGTACAATATGAGATGAAACATTTTTTAGCAATTACTTGTCGTTACAAAGCGCTCTGACTAAAATATTACTCTGGAACTGTTGTGAATTCAGTAAATACTCTTTTGGTCAAAGTCATATTATTGAGTCAAGAGTGTGGGACACTCGAATATTTTAGACTTCTATATATTGTTTTAGGATTTTTTTGGATTGTGTTTATAATACTGTAAATTCATCTTTAATTTTCAATTTTATAACGTATAGAATTAAATTATTTGTTAAACATTTTACAAAACATGATGGTTTTGCTTCTTTACATTACAAAGTTTATTACCATATAATCGTAGCACTAAATTGTCATTAATTTGCGATTTTCTTTTCCTGATTTGCACTATATGAAAATCGTATGTGACAATTATTTAAGCTGAATGTTTTATGCATGCTCAATATTTCTAGGAGAGCTGTACGGAATAGGTGATTATCCCTATTCGGCCGAACACGAATAATTTGACCAAATATTTGGCCGAATAGGAATACTGATAGTGTACAAAATACGTCTACCGACAACATTAAAAATTTCAAATGTAAGCAAAAGTTTCAGTTTAGTAAATTTAATACCTAAACGAAATGCGAACAGTTAAATGAATGTAATTTTTTGATCCTTCTGCCAGTCTCTGTAAACTAGGAATTGACCAGCTCAAGCCTCATACGCTGAACGTTAACGCTTTGTCACTGTACACATATAATGAGACTACTGACACTGCGATACCGCGGTCCAGGCAGTATGCAACGCCCGGCTGCAATCACAGCATATATTATGTTAATGAGAGTTACTTCAGTCCACTCTCTGTAGCAGCCGCATATGCAGAAACAGATGTTACGTGACCGCTATTCTTATTCGGTCCGACAGCTACTATTCGGCCGAATACCAAATAGCTATTTCGCCCACTATTCGGCCCCGAAGCGAATACGAAGCGAATGTTCGGTACAGCCCTAATTTCGAGTGATGCTTGTTAAAATCGCTTATGAAAATAAAACTCTCAAATGACTAAGAATGCAACGTACAGCTAATTCCATAGTTAAACAATGTCCTTTCTGTTGCGTTTCCATCGAGAACAGTTCCATTTGGATATATAAAATCGTTGTTTGGATCACCATCATAATTTCCAAGGAGACCTTTTGTCTTATTTTTGAAAATTGGCGGAAGGGTAACTGCGAGGGTAAGCATTTCCGCTCCCACTGTCACGTCTAATGATATCGGTAGTCCTGTTGATAAATATTGACATACATTAATGACATATCATTCCAAAATGTACATAAGATTTTTCATTAAGTTCCTGCAGTGAATAAAGTGACTATCGTGAACAGATGTATGCATCAAAACACTTGAACATATAATTTATTACCCGTAGAACAGTTTTCGAAATGCATCTAAGAAAAAGGAACCCATGCCCATAAAACTAAAACATCGAAGGATATTTAAACAATATGTTTTTCTCTAGTATATAGGTGTATACATGTCGAACAAGTACGTTTTGGCAAACCGGAGTGCCTCAGTATAATGAGGTTTTCTTTTCTTACATGTTGTAATAAAATATCAAATTCATAGAATACAAACCCGTTGAAGGAAATAAAATATTCAAAGTGGTTGAATCTTTTGCACGAGAAATGGTTAACGTATCCGTTGAGACCACAAATTCCTTCTCCATATTTGAAAGTGCCACCGAATAGTCTAAACCATTTGCATAGACGTATGTTCCTGTAATACAACCATATTTATTAAATCATTTGCAAATTTTATTTTAGCAAGGAACTACATATATAAAATATATAATACTGTAAAAGTCGCAAAGCTTTTTCAAAGTTATTTTCAGATTTGACACTTTTCAATAAATTCTCGTTAGTTCAACTTTCCATTCTCTTACCTAAAATTGTTCATTATTAAGGGATATAGTTAATTCAGAGAATGAGTGCGACGTAGCATGGGGCATAAGAAGAAAAGCAAGATGTTTCTTTAAGTTTTGGTATAATAAGTCTATAGAGATATAAAAATTTGTTTCGTATCGAAAATCGTAGTATTACATGGTCCTTCCAACTACTGTGTTTGCAAAAATAATTCAGAAAAATTAATTTAATGTCATTTGACCTTACATCAGTATTCGACGAAAATTCTCACCATTTCTTTCGGCACTCATTTCAACATGAATGCTGGCGTTGTTATTATCTCTTGCCGCAAAAGCAGTAAAAACGGTAGCGTCCGTGAGTGTTCCGTTCTTACTTCTAGCTTTATCTGTTCGTCCTTGGAGAACGAATGACGTATTTTCCATTTGCAGAGAAATCAGAGTAAATTCTCCCCATCCATTGAAAGTATAGGTGTTTGAATCCAGCGTCTCAATGTGAGGGTCACCCCAAGACAAGGCTAAAGAAAACGATAATCACATATGAACAATAATGAAGAGTAGCTCCTATGAAGACTACTGTCTTTGTACCACGAACACGGCATTCATCAAAAGATTTACTCAAGCTATATATATATATATATATATATATATATATATATATATATATATATATATATATATATATATATATATATATATATATATATATATATATATATACCACATAGATTAAAAATAAGATGACATTTAAAGTGTTGGTATAAAGCAAATTGATATACCAATACTTTTGATATATCAACTTGTGATCCGCCCATTGCGCAATAATACGAATGTATAAACATTCTTTCAACTGCAGGCCTATAGATCAATGATGAATTTCTACTCATTCTTTAGCCATAAATGACATATGGAGATAATGATAAAAAGTATTAATAGCCCGTGTTTTCTAATGAAAATAAAATGATACACACAATTTCATTGGAATCCTTTCTTTCTTCCACCCCCTCTCCAGTCTCGTTAGTAAGGGACAAAATAAGCAAATATCTGGAGCATGAAAGAAAAACATTTTGCGCTGGACTAGAACATTAAAACTGAACTCTTACTAACTAGCCTGCGGTAATATGGTTCGTCGTGATTGTATGTTTACGCTTTCCTTGCTATCTATCTACAGTGTTCATATTATGAATGATACATAGTTGCAATCACCAGTCGACACTAGTACTATATGTTAAATTTGTCTGTTACGATGCACACACACACTGTAGCCTATTTAATGCTTTGTTGATGTTGTTTCTTAAACCTATTATAATATTCTAAAACTTGATTATTAATTAGTAAATATAAAAATGTCCAAACGGTTGCCCCCGCCGACCTCTCCTCTCTCTCTCTCTCTCTCTCTCTCTCTCTGAATTATCGTAGCTAGATTTTGGCGAAAGTCCATAAAAATACGAGCCTTGGGGATTTTCGCTTGTGTCATACAACGATGTCCATGGACCTATGAATGATGGTAAAGTTTAAACAAACCGTTCAAAGGAGAGAGAGAGAGAGAGAGAGAGAGAGAGAGAGAGAGAGAGAGAGAGAGAGAGAGAAAGAGAGAGTGATAGAGAGACAGAAAGCGAGAGAAAACGAAGACGAGAGATTTTTATAGTCTTTAGAAATGTTAATTACAGCAGAATAATTAAATAGTGGAAATGTCAATAGTTTAAACTATTTTAATTATCTCTCTCGTTGGTGAGTCATTTCACTTAGTTTCTATTCTACGATAATTTCCATACGCAATTACGTGAATGCCTGACAATTCAGGTTCAGTGTAAAAGAAGCTAACAGTTTTGTAGTGCACTACTTTCTTCAGAAAAACACATTTCATGTATAAATCATGATTGTGTCTTATATTGATTTAATAAATGTGAATATAATTAGAAACTGAAAAAGAAAACTATCAACTTTTGAATTTGCATATGTGATTGTGAACAAGAAAATCACAGAAATACATTTTGTAGCGGGCACACTCGCAGGGATGTGAGGAGTTCATTCACTCGTTTAATATACAGTTGCCTGGAGCATATTGTAACTAAATTTAAAGTGCAAATATGTGTATTTGTATTTGATAGAAATAAAATAGATGTATAGTATGTACACTGTATCAATGACATACCATTCGTTGTATAAAGTTTTCATCTGAAAGGAATCTCGGCAAGCCTCGTTTCCTTTTGAAGAAAAATTTACATTTCGTGGTATATCATTGCGACAGAATTCACACTATATATATATATATATATATATATATATATATATATATATATATATATATATATATATATATATATATATATATATATATAGAGAGAGAGAGAGAGAGAGAGAGAGAGAGAGAGAGAGAGAGAGAGAGAGAGAGACAGACAGACAGACAGACACAGAGAGAGAGAGACTATGTTAAAATATTAGGCTTTGGTAGCTTTTTATGTTATTCAAATATCAATATTCAAACCAACATATAATGCTAGTATTGTTTCACAAAAGCGTAAAATTCTAGGACTGCAGCCTTCACTCATTTCAAAGAAACATTAATCCACTAACCATAAAAAAATCAAGACAATTTATTATGCAAATTAAAACTTATTGCATGCTCATTCCAAGAGTTGCAAATGTGAGCATTGATTACTTAACGTTTTTCCCGCTATCATCTACATCCTTTATTATTTTAGATCAAAGAATGCTAGTAGTTATAATGCTCACAACATGAAGCAATCTACAAATAGACATTCTAATATTGCAATTTCAAATCACAGATAGAAGATCATTTTCAACTGACAAGCTAGGAAATAGTAGTCCAGCTTCCTGAAAACCCGTTCAACTGCAATCAAAATAAATCATAATATTTCCTGAGTCAATTAAAGATTACGCGGTGGGAACAAACATAATAAATGCTAGATTGCCTCCCGTTCTTCATCCATACCGGTCATTAATGTTGAGAAAATGAAGTAATTAGTTATAAAACACACCCATAATACAGAGTTAACAAGACTCAGATTTTTGCCAAGCACACACAATATTTTGGACTCATGTACATATGAACAACACCTGCAAGACAACGTAGATTAGTTCGCTTACGTTCATACACTTTTCATATCGAAATGTATAAAGGGAAACCTCACTAAACGCTTAATTCCTATCATCTAATTTTAAATAGCGAGGAATTAAATAAGATTTAACCACCAATAGTTAATGGCGTCAAGAATTTCTTACATTATCTAAGTCAGCATGCATATACATTTATTTTTGTTGCATGTACTTATACAATTTTATTAGTTATATTCGTTTTTATGTCATGAAGAATATAATTTGTCCATTAACGTTAGACCTTATTTAACATTGGATTAGCATGGTCCTCATAGCGGTATACCGTGGTAGGATCCGTGTATTTCGTTCGTGAAAGTGCCAGTGATGTTAGGCATCATTGTACATGTTTGACGAAACAAAGTACTAGCAGTTTGAACCAAATTCAGCTCATATCCTTGGTGGCAAGTGTGTGCCTTGTTTGTAAGTGAACAATGAGAGTGAGAAGACTTCCTCATTTAAAATCTCTGCTCTCAGGCTAATTAACAAATTCTGTGCACGTTGTTATCCGTATTATGTGTACTGATTCATCAGATATACCTCAACGCCGCCTATAACCTATGGAAACCATTAGTAGACAGTTATCTACGCTATAAAATAACAAAGACAAAGTAACTAAAAGCAAAGCTGAACTCAGCGCCATGTTTCATAGTCCTGACGCCCTGATGGCATGCGTAGAAATGTGAAACTTAGATAGTTGCTTGTGGTAATTTCGTCTATTATTACAGTAATATAATTTGAGATCAGTTAACATTTGTGCCATTAGTATTGTATTTTGTATAACTACAATATTAATGTACAAATCTAGAGTTAAAATCTAATTAAAATACTTTTTTTCTTCTTCATGTGATCATCACCATATAACACGATGTACCAACATGAAAAATCCTGCTTGCATTTGATTTATTAGTCATCATGGCAGGTCCTATCGTTGTTATATCGTGATTGTACCAACGTCGCAATGTTTAATTTTAACGATGCATATGAAGTATATTATTTAAGTGCCATGAGTTTATATCAAAATGAGTTAAAATCTAACTCAAAAGCCTAATTGGTGACCATGGCTAGTTGTTTCCAGGAACAAAAATAAAAACAACGAAATAATAAACAACAACAACAACACAAGAAAACTTACCAAATTCATATGGAAACTTTGAGTAGCAGTTTCCAACTGGCCTAAGTGCGTAATATAAATTGCAGTAGTTGCTCTTTGCACAGCATATCTGTTTCATACGTAAATCCTCAGACTCAAATTCTTTTCTTCGTGTGATTGGATGAAATTTCAGAAAACCTCCAGCCCTGGGTGAAGTTGAGAGCCATTCTCCAGTAAAGTTATCAAAGCAGCAAACCTGGATGGGAACATACAGCATTTATCATGTTTGATCTATGTTAGGACTAAAACAAGAACAAATGATACATTGTGATTTGTGACTCAATTTTAATCTCGTTTGTCAACTTTATAATATGTCTACCAAGATGCAAAACGTTTCAGTTCTTATTCAATGTAAAAGTGTAGCTAAAGGTCATGTTTGCATCTTAGATCACGTTGACTCTTTTTGCGGAAAGTATATGTTGCCTAAATAAATATTATAACTGATTGGAGGGATCGTTATGATTTCCAATTAATACAGAATACTGTATGCTGCAATAAAGAATGTAAACCTTCATAAACTTATTGCAATTATAAATAAGTTCCGACTTTCATAACTACCATAATCAATAGTAGTAATAAATACTTTTTAAACGTTCTTTGAAAATTTTAACATCTCTTTCAAAACATTAGGTGTGAAATATTCTTTGAGTCATATAATTCATCACTAAGTACAGTCTTCTTAAATATTTCGAGGTCCATATCGCAACAGGACATTAGCTATCAGCGATATTGTGTCTAAAGCAAAGCTAATTGAGATTAAATCGTTTTTGCATCATTTATTATATGCCTACTTGCAAATGGCTTATGTAAACTTTTATTGAAATTAGAATTTTATTATTTCCTTAATACGGTTAATGAATGTCAAAACGTTCAATGTAAGGACTCTTATCCCTTGTTTAATGATAAGTAAGATCAGAAAGGAGCCGACAATAATAAAAGAGACGATGCTAAATGTTGACCAAGCTTATAAAATGATAATTAAGCGACAGTGATACACGTATTGATGATCACTGATAGGGATATAATTGCTCTTTTTTTTATTCATATACATTTTACTAAAACAGCATATTCTTTTCACCATAATAGATAAACTATCATTTCCGTCTAAAATCAAGGTCTATTGTTATTAATATTAGTATTACATTCATGATATGGTATTTCATTTGAACATTATCGTTGACACCGGATTTGCTGTTTATGTTTTAGATAATAATTAAGATCATTGGATACAAAATAAATGTCGGGAGTTGATGGCTTCTTTATGCATCTTTATCGAGCTCTACATCTGTTAATCAATCCAGGGTGATATAGCGTAAGGTATTGAAAATACACACATTTCTCTCTCTTTCTCTCGTTTTCTCTCTCTCTGTCTCTCTCTCTCTCTCTCTCTCTCTCTATATATATATATATATATATATATATATATATATATATATATATATATATATATATATATATATATATATATATATATATATATATATATATATTAGCGTTCGTGTATCTGTGTGTTTGTGGTAAATTACGTTTATAGCGAAATTGCACACAAAATATGTATTCGATAACAGGAACATACTTTGTGCTCCTTTCACGTGTTTTGTGTACTATTTTGCCTCGGTTTTAGTTCCCATATGTCCTAACAATCCGAGTTTTGTGTCCTCTGGGTTTCTTTACATCCACTGTTTACTATTGTCGCAACCATTTTTGCTTTCCATCTCTTCTAATAAACTGTTATTTATTTTTCAATCACGATTTGTTAAAAACAGACATGCCAAGTATTAGTTCTTGTGGGATGTTTAATTTCACTTAATGTTACTTTTGAGATATTAAAGACTGATACGTAATAAACGTATGCTCAAAAACCATTATTGGAAACGTTGAATGCGGCAGAAATGTATATTGTTCTTAATTTTATTATCGCTTTGTTATCGTTGCTGATTTTAATGTCTTCTTAGACCTAAGAGGAATAAATTTATTTACCAAATTTGAAAAAATATAGTTCAAGATCAATCCTGATACAGTTCGTATTATTATTTCGTTCTAGCGGTCTCTACCTTTCCATGAGGACTAAATTTAAGGCTTGGTGCAATGCCTGTACAGCTGGTGTTCACGTCATCAAAGAAAATCTGCTGAGAAACACTAAACCATGGGTCGTACATGATCCATCGGCTATTGCATGGGCAATTGGGCATTTCCACTAATTTTCTATGATATTCTTCTTGACTGTCTTGATTTGCCTCGTACCATTCCAAACACTGTATATCAAAGTTTGATAAAGATGACCCAAGTGACGTGAGACGATATACAATTATTCCAGTCAGACCTGCCGAAAATAAGCAATAAATAGCAATTGAGAAATTCAGTAGATTTGAAATATTTTCTAAAATCAGACCTGAAATATTATACATCAATAGGTTTCGGATAATGTGCTTGAATAAATTATGGTAATATTAGAAGTGAGAACTGATTCAACACTTTGTAATGTCAGATTCAGATTCTACCCCGATGAAAAGCTAACTGCTGCAGCTATTCATTATTCATTCCTTCTTTATTTTTTTACCTTCTGATTGATTCTTTTCTCAGAACAAATATTCCGTAGTGACAGGTTGACCGGAGTCTATTCCCAGTGTGCTATGTAGAAAACATTTATCTTTCCGTGAGAATGCATATCAACATGGGAGATTAAAATCTGATGTTTTGCAATTTGATATGTGATGAATCAATTAGTAGGAACTGATTTCTCTGCTATGCAAAGCAGATTGTCGCAGATGCTAAATTCTCAACAGCAATATAAACTAAGAAAAGAAATGTTCTCATATTGCAAAAGTAAACCAATTAACTAAGAATGCTTTGATTTACTTGCCGAACCATGTTCTAATTTATAGAAAGAGTATCAGAAAACAAAACACAATAAACAAACCATTTCACCGTGTTGAAGTGCTAGATAAAGCTGTATTTACCGTTTGTGTCTACATGCATGTCAATATTGGCAGCCTGTGAAGTAAACGAAATTAGATGTGTTTTAAATTCCCCGGTGTTGAAATGATATCCGATAAATACGTTGTTCTGTCGCAATTTCATCTCTCCAGGAAAGTATGTGTACATCACAAAGGTATTGTATCCATCTGTTGTTAAAACCAATTGGAACGTAGCACTCTGAAAATTTAATTTAAATTTAAATTTAATCTATGTTCGTGTTAATGTACCTTAAGTTCCATCTAAATGTTAGCGCAATAGTCTCACTATTTACTGCAATAATAATAATACTAATAATAATACTAATACTAATACTAATAATGATGATGATAATAATAATAATTTTATCTAAAGAAACAATACTTGTAATTGTTGTTAGTATGAATACTAGTAGGATAAAATCTGAATACACGAGCGTGATCAAGATATAGCAGTTCATATATGTAAACGGAGAACAAATATACGTGATTCTTTACATCGGAATATAATATTTTCCGATGATCCGTATCGCTAATTAAGTTCCATTTAACTATTAACAATGTTTAGAGTCAGTAATGATTGAATATTGTCAAATCATATTATATAATATGACACTGCTTTACAGTTCTAGTAATTACTTAAGTTATGTTTAGAGATGTAGAATTGATATTTTACCTCATCGCTCCTTTTATCGGCCGGATAAGGTGAATTCTTGTACCAGGTAGCAATAAAAATCATCGTGGCCTTAAAGGGTGGTTTTCCTTCCAGCTCGTTTAAAAGTCGTTGTGTTTTAAGAACATTCGTGTTGTTGACGAGTTTCTTGTCTTTGAGAACATCATATAGTTGGTAATATACTTTCCCGCTAGTATTGACCCTACTAGTGTCAAGATCCGTATAGTAAGGGGCCAGGAAAGAGTATCCTGAATATGCTTTGACATCATCAGACGGATTTGGATTGGTATACTCTCTTTGGAAGGAAACCAGACCATTTGTACACACCTAGAAGTACAAAAATATTGTTAGTTAACAGCATAGCTACATTCTGCACTCGTTCCCTATTATATATATATATATATATATATATATATATATATATATATATATATATATATATATATATATATATATATATATATATATATATATATATATATATATATATATATATATATATATATATATATAATGAAGAATTTGCAACAATCACTATTGCAGATATTACAGATAAACACTCGTATGAAAATGTATTGTAAATGATTCACACAATAATATAAACCGTACAAAAAGTTAAAGGTTCTAATGGTTAAATTTGCTCTATATGCTAAAATGTTGACGAATGAAGTCTGTAAAGCTGTAAGATCTAATAAGGTCCCAAGAGGAACATTGTATGCAATTATGTAACCGCAAGAAAGTCTCAAAACCAAATTAAAATGTGACATGTCTGAGCATTTAAGTGTACTGACACGCATATAAATATATATATATATATATATATATATATATATATATATATATATATATATATATATATATATATATATATATATAGAGAGAGAGAGAGAGAGAGAGAGAGAGAGAGAGAGAGAGAGAGAGAGAGAGAGAGAAAGGCAGACAGACAGAAAGACGTACAGAAAGAGAATTACAACAAACACAAACACAAACAAAAGCAGAGATTGTACACTAGACCTGTTGATACCATTAGACAAATAGTATGTATCAGGAAAATTATTTATCATACAGGCAAAACAATTTAATTTTGTCTCAGAGAGATCCGAATCTTGGTCTGCCGGTTACTGTTACTGCATCCACCAAACCATATGCTGATCCTTAGAAATACGATCACATAAAACAAGAACACAGTAGCTCCGGTTGAAATGCATACAGTGGTTAGTATAGAAAATACAATATACTCCAATCAGAGTGGATATCCATTTTCCTATAAAATCCAAGAACAACACTTTCGATTCTGTTTAGGAGAATCTTTATAACAACACTCATAGCAAGTAGACACACAATATTTTTTTATTCATTTCCGTTACCTATTTATACAAAAGTCTGTGGATTTGCGTGTACGTGTTGCATGAAAAGTAGTAGAGATTCTACTGTTTCTCTTTACAAAAATAGTAGAGATTGTATTGTTTTTGTTTACAATGTGGAGACTTTGAAAAACCCCATGGATTTGTGATGAAATATATTGAAGTGTCCCTTATCATGATCATTATTATTGCCGTTTTAGATTTTGTATGATCCTGCTCATATCGTTATTATTATACTGGTAATGATAACTTATATCACTGCATCAGGTGGTTTTGCAATAAAACTCTATCATGCATTTGCACACAACGCAACCACAACATCAAATGTTATTTTCTTCGCATTAGATTCATTCTAATATTACACTAATGGTAATGATGAAACGAAGGAAAGGTTTAATTACTGACTTCACGACGTACGTGTTTTGAAACCTATTGACTTATTATTGCTTCAAATATTGTTTCAAATAATGTTAGTGTTAAATTTTACAGTGACGTACATATAGTGTATCATATTTGCGTCCAAATATAGGCACTGGCAAAATAGTAAGTGGTTCTCCGCAGGCATCATCCTTAGCATTCAGAACGTTATCATTGGCGTCTTCCCCAAATGCAAATAAGATACCTATACGAAATAACAGATACGCAGCAAATATTTCAAACATTTTGAATCTTATTGTTAAACGACAAAGTATCCCAGGAACCAATTTTAAATGTTTCATTGATTCTTAGTACTACGTGGCATACATGGATTCGATTGAAACATAAAGCTTTAATGATATTGGCATCATTGAGTCCCTGTGTATACATATATAAAATATGTTGATCTCCTACGCCTTAAATATTACAGCATGTGTGTCTCTTTAGAAGTTTTACAACATACTGATATAACAAGGATGTAGGTTTTAAAGTATTCAGAAAACATTCAATTTGCATTGACATCATTACGAAATACACTTTACACGTAGAAATTGTTTCGTGTTGTTGTTGTTGTTGTTGTGGGGTTTAACGCCATTTTTCAGCACGATAGGCTATACATGGCGGCCAGTATTAATGGTGGAGGAAGAACCCGGAAAACCCCGGAAAGAACCACCGACCCACGAGAAGCTACTGGCAAGCTTTCTCACATGCCCACATTGGCTGAATCTTAGACTCGAACCGCAAATTGTTTCGTAGTCTCTTTTATGTTATTTAGCTTATTATGCAAGTTATTTGAGTTCAATCGGAGAGGTAGTGACACCTTAGATTGCTAAAGGAAAGTGAACATTCTTCATATTGTTTTCAAGAGTGAGTTGTAATAAATGTGTCCGTTATTTTAATATTTCTTAACGCATCATCATTTCCAATTCTAGATCTTTTATTGCTGTCCATACCTTTTAAACTATAGCCTATCTTTGTTTCCCAGCAAGAATTAACATATTCAATGACAAAGCCCTTACTACATACTACCACCTTTTGTACTTTGGCCAGGGACAACGATTATCTGACACACACACATACAACATTCTGTACTTAGGACAGGGACAATGATTATCTGACACACACACACACACACACACACGCACGCACGCACACACACACAAAATACAACATTCTGCACTTAGGCCAGATACACTGATTACCTGACACACACATACAGCATTCTGTACTTACATCAAGGACAATGATTATCTGTCACATGCACATACGACTTTCTGTACTTAGGCCACATGAGACAATGATTATCTGACACACACATACAACATTCTGTACTTAGGTCAGGGCAATGATTATCTGACACACACATACAACATTCTGTACTTAGGTCAGGGACAATTATTATCTGACACACATACACACATACAACATTCTTTACTTACATCAGGGACAATGATTATCTGATTCACACACAGAAACGAATTTCTGTACTTAGGCCAGAGACAATGATTATCTGACATAACACATATAACGGGAGCCCTACGTGTTGGTGTAATAGTCATATGAAGATTGACGATAACAACTTAAAGGAAGTATGATTAGAGTGTCAAAAACGATAACATATTTGGACATACATCAAACTGAGGAGAACAAGTCATATTCACTGTGTAATTAATATAAACATTTCGAGATAAATAATATGCCCCAGAAAGTAATCCTCTAAAAGTTCAATTTCTTCAGATGTAATCCAAAAAGAAAGACTATGTGTAAACGCGTAATGTACGAATTTTTTCAGCTACTCTTACTTAAGTAAAAGACAATTGATTGTTGATACAATTATTTCGCATAAGTCAAGAAAGATAGTAATCATAGTCCAAAGAGCAGGTGCTCCTATGGGTCTGAACATTCTATTGTCTGGAGAATAGTCAACATTAATACATTCATCACGATGTTCGTCAAACCATTAAGAGACAATTATTCATGCTAACAATAAGTATTCATACAGAATACATGAGTACTTAATATTCGATAGAATCAAACAAAGTTCCCAGAAATAAAGTACACAATTTATAAATAAATGCCGGAAATTAGAAATGTGATGCTACCAAATCGTATGCAATCTTCTTGTGGAAAGTACTAATGACCCTTACCTGATGAACAATTTTGTCCTTGCCATCCACGTGAACAATTGCATACGTATGAACCATCAGTATTGGTACAAACCCCACTGTTGCTGCAAGGGTGGTAGTCACACTCATCTATGTCTGAAAACAAATATCGAATACAGACCACCCTCAACGTATGAGAGAGATTAGTGACCATTGAGAACAGGGGTGAAAAACATAGAGCCGGATAGGGACCACCAGAATTATTAGTCCGTCCCAAACACCAGGTCTTTTGTTAGTGACACATTAGTGTATATTTATCGTAGTTCATGTTACGTATCGTCACCGTGAAGTACCTTTATGTCCAACCTGACCTGAAATAGCAACCGAGTTGTATACCCCTGGTTTAGAAAGAAAGACAAATACAGATAAAACCAACACTAGAAGTACATTGAAATATTCCTTAGTTATCAACACCTATGAATCATACTGTGATGTGATGTGATTTTGATTTTTAACGTAGCTTTAACAATTTTTCAGTCATATCGCTACGATGTCTGCAATGTGGCAGTTTATAGTGATGTCTAGCACTGGGGCATCATGCCGCAGACATGTAGCCTGATGTCCCACCCAGTCACATTATCCTGACACAGGCCGACCAGTCCTAACACTAACCTCTTAATGCTGAACGCCAAGCGAGGCAGCTGTTAGTACCATTTTTTAAGTCTCTGGTATGACTCGGCGGGGGATCGAACCCACGAGCTCCCGCATCCGAGGCGGATGCTCTAACCACTAGGCCACCGGAGCGGTTGAATCATGCTTAAATGTAAAAGAAAGAAACTAGTTTGACAACATCAATAGTATGTACTAAAGCTGCTCATACTCATTTTGAAATTTCAATATATCAGTTAAAATGTACCGAATTAGAAACAAATGAATGTGGTGGATCTATATTATTTGTTTTATGCATGATAGTAGATCGTCAGGGTCATTGAGTAGAGAACATATTAAATTACCAATTTTGTCCATTTTGTACATTACTTACCTTGAGGATTTTAGGTTTGTACTTTAGAAAGAGGCCATTTGATTTGACAAATATGTTATTTTGGCCTTTTGACATTGGAAGATGTAAGAAGAAATCTTGTTGACCATTGGATCGAATGAGTTCAGGTCATGAAATTCCGTCTCCCATAGTTGACCTAATTGTCCTGATTGGTTATCTGTTCAATGTATCTACCTGGTTGACAAGGTCACATTGAATAAACGTTCGACACTCATTCGTTTGTGCATTACGTCTTCGTTATTCATATAATGAATGATGTATTACAAATGATTTATCCCTAGCATAAAACAAACAGATTTAGTGGAGAAAAATAGTTATCTCCAATTCGTTTGAAAAGATTGAATTTACTTATTTTAATTTTTCATTGGAACTACACAATACCTAGATTTTACGATGCAAAAATGTTTTAGAATTACTGAGAATTTATCTAAATACACGTTGGATTATATCATTTTGATACTCGAGACTATTGACTAATAAGCACAATATATTGCAATTCATTTAAACACCATTGGAAAGTATTAGGAATACTCGAGATTTTTGGACTTCTGATATAACTTTAGGATTGTTTGGGATAATATAAGTTGTTTTTAATTTACCGCCTCTATTGTAGGGACAAAAATGATTTGTTAATGTTACAAAAGTGTTAGTTTTCGCTCTTTACTGTACTTAGCTTACGACCATAGAGACAATGGCTGATATTGATATTTATAGTACTAATCGCAACGTGTCAAGATATGAGGAGCTCCAGTAAAAGGACACAATGAAGATGATTTAGCCGAGTCAGATAATAGTTTTTATGTGACTTCTGGTTAACATCTAATGACGACATCGAATTAGGTGATTGTACCCGATATGGCTGCGGCAACCGCTTCAATGATGACAACTGTCGATTCCCTGGCTAATAGGGTTATCTTTTTTGCATAAAACGCATATGTTAATGAAATGAATGAACAGAAGATGAACGTTAACACGTCTTTAATGGGAATCTAGGATGTCTTTTCGCTGTCGTTACCACGTGTTGAACTCCTATCAGCCAGCACCAGGCATCAGATTCTGACAAGTAAGGGTATGGATATAGCATCTTCATTGTTCCTGATGTTGACACTAGTACCGTGAGAGCCATTGAATCAAATGGGCTTTAAGTTCTGTTTCAGAATACTGATCAGCGACAATCTTGGTCACCGATTTTAGGAGAATTTCTCACGGTGTATTCAAAATATCGTACCATGATGTGCGAGCTATACCCTAATCGTGGTAAAGAATTTGATGAAAGGGAGATAATTTCCGTTGCCATGAGACCTGGAGGAAGTGTATTCTACAATCAGCGCGGATTCACTGCTTGAGCTTCAGTCATGTATGATCAACAAACTCCAGACTAATTGGTGCAAACGGTATAATTATATTGTCCCACATGCAGCAACTGGGAGAATTTTTTTCTTCACACAATGACTAATAGTTTAAGCCATTTCACCGAGCAATTCCCATGTAATACCCATATAATACCCATATAATATGTGTAGAAACGCTTTAGAACAGAACATCAAATCCATCGGGACATAAAGTCTGACAAACGTGGACGTCCAAACCATTCTTATCAAGGCAAGGAAACATGCTGAATTTTAATCTGAACTGGCTGTACTTCATTACAAGAAATACGTCTCAATGTGCAATGTGACAAATAACTATTAAGGTATTCATTTAAATTAACACTGTGTAACACTCATTTGAACTAAGATAGTATCACGACAAGTCTGTAATAGTAGGCATGATAGGGTTTTGATTTTGGCATATACTTTCCTATACTACAGTCTCTGTAATGTACAAAGAATCTAATAGCTAGCAAACAACTAAGCATTGTGGCAGAATTCTTACTGAATGGTTGGATATCTTTTAGATACATTTTCTCTCCACCCAACCCCTCTAGTTTTTCAGATGTGTATAATCTTCTTGACATTGTCGAGGGCAAATATTTTGGAAAACAGAGACTTAATATGTAAATGTCATCCCTTCACTGCTCAGAAATCACCAGCATTGATGACCTAATTGACAGGGGTAAACGTTCTCTGACATATGAAAGGATAGATGATTCCATTCAAACGATGCAGATTTCGAGGTGTGGTTCTTTGATGTATAAGACAGTCATAACAGATGATTTTATACCAAGGGTGTAGAACACTTAGATCAATATTTCATGTTCAGTCTCCTTGATTTGGACAACGCTCGATTCCAAAATTATTCAACGATTTAGCTAATCAATAAGAACTATTGTTTTAGTCACATCTGTAATCTTTCAGATGATTAATCTTTCAGACTCTACTACTGCAGATGTTGACCGCATGATGGCACTTGTCATTCTAATATAAACTGGATCCTAGCTCCTATTCAACAGATTTTCTTTCATCGGGAAAGCTGTACCAAGATAAACCTTTGCCATATAAACGTTTCAACCAGGAGTATTGTGCAGGACATAACATTTGTTTCGTATCCTTTTCTGTTGGCTACGTCAGTCAAAAACTGCATCTGGATACATAATGCAGACTTGAATTGGAATTGTAGCATTCCTTTCTTCAGAAATTAATCAGTATATCCTTCGATCTTACGAATGAACTTGCATTTGCTGCTGACTTTGAACTTTATACCTATGCCCCTTTCCTTCATGACGTTGGTGTCTACTTTCAAAGGAAATGATTTGCAGGTAAACGGCCTAATGGTATTTCCATTCATAATAAGGAATCATCCCTGGCTTTACTTGAACTGTACCATATTGTTGAAGCTGCTTTGCTTTGTGACTTCCCCAATATCATTTTAGACGTGAAAATCAAGCAACACTTTCTATAATTAACAAGGTACTTTTAAAAAGCCTTCTTATTATGAGACTGAAGCAGAGACTCTCACTATGACTTACAGCTATGGTGTGACTGCCCGATACTTGGAGCTGCAAAACGTGATTAATTATCTTGCTTCCAGTGAAGCAGATTTCCTTTGTTTGCACCAGAAGGTATTATAGATCCAGTAACATGCCTACGCCTGTACGAGAGGCGTCATCTGCTATCTCTGAAATGCTGCCATCAGCACTGCATGAAACATATCTTACCAATCTGGTCTACATCATTTTCTCAACTCATGGTTATAACTGACAAACGTAAAGGATCCGGACTTCCTCGAATTTCTGCTGATACACTTCTTAATTATATAGCACATTATTATTGAGTGCAACATTCGTGATACAGCACCATAAGAGCTTCCTTGTGTAAAATTTTCTTGCATATATATCTTGTTGATTTTCAAGCAACTTTAAACCAGATGGACATCAGTGATTTTGTTTGTTCACTATTTTAGGAGTAGTAAAACGTTTGCAACCTAATTGTCAGAGACCAATATGTCTTCACTGGAAGGTTTGATACTACGCTCCATACATGTTTTCAAAATGTCTCAGTTGCAGCTGAGTTCTTTACTTTGAAAATCAAATCCTCAAATGTTTATCGTGTTTGAAAAGAGACTACTTTGTATTTTAAATTTATAGGTCGCTATTCATCTATGTTGAAATATCTGCAGATGCATACTAGCTTGGGTGCTAGTCCAGGGGACCCATTGTTTGTGGATATATCTAACCTTGCAGTAACACGAGCATCGTTCATACATGCTTTACTCAGTTCTTTGCAAAATCATTAGCAATAGTGGGTTAATGTTTGTTTCTGTTTTTCGCTCTCGTAAATTGATTATTTATATCAATATATTTATGTATTTTAGGTTACTGCATTTATATGGGAAAATATGAACGAGTTTTTCCGATGGAAATACTGCACTCCTAAGGTCGTGCAGTTAATCCGTCAGACAAAACGAGCTCATATTTTTCCATAGAAATGAAGTTACCTTTTGACCATATGTTCATTTTTTTCTATCTAAGAGTTAGTTATGTAATCAGATTTACAATACACGAAACAAAGTAAATGAAATGTATGCCGGTTTCCAAACTAAACACATAAACGCAGATTCATCATTGCACAACAGCAGCGTTATTAATGCGCACATAACTCCGCTTAGACAAATTTGAGCTTAATCGCGCGCTAGAAAGAACTTTTGAACACAAATGGCATTTTAGTCTATTTAAAATTGGAATCTGGAGTCAACTTTTATCTGGGATGATTAGATTTTGGTATTTTTATCGCTTCTACGAAATGGCATGATTATGGATTGGATTTATCTATGCCAATTCTACATGAAGTACATCTGATTTCAGTGGCGATGGAGCAGTGTGTTGACATCTGCAAGTGGTTCTATTCTGTCATTGAATGTTTGGAAACAAAATATGGGGAAAATATGAAGTATTTCAATTGTAATTATCAAAAAGACGCTATGGAATATCTTGTTCATTTTATTTTGAGTGCAGTAAGGAGGATGTAATTGCACTAGGCATGAAATCGAAACTACAATATAATTTCGAATTGAGTAATCCATTATCAAGCTTTTGAACCCATGAAAATATTTCATGTATTTCGGATTCGCAGAACTAAGAAAGTACATTTTGAGGAAATACAGGATGTAAAACTAAGTATATTATTTGCTATTTTTACTACTAACTAAATAAGACACGTTTATGCGTTGTCGCTTGCATGTTATTTGTGGGAACCCAGCAACTGCATGACCTGTCCTGCGCATATCGCTAGCCAATATCCGGAACATTGTTTCAAAAAAGTTAACGCTAAATAATGCAAAGCAGCTGGTATGTGTCTGTCCACGTAACATATGCTTTAGTTCATTTAGAAATAAATGTAATCAACCAAAACGTAAAGTCTCTACTACATTAGTGTACATGATTTATTTACAAAGTAATTCCTAATACAATATTTGGCACACATGTCGTGCACAGAGTGCAATATGAAGGTGTGAAATATCGTAAAATATTGCACGATTCGGACAATGTAAGACTAACGGAGAAAAAATGAGCATATAATCAATATACCATAATTGTACGCAAACAAAAGTAAATTTCTAGCGCTCGAATAAATAAAGCATGGATATTGTTATAATCGTCTGTTACACTAATATATATATATATATATATATATATATATATATATATATATATATATATATATATATATATATATATATATATATATATATATATATATATATATATATATATATTTGTGTGTACACAGGTGTGTGTCTGTTCAGGAATTGATCGGCATGAGTTTCTCAGGTTACCAAATTGACCATTGCATTATATTATAGCGATTCTATACTTTGCTTGTAAAAGAAGATTGCATCCGAACGAGTCTGTAATAATTACAAAAGGGTATTAGGTAATGTTGCGCTATTGATTCATTATTTACTTATTGACACTCTAATAATTGAGTTATATTTCATAAGTGCCTACATTCTCCGTTGAACGAAAATTTCCACATTTCATAATTGAAGATCAGGCTATTAAATTTTCAAGGCTAGAAAACTAAACATTATTACGGTAATTGCAAGTTCTGCACGCTTTAATGCCACTGCATGCATAGATACATACATACCTACATGCATACATACATATATGTATGCATACATACATACATAGATACATACATACATACATACATACATACATGGCATTTATCTCAAATAGAATATATAAAAGCATCAATATGTTAAACTGAATATTGGTCATTAAACAGCAAAAACAAAATTAAAAGAACACAATATTTGCATTCATTTTTAATGGAATAGAAAATCGTGCAGCTATTTGATTGGAATCACATACATTGTTGGAAATATTGGTGACCGAATGCACGCTGACAGTTCAGTAAGTTTGTTTTATAGCAAATTAATATATATGCATAGTGACATCATCGTTAACCTTGAGCCCACCTGATGTTAATAAGATTCAGTCAACTATATAATGCTTGATTAACGTATGATCCATAGATGGAGCAACGGATAACTCATGGTAGGATAGAGAGATTGGTATACTGTCATCATTGCTATTGTGTTCTTTGTCTGTGATATTGACAGAAGTCCTAGGAGTTTAGGCCGTTGGTTGAGTTTTTTGTTGTTGGTGTCACATAGAAATACCTAGTTGATCTGGACAATGACGGGGAACAGAAAAATAGCAATACTTCCAATGTACTTATATATAGAGCTCAATACGGACCTACTTGATATTATAATTCTGACCCATCATAGTTACATCACATTTTGATATTATACGCAATTTAGACTATATAACCTCATTATGCAGGAGCAATTGAGATAAGTGATGAATCTTTAATGAAGTGTTCCGATGCTATTTTTTCTTGAGTTTTCTAAATTTGTCACCTCAAATAACAGAATGGAGTGTCGTAGACTATTCAAACGCTTACATTGTCACGTGTATATAACAAACATAAATTATATAATATTGTGTTAATATGACATATTTTCATCTGTCATATTCATTAAACAAATATGAAAGTGCAAGTCTATGATTAGGTAATGACATATATGAATTGATAACTGTACACCTTTCTAAACCGCAAATGAAATTATGACATCGTCTGATCCATATATCGAAATATATGATAACAAAGACTCACAAAAGAACACAAGGAGCTGGAGCATATCGTAGGGAATTCAAGGAATTTCTTTTGATTGTCGTAGAATTTAAAGGAACATCACTTTTATTCAGACACAAACCAGCTCACTGATATACTGACTCTTAATACGCTCAACCGGGATAACGTCACTGGATCCATATAATTCTAGAAAGCGTATACAGGATATACCAGATACGTTCTGTTGCTATGACTGTACACACACGAACACGTGAACGTATAGTTTAGTGCTCGCCTTTCTAGGAATGTTGCCTTTCCAAGTTTGAGCAGGAGCTGGGATTGCAGGAGTCTACCTCGCGGTGTGTTTGGGTTTGACCTGTAATACACGATGCCACAATACTGTGTATCAAATATGTCGTTGGTATAAAAAACTAGGTGGCGGACACCATGCTGTGCATACTGTTGATGATATTTGTTATGCATTACTGAGTGTCAATCATTTAACTAGCTTGTCCAATGAATTTAAGATGTTTCCCAGACTTAATTACAAAAATCTTTAGGAAGCTAAAGCACCGATTTGTGCAGCTCAAATATTAAGAAGGTAGACACATTCATTAAACATGTTACTTTCTTGAATCTTCCAAAGAGGAAAGTACTGCTGTACTATGTTTGATATGTCCAGCAGTCGCATAGATAATTCACTAGAGAGTCAAGTACATACCAGACCCGAACATGAACTTAAAATGTTCCTTTAATTCGGGAAAAACAAAATGGTTGACATGCTTGTCCCAAGTAGGTTTGTTAAGTTTAATTATTTTGTTTAATTTATCAACTAGATTTCTGTAAATTAATTTAATAATGTTATTGTTTGTTTAACTACATGTTACTAGTATGAAACAAAGCAAAATGGCGAAAGAGCAGCATAAATATCGGACTGAAAGTGTACTCTTGAAGTAATTGCAATCGTCACATTGTCCCCAATTTTGAGAGAGAGATAAATAAATACATGTTTACAGGATATACTGTACGATGTGTGATTATTTTGGTTTTATATTTTAAATCTTGAGGTATCTTCGTATGTATATTTTTGAATTATTTCGATGAGTCAATATACCCATGCTCAGTCCACAGTCTGCCGTACAAATGGGCGGAGCTCACGAGAATGCACGAATACAATATATCTGATACCTAATAGTGACACGTTTTATATCCAGGGTGGTGTGTTGATTATTTCAGCAGGTAACTATTATAAATACGCCTTAATCGTGGGGCTACTACGACAACTAGCAGTTTTACCAATTGAATCATCGTTGATAAATAAACGGTTATTACTATTAATACTAGTAGCATTTGTAATAGTTTTACAGTATGAAGTTATTGCTTGGTAATAAATGTGTGCAGAAGAAATATTAAAACAATAAGATCTATTTAAGCTCATGCGTATCAGAGCAAACCAAATTTCGTTCATTAAATGTCTTAATATGTTGCATAAGATTTAAATGTATCAAGACACAAATTTACATATTCTGTGTGATATCAAGTACAAATTTTAGTAATGGTAGTAAACCATTAATAAAGTCCAGTGTAAATTATAATTCTGATCTCAATAAAATTTGGAAAATTCTTAGATATGAACCATAGTTTTTGCTGCATGTAAAAAGCTTGTTGAAGAAAGATGATGGTCAAAACATTAGTTTTTCACATGAAACAATGGAAGAGAAATGCAAATTGAACATTTTAATAACGTAGCATTTGGCATGTATCTGAATTTCAATTAGAAGGTTATTAGAGGCGTTTTACAATATGCGGTTATTTCATGCTGTGTACAGTAAAGATATATCTAAAACTTAATTCGGTTGTGTACCGTTATATGTTCATACATCTGGATGCAGAATATACTTCGTGACGTCCGTATTGGTTTAACTATAATACAGTTTTATTCAGCACGTTTACATGTTTGCCCATATCTTAGAAGAGGTATATGACAAATTTAATTAAAGTGTGTACCTTTGCATGTTCTCCCATCTGTATCTAGAAAATACCCCTGTTGACATGCACATGTTGCCGTCCCATTTTCTACCAAGCAAATTTGACTGCAGTTGATATTGCCTACCTTAGCACAGACGTCAACCTCTGCAACAAGAATAGAATATAATGAACTTAGATATTACAGTAAACCTAAACTTACTCTATTACATTTTAAAAGTTTCAATTTGGATGATTGTCTTTCTCAGAATTGTAACGTTTGCAAATAAAGGTTTTCAATTGCAAATACACAAAATGCTTTCTTAATTCCTTATACGTAAGTACAAATTTGGATTCCCGTGTAACTTTAATCATATGTGACGAAATGATTACATATAAGAATAGGTTTGAAACAAAGTTATGACTAGTACAATTATGTCAATATTGTTGAATACATTTGTATAGCTGCTTGAAAAACCAATTTTTCTATACTTGCAAATCAGAAAAAGGGAATATTTTAAAACGACGTTCGTTATGATTCACGAGATGGAAGGGCAATTGTAATAATATTTATATATTTAACTTATTCGCATATCTGTGTATCCGTATTTAGAACTTATCCGTAATAACAATAGCAGATGAACTGTCCCAGATTATTTTTACATATTCACATCCTGAAATTCCTAGTTTACATTCTTCCGTGGCATGACACGACACGACACGACACGACACGACATGACATGGCATGATATAATATAAAACATTCGTGTGATTATTACACCAATGTGATACAAGTACTCAGTACCATTCTTCATAACCGTTTATGTAAAAATTGTTTTACTAAAAGCAGTCTTCAAACGTGTTCATTTAGTACATGCTCTTTCTGATCCAGTTGGTATCACTTTTTAGAGCAGGTTGTTAATTGGATGTGAGCAAGCGGCTAAAACTTATTTTCTGTGACTAACCTGTTAATTTCTTAGCAGGCTGATATTTGAGTGTAATTAACCCGGTCTTATTTTCTGTACTATAATAATGCTCAATATGTACAATTAAGGTAGTGTGTACGTAGCGAGGGGCATACAGCTGCCGTTGGATCCGAAATAATGAACTAAAAGTAATGATAAATACATTATGTTCTGATGACCGTTCTGTAATATTATTAAGGAAGAATATTACACATATTATCGTAAATCCAACAAATATATGAATGAGTTAAACTAAAACCACTGATCATATCATGCATGTAAAGATTGATACACTATGCCGTTATTCTACCATTACACGGGATATCATGTTCGTAACCGAATCTACTATTTAGGCCGCACTTGATAACTTATTCTTTTTTAAAATACAGATAACGGGTATTTATCCAAGTGTAAATGATACTGTATATAGTCAGTTCAAAGTTTGTAAGGTTTCATTTTTATAAAAATCAATTTAATAATGACGATTTTACAAGATTTGGTTTTATTTGAAATCATCTGGTTGAAAGAGTATGCTATACATATTTATGATCATGCATTATCCGCAAAATATACAGTTAACTATTTCTTATATCTCATTATATTTTATATTTTTATTGCTGTTGTATTTTATCTTTGAAAATTAGCCGCAATATGATTCATTATATTTCCTCAGTGCAATAAAGACGATTAAAACAAAATCTAAAAGTCTTTCATCAACAAATTAAAAATTATTCATATAGTGCTCTTTACTAGCGATGGGATATGGTGATTACATTATAATCATTATATGTCTCATTAGCGCCCGATTAGGATTATTAGATTATAGTGAATTGTCAATACAATATGTTTGACAACAATATCAATAGAGAATCAATTTAATAAACCAATTCGCACTACAGCTGTTGATGCCCTGTTGCAACTGCAAGACTTATCATTGCTACTGGTACCACTACAAACAACACTGCTCCGAAAGTTATTTGCTATTTATAACAACGGTCCACAGACGAGGCCTCCTGTTAGTGTCTCATTTTTAATGCTTATTTTAGTTCATAATACGTATGGCACGAGTAAAGTAAACATATACCAAATCTGGCCCACTATATCAAATGAGTTGGACAAACCTAATGTTGAAAAAACAATCACAACTAACACATGATCTGCGAAATATTCTTCCATTATGTACATATAAGAATTATTCTTAAATATACAGGGAACAAACTTGAATGACAAATATCAATATTATGTACAATTGTCGCACACAATCATTTCAAGCTTCAATATTTCAATTCAAATTACTAAAATTAGAAACAAATTAATCTGGAATGTCGTTATTTTTTGTTAAATGTTTAATTCATGACAGCAGATTGCCATGGCCATTTCATAGACTACACATTCAATAAATAAATGTTTCCTCTGTTTACATTACATAGCTTCAAGCTTGTGGGCTGGTGCTTTATGGTGACTTCATTTTGGTTGGGAAACAAGTGGCCTCTTGACCTTAGAAGGTGTAAGAAGAAATCCTGTTGACAACTTGATCGGATGAGATGGGTCATGAGATTCCCACTTCCGTAGGATAACCAGATTACCTATTTTCCTGACTGGCTATCAGCTAAAATTCATAACCTTTGGTGCCATAGTGAGAATGATTTCGAATGAATGTACGACACTCATCAGTTTGTGTATTACATGTAATAGATCATATACTGATAATCAGTCATTCTTAGCATGAACAATCGTATTTGAGGAGACAATTAGTTATGTTGGTTGCATATGAGAGGATATCTCTTATTTAGTTGAATTATTTACTGGTATTACACAGTGATCATACTTTACTAATTACTATCGATCTCGGAATTCTTTTCAATATATTTTGGATTATATCATTTTGATACCTCAAGAGTATTGGAGCATCAGCACAATAGATTAAACTTCATTGGAATACCACTCGGACTAATTTGTAACACCAGATTCGTTTAGACTTCAGCAATACGTTTAGGGCTATGTAGGATTTATTTCATCATAGGTAATTTGTTTTTAAGGTTCCACGTTCTATTTTAAGAAAGAAATAGTTTGTTAATTTTGCTAAAGTTTCCTGCTTTCGATCTTTTCTGTATTAACCTTAACCCAATATAGTAATAACAATACATGTGCCAGAGGTAATATACTGAAAAAGACCGCAATCACCGTTTTCGGGATTAAAGTACTATATTAGAAGAAAGTTTGACCGCTATGATTTAAATGTAACCGTTCATGCGAATCAGTTATGATGAGGCTGACATGAGCAGGATAAATCCTCTTCTATTTTGGGTAAACATAAAATTAATATAAACAAAACACATTGTATACACATGGCGCTTGGGTATTGCAGAAGCATGTTAAAAAATGAGAGACACACGAACAATACATGAAGTATGTGTATTGTTGAAACATTTTATCTGCAAGATTATATAAAATATAACATTATTCAAATGATTATAAACACGTTACAGGGAGATTAAAAGATGTCTCGTGTCAAGTGAAACATTATTAAATCAAATCTTTTTTTGATCTTAAAAGAAGTTTCATGTCTCTTTTAGATCATTGCGGTTACAACAAGCTTGACAGGGAAGACTGACGTATTCTTTTAGCGTTCGAGAATCACACTACGTATCGGGATAGGATAAACTAGATTATTTGTTGCATATGCTAAATATCTCATACAGAAAAATTCTGAAATACAGACATTGCTTATTAACATATATTGCGGTCTGAATATTAAAAATACATAGAAAGCAAATATATTTCTTCCATTAACCAAAATAGGAATCTTTACTGATTAAGTTGTCTTTAAAATAATTATTATCAAATGTTCATATTCCATCCGAAAAATGTATGTTAAAGCATTCAATGCTTCATTATAGGGTCCATGATTAATCACACTAAACAAAAGTAGCAGGCATGTAAGACAAATCTAATATATTATTAGAGTTTCGATTGGATTAGTTGTCGAGTATAAAATTTCGAAAATTAAGTATCCTAAGAATGAAATAATCTCTCATCGAAATTGGCTAGCAGATAAACAGGCAACAAACAAAACAAGATTAAATGCGACCTCTTGTCAATACGTTTGAATACATATCCGGGCTTGATTGTTACAGTTACGTTTGGATAAAAATACATGTGAATACTTTTGGATGTCGCAATGTGTGAGATGATATAATGATATCCACTTTGTGTTTTAGAAGGTTTCATTTACATCATATATCGACTGTAACAGATAAAGAAATAATTCGTATTCAGGTTTAAGAATATTTAAAGGATCAGTTCAAAAGGGCTCCAAAGAACACAGCTGATATTTTGGCTTTGTCATCTGCAAAATGCATAAGAGTCACCGTTACTAATGAAAACAAGCGTGCAACGGAAATGAACAACTTATCCATTCACTAACTGTAGATTGATAGATAGATAAATGAAAGGATTTCTTGCATTACAGTTGGATTACATCTTTTGCTCTTGTGTGACACATGCGACTGTTGATATTATTTGCACAAGTAAGTATTCCATGTTCGTCTTCGATTTTCTTTGTCTCGTATTTTTCATTGCTGGCAGAATAGGTCAGCGAATTTATTTTGAACAATGCTACTTTTATGATCTTTTGATATGGATTTACGCAATGCTCCGTTGCATATCTTTGAGGCAATCGTCAGAGACTTTCACGCCACCATCTGACTTTGATACTACTTTGCGCAATGTGTCAAGATATGAAGAGCTACAAAAAACAGACACAATAAACAGTACGTAGCCACGCCAGACAAAATTGGTTATTTTACATCTGGTTCCCATCTTCTGACGATATCTAATCTTGTTTCTTTCTAACATGGAGGCGGCATTCCATTCCTTGACAACAACGGTCGTTTTTCTTGCGAATACGATGACTCGATTTCGCTGCCTATACAGCTCATATGCTAATGAAATGAGTGGATGAACTTCCATACAGCTTTAATGGCAATCGAGGATCTCTCTTCGCAGTCATTACCACATTACCAAGACAAGTGAATGTGCCAACATTTTAATTCAGAAGTAAACTGGCTGTGATCATGACACATTCATTCGCATGCATGATTGTCTTAATTGCATGAAGAGCATCCTAAAATACTAGGTTGCAAATGGCTACTAAATCTTCCGCTGCAGGGTTCCACTCCAAGTAGCAGTATGTAACTCTAACTTGAACTAAAATATTATCATATCAAGTCTGTCTTTGAAACTTTAATAGTCTAATGAATGAGGGTTTGATTGTTACAGATAAGCTTTTATTACAGAGTCTGGAATGAATAACGAATCTAGCAAACAACTAAGCATGGTGTCGGAATTGTTACTTAAAATGTTGGAGAAAGGTTCGCTTTTAGGTTTATTTTCTCCCCCACCCCCATTTGATATGTATCGAATCAATCTCATGACATTTTGCTGAGTGCAAATACTCGGAAATAAAGAGATGTGTCGTACACATGTAAGCTCTTCACCGCTCACACATCTTTATTATTCACGATCTAATTGACAGGGGGAAATGTTCCATGTCTTATGTAAAGATTGATGACTCTATTCAAACGTTGTAGCCTTTGGTTCGTGGTTCTTGGATGTATAAAGCCGATATAACATGTGCTTTTATACTTAGTAGTGCCTTCAGGATGTACAAAACTTCGATCAATATTTCATTTTCAATCTTCTTGGGTTTGGTTGTCGATCGAGTCCAAAATTAGTCAATGATTTAGCTAGCAATGTAGAACTTTGGTATCAGTCACTTCTGTAATCTTTTAGATGATTTCATGGCAATAGATTCTCCTGCTGCAGATGTAGACCCCGTGATGGCCGTCATCATCCAGATATTTGCTAAATTAAAGATCGCTATTTATCCCCATAAAACATTTGGGACCTTGCCATTTTTTTCCGTATGTTGCGATCGTGCTGGACATTAGTAAGATTAAATCACTTTTGCACAAGAA
This sequence comes from Sinohyriopsis cumingii, assembly GCA_028554795.2. NCBI lineage: Eukaryota > Metazoa > Mollusca > Bivalvia > Unionida > Unionidae > Sinohyriopsis > Sinohyriopsis cumingii. The sequence continues at coordinate 18,277,839 of CM068832.1, read as the reverse complement.
ATTCATAAACTGTATCAGAGCTTCAATTCATCGGGAAAGGTGTACAAAGAGAAACATCTTGAGCTTACTTTGCCATTTTTAATTTGAATCCAGGAGTATTGTGCAGGACATTACATTTGCTAGCTGTTGTTAATTTTACCTATCTTAGTCAAACAATCTATCATCATGTGCATCTGTATACTTAATGCAACCTTGAATTAGAATTTTTAAATTCCTTTGTTCAGAAATGGAATGGTATATCCTTGCTCCTTACGAATGAACTTACAATTAGTTTTGACTCTGAACTTTATACTAATGCATCTTACTTTCATTGCTTTCGTGTCTACATTCAAAATGAAATGGTTTGCAGGTAAATTACCTGATGCCATTTCCATGCATATTCAGGGATCATCCATGACTTTCTTGAACTGTACCATATTGTTGCTGTTGTTGTGTAATTGGACATCCATACAATTTAGTTTGGCTGTGACAATCAGGCAACACTTCCGATAATTAACAAAGGACGTTTAAGCATCCCATTTGTAATGAGACTCAAACAGAGACTCACACTATATGCTATGACTTAAAGCTATGTTGTGACTGCCTGATACTTGCCAGGTGCAAAACGCGTTATTGCTGTATTATTATCTTGCTTCAAGTAGAGTAGATTTAATTTGTTTGCACCAGAAGGAATTAGAGACCCAGTAAAGTACACATGCCTGTTCGAGTTTCTGTATTAGCAAGCGTCATCGACTACCTCCGGAATGCTGCCATCAGCACTGCATCACAGATATCTTACCAATCTGGTCTACATAATTTTCTCAACTCATGGTTATAACCGACAACAAAAAGGATGTGGACTTTCTTGAATTTCTGATGATACTCTTTCTTATTATATAGCAAATTGTTATAAAGTGAAGAAATAGAGATACAGCACATTAAAATTTCCTTGTGTGGAATTCTTCTTGCTTATATAAGTTGTTGATTTTAAAACAATTTAAAGCCAAATTGTCATCCGTGCCTCTGTTTGTTTACTATGTTAAGAGTAGTGAAACGTTTGATATGATTCTTCAGAGACCAATATATCCTGCATATTATTGTTTGTCTTTCTACGGTGCGACTAATTTACTGTTCAATTACACTGAATGAAAATCGGTTAAACATGATTAGAACCTATTCAACGCCTGAATGATATTCGATGACTTTTGATCACACTGAGATAAAATCGAAATAAATAGTATTATTAATGACTCTAAGAAAACGTAGATTGAAATAAATCACATAGTTCCATAAATATAAAAGACATATGTCCATGTTTTTGTATTGAAAATACATTGGCCAGTTATATGTGCACTTATATTAATTGTTTTATAACTGTTTATATCAAATGGAATGTTGTAATCGAAATCTAAAAAGTCGCTATGAATTTGAACTTTGCGATAATAAGACTGAGATTTATTGTTGAATAATGGGAAATGCGACATGAATTCACGGGACTATTTTGAACAGATTGGATGGATAGGTGTTTAGTGGATTGCAGAATATAAACCGTTTTCTATTACTTGTTGATTATTTCGAATCATATTTATTTGCAGACGCATATTTAAATCAAAATTGTTAAAGGCATAGACAGGTGGCACTGTGGTTTTCTAATAGATATTAGCCTCAAGAACAGCTTCACAGGCCAATTTTTCCAGTATTGTTGATCTTGTTCTACCACGAATGCTTCACTGTGAACTGTTTCTCTTTTATACGATCTTCCATTATATATTTTTTGTTTTTGCTCGTTTCAAAGAATCAATAATATATTAGGAAGATCTTTAAACGTTCAAAGCTATAAGACGATAGGATCTCTTCCAGCCTTTTAGAATCATTGTTTTAACAGCTCTCTTACATCTCTGATGTTTCCATGTGTTCGATTTGCTGGCGGTTCCAAGCTCCATCAGATGTCAACATGAACACGACGTTTATCCACGTCATCCTTCACACCCAAATTACCCAACCAGCAAATTTATTAGGAAAAATATCATTTAGCAGCCTCAACACATATGACTATCATAAGCCATTTTAGAAAGAACATCAATTTCTTTGCTTGCAATTATTTTATATCTATATTTGCAGAAGCTATTGGCGTTCGCGTTAATGATGTATTCTGAAATACGAGAGTCATTCTATCTTGTGCCAGAAAAAATAAACCATTGTCAAAATTCATAATGTTTTACACGACATAATAATGATGTTATTAATGTTGATAAGTGATGTCATATTTTCTTTTCGACACGTGGTGACGAGTTAACCAATGGAAAACATTTTTCAAATTTTTTCAAACGTTTATTGTAACATATGTATCCTTCGTATTCTTAATAATTTATGCATAACCATTTTTATGTCAAGATATTAATTGTTGTCTATACTTTTATATACAATCTATCGTTTTCCACCCAACAAGAATTAACACAACTTACAAAGCCCTTACTATCGACTACAACTTTCTATATTTAGACCAGAAACTATGATTATTATCTGAAACACACACATACAGCGGAATCCGAGATGTTGGTATAGTAGCCATATGCAGTTTCAAGATGCCAATTTAAAGGAAGTCTGATTTAGAATGACATACATGGTGATGTATTAGAACAAAAATTAATTGAACTGAGCAGGTGGTGTGCGCTGCCATTTATGTACTACTTTCAATTAGCTGCAATACTATTTAGACACCTGAATAGGACTGAAACTGAGTTAAGTCAATTTCTTATAAGTACATCTTGTAATCTACAGAAAGGCTTCATCTACATTATCTCAGTTTGACTACATTATCTCATTTTGATCCCAAAACTAACAACCCTTAACAAGTTCTTAATTGGAAGAGATATGTAAAGGATTGAATGTTGTAAATCGATTATGATGCATGTGCTAATTTTCATTGATGTTGAATATATATATATATATATATATATATATATATATATATATATATATATATATATATATATATATATATATATATATTGGAAACGAATAATATTCTCCACAACGTAATCTTTTGAGAATTCAGGTTATTTTAGATACAATGATTGAAAGCGGATATGTTAAAAAAAGTCTTCTGTACGAACGTCTCAATTACTATTAATAATGTCAGATTTAATTGTTTTGTAGGTGCTATTCTATTTCACAATTAGTAAAGAGACTTAGTTGTCGATGTTTAAAGATGAGCATCATCCATGGGTGTGTAGAAAAGTTTATAATAAAACCTTAATCTCAGTGTTCGTCAAAGGCTTAAGAGATAATACTCAGGATAAATTGCATCATTCATGCAGTACAAAATGATAAATGCTATACGATATAATCACACAAATCTTCTTGTAGCACATTACACAATTTATAAATAATATACAGGGTAGTATAAATGTGCTGTTCGATTTATGATTAACTAATGATATGCAGTCTTCTTGTTGAGAGTACGGCTGACTGTTACCTGATGAACAATTTTGTCCTTGCCATCCAGTTGAACAGTTGCAAACGTATGAACCATAAGTATTGGTACAAACCCCATATATATATATACACTGGAAACGACTTATATTCTCCACAACGTAATGTTTTGAGAGTTTAGTGTTTTTTTAAGATACAGTCCTTAAAAGCGGATATGTTAAAAAAAGTCTTTTGTACGTACGTCTAAATTACTCTTAATAATGTCAGATTTAATTGTTTTGTAAATGGTATTCTATTTCACAATGAGTAAAGAGACTTAGTTGTCGATGTTTAAAGATGAGCAGCATCCATGGGTGTGTAGAAAAGTTTATAATAACACCTTAATCTCAGTTCGTCAAAGGCTTAAGAGATAATTTTGAGGATAAATTTCATCATTCATGCAGTACAAAATGATAAATGCTACACGATATAATCACACAAATCTTCTTGTAGCACATTACACAACTTATAAATAGCAAACAGGTATTATAAATGTGCTGTTTACATTATGATTAACTAACAATACGCAATATTCTTGTTGAGCGTACAGCTGACTATTACCTGATGAACAATTTTGTCCTTGCCATCTAGTTGAACAGTTGCAAACGTATGAACCATAAGTATTGGTACAAACCCCACTGTTGCTGCAAGGGTGATCGTCGCACTCATCTATGTCTGGAACAAAACAAAATAATTTGAATTCCGATCGGCAACAACATAGAAGAATTAATATTTACTATTTATAACAACGGTGTCAAACATTAGGCCGTATATAGAACGCGAGACCCATTAGTCCGGTTCACAGACCAGGCCTCCTTTTAGTGTAAATTTACATGTACATTGTGTACATTACATAGCCTCAAGATAGTGGGTTGGCACTTTAAGTTGAGTTTATTTTGCTTGGAAAATATGTTAGTGTGGCTTCTTGACCTTAGATGTTAAAGCAGAAATCTTGTTGACAATTTGATCGGATGAGTTGAATTCGTTGGATTTACAATTTACTAGCATAAGCATGGAACCTAATTTTTATTGTATATTTTTTGCTTTTGCGGTTTTCAAAGAATTATTAATATATTACGATAGGATCTCTTCCAGCTTTTTATAATCGTTGTTTTGACAGCACTCTTACATCTCTGATGTTTCTACGTGTTCGATTTTGTGGCGGTTCCAAGCTCCATCAGTTGTTATCATGAACACGAGGTTTCTCCACGTCATCCTTCATACCCGAATTACCCAACCAGCACATGTATTATGACAAATCTCATTAAGTAGCCTCAACACATTTGACACTGATAAACCATTTGAGAAAAAAGATCAATACCTTTGCTTGCAATTATTTTATATCTATATTTGCAGAAGCAATTGTCGTTCGGGTTAGATTGCTAACTAACGGTAAACAGTTTTCAAATTTTTTCAAACCTTTCTTGTAACATATGTATCCTTGTTATTCTTAATCATTCATGCATACTCATTTTAATGTTAAGTTATTTATTTTTGTCTATACTTTTATCTATAATCTATCGTTTTTCACCGAACAAGAATGAACACAACTTACAAAGCCCTACTATATACTACAACTTCCTATATTTAGGCCAGGAAGAATGAGTATTATCTGAAACACACACATACAGCGGAATGTGAGATGCTGGTGTAGTTGCCATATGCAGTTTCAAGATACCAATTTAAAGGAAGTCTGATTTAGAATGTCATACATGGTGATGTATTAAAACAAAAAAAAAAACTGAAATGAGCAGGTGGTACGCGCTGTCATTTATGTACTACTTTCTATTAGCTGCAATACTATTTAGACATCTCATTAGGACTAAAACTGAGTAAGTCAATTTCTTATAAGTACTTCTTCTAATCTACAGAAAGACTTTAACTACATTTTCTCAGTTTGACTACATTATCTCATTTTGATCCCAAAATTAACAAATCTTAAGAAGTTCTTAATTGGTAAAGATACGTAAAGGATTGAATGCTGTAAATCGTTTATGATGCATGTGTTAATTTTCGATACTGTTTAAATATATATATATATATATATATATATATATATATATATATATATATATATATATATATATATATATATATATATATATATATACTGGAAACGAATTATATTCTCCACAACGTAATTTTTTGAGAGTTTAGTGTTTTTGAAGATACAAATCTTAAAAGCGGATATGTTAAAAAAAGTCTTCTGTACGTACGTCTCAATTACTCTTAATAATGTCAGATTTAATTGTTTTGTAGATGGTATTCTATTTCACAATGAGTAAAGAGACTAAGTTGTCGATGTTTAAAGATGAGCAGCATCCATAGGTGTGTAGAAAACTTTATAATAACACCTTAATCTCAGTTCGTCAAAGGCTTAAGAGATAATTTTGAGGATAAATTTCATCATTCATGCAGTACAAAATGATAAATGCTATACGATATAATCACACAAATCTTCTTGTAGCACATTACACAATTTATAAATAGCAAACAGGGTATTATAAATGTGCTGTTCGCATTATGATTAACTAACAATACGCAATATTCTTGTTGAGTGTACGGCTGACTGTTACCTGATGAACAATTTTGTCCTTGCCATCCAGTTGAACAGTTGCAAACGTATGAACCATAAGTGTTGGTACAAACCCCACTGTTGTTGCAAGGGTGATCGTCGCATTCATCTATGTCTGGAACAAAACAAAATAATTTGAATTCCGATCGGCAACAACATGAAGAATTAATATTTACTATTTATAACAACGGTGTCAAACATTCGGCCATATATAGAACGCGAGACCCATTAGTCCGGTCCACAGACCAGGCCTCCTTTTAGTGTAAACGTTTGAATGCATGTTTTACTTCCTGATACGTATGGTTCGAATGAAGTAAACATAGATCAAATCTGGCCCGCTATATCAAATAAGCTGGACACCCCAAATTTAGAAACAAACAGAAATCCATACAAGATCTGCAAGATATTGTTCCCTTATTAACATCTATAAATTGTACTTAAATGAACAGGAAAAAAATGGAGTGACAAGGAACAATAGTATGTAGAATTGTTCCACACACTCGTTTTCAAGCATTAGTGTTTCAATTGAAATTGCCAAAATTAGAAACAAATTAATCTGGCATTTCTTTATTATTTGTCAAACGTTGTATTCATGACAGGAGACTGTTATGGCCATTTATTAGTCACACCACATTGAATATCTAAATGTTTCCATTGTGTACATTACATAGCTTCACGATAGTGGGTTGGCACTTTAAGGTGAGTTCATTTCGCCTGGAAAATATGTTAGTGTGGCTTCTTGACCTTAGATGTTGAAAGCAGAAATCTTGTTGACAATTTGATCGGATGAGTTGAATTCGTTGGATTTACAATTTACTAGTATAAGCATGGAACCTAATTTTTATTGTATATTTTTTGCTTTTGCGGTTTTCAAAGAATTATTAATATATTACGAAACCCATTAAACGGTAGGATGCATAAGACGATAGGATCTATTCCAGCTTTTCATAATCATTGTTTTGACAGCTCTCTTACATCTCTGATGTTTCCACGTGTTCTATTTTGTGGCGGTTCCAAGCTCCATCAGATGTTATCATGAACACGAGGTTTCTCCACGTCATCCTTCACACCCAAATTACCCAATCAGTACATTTATTAGGACAAATCTCATTTAGCAGCCTCAACACATAAGACTCTGATAAACCATTTCATAAAGAAGATGAGATTATTTTGCTTGCAATTATTTTATGCCTATATTTGCGGAAGCTATTGTCATTCGGGTTAATGATGTAATCTGAATTACAAGAGCCATTCTATGTTGTGCTAGACAAAAAGAAAACCATTGTCAGAATTCACCTTGTTTAATTAGACAAAATAATGACGTTATTACTGTTGATGAACGATGTCATATTTTCTATTCGATAGGTGGTGACGAGTTAGACTGCTAAGCAATGCTAAATATGTTTCAAATTTTTTCAAACGTTTCTTGTAACAGATGCATCCTTTGTGTTCTTGATCATTTATTCATAATCATTTTTATATTAAAATATTCGTTATTGTCTATACATTTATCTATAATCTATCGTTTTTCACCCAACAATAATTAACACAACTTACAAAGCCCTTACTATTTACAACAACTTTCTATATTTAGGCCAAGAGCATTGATTATTATCTCAAACACATACTGCGGAATCCGAGATGTTGGTGTAGTAGCCATATGCAGTTTCAAGATACCAATTTAAAGGAAGCCTGAGTTAGTATGTCATACATGGTGATGTATTAGAACAAAAATTAATTGAAATGAGCAGGTGTGCGCGCTGTCATTTAGGTACTACTTCCTATTACCTGGAATACTATTTAGACATCTGAATATGACTGAAACTGAGTAAGTCAATTTCTTATAAGTACATCTTGTAATATACAGAAAGGCTTCATCTACATTATCTCAGTTTGACTACATTATTTCATTTTGATCCCAAAACTAACAACGATTAAGAAGGTTTTAATTGGTAGAGATATGTAAAGGATTGAATGTTGTAAATCGATTATGATGCATGTGTTAATTTTCAATGCTGTTATATACTGGAAACGAATTATATTCTCCACAATGTAATCTTTTGAGCCTTGAGGTTTTTTAAGATACAATGATTAAAAGCGGATATGTTAAAAAAGTCTTCCGTACGAACATCTCAATTACTCTTACTAAAGTCAGATTTAATTGTTTTAAAGATGCAATTCTATTTCACAATGAGTAAAGAGACTTAGTTGTCGATGTTTAAAGATGAGCAGCATCCATGGGTGTGTAGAAAAGTTTATAATAAAACCTTAATCTCAGTGTTCGTCAAAGGCTTAAGAGATAATTTTGAGGATAAATTGCAACATTCAAGTAGTACAAAATGATAAATGCTATACGATATAATCACACAAATCTTCTTGTAGCACATTACACAATTTATAAATAACATACAGGGTATTATAAATGTGCTGTTCGCATTATGATTAACTAATGAGTTGCAATCTTCTTGTTGCGAGTACGGCTGACTGTTACCTGATGAACAATTTTGTCCTTGCCATCCAGTTGAACAGTTGCAAACGTATGAACCATGCGTATTGGTACAAACCCCATTGTTGTTGCAAGGGTGGTCGTCGCACTCATCTATGTCTGGAATAAAACAAAATAATTTGAATTCCGATCGGCAACAACATAGAATATTTAATATTTACTATTTATAACAACGGTGTCAAACATTAGGCCGTATATAGAACGCGAGACCCATTAGTCCGGTCCACAGTCCAGGTCTCCTTTTAGTGTAAACGTTTGAATGCATGTTTTACTTCCTGATACGTATGGTTCGAGTGAAGCAAACATAGATCAAATCTGGCCCGCTATATCAAATAAGCTGGACACCCCAAATTTAGAAACAAACATAAATCCATACAAGATCTGCAAAATATTGATCCGTTATTAACATCTATAAATTGTACTTAAATGAACAGGAAAAAATGGAGTGACAAGGATCAACAGTATGTAGAATTGTTCCACACACTCGTTTTCAAGCTTCAGTATTTCAATTGCCAAAAATAGATACGAATTAACCTGGCATATCGTTATTATTTTTTAAGGGTTGCATTCAGGACAGAAGACCGTTATGGCCATGTATTAGTCACACCCCATTTAATATATAAATGTTTCCATTGTGTACATTACATAGCCTCAAAATAGTGGGTTGGTACTTTAAGGTGAGTACATTTCGCCTGGAAAATATGTTAGTGTGGTTTCTTGACCTTAGAAATTGAAAGCAGAGATCTTGTTGACAATTTGATCGGAAGAGTTCAGGTCGTGGGATTTACAATTCACTAGGAGAAGCATTTGACCTAATTTTCCTGACTGTCTATCTGCTCTAATGTATGTCATTTGGCGATAAAGTTAGATTGATATAGAATGAATTCTCGACATTCATCAGTTTGTGTATTACGTCTTAGGTTTCATAAAATGGATGATGTACTGACATTGAGTCATTCCTACCATAAACATCAGCATTTAAGGACACAAGAGTTGTTTTGAATAGATATGGGAATATACCTCTTATTTATTTTATTTTTTCACTGGTATTAAAAAGTGTTCATTCTCTACTAATTAGTCGAGATCGTGGTATTATTTTAAGTGCATTTTGGACTATCATTTTGATACCTCAAGACTATTGGCTCATCAGCACAATATATTAAACATCATTTGGAATACCACTGGGATTCATTTGTAGTACAATATTCGTTTGGACTTCTGCATTCACTTTGGAACTATGTAGGATTTTTATTCATCATAATTAAGCTACTTTTAAGCTACCACCGTCTATTCAAGGAAACAAATGGTTTTTTAATGTTGCAAAAGTTTCTGGAATTTCGATCTTTTCTGTACTTATGTTAGGACCATACAGTAGTAACAATACAAGTGCCAGCGGTAATCTAATGGAGACGACCGCAACCACCATTTTCTGGATTAAAGTACTATATTTAAAGGCAATTATCGCGGTATAATTTGAGCAGGGAATATAATTTACAGTTCACATGAATCAGGTATGTTGAGGCAGAGATAACTATAATAAAACCTCATCCATTTTGGGGTATCATGAAACCAGCAGAAACAATAATACATTGTACATACATGACATATGTGTATTAGAGAAGCATTTTACAAAACAATAATACATACATTGCAAATACATGACTAATATGTATTGAAGAAACATTTTATCTGCAAGGTTATATTAAAAAAATAATCCCTTTATGCAAATGATTATAGACGGGTTCTCATGCCATAAGTAAACAAAAATATATCGTTTGTCAAGTGGAAACATTATCAAATGAAATTAGTGTTGTGAGCTGAAAAGAGTACGCTTGTCTATTTTCTATCCATTGCAGTTTCAATTAGCTTGACAGGCATAGCTGTCGTATTCTTCGGCGTGAATGGGTTCAAACAACTTCGCGGGGAAATGGGGAAACAGCTAAATTAATTAAACAGAATAATTCTGAAAATCAGAAATTTGATAGCAAAATATATTTGTGGACGAGACAAACACATTCGTATATAGACCAAATATATTGCTACCATTAACCCAATTTGGAATCTTCATTAATAAATGTCCGCTTTAAAGAATTATAATAAAATGTTAACAGGCCATCTGACAAGTAAACGAATGACAGCTTCATTATAGGCTCCATGAGTAATCACATTGAACAAAGTAGTAGAGAGACAAATCTATGATTTTACAAGAGATACAATCGGATTAATGATCGACTATGGGTTTGAAAATGAGGTATATTAAAAAATAATTGGAGAGCGCAAAAAAGTCAACAAACAAATTAAGATTACCTTTGATATTTTATCAGCACGTTTAGATATCTCTCCTCGTTTAGTAGTTTCATTAAAATTTAAAGAAAGTTGTTATTGAAACCATGGGAAGCTTTTGATTTCCACAATGTGTGAGATAATATAACGTGTTTTACAAGGTTTCATTTTCATCATAGATCAAGCTTAAAAGATTAAGAAATAATCAGTACACATAATTATAATAGTTAAATGATTAGTTCAAATTGGATGCAAGTAAAATAGCTAATATTTTGGTTTTGTCGTCATCCGCACTAGAGGTACGTTACAAATGATCAAATCATAAAGAAACAACTAATCTACCCACCAGTTGTGCTCTCCGGTAATTTCTAAATGAAGAGAAATTCACTTTGATAAGAATCGCTTGTGATGGTACAAATATCGATGTCAAATGTTTAAATTATATTTAAGTAATACACATTACTATGTATACTGTATCCCAGTTCACATTAATACGTCTGAGTGAAGGATATTTTATGAGTCACTGTATGATGGCATTGACTTCTTATTATAGATAGAAAAGTGAGTTCTGTCTTGCATTATATTGGGTAAAAACCATTAGTTTCTGTGCTTACATTTTATCGTAAGTAATTATTACATTTTGGTCTTGGATTTTCTGTCTCATATTCTGAACGATAGAAGCGATACGCTTCGTTGGTTGCAGAACGGTTCAGCTAATTTATTTTGAACAATTTGGATTTCATTATCTTTTCATCTGGATTTAGATAATGCATAAACAGGGACGCTTGCGTTCAAGAATTCGCTACAATATACATTCAATGAACATTTCCAACGTTCCCGTTCTAAATCACCGATAAGTGGGGATATGGAAAGTTAAATATATAGTGGCAGACTGGCAGCCGCTACAAGCTATGATATAGAGTACCCAGGACATCGGACTTTGGAACAATTGAGAATGGAAATGTGTTTGTTGGGTTATGAAGTCCCGTCGATTTTTAAAATGTTGGTTCTGTTGCAGGTCTTTGAGCAGAACTGAAGAAAGAGACGGCACCCTGCAACAGCTAACACGCCATAATCTGACATTGAAATTACTATTCGCATTACGTTAATACATGAGGAGGTCCGGACTAATGGAATGTGGTTATCTGAAGCATGTTTCGCATCTACTGACGACATCATGTGACTGTATCCAATATGGCGGCTGAATTCACGTCCTTGACGAAAGCGCCCGATTCGCTGGCTAATAAGATGACTCGATTTTGTTGCCCATACAATGCCGATGCTAATGGAATGAGTGGACAGGAGATGTTGTTCCAGACATATTTTATATCAACATCAGACATAAAATTCTGATTGGTAGGAACGTGAGTCTAGAGTCTTTACTTTTTTAATGTTGGCACTTGTAATATAAGAGGCATTCAGTTAATAGACTTGAAGTTCAGTTTCTGAATATTAATCCGCGCCTATCTATGTCGCTTACTTTAGGAGAATGCGTTACTGCAATCTACAAATATCAAACCATGATGTGCGAGTTGTAACATTATCGTAGGAAAGAACTTGTGAGTACGAGAAAGATAATTCCCTTTGCTATGAAATTTGCTGAAGTATTTTCTACGACTATCAGCGTGCTTTCTCTGCTTGAGCTGTACGAACAACAGAAGTTCAGATTAACTGGTGCGAGATAATGTATTCGTATTTCAAACGAAACAGCTGATAGAAAAGTTATATCACGAAATCACTGTAATAGCGTCAACTTTGTAACCCACAATACCCATCTAACATATTTACAAAAGATTTAGAAATGATTAAATCCAAAATGTCAGAAATTCTGGTAAAGTTAGACGTTTAAGCCTTTGTTAATAAAGCAATGAAATATACGATCCTTTCAATTCGGGAACTGGCTGTAATCATGACAAATCTCCCCTTCCCTCTGTCTATGTCTATAGAATTAATCTCCGTGGCATTTTCGACTACAAATAATATGAAAAAGACACATCAACCCTTCACCGCTCAGAAATCACTTGCATCTATGTTCTAATTGACAGGGCAAATGTTCTCTGATTTATTTAAGGACTGATGTCCCCTTTCGAACGTTATAGAATTTTGGGGCGTTTTTTTATGTTTTTCCGATATAACATATGATTATAGAGACATAACAAAGAAACCGTCTCAATAGTGCCTTCAGTGTGTCCAACACTTAGATCAATATTTTAAGTTTTCTCTTGTCTTTGTTTTGGTTGTCAATCGAGTCCAAAATTATTCAATGATTTAGCTAGTAAAGAGCTATGTAATCTGTCTCTTCTGTAATTGTTTAGATGATTACTTGTCAATAGACTCTCCAGTTTCAGATGCTGGGTTTATCATTCTGATACTTGCTAAACTAAATAACCCACTTTCTCCATATAAACAATGACGACTATCCATATACTTCAATAATTGTCGATCGTGTGGGACACTAATAAAGACTGAAGCCCCTTTACCAAAGGAAAATATAAACAGGACTATACTTACATCTCATCAACTTTTACATCATGAAAGGTATAAAAAAAAAAAACAATTCAGCCCACTTTGCAATCTGAAGTTTGCATCCTGTATTATTGTCCAGGGCAGAACATTTCTGTCATGTCTTTCGTTGTTTGCAAAGTCAAATCTATATGATGATGCGCCCCTGGATACTTAATACAGACTTGAATAAGAAATATGTCATTTCTTTCTTCAAAAATGGAATGGTATATCCTTCTTTCTCATGACTGAACTTATATCTGCTGCTGATATTTTTACTTCGTACAGGTCCGTCTTTATACAAATCGTTTGCAGGTAAATGACCTAATGGTATTTCCATTCTTGAAATATAATCATCCGTGGGTTGAACAAGGGTCATTCAAAAATGCCTAATATTGTAAGACCAATGTGGAGACACAATTTGTGCTATGACTTAGAACTATGTTATGGTTGTCTAGTACTTGCCAGGTGTACGACGTAGCATTGTTGATTAATTGTTTTGCCTTCAGTGGAGCTTGTAAAAAAGATAAAAACAAACCGGGAACAAGAAAATAATCATGCCAGCACAAGATTGTGTATCAACCATGTCTGGGATGCCGCCATCAGCTCCGAAATATACATATCTTACCAATCTGGGTTGCATCAATTTCTAAACTTAATGCTTATGACTGCCAGAGAAAAAATGTCTGGCCTTCATACAAGACAATTAAATGTTAAGGTAAGCACATATATTTCTGTTTTCAGTGGTGAATTTCCAGTGCTTTCAGTCCCTGAAGCTCGTCTCATGTGAATCATGTGACTTTATCTAGGCATGCATACATAATACCATATATGACATTTGATTTCCTTATTTTACGTAAGAAACCACACAGAAGCAAGAAAAGTAAACCTTTAATGTCGTTTGTCCGATTGTGTATGTTGATTATTTATATAAATATGGTTCGGTATCATGACGATATAATAAAGTATGTATTAATTACACGTTTAAGTAACACATTATTTTCTTATATTATTAAGTCGTATAACGCTCACCTTTTGAACAGTTTTCTTCTTGCCAGCCAAGCGGACAGCGGCATGAGTAGGTACCGTTGATATTCGTACACGTGCCATTATGTTCGCACGGATAATCCGGGCATTCATCGCTGACTGAAATCAATGATTTAACAACTAACACTTTGAAACAAGCTTTATCTTCAAGTGTTGAATATGAAGGATTTCATTACCTTGCACAATTGCATTTTGTTAACATGCGTATTATTTGCGAAAATGGTGATCCATCCCTGTAAATTATCACCAGATAATTTATTGCAAAATGTATTAAATTACTTGCTTTAAATGAATATTTTAATAGAATGTTGAAACCAGTAACAGTTTTAAGAGTAGCACAATCACTGTTAGCAATATGCTTATATTTGTACAGTAAAATTCGCGAAAATGCATTAATCCAGCAATGCTGTCTCAATGCTGTACGCATGCATGACTTAAGAAGTAAATGCAAGATTGCTAGTTTTCAATAAACCATTCCAATTTTTGCAAGCCACTTTGACAGTGCAAAATGAACGACTACTACTCTCAATAGTTTCAGAATGTGCAAAAAAATAAGCTTCTGCACTGAGGTACGAATCTTGTTTTCTTTAATCAACGACACAGGAAAATCTGGAAATTTAGCTATAACCCAAAAAATAAATCAAGTTTCATAGTGCAACATAGCAGTTTTAAAAAATATTTCATTTTTTTGGAAATGCATTTAAATTGAGAATGTTGAAAAGCACACTTAACGTCCATTAATATTTTTGAGTATACTTGTATAATGCACAAGGTTGTGATGCTTTGTCTGTCCATGTATTTCAGTGTATTTTGGAGTTTGTAACCATAATTAAACATCAAGTTATTTAGTTTCAAGTTGCTTCTGGAGTTTACATTGCTTCTTTTAGAATGAAACTATTCAACGGTTAATGTTTTAATGGCCATTCAAAAGACTGCTTTATTGTTACGCCTAAAATGAACATCGAGGGGGAAAATAATAAATACACGAATAATTACAGTTAGTTTAAATGCTGAACAGCTGTGCATGGTAGTAGACCTTACCACTCTTCAGTCTGAACTATGGAGAAAGGCTGCTTCCCTTTCAGAATATAGTTGAATCTATACTTAAATAGAAACATTTTAGCATTGTTCGTATCACTATCACAGTTTTATCCCCATCATAGTTGTAAGTTGTAACATTATTTAAGATATCTATATTATGGCCTTTAAAGTTCGAAGATAACATTTCATATGTTTATATCACATATTATGTGCAATAATTCTTGATAATTTTATAAATACGAATCCATTTGGAGTAAACAAAATTTCTAACCTATCAAGCGTTTTCAATATGATTGGTATAAAACAGTTTACACAACTCTGCTACATAAATACCTAATGGAAGTTGTATTCGAGACAAAAATATGCTGCAGTCCAATTAAAGGTATTTCGCAAAATGTCGAAAACAAACTGCCTCATAATATGCATACCTTTTAATGCCTGCAAAGATATAGTTTCTATTTAATGATTTTGTTTTAAAAAAAAAAACATTAATTGTAGGTACTTGTAATATGAAACAATCTTCACCTCCGTTGACCTTAGCACCATTTTACGCACCGTCTGTGATAGCCACCACAGTGAAATGCCATGACTCATTTCCATATTCACTGTTACTTTACACTTTAAGAAATACGTATTTATAGAGGATATTTTACAACTGGAAGGCAATTTCAGGAACGATAATTTAATCGGCTGGACACAACAGTGAAACTAGTTCTAAGGTTTTCTTTTGAAACTCCCTTGTTTCCATCACCTAAGAACGATTTTAGATTCTTCACGTATAAAGAAAAGAGTAAAGATGATTGAACACAACTCTGGCCTGGTCCGTGAAAGAATTAAACACATCAGTAATACAAATCGTCGAGTTAACATATGCTTTAAAATTAAAAATATTGGTTTTAAAATTCTTAAAAGTTTTCACTAGGCACTAGTATTTTCACTAACTAGCTTTTGATACAGTACACATCTTTCAACACTATCACTATTTATTCAAAGTCTATAAATATTTCAAAGAATCTACTACTCTATGTTTAAATATTTACCAATTAATGAACATAACATAAACGTACTACATACTGCAGTATCACCCACTCTAAAGCGGCTTGATTTGCATCAAATGCCCGTTTATCGTCAACCTAATCATATATCTTATTAAAATTAATGTTAATTCTTCCCATTCTAGAGAAATCAATATAACGCCTCTGTATTTTGAGGTTTCATTGGAATCCTCCTTCTTCAAAATTGGTATCATGATAGGCATTGACCAATATTCTGGATAGTCCACGATATTGAACAGTATCTCATGTAATAGTGTCAATATTGGAGTCGTTATGTTGCCCTTACATGTAAAGAGATCGCAGGATAAAACATGTACACTCACAGCTTCGTCATGGTTCAGCTTATTCATCGCAGGGCGAACCTCATTTTAAGCAGTTAATTTATCTAGAGTAGTATACATTATTTGAATGCTTCCATTTTCCTCGAACAGATTTATTAGGACAGAAATTTTAAGTAAAATTATTGCGACTGAAATTTATTCTAAATTGTATTAAAAGTAATTTTTCATTAATTTATATTGAAAATAATTTTCCACTAAAATATATGGAGATAAAATGTATATATCTGTGTAATATAACTGTATGCTATTTTATAAAGATCTCACCTTACAAACAGGTGCAGAAACCCATACAATAATACAATACATTTCGCTCGTAAATAAATATCAACAAACTGTCAGCACAAAATATACAATACATTTCGCTCGTAAGTAATGTTAACAATTATCAGCACAAAATACATTTTGCTCGTATATAAAAATCAACAATTGTCAGCACAAAATACATTTCGCTCGTATCTAAATGTCATCAATTTAGATTTTTTGGGGAGGAAGCTGCAGAACATACAAATTATTATATCAATATTGGATGCGTTGCGCAGATGGTTCACACGATCGCCATGAAAAAGTTCAAAGGGCATGTTCTCACTAAGACTGAGCCAACGAAAAAACTGTATAAATAGCGAATCAGGCTTACGAAGAATTAATTCGCTGCACCAGTCAGAACAGCTCTGTCTATTCGTTACAGCGATTCCGTACCTCACTCCCCAAGATGTAGTCGTATCTTCACGGTTATTGGTGACACGCTTGTTAGAGAGTCTGAATTTCGTCTCTCCCTCTCTCTCTCTCTCTCTCTCTGAACATGGGCAAAGACATTTCTTAACTTATGAGTAATCCCTTCTCATAGCAAGAGATGAGAAAAAGGTTATGATGCAAATCATATCATAACAGTTGATGGAGAAGAAGCAAAAGAATAGTGAAGATTATCATGAATAAGGGTGTCACTCTTCATAATTATGATCTACGGAACGGACTATCGCCGAAACGTTTGCGATCATCAGACTTCACGCCGCCCAGCTATGCTTTATCAACTCCACAAGTGACTACCCCGCCATATTCACAAGAGAGATCCCCGAGTCCTACAACTTCGCTCCTATTGGATGGTGCAGCAGCCATCTACACATCGCCAGTGACAATCCACCCACCACTGACCACTTTGCAGACCATTTCAACAAGCTCAACAGGTACTTTGTCCACACCTAAGTCCGCACCTGTGATTCAGCCTCTATTTGACCACGGTTCAACTGAACTAACACCACAAACGCCCAGTCTAACACCAGTGATCCAGCGCCCACTTGATGTAACCACAGCAACGTTCGAAAATTCCAGCCATTTACAGTCAACCTTTCCGACAAATTCGCCAGTGCTTGTGACTCCAAAAAGTACTTTTCACGGCATTACACAAAGTTTGCCTGCTGTGTCAGAAACTAGAACATTTCCGGTTCAGCCGTCTAATTCTGTGCATGTAACACTAACTCCGTCAGAACATTTTTCTAGGAGTGCTAGTATTTTTGGAAACAACCGATTCTCGCAAACAGGTATGTCTTCTGCTATTAAATTAGATGTTTTTAATGGTGATCAGTCGCAGAATCCTGTTAAATGGTTAGATCATTTTGTACAATGGGCTAAGTTTTATGAATTGTTAAAAGCTAAAGTTTCAAATGCGTTTCCTTTTCATCTTCAGGGGCATGCTAAAATCTGGTACGATACCTTACCAAAAACTGTTACAAACGATTGGCACATTCTAGTCACAGCTTTTAAATCTAAATTTCACAATGACGATGTCATTTTAGATCTATCAATTTTGCAAACTCAGCAAGGGCCTTCTGAATCAGTTATGGACTATCTAAGTCTGCAAATCGCAACTAATAAAACTATCCCAGATCAAGTTTTATTAGCGGTGGCGTTGAATGGATTGAAACCTTCCGTAAAAAGGATCGTAATGAACAAAATGAACAAAAATCCAACAAATATGACAGATTTAAGCCAAGCAGCAGTACTAGCAGAAAACACCACTACTGATACTACTGACATGTCTACCCTTAATACAATTTTAGATGAAGTAAAACAACTGAAAAATGAAGTTAAGGTTACAAACTCAAAATAAAACCCATACATTGATTCGTGCTCTCAAACACATGCACATATTAATTCCACTCAACCTCAATTTCGCCCTCGACATTCAAACTACCAACAGCGCGGTATGTACTACAAACAAAATACAAATTTTTAAGTACAGTCACCAGCATTTCCAAACAATTATAATGGTCATAGCTACTCACGTACGCGCTACCAGCCACAACCACAAAGTCGTCCTCGCACGCCATGTTTTGTATGTGGCGGACAACGTACGTCACGTTCAGTCTGTCGTGCTCGCAATATACAATGCCATTTTTGTCACAAGATATATCAATTTTCGCGTGTGTGCTTTACCTTAGTCACACCCATTCACAAAAATCTGGTTACAATTTATGTTAGAGACAAACCAACACATGCATTATCAGATACAGGCGCGACTATTTCAGCCATTAATTTAAATTTCCTTCGTCGTGCAGGTTTAAATTCACGCCAGTTTCAAAAATCAAATATTTCCCAGATTGTAGGAGCCGGTGGTGAACATCATTGTGTTTCAGGTCTTGTTCAACTTATTTTGAAAATAGCAGGCATACGCTTCTATCATTCATTCTATGTTGTACCTGATTTACAACATATGACTAAATACAAAGCTGTCGTGAATCTATATACACAAACACTATCCTTGCTAGACGATTTAGCAACATAAATTTCATCCAAAATCAGTCTGGTCGACTACGCACAACGAAATTTGCGATCATTCAGCCTACCTCAATATGCACAATCGCAGTACGTATATGTAAGATCCCAAAAGGAACATCTGTTTTACTTGAACCAACTTATAACATGCCAAACTCTACAATTCTTCCAGCTAGAAAAATTTTGACAGTTGCTAAAAAGAACTTTGTACTCATAGTTAACCCTAGTCCAATGGCTATGCATGTACGTGCCAATACCGTATTGGCATGTGTTGACGTACTACATCCACAAACAATATTTAACATCAATGAGGACACTCTTGACAGGAATGACACACCTAACCTCAGGAATACACAATCTAGTCAACCACAAGAACCAATTCATTTTGATTAAAACTCTTCTGATTTGACATAAACCTTAAAACAGGAACTTCACTCATTTTTGAATCAACATAGGGATGTTTTCTCTGTTAACTTAGAGAAATTGGGAAGTACCATTTTATTCACCCACCGAATAGAAACAGATGATTCCATGCGGATTCGTTGTCAACCTTACCGTGCGCACATAAATAAGGAAATTGATACACAGGTAGAGGAATTATTAGAACATCAACTAATTGAACCCAGTTCATCTAGTTATGCATCCCCAGTTGTATTGGTCAAAAAGAAAAATGGTGACTATCGTTTTGCCTTTGACTATAGGAAGCTTAATCAGGTGACACAACCGATGACATTCCCTCTGCCACGATTAGAAGATGTCATCGATGCAGTTGGACAAACTCAGCCTTGACTTTTCAGTACTTTAGATTTGAATTTAGGAATTTGGCAAATTAAATTAGACCCATACAAGAAACATAAGAGTTCATTTATAACATGACGTGGTCTTTACTAATGGAATGTAATGCCGTATGGACTTAGAAATACACCCGCCACTTATTGTGTTCTTTTAAGTCATGTTCTTAAATGTATACCATGGTCAACATGTCTTGCATACATACATGACATTATCATTTTTTCCAATTCATTTGAAGACCACCTTAAACACTTTGAACTCATTTTTGTTTGCTTACGTCAAAAAAACTTGACACTCAAACATTCAAAATGTGCATTTGCAGCATCTGAAGTTGTTTATCTTGGTCATCAATTCTCAACGGAAGGAATCAAAGTAGATGAATCTAAAATAAATACAGTTACACAATTTCCTGTTACTAAAACACAGAAAGATGATAGGAGTTTTCTAGCTTTGTGCAATTATTACAGAACATTTGTTCACGGTTATTCTACTATATCAACACCATAAAATACATTGTTGAACAAACACAGTTCATTCCTTTAGACAGATAAGTGTCAAGAGGCATTTGAAACCTTTAAGACAGCTCTGACCTCATCACCTATTTTGGCTTATCCTGATTTTAACAAACCATTTAGGCTCACATGTGATGCTAGCCGCACCGCTTTAGGGTATATTCTGTCTCAAATAGAGACAGATGACAAGGAGCATGTTATTGCTTATGGTGGAAGAGCTTTAACAAGCAATGAAAAGCATTGGTCAGTTACAGAACAAGAATGCTTAGCTGTGTTGGAAGGTATCAGAACATATCATGTTTACCTATCACATCAGAAATTCACTGTCATTACAGAACATAAAGCACTAGTGTGGCTTAAGACAGTTAAACACACTTCAAATAGATTAATTCATTGGTCACCTCGTTTGCAAGAATACGATTTCGACATCGTATAGACTCCAGGACATAAAAACACAAATGCTGATGCACTTTCACGTCGACACTACGAACAAACTGATTACACCCAGACTGAAGAGGAGAAATCTCCAGATTACATAGACACACAGACCACTCAATCAGAGCCAGCTGTTCAGTCTATAGGAAAAGAATTAACAGAAATTACATTATACTACACTAACGAAGATGTCCAAATCATATCTGCAGTATACACTAATGATATCACATTTAGTGATCCTTCTTTAGAACTACCAGATATCGCCCAATATCAACGCGAGTGCCTTGATTTCAAGGACATGTATGTTTACTTAGAGCAAGGAATATTACCAGAAAATACTCGTCGGACAAAAGCTATTCCGTATGAAGTAAGTCAGTATGAACTAATCAATGATGTCTTACATCATTTTTTCAGCCTCGGACAAAACACAAAACTTCATCAGATCAACTCATAACACAAGTTGCCTTACCAACAAACCTAAGACACGATGTCCTTCTGTCTTAATGTCAATGTCAACTCATTAAACGAGACACAAATGCTCGAAAGGTCCCATTGCACCCATTGCCTCCGGAAGATATATTTTCTGGGTGGCACATGGATATTTTGTGCATGCCAAAAAAGCAAGGAAGGTTACCAGTATATCTTATTGGTGACAGACAGTTTGTCACATTGGTGTGAAACCTTTCTCTTGCGTTCTCAGACAGCAAGGGAAATAGCCAGTGTTTGGTACAACGAAATCTTCATACGTTATGGTGCACCGCGAACACTTGTCAGTGATTGTGGAAGAAATTTTATGTCTCAGATTGTCCAGGCACTCTGTGAACTATTTCAAGTAACACGTCACCATACCAGTTCATACCACCCTCAAAGAAACGCTGCGTCTGGGTGTAGGAATAGTACAATTAGTCAATCCCTAAGAGCCTATTGTAGCAAACACCAAGATGATTGGCCGTCATTATTGCCCAGCATAATGATGGCATTCCAAATGGGCCCAGCAGTTAACTCAACTGGCTACTCACCCTATTACATAGTCTTTGGGAAAGAAATGACTTTACCTCTAGATGTGTCTCTTACACCTCGAGAGACTGTCCAAAAACAAACACAACAATACATAGATCAGTTAATTCAAAAATTAAAAATAGTTCAAGAACTAGCTAAAGCAAACACCCGCGAAGCGCAAAACACAACTAAACAAAGGTTCGATCAGAAAGCGAAGGAACCGTCCTTCCGCGTTGGAGATTATGTCCATCTACAAATCTCTCATATATCCGTAGGGTTATCAAAAAAGCTTTACCGCGATGGGAGAGTCCGTATTACATTACTCAATTAGGTCCGAATAACACCTACAGATTACGCCGTTGTTCCTACAATAAAGAAATGAAATCACTTGTACACGCCAACAGACTTAAGCATTATAAAGATTATAGGGATTATCGACCTCCAACACCTGATGCAGCCGAAACAGTCCCACAGTCGACTCAGGCACCACATGATCAAGCCAGCAATGGTGACGCACCAAGTAACAGTAGTACAGAATGGTACTCAGTTAATAAACTTTTGAAATCCAAATGGATTTCGGGGAAGAAACATTACTTGGTTAAGTGGACCGATGGATCCACGCCATCATGGCAACCAACGGAGAATGTCTCTCAGGCATTAAAAGAAGCATTTCGCAGAACACGCACACAACCGAATACACGTCGCAAACGACTAGGTCGAATATTTCGTCATTGAATTCAATACGAAATTCAGAAGGGAATTTCTTAATAATTGGGAGAGATAATTCTGGTCCTTTCAACTAATCCGTCAATTCATCATGCCTTCTATTTCCTTTTCTCTTCTTCTCTTGCCGGCAAATCTCTCAAACCTCTTTCTTTTTCTTTAAGGTATGGGTGGAATATGGATTCGGGTCGTAGAGATGCTTCTCCTGACTCTGAATCCAGGGTCTGCAGGGGATGAGCAAAGATTGAACTATGGAGTTATCTTCCAGCCTCTCCCACCAGCATAGTGTTCAGTGGATCCACACTTTTCAAATACAGCTTCCAGAGAACATTCCAGTCAAACCTATAGAGTATTGTGTTAAAGATGTAAAATGTAGCTACAAAAATTCCCTTCTTGAGCAATTAAATGCAATACGTCTTACAATGAATGTACAGTTTAACATAACAATCTCATTAATTAATGAGTTAATACAAGAAGGTGTTTTTCAACCTTCAAATGTGTCAAAAAGGGCAATTTTGCCTTTCTTTGGTGAAATAAGTAAAAATCTATTTGGGTTGGCCACAACGGGAGACGTTGCCACATTAGCAAGTCACATAAATATCCTGACGAGACAGAATAATAAAATCTAGGTGCTCTTGCTCGACATGGAGGTGACTTTTCCTCATATATCTCACAAGTCGATAATCGATTTAACAATATGTTAACAGCGATTGTTCGAAACTCGAAAACGCATCTCCTATTAGAGAAAGCGATGATTGAAAATGAAGAAAATATACGTCAACATTATCAGAAATCAGAAGTCATTGCCACTCAAATTCTGGAATCTCAGCAAATTAGGCATGAATTAGAGAAATTACAATTAGCAACAGTTGAATTGGCAGCAGGCAAGTTACCTGCTATACTGATTTCACCTAGTGTTTTATCGGAATTAATCAATCAAATCGAGACCATTATATCTACCGATTATCCGGGTTATTCAATAACGCCGAAAGATCCACGTTAATATTATCAGTTTGGGTCATTTATAGCGACGCGTAAGGATCGCGACTTATATGTTGCGCTACAGATTCCAATTTCTGCCCGACAGCGACCATTCGAGACGTATCGAATTCAATCATTTCCTGTCCCAACTAACGCATCATCGCACACGTTACACAATTACTTGATTTACCCGACATAATGCTTGTATCTGATGACCATCAATTTTACACAACACTAGCCTTATCAACCCTAAATCAATGTACCGGTAAGGATATTTTACACTGTAATATCCGTCCTACACTTAAACCCTTCTTTCAGCCTGAATGTATCAATAGTCTATTTCTGGATCATGAGGATAATACCCATCTGACCTGTAACTTCCGTTTTACGACAAACATCGTCTTACCACATATTCTCGATATCACCTCCAATCAAATATTAGTTTACCTCATGGACGAAATAATACTCGAATGTCAAAATCGACGTCGCGTTATTAAAGGTTGTCATTTTTGTATTATGACTATTCCGTGTCACTGTACAATCGTTACTACGTCTATGACATATGACGGACACATCACCACGTGTACCGACAATTCGACAGAAGTTACTCACCTTCACCCAATTAACTTGGCACTTTTACAACATTTTTTTCAATTCTATGCATTTAGCAGCCATCGTGGGTAACACCTCTTTTGACAATCATTTGACTATTTCCTTACCTGAATTCAAACTATATGAGCACCAAATGTCACAATGTTTTGCTACAGATAAGGAAATTGATTTATGTCTAAAGAAAGTAGCTGCACGTGCTAAAGGCGATCAAAGAATCTTTTCGTCTTTAGCTGAAACAATGTTGAGTGGTGAAATCGCAATTGACAGTAATTCATGGTTTGATTGCCTACATATTATGACTATAGCTAGTTTTTCCATGTCTATTCTTAACACATTGTCAATTGTTTGGCTAATATGGCGTTTTAGAATATTGTCGACTGTACTGTTACCTACACAAGCGACAAAAGCCCAATCTATAGTTAACTTCCAGTATACCATAGTACCTACGAGTTATCCTCCCAGTTGGTTTACTACTATTTCGGATGTACTCTCATTGGATCATTTGATATTTTCAGTTTCAATCATGACATTTACAATTGCCCTTGTCCAAGTTTATAAATGGATTTCACAATCCAATGCGCGAACTAAGCTTCGTCTTGAAATTACTTCGGGAGTTCAATGCGTAATAGTTGATATTCTTCAACTTAGCCTATGTCCTTCATATTGGAACCTTACTGGACCATCAATGATTGATAACTTTAATGTCACGGGTTATCTTCGACCACGATTACATGTTAGATGGACAGGTTGTAAGCTCACCAATGCAAACAGTAGCACTGAACTAATAATGCCAACTTCGCTTCGTGTTGATCTTGTATCCGCATACAAACTTCGTTCAATTTTTAGCCAGCCCTTTTGTGCTTATATTATTTCGACACACCATTACTTTTCTATAAGAAAATAATTAGGTCACAAATTATATATATATTTTGCTCTGTTTCTGTCGAATTTAGCACTGTAACACTGGACATATTCCCGAAGTGATCGTGTGGTGGGGGATAGTTCTGATTCATTTTAAAGCAATAAATCTTTGACTAGGATCAGCTAAGGCAACTGGTGGAGGATGGAAGTCAATCACATTAATTTTCGGTACGAACAAGAATATTGTTCTGCGATCCCCTGTACTGGAAAAAGTGGATGACCTTTCACCGGTGTTACAGGCGCTTCAGGATCCATGTTGGAGAGTATCTTTTCTCTGTATGGATAAATTCGACATCACTGTAGCTAGGCATTTATCTGTATCGATTGACAAAGGCACGACACTATAAAATAATCCAAATTCTTTATTTCACATTGTTAATATTGCATCTTACCTATTATTCACTGAGGAAAATTTAGCAGAATTACTCACAGGTATTGTACCCTCTTCTGATACGATTCCTAGCTTTCTAGGGTTATTTCATCAACTTCTAACCCATGCTTACACTGGATTCGCCGAATGATATATTCGTTCTGCTAAATTACCCCTTTCGTTGTTACAGAACCCACAAATTCCATAACAAAAATTCAAAACGTTATGCCGAGATGCTCATAATCTCGAAGAATATTTGGCTAAACGACTGAGACCAAGTTGTGTGTCCCCGATGCGTTACCCTCATATTTGGCAATCAAGGATAGTCAAACCCCTCCTGCTCAAAATATAAATACACGCTAAGATAATTAAAAAAGATAAATGCTTCCGTTATTAAAATACCACACGGGAAATTGCATTGATCCGTAGGATGTCTAAGACGGCAAACGTCTAGTATCCTCTTGTTACGGCGATAATCGTCTAACAAGACTAGTCGTAAATGTAAATAACGTAGAATTTTATTGTATTATTTTAAAACTTTTTTTTTGTCATTGTATCTTTTCCATTTTTATTTAGTGTCGTGCCATGCTTTTTTGCTTGTAATTTTGAATTTTATTGAATGTCGTGAAGTGTCCTTTTCATTCTATTTTTATGTGAATTTTACTAAATACTTTGCAATGTACTTTTCAATATATGTTTTCTTCTTCTTTTTTTTGGTTGCATTATAATGAGTAATCTGCAGTTTTCTCATTGTATTTTTGAACTTCACTAAATGTCTTGCAATGTTATTTTCATTGTATATTGTGAATTTTACCGACTGTTTCAAATATTATTGCATTTTTGATCTTTCACCTTTTTGAGTGTAATTTATTTTTCATCTATCGAGCCTCGAGGACTCGGCTCAAATGAACCGGAGGGTATT
The DNA here is from genome assembly GCA_028554795.2 of Sinohyriopsis cumingii. Classification (NCBI taxonomy): domain Eukaryota; kingdom Metazoa; phylum Mollusca; class Bivalvia; order Unionida; family Unionidae; genus Sinohyriopsis; species Sinohyriopsis cumingii. The sequence continues at coordinate 18,251,000 of CM068832.1, read as the reverse complement.
ATTAGGACAGAACTTTTAAGTAAAAGTATTGCGATTGAAATTTATTCTAAATTGTATTAAAAGTAATTTTTCATTAATTTATATTGAAAATAATTTTCCACTAAAATATATGGAGATAAGATTTATATATCTGTGTAATATAACTGTATGCTATTTTATAAAGATCTCACTTTACCAGCATGTGCAGAAACCCATACAATAATACAATACATTTCGCTCGTAACTAAATATCAACAAACTGTCAGCACAAAATATACAATACATTTCGCTCATAACTAAATGTCAACAATTATCAGCTCAAAATACATTTTACACGTAACTAAAAATCAACGATTGTCGGCACAAAATACATTTTGCTCGTATCTAAATGTCATCAATTTAGATGTTTTTTTTGGGGGGGGGGAAGCTGCAGAACATACAAATTATTATATCAATATTGGATGCGTTGCGCAGATGGTTCACACGATCGCCATGTAAAAGTTCAAAGGGCATGTTCTCACTAAGACTGAGCCAACGAAAAAACTGTATAAATAGCGAATCAGGCGTACGAAGAATTAATTCGCTGCACCAGTCAGAACAGCTCTGTCTTTCCTTACAGCGATTCCGTACCTCACTCCCCAAGATGTAGTCGTATCTTCACGGTTATTGGTGACACCCTTGTTAGAGAGTCTGAATTACTTTTCTCTCTCTCTTTTTCTCTGAACATGGGCAAAGACATTTCTTAACTGATGAGCAATCCCTTCTCATAGCAAGATATGAGAAGAAGGTTATGATGCAAATAATATCATAACAGATCAACAGAACTTACAAAATGTAATAATTGTTGAACATACTCATTCTGTGGTGCAGATTTGATGTTGCACTGGGCCATCGTAAACTGAATCTTTTCGAGGCGTTGTGTATTATTTGAGTATATGGCAGATAGAAATGACCTGTGTGTTTGCTATATATTCACCGCTGGCAATGAGCTTACTGCATCATGGTAAATAACAGTAACGGTTATGACGTATTCACTGAATTTGTTACACTTGATTTCATTTGAAACTGTATGCGAATTGTGAGAAAATATATACGAAATATTTTGGGTAAAAGATAGCAAACATTCTTTGTTCCATGTGTACGTGCCTCTTGATCTCACGAGTCACTAACAGCTTTCTGGTTTTTTTTGCCTGTGTAGTAAAGGGACGATAAAATTGCCATATGGATGGATTCACATTATCATCTATTATTATTAGTAGTAGTAGCAGTAGTAGCAGCAGTAGTAGTTATAGTATTATTATTATTATTATTTGCAGCAACTTCATGCATGGGTCTGACAAGAGGAATATAGATTTCTAATAAATTGTTTTGTATCTAAATATTCACAACCTGTCTCAATGAAAGGAGTATTTATCGACATATATATTCTGTGCGATATATCGATCGTTCATCTTTGTTTCTCTCTGTTTGTCTGTCTCCCTTTGTCTGTCTGTCTCTGTATCTCTCTATCACTTTCTCTCTCTCTCTCTCTCTCTCTCTCTCTCTCTCTCTCTCTCTCTCTCTCTCTCTCTGTCTCTCTCTCCCTCTCTCTCTCTCTCTCTCTCTCTCTCTCTCTCTCTCTCTCTCTCTCTCTCTATATATATATATATATATATATATATATATATATATATATATATATATATATTGACGTATTGATATATAGAATGCGAAGTGCTTTAAGGCATTTAAACAAACGGAACGGTTTATAACAACTGATTGAAAACCGTACCGCGTCACGTTTTTCTTTTATTAAACACATTCATCCCCACTGAATAAGGATTCATACTGGTGAAAATATCTTTCAACAGTATATATTTTATTTACTTTCTAAAGCAACCCAGATCATTTATAGACCCCAGCTTAATGTAAACAGCTCAATTATTCAAATTTTAAGCCAATTTCAACTTTTTGTGCTATGTTTTTGTTGTTTCCTGTATATTCCTTTTTATCAGAAGGAATAATGAACAGAACAGTCAACGTTAGTATTCACAATTCGAATGGACATTATTATCAACACAAATAAATTGAATTGAAACAAGGAATCCACGAAGCTAATGTCCGAGTATTACACGAGTTCCCCTTAAATAGTTTTCAAAATATGCACATGGCGAATAATTTAACCTCTGATATGTTTAATTGGCACGTGGATTTATCACAGTTAAATCGTCAACTGCTTGATAACAATGAGCATATTAATATAATGTTTAAAGGAAAGAAAAGGATGCTGACCTAAAGTTTCAAATACGTGGTCATTATGCCACAAACACAATTAAATAAATAATTACACCTTACTTAATACGTTGTAATTGTAAGCATTTAGAACGAATAACAGATGTATAGCAAAGCCTAAATCGTTCAAGATAATGCATCAGCTACACACACACACACACACACACACACACACACACACTATATATATATATATATATATATATATATATATATATATATATATATATATATATATATATATATATATATATATATATATATACATATACATATATATATATACATATATATATACATATATATATATATATATATATATATATATATATATATATATATATATATATATATATATATATATATATATATATATATATATATATATATATTAATTTGAATAGACATAACTTAACATAAGAGTATGAATGGATATTTAATGCATCAAGTTGTCATTTTTGAAATACAGTACGACACATATGCATTGAATTAATCTCCTTTCTACCTAAACGGTAAGAGGTGCACTGATAAGAGAAGAGATGAATTTGTTTTTAAAATTCTAACTATGTCGAAGATTTCTTTTAATACTTGTTCAGTATTGAGATCGTATATTATGTTGTAACATTTTCCAACTACATTGTGTACTGGAACTATTAAGTTTGGAATTATTTTTGAACTCTTGAACAACGAAAAGTGAATAAATACAAGGCTGATGTGCAAAAGGAAAACAACTCACATAATCTGCAGGTATGACCATCAGATTGAAGGGTCAGACCATCAGGGCAGGCGCACACTTTAAGTCCGCCAGGTCGAGGGAAACAAAAGTGGCTACATGCACCAGTTCTGTTTGAACAACCGTTTGAACCTAAAATAAAATATGCATATGATCAGAGCCAATGTCGATTTCTTGATTCTTGGAATATAGAAATGCTGTTTGCTTCCAATTGTTCATAAGATTTTATAGGATAATCTGAATTCTGAAAAACTTAATCGAATAACAAAATGTCGATATAATAAACCGCAAAGCAAATAGGTTGTTTATCTAATTTTGGTAACATTTATATGATTCTTAACTTTCATACATGCTTTTTTATTGATTCATTATCAAGCATGAAGCAATGCTGAACTAATTCTTACATTCTGTTTGTGAAAACTGCTGTTTTGAAAAATAACTTCCTTTTAAAGTAAAACATCAGTTAAATTTAAACTTAGATAACATATTACTTCAACCAACTATTTATCAGATTAAATTTATACGTTGCAGTGTATTTCAAACTCATTAATATCACCTCCCTGTTTGAGAACAAATACGGTAATAACCATATTCTGCCCTTCTTTGCGTCACGCGAGGGACCTTTCATATCGCTGAGCATTTAATTATGAAACGTTCATGAAAGAGATTATTATCCTCTGAAATATTTGTATGTGTTCAGTATGTGCGGAACAAAAAATCTATTATTGTAATCCATCTCCTGATGTGAAGATTGTGCATGGTTTGGTTTTACAGTAATGTTTAGTCTGACGGTTCAAAGAATCGATATGTGTGACAACGAGTTTTCTCAATAAAAGAGAATATAATTTTAAATCAACCCTCCCTCCCCATATATATATATATATATATATATATATATATATATATATATATATATATATATATATATATATATATATATATATATATATATATATATATATATATATATGACCACAACTATTGCATATAACATAATAAAAATAAACGAAACTTATGCCTAATTTTACCCATGTTCCTATGTTTAATTTCTGTCCCCGAGAAACATTTCCATAGTGGAAGAGGGATTTTTGATGTGACAAGACAATGGCGTAGAGAAATATGTTTTACAATCGCATTCTATGTTTTGTATGTTTACCAAAAGACGCAGATTCATTTGAGTGTAAAAAAATGTCAAAGTTGTATCCGAAATCTGATGGACCAACAAAGACCAGGTTACTTCCATCTGTTCCGATTCTCATCACAGACCATCTAGAGAATAAAAGCAGTATCGTGAATTAATCATGTAAAGATAAATCCTAGAAAAAGTAATCATGATAATACTAACGAAGATAAAAATATTAATAGAGCATAAAGAATAATTAGATACTTTATTTATATGGAATGAATTTATTCCTAATATTAATGATATTAATTAATTAGATAATACTAGATATTCACTTATTCACCTTTAGCCATAAAAAATGATATTATCTGAAAGGTATGATGTAAACTTTTTAACAAAAAATCAACTGCGTTTAGTTTGATCATATGCAACAATTAAACCTACACATTTTAATAGTGGGTCTGTGTTGCTATCATTGCAAAACCTAAGAAAAAATTAAATTATTTACATGAGTGAGGCATCGATCTAAAATATATATGCTATAGAAAATAAATAATATTTTGTAACAAATGAACCACACTAACGACACAAATAGAAAATGAATCAGGAATATCAAATAGGGTCACATACTTCAGCCGATATCCTGTAAAGTAGAGGTGTGATTGGTATATGGCAATTTTGTAGAAATAGGCGCCTCCTTCCTGGTAAATAAGTTGTCGATTAGTACCGTCCACATTAGCTCGCTCTATCATAGAGTTAGCAGAGTCACACCAGTACAAAACGTCCGCTGCAAAGTATTTAGCAAGCATTTCAGTTTTGCTTTAGATATACATGTCCTGTTCTTTGTGTTGTTTTCAATATAACTTCAGGTCTTTATTCAACTCCCACTGATTTTACCTAGTATGTTAAGGCCAATTCCTTTCAATGTTAAGGTGTTTAAACTAGCCACTCTTACGTTGTCTGAACGCTTGTCAGGATTGCCTTAAGATGAAAACTTTGAAATGGGGTTGAAAACGCTTGCAAAAGATAATTTAGAACGGAGAAAGCAATATATCACTAAATGCTTGGTTTAAAAATTAGACACAATGTAAGAAAACATGATCTATTTATACATACTACAACTACAACTTTTCAATTTAGGTTCTATCAAACATGAGGTATTCACATAAAGTAGTATATTGACAGAATGAATGGACAGAGAAATCTCCAACATATAAACAAATTACAAATTAATCATGCCTCAGCATATAGGACACTTGCTGTTGTAATCTGTATGCAGTTACCTTTAAAGTGGAGATGCTTAATCACGTTAAACAAAATTATCATGATATATAGGGCTGGTATACAGTGATCTGAGAAGCATTAGGCAGAACGTTTGAAATACTGATCAATTATAATAAGTGCATCCTCTTGAAAGATGATACATAATCGCTGGTTAGCAGTTTCTACATCCATATTTTATTTCCATTGTGTGACTCTATCAGTTAACTAATTAGCCGTTTAACGTGTGACGAGTGGAAATATAAACAAATATGCTGCAGAACGAAAATTAACATTATTGTTATGTATTTCAACCTACAGACTTTTAAAAAGATTTGGAAATCCTTTACTCGCAACTCGATCGGAAAGCTGACGACACCTTTATGACACCGATATTTACCCTTATTCGTTTTTATATGAAATGTATGCTCTGAAAATAGTTCCATTATGCAAGTACAATCACTTGTATAAGATTAGTCGTATTTAGAGGAAAATTTAAATGTATAGGAAAACTCTATCCAACAGTTTCAATAGTGACCCGTACTTTTCTGAAATCATTGATGCATATTTCATTCAAAATCGTTATTCTACTTTTCCTGTGTGTATCAAATTATTAGTTGTTAATGCTGAAATAGCATCAGCAATTAGAGACAATTACATTGTCACCAAAGACTAAAAGCTAGTTATTGACAGTAATATAACGACAACAGAGTAGCAAGCAAGAGGTGAAGACGATGTCCATAAACATGTATTACGTCTGAAGTGGACGATGATTATGACGGGATTATCTTTTACATAATCTGGAAACGGCTCATGTGCCCAAGATCTAGTGACTAGTCCCACCATTAACCCTCCCAGGTAGAATCATTTTGTAAAAGCCTGACTTGCTTGTCCCAAGTTTGGTTAAAAGCTTATGTTTTATAGCCTTATAGTTTATAGCTCGAACGACATACTCAGGCAATATGGCTGTGAACATCAATAACTTTATGGTAACGGAATGAACTTAATAGTGTCTTTCAGCACGGAATACCCTACCGTCAGGAGTAGGATGTTGGAATGACATTTTTGGTAACGTTTCTCGTCTTCTACTGCAAGCGTTGGAAATGTTAATTATGATAGCTCCGTGAAACGGATACACAAAGCTTGAATAGCACGTTTTTAGACGCCGATGATAATACACCTTACATAATATTTGTGCACATTGGTCCACGTGTGTTAGCAATGCATTAAATCTATAAATTTATAATGAAAAAAATATATTTTTGCTATTTATTGGACATATGTCCTCAGTATAATTAACAAAGCTGACGAACGCATTAATTGGAGGGCTCGAAAATGATAGAAACACCAGTTTGATAGAAAGTTGAGTGCAATTTGCACAGAGCATATCAGACATTAAACATAAATAGGAGCTGTGAAATTCAAGTCATTGTCAGTGTTTGCAACTCCACCATAGTACATAATTTAAATACACTGAAATAAAGAGGTTGTTGTAATAATAAGACATATCATCTTTGTGTGTTTCTTCTACCTCAAGTGTTCACTACAAGAGAAAGAGATCAACAAAGAAAGAGATATATACAAGTAGTTTGAAGCAGATCATGAGTTGATGTGCTCTTTTATTACAACTTTGAGATCATTTGAATCCTTATATCTGTTTAACTGCAGCAACCATTTAACACTTCAGATTTTTACCTGCTATTTATCTAAAAGAGAGCATATACCATTCTTTAGCTTTGGATAATCAAGGACACATAAAATAGCAATTAAGGCTGGGAAGAAATTTTAAATTAGGTAGAATGTGTTATCCATATATGCAGCATACAAAAATGATTACACATAAATGAGTACTCTATATCTGTAAGGTTTTCTTGGTATTGCGAAACGTATAGTCATTTGCAACCACCCAATATACTGTAGCCTTTACTTCCAGTCTAAAACATAGATGCTAAACTTTAATTAAATGCAGCATGTCTTTAAGTAAATACGTATTTACCCTTATATTAATGGTGAGCCACCCAGGAAAAAAATAAAGCAAAAAGAGATCTCCAAGATTTGCTCGTAAAGATAACCACCCAAGAAAAACGTCTGCTATTGTTATTGAAAGCTTAAAATGCCTTAACAGAATGCCTTAACAGAATGTGAACAAGGCATGTCGATGGAACACAGTGTTGGAGGTCCTATGGAAAGACCATGATGGGGGAGTATTGAAACAAGTTTGTAATAAGTTCGCCATTAAATGTATGTATTCGAGTAGTAAATAAATGACATTGTTGTGAATAAATAACGATACAAGCTGAAATTAGTGTCCTACACATTCGCAATGGTTTAGACATTGTAGGACCATGAAACCGTTCAGACACTCTTTTTCGAGTCAACGTTGCTACATTCATTGAGGCAGATGAACAATTAAGAAGTCGTTTATGATCTCTGCCTTCAGGCCCTTTGTTTTTATCAGAACTGACGAAATTAAGGCAAGCTTAAAGTAAATTGTGTCTTCTCATTGTTTTAGGCAAAGGCATATAAAGAGAGCACACGTAGAGGAAACGAGTTATGAATCATCATTGTAGAGTATTTTGTGGGTATCTATTAGAATTTTTCTAAACACATCAGTACCGAATCAAAACTAAACCGAATGTAGACATCCAAAGCGTCTCAGTGAGATCTGATTAACCTTGTACAAGTGCGATATATGCAGCTAATATATCAAGGCAGTTCCGATTCATTAACAAAATTAGTATTTCTTGTGACAAACTATCATGCGTTTAATTACTGCAGGAACACTAAATTTAACAGTACATATAATATTTCACTCTTATTATTTTTCGTGAAAGGTGCAATACATAATTATAAGCATTGTGTTGGCATACAGACTAAGCATTAATATCTGTATAAAAGTACTACGGAGTGTAGAATACCAACTCAAGTAAACTTGAATCATGATATTACTACTATTCTATACTTCATTCGTTTCTAAAACCAATCAAATTTGATCGCATATAAATCAGATTTAATATTTTGTTTGTTTCCTGACGAAGTTGCTTTCACATATTGTGAAATGCTTTTCAACTTTTGTAGGTAGCCACACTTTGAACGTTCACATGATTTTCTAGGACTGTTAGAACAAGTTACATAAAGACACTAAGTATATTAAAAGTTCATTTTAGTTTCAATTGAACGAAATAAGATATAAAATAAACAACAAACCTCGAAGATCTATAGTCAGGCCATAAGGATTTACAAGTCCAGAACTGAATAACTCTTGTCGGTTTGTGCCATCATAGTTCGACTTTTCGATCTTACCGTACGTCCCCCAAGCAGTCCAATAGATAGTTCTGAAGTAAATGAATTCATGATTATTGACAGGCCATGTAGCAATCCTGCTAATTAAGATACCTAAATACCACATGATTAAGAAACTAATAATTGCATCATATGGGCTAATTGCAACGTGATATCTAAATACGCAACAACAAATCTACAGGCATCGCCTGATTAATTACTTGGCTGTATAGGTATTTATTGTAACCAGAAAATACTTTGATTAGTATATCATTTTTAATATAAAATGTTCCTAGCACGAAACTATTAACACTCATAATATGGGAATAATTCTACTCACAAAAAAACAAAAATAAACATAGTCAGTAGATTCCTCACCATTCTCTATCTTTGATCAAGATATTTCAACATTTAAGTCTAGTAAGATATGTGTGCAATACAGATCTTACATTTATTCGGTTATTATTATGGCTTTATTTCAATAAAGTAGTGAAATTATTTGAAAAATAATAAACGAGTGGTGGTCTTGAATGTAATAATTCTAAAGGGTTTTGGGGTATATATATATATATATATATATATATATATATATATATATATATATATATATATATATATATATATATATATATATATATATATATAATATGTATATCGTGGGGATTGTATGCTGAGTGATATAGAGAGGAATTGTGATTCTGTGGTTGTTTGTTGGATGTTACATATTTGTGTGCCAAATACCGTTATATTTGTTCGTTATTATAATCGCTTTATTTCAATAAAGTAGTTAATCTATTTGAAACGCAATGAACCAGAGAGTTTGGGAGATATATTTGGTGGGATTGTATGCTGTATAATATAGAGAGGAATTGTGATTCTGTAGCTGTTTGTTGGATGTTACATATTTATGTGCCAAATACCGTTCTAAGAGGTGATAATTTGTACTAAATACAATTGTACAAAACAATCCAATCCAGAATGATGCTTGAAACAAATGTGGCACAAATTTCGAAGTTAGGAAAAGTGATCAAAAAGCCATAGAAAGGAAATTGTCCAATGACTTTAAATTGGAGGTTTGTGAAGCCGTTTAATAACCATAATTCGAGGTTTTATTCGCTGTTATATTAATGAGCATGCCATGTGTGCGGCAGTTGCACGGAGCTCCATCCATCGTTCTCTAGATAATGGCCAGGAGTTTAGAAGTTTAATGTTTCAACAATTCTAAACTGGTATTTTCACTTAATCTCATAAGAACTGCTGCAGAGGTTTCGAAAACATTTATTGAACGCTTCAGATGTTACAATGTTGTTAGATTCGCTGTGTTTACATATATCCATGCATGTACAACATTTGCATGAATGCATGGCTGAGAGTATAATATTGTATTCTCTATCCAAACATATACATATGACTACTCGTTTATCAAGGACGGCATTGCAATGTTATATGTCCGTTTGGTTATAGCGTAATGCGTATATTGATTAGTTCAATCTTTATGTGTCATTAATAATTTTATCTTCGTATAGGTTCAAAAGTTAATTTTTTGAGATTATTTATCTGTAGAAGATCTCGTATAATCAAACTGGAACTATATTACAACTAATTGACTTTGAGAGTTGTCACATAATCCATTTGTAAAGGCTACCAATTTTACTCTGTCCTGAGTGTTTGCCGGTGGTCTAGTGTACGTCACTCAGGTCTCTAGTCATTTTCCGAATCGTACCTCTCCGGTGGCCTAGTGGTCAGAGCGGAAGGTCGCGGATTAGAACCCGGCTTAGTCATACCAAAGACTTATACAAATCGTACTAGCAGCTACCTCGCTAGGCGCTCATCATTAAAACGTAATTGTTAGGACTGATCGGCCTAGTGCCAGGATAGTGTGACTTGATCGGACATCATGATACATGTCACACTGAAGACATCGTAGCGATATGACTTAAAAATTGTTGAAGTCACGTTAAAAATCCAAGTCACACACACAGACATATTCCCGGACCATCGGTGACATCATAACTAGGATCATGGAACCATTTGGAGCATAGTGTACAATGAATTTGGCGCAAAACATTTTATAGTTTTCAAAGTAGATGAATATAGATTTACTAAATCGTTATTAATTTAAATTAAATTATGACACTCGGGGACGGTAACACGTTTCGGTTTCAAGACGATTTCAATATAATGAGGTTTCAGTCTTGTGCCGTTTCGTTCTTTTTTTAATATATTTGTTGTTTATAGTTTTTATTAATTCTGAATGCACTTTATACAAAATGACTAAAACAATATACATCTTCTGCAAAGAATCACATTCAGGCATGGTTCCGTATTGTCCATCCCTTCATTCCCTATACCCCATCCAACATATCCTTTATTGGGCCATCAAGAAATTGATACAGAAACATTTGAACACGCTGGTAAATACATTAAAGCAAATAAACTATTATCCTTCATTTTAGAGACAATATTTACTTTGCTATATGCAGCAAGTATATCTTATACATCTATAATTATTACAGCCTGAATGTCCACCCAGTAGAGAAGAAACAGTCAGTACCCATTTATTGGATCTGTTGCAATGGCCCATGGGTAATCTGAGCTATAGCTGATGATAGTTTTGTGCATAGAACCATCCAAACTAAGAACAGCAATTATCCGGTTTGCATGGTCAGTGTAAAATAATACTCTTGATAGCGCATCCACGGCAAGTCCGATAGGATTAGCAGCTGCAATGAAAAATAATGTTATTCCATCAAAATAGGATAAACATGAGTTAATAAACAGCATCGTTAATTGCAATATTCCATGTTTACGAATACTCATCGCCTACGGTATATAGTATGCACAACAACATGGATATAGACTATATTCACTCGAGGGTGAAGAAACAATAGTCCGTTAGGATATATTATACTAAAAGAGATAATCTAATAGACGAAGAATTTAAACAATTTGCATTGATATGAATATGCAATGTGTAAACGTAGCTAATTAAAGGCACAAATTTTCACACTAGAACATGATTCTGGTCTCAAATAATTCCGTGGTTGCATAATACCTGCTTGTTATATATTGAAATACCGCTGTATAGGTTTATGATATCTGCATTTAAGGTTCAGGAAAATATGGTCCAAACAGAGATTTCTCATCATTTAGTATAGAGATTTAATAGATTTAGATTTTAGAAGATCCGATAGTCAGAAAACGTAATAATACATCCATCCGTAAATAAATAAAAATGTAATATATTGCAGAAAATGTAATAAACATTTTTTATAAAAAAATATTTTCGCATAAATTGCCAGCAAAAACTTACATGTTTTTAACTGCCGTATGGTTCTTTGGATATCCCCATATACGGATACCGATAAAATCTGCCGAAATCTCACATCGGTCCAGTATATTACCTTATCTACCGGGTCATAGGAGATGGCATGAGGACTGAAAATGTTTTCGTGTGCGATCATGACATATCTGTAGGTACGTATGTCCATGAGGTAAATACCTCTCTTGTACTGATCCATAATTAGAAGAAAATTTTCAGGTAAAGTGTCTGCGGAAAAAAATTAAATGGAAAAGCAAATTGTTATAAATTATGCTTCTGCCAAGTAGTATCTGATTTAGATATTATTCAAAACAATTGTTTTGCAATAATTGTATTGGTTCATTTTGTTTTCGATAAAGTTAAATTTAATGTTATTATATACGATATAGTAGCAGTACTAACTTTGAATTCTGCTGCTCTCTTTGTTTTGAGTCAATCAATATGTTAATTCCATTTCCAATACCATTTGAACTAAGGATTCACGCACACACACATGACAATAAAACGTGCAGCAACCTTCGCTCCGCACCATTGACAAAATATCTTACAAAGGCAACCATTGAAGGATGTACGTTGTATAAAAAATTTGAAAAAGGGACGAGGGAACTGTGATGGTTTCACATGGCAACATATCAATTTTTGCTCAATAATGTTCACACCACACGCATTTAAAAGCGTGTTTCAGATATTATCCTTTTCATGTCACGGCTATTCAAGCAGAAAAAAATATTCATTTTAATGTCTTGGAATGCGATTTGCGACTGACCTACTAAATACCTATTTTGAGATGATTCGCTTAATTATAATGACACACCCTAACATGTAACTTAACTAAATATTTTATTATACATACAATCGTTAAAGTCATCCTTCGTGCGCCCCCCCCCCCCAAACAAACAACAGTTGTCATTTTGCACAAGTGTAAATTTTACATTATAGTTGTTAGAAACGAACAGAAAAAAGAAATGAAAATATGGCAAACTGCCACGGTTAGTCGTATCTAACGAGTGAACATCCCATAATATTCTTTCAATGAAATATTACTCATGACTTGTAGACTCATGAAATGCTTCAACTGATAATGATTTGATTTGTATTTTTGTACATTGTCAGCTGTGGTACTGAATAATTTATATATCGAACAAGCCCAAATAAATCGGTGTAACAGCTTTCTAAGTGTCATGTTTGTGTTTGTATTTTTCATTTCAGACCACCTTAAGCAAAACTATTAATTTCACCTCGAGTGTATGTCGTGCGTATTATGCCAGAGGAATGAAAATTAAAAGAAAATATCGAAATATGTACATTTATTACATGTCTTGACTAAACAAAGAAAATAAACATTTGGTTCTTGATATAAACCCGGGAAAAAGCACATTTTTACATGTACATACTTGACAATCAGCAAGATATCTTAATGACAATTTGTATTAATGTGGATATAATTATTATATCATGTTTACCTCTTGCAATAGTTATACCCTAAAGGATATCGTTAGTAATAGAAAGAGTTCTTAATTTCAAGGTGGCCGATGGTACTAATATCTCCTCCCTTGACTCCCAGTGTCGGCCTTAGGCCGATTTGACCGATCTTAGAGGGAGAAAGTAATTTTAAAGTGTTGGAAAAAATTTAAAGTTCAATATCATATAAAACTTGATTAAAAGTTTATTTCTGAAATGCCGTGCTCACATAGGGGCGCGCGTGTATATCCATGGGGCCCAGCCAATATAATCCAAATCGGCCCTGCTGATGCCGATGACAGTGATAAAGCCCCTCCGCTTCGTAGAGTTGAGCTCAGACTTATTTTTGTTCTGTCTAATGTCTCCGTAGATAATTAAGACTATTATATAATGGCAACTAGATAGTGTACGGTAGCATATAACACGTAATATTGGAAAATCGAATAGAGTGAAATACAAAGCCAGGTTGAAATAAGTCTTCGTCATTGCTTTATTTACAACTTCGCTCTTGGCATAAAAAGGGAGATGCAAAATGTTTTTGGCGTTTTATTTTTTATAACAAAAGACAGTTATTACCGATGAAAAGCTAGAAAAAACACTTTAAAAGGAAATATTATAAATATTATAAATAAATTAGTAACACAAAATCAAATCACAACTTTAAATACTTCTACAGGTTGAATAAAAAAAAAACACAATTAAAATAGGAACCGGAATCCTAATTAGGAAAAAAAATGAATATATATTTTGTCGCTGTGTCTGTATATGTATATATATATATATATATATATATATATATATATATATATATATATATATATATATATATATATATATATATACCACTCGATTATGATAAAAAATATAATTCAGCTTGAAAAACTTCAATACTTACTCCACTTGGATTAAATAGCAGTACTCAGCAACCTGACTGAATAATCTAATAAAAATTACTCCAAACTTGCAAACATATTTATTATTAAGAATGCAATTAAAGCTTTCATGAAAAATATTTATAACTCCATCTAAAATAGAATCTATAGAAACATGCATAAAGTGAAACGCACGATATAAATATACATAACAACTCCCCTCATATAGAGAAAGAAAGCTTTGTATAATCAAGACCATGTTTTTCTTCGTGAATTAATTAATACTGCAATAACCGTTACATCACGTGAATCAATAGACGTTTCAAAGGAAAAGTATGAAAAATGGAGCTGAACGAACCGGCTAACTCTTAACCAATAACTTTAATTTGTGAAGAGCATCTCGACCTTGATTTACGTACTCAATAAAGACATTAGAAGTTCAGCAAATATTGCAAACGTTGGGGCAGAGTTTTGATAATGTCCAGACGTACCTAAACATTTACATGACTTGTTTTTTACTGATAGGCAGTTTAAAGTAGACATAACTTTATCCGATGTAATTTAACCGTGTCCCACAACTTCATAAAAATTAAGTCAAGAACAGCAAAACTCCTCTTTACTTAAATTAATTGACAAATTTGCCGATTTCAGTTGAGCACAAAATTTCTGAATAGTTTCAATATGGTCTTTACAACTGTCGTTGTTTATGATAACTCCATCAATCTACCCATCACGGCTGTATAAAAAAGTGTTACCATGTTCATTAAACGCAGACATGTTGAGGGATAATTATTCATACCAAATTGGGTCACTTTGTTTTTATCAAGTCCATCTGGATTTGCATGCATTTTTCAGTTCCTTTCTTGGTGGAATTTCCCTTGATCCTTTACAAGTTTGAACTTGGTGACATATTTGCATTTTTAATTTTGCCAAAGTAGTCTAAATGAATCTGTTTTGGCTACTTTATGATCTTTTATAATTCAGTACACTTACATAATGTAGTATTAGGTTAGGGTGAAGACAACACGGTGAGCTCTAATTAATATTAGTGGGTTCAATAAAAATCATTATTAAGCAAATATTGAATTTTCGTTTTCAAACATTCCAGCTTGAGCGGATCATTACTAATGATGTTGGCTCATAGGTGCAAGATCTACAATTTCAGCATCATGTATATTTTATTTGTTTGTGTTGGACCATCTGGAAACAAATGCTCATATTCATAAATTATCTGTTTTAATTCATTATGTTTATGTGGCTGTAGATGTGAGAGTTTCTGTTCCATACTGTTGAATATTTCCTACTTACGAAGATGTCTCTATAATCTGATAGCATGCCATCCTTATAATCACTACTGTGAGGAACTAGTAAAACTAAATTGATACACTTAATACAAGGACTATCTCTATCAACATACTCTTTTAACATATCTATGGCAAAGTTGTTTCTGGTTTCGCATAGTGTAATTAATATAATTTTAAGCACTTTCACTTTACCTACTACGAACCACAATATAAAGAATGAGGAGGAATTTTTGAGGAATGGGGAAACGTGACAGAACTCTAATTCTAAGCTTAAAATTCAATTCTGTTGTATTTTCGAAATGCCCTAATTTAATTATTGATTAAGTAGATCGACGATTACCTTACAATATTGTTGATTTCTGAACCTTTGGTCTACATTATTTTCTATTTTAATAACTTTACTCATCCACGGACAGTATGTTCTATAACAAGTTTTAAAGGACTAAAACCCAATGACTCTTGAAATGGTTCCTTAACAGCAAACAATATGAAATGGATACATTTATCCCAATCGTTTCAGTTTTCATAGCAATATCATATTCAGTATCTGATTAATTCTTTGCAAAGCCTATTGACCATTTTCCACACATAAAATGTTATGCTTGATCATAATAGACAAATATAGGAAGGCCAACGAGTATAAAAAAGGTTTCAAAACGTTTACAATAGCTGTAGTATGAACGTTCCTAAAAGGAATATTTTCTGGAACTCTCGTTGGCACACACATTGTGATCAACGCTTATTATTTGCTTGACATGGTCTTAGGTAAAGGACTGACGATGTCTACAATTATTCTGCTAAAATGGTTCGTCAAATTCAGGGATATAGGGCAGATGAGTCTTCAACATCTTCTGATTGGGTTTTCCTGCTATTTGACAAGTGTCACGTGATCACAAGTATTTAGAAACATCACTTTTAATTTTGTGGCAATACATATCATGGAGCTATTGTGGCAAGTCTTTGACTCCCAGATGACCAGCCAATGAAGTTAGGAATTTAAGAACTCCAATATGATAGCAAAGGGAGTTAGAAACACAGGAACAACAATTTGATAGTTTACCACCACCAGAAAGTACCTCACCTAGTCTTCATTTTCTCACAAAACCCCAATTTCGCAAAAACTAAGAATCTGGTACATCTGTTGCTTCAGTTTCTATACTAGCCATTAGAGACAATCACAAGACCTCATTATCTCTTTCCTGTTCGACAAAATTGATTTTCTTGTCACCCTGGTTAAAGTTAAGACAATTATTATGACCACTGTGAGCAAGACATTTTGATTGATCAGTATCAGGAACAATGTGACCTCATCATGAACAATAAATTTGTCAGCTAAAGAAATAATTGTCTGATCAATATCATTCTTAAGAGCTCTTTTGCCATAGTCCTAGCAAGCATGATATAAAACAAACAATTATTCCCAGTTACCAGTGGGTTAACCACGACCTTATCTGCAGCATAATCATTGTTATCAATAAAAGAAAACTCTCAAGGGCCAAGTAAGTCAAAGCTTCAACAGTTACTGATCCTGAAACTAACTCTGATGACACATCGACACAATGAAGACGACCATTAACAAAACCAATTTATTCCCTGAATAAGACTACCCTTTCTATAAGAGAATTCATATAAAAGGATAAAGAAAGACACAGTGCCACTTCATATTTTAACATGGATTGGTTAGGCAGAATCATCAATAAGTGATATATACCCTCTCGACGTGAATGGTTCATAACTCTCCATAATAAAATCAGACTGGGATTTATTTGCCCCAACACATGTATTGCTTTGAAGATATTACCGTGGGCATGACCTAGAAACAAACACAAGTGTCATAGCTCTGCTTTTATGATGTTGCGCATGTTCTCCATTTGTAGCAATCAATTACAAATAATGTGACCTTTTTTTTTACTTTTCATGCTTGCACTTAGGAGAAGATAAATATTTCTGACCAGTCTTATGAGAAGTTTCATTCCTAAACGTTGTGCCAGATTGAGATTTGGGGATAGTGATATGAGACTAAGATGGGATATTGTTTTTAGCCAAAACCTGCTGAGTGGAAGGTTTACTGACCAATGACATCTTTTGAGTTAATGAGTAGTAATCATCTGTTCTAAAAGATAAGTCTTGATGTCACCATAGAAGCAATTCCTGAACTGCTGAAATAATATGAGTTGTCTAAGATTATCACAACCCGTTCAACTTTATCAACTTTTCAGATGCACACCACCACGGAAATAGCTGGTGTCTTTCACTAGCAAAATGAATATGGTTTTAACCAGCATTTGTTTATGTTTTACATTTCAAAACCACTCTCAAGATGACTTAGATACCAACTCAAAACCTTTTAAGTTTCCTTAACCTGACGATAACTAGCGTTGTACCAAAATTAAATTGAAGAGTAAACTTCACAAGCTTTGGAACTAAGTACAATCTGCATTAACAAAGTCAACTGCTCTCTTGAACATTTGTAACTTTCATTAATGTTCTCAAAATAAGAACATATTCGATCTGCTTTTTTAAATGAGGTAATAACAATATATTTGGCAACATCAAAACCTGAACTTTTGTGAGGGGAGAGCCTTCTGCCTGCCAGTTCTAGCTCTTTTTATTTCAATAGCTTTCATTTTTCTTTCTTTTATCTCTTTTTGCATCTTCATTTACATTTGCACTTCTCTTTCATCTTTCTACATTTTATCTTTTTGAACTTGCAATTCCATCAATTCGTTTTGAAGATGGAGATTTCGTAAATCTATTTCCAACTGACTGGTTTAATACAAATCTTTTAATTTAATTTCAGAGTCAAATTAATATTTACTATTCAAACGCAAAGCACTTGTATTAAAACGTTTCTTTGCCATAAAATCCTTTATTTTTGTTTTTCTATTGGAAACATAGCAAAGTCCAGCAATCGCAATCAGCTTTTTTTTTATTACACAGCAACCTTCATGAAGTAATCACCAAATAAAATTACTCCAAACTAGTAGCAAGGTCTTTTATTAAGACTGAAATTAAAGATTGCATCAAACATATTTATTCCTACAATATAATCCATACATATGTGCAAAACGTGAAAAACACAAAACAGATTTACATAACAATGTATATACCTTGTTGTCGAATTGCCATTAAATCGTGAATATGTCCTTATATTTGATTACGTTTACATATTTAGATAATGTTTTATTGTGAATTAAGTCTAGTTATAAAATAAAGAGTATAATATCCGAATCAGGAATGAAACGCAGCAGATAGTTCCCCTTGATATAGGCTATGTGACGAACAATACATTATCTTCTTCTCTAACATAAATATTCATTTGTTCATATATCATTTGTAAATAACATGTTATTTCCCTTATATTTTTATTCATTCTCAGGTTAGATATCAATGTATCGTTATGCACAACGTTTGTCCATGAACTTTAACATTTGAAAGACTCGTTTTGGTATTTAAACTAATTATCTACTAGTTTCAACGTATTATCCATTCTGTAGCGCTTTAGCTATATCAATTGTTAGGTTTCTTTGGTGGCTACTTGAAAATGTAATATCTGCAGAGCATATATATATATATATATATATATATATATATATATATATATATATATATATATATATATATATATATATATATATATGAAAAGATAACTCACAGTTCCCGCATCTTAGACCATCCGGCTGGAGAGTCATGTAGTCTGGGCAGTCACACACCTTGGATCCACCAGGTAGCGGAAAACAAAAGTGACTACAACCTCCGCGCCTATTAGAACACCCGTTTATGTCTGTAAATGTTTATCCATACCGTGTTGAGCAGTTGAGCCGAGTGCGAATTCATGTATTGTTAACATATGTTACGTATTCTGTGCAGTTTTACTTGCCGTTATTTTAAATGTATCATATTTAGTTTAGTTTAATGCACAATACCCTATATATTTGAAACTTATCATAAAGAGACTTTCACGCTTAGTCATACAGATTTATAAACAGATGGAATTCGTACAAGCTAATTAACCACATATTTATATTATGAACACAATGATATACACTCAACTTGATATTGCCTTATTTGTACGGCCCGTATGAGTAATATGTATGAAATGTAAAGGTTTCGTGATATTAAATATCGTAATTCTTCAAATTACGTAAGATAGTGTAATCTTGTACAAATAATATAAACAGTCGGTTACGTAGTATTTGATTCTGTATAGAATAATTGCTATAAACTCATGAGAAATCGTTTCGTAAAATCCATTATGGAGTAAGAAATATCATAGTTAGAAAAGCAAAACAAATATTGACCCCATTTTAACTCGACGGAAGTGAATATTATGATAATAAAACTGTACGATTTGGATGATGTATACCTTGATTCTTAGACGCATTACTGTGTACATGAATGTCCATGACATTATTGAATATGGAGGGACCAATGGAGGTCATAGCACTTCCATCTGTTCCGATTCTCATTAAAACGCTAAAGAAAAAAAGATATCTTGCATAAAATCAGCATCGGTGTAACGATAATGACATCTATGATAACGAAGGCCAATGGATGTATGTCATCGGTTTCTTCATTGTATAGCATATCGTTTTCATCATTCAGAATATGAATGTTGTTTATGTCATTTTAGTTAATGTCACTGGAGTTATTATGGAAGATGTGATTAGCTTGATGTTGCTCTACCGAAGGCTATTACGAACTCTCACATTTTACACAAGTCTTTATTGCATTATTTTAGATATTCGTAATAACAAATATAGATCAATCATTTCAATGTCAAACTGCATTTTAGTATTAACGTAGTGCCTAATATCCATATATATCTCTGAATTAATTAATTTTGTTATGTGATTGGTAATGGGATATTGAAATGTGTCAGTGGGAGGGAAATGTATATATTAAAATCGTTGATAAAATGGTATAGCCATTTTGTGGATCTAATCACCAACTACATTTTACCCTTTCAGGAAGTATATCTTCATACAGTAATATATATATATATATATATATATATATATATATATATATATATATATATATATATATATATATATATATAGAGAGAGAGAGAGAGAGAGAGAGAGAGAGAGAGAGAGAGAGAGACAGACAGACAGACAGACAGACAAACAGACAGACAGACAGACAGACAGACAGAGACAGAGATAGAGACAGATTGATAGATATATGCAATATTTAACTTTTCATTTTTCTCCTCTATTTTTCTCTTTCTGTCCACAACATAAACATCCTATAACCTACTGCACATACAGTATAACTTGAAGGTTCCCATCCATCTGAGGTCGAGCTAATCATTTAATTAGTCATTGGCTATACGAGTCATTCCCTATGTCTAATCAATATTCATTGTCAAACAAATATTCAGCCGATATAAGCCATGGGCAAAACCCCGATTGAGTAAGACACTAAAACTTGACTAACTAGCTATTTTAACCACGAATCGCACTTAAGTCCCATATGTAATGAAGTAACAATTCCAGTTTAGGTTAAACGGCTTATACCGAAAACGACTGCCAGATACTTAAGGACACATGATACATGTTTGTAGAAAGAAATAACAAAATCAATTTATAAAGTTTAACCAATAATATCACAATGTATAAAATATCAAATTAAAGAAAAAATGTTTGCAAAGACGTCTAATTTGACTCATCTATGAAGATGCTGTACTAACCTCGATAATGTTTACTATCTCAATAAATGAATACATTTTCACTTTAGTTATCGTATTAAAACATCAATTGAATGAATAAAAGGCATGATATCATAGTTTTAGCACCTTCACAGTACCATTCACTTTTCCTACACAAATTAATTTTAGTTAGAAACATGAAAATATAAGTCCATACCTCTGTGCCGAGTCGATGTAGTACAAGTTAGATTGATGCAAAGCAATGCTGCATTTAGATATTGGTGTTTGATCCTGGTATAAAACTTGACGATGAGAACCATCCACATTAGCTAGCTCGATTTTCCTCGTGCTGTAGTGACACCAGTACATAACGCCCGCTGCAACATTGGATATCTGCATTGTATTTAAATTAAATTTGTCGCTGTATGTTCAAAACACCATCGACGTGTTATAAAAACAAATACAGTACTTTTAGTGAACAAGTCAAACACATATGCTTAGACTAAACTCATATGATATCCATACAGGATTCACTACAACAATATACAGCATATTTAAGCTTAACATTTTATATTTTTCTGACCTAAGCCTTTTGTTACCCTTTTGTGCACCAGTAGTAGCATACTGCAAATTTCTATTTATCAAGAAGCACAAATACGCTAGAGATCATGACAGTATTTGTATGGATTTTACGGTACAAATATTCAGTCGTCTGTTCTTGTACAGTCCACACAATGCATATATTTGTAATGTTTCTCAATGAGAAAGACATCCGATTTCGACATATAACTGTAAAACATATAATAATGACATTATCGTAAAAATATAGCACCTCTTCTGATTTTACAGCGAAAACCATGAACATTGCACGCTTGATGTTCTTAAATGACGTACACTCACAATTCCTGATAAACCATTTTCCTCAAACTTTCGAAGCCATTCTATCTGAGCGTGAAAACGTCCCATTGCCAAATTTCCGATCTTTGATGATTTCCCAAAAAAAAAACATGTTTTATTTTCATCTAGAAGACATACCTAAAATCTCGATAATATTATCTAAGTATTGCTGAAATCTTCCAAGATCTTGTAACACTATTATAAATCTCTCTTAGGACAATATTCTATATGCATTGCTAACAACATTTTCCAAGATCTTGGAACACGGCTTACATGGCATGCAGAGAAAACACACGTGGTTTCTGAGAAACAGTCTTTGAAAGCACTGATCCAACGAAATTTTCTTACCATTAATATCCACAGTCAAGTCAACAGAAGCGCCAAGTCCAGTATTGATGACTTCTTGTCGGCTAGTGCCGTCGTAGTCGGACTTCTCAATTTTATTAAGGCTACTCCAATAGATGGTACTAAAATTAAGGACAATTATAAATTTATATTTTTTAGAAATGGAATGTCAAGGGGAAAGATACGATTGTGAGACCTGATTTAAATATTCTTAAAGACTTTGCGAGTTTTTTCTATTTGGGGGGAGTGAATTGGTTCACACTTCATGTTTAATGCCCTCTCAATGCTTGATATACCAATAAGTCAACACAAAATGAGTGATACAACCCATACTGTATACTCTATATCGAACGTCAGCGCAACGGGTTATAATGTTCATTTTGATGTTTAATTAAACTCAGTCAGAGGATCAACGTCACTAATATGTCTCACACGTTTACCATCTGAGCTGCAGCATAAATGTGCTGGAAAGACATTTAGACTGCCATGCACATATGCAACGCAACCAATACTAGGATTTAACATTGTATTATACTTAATGAGTAATGGTCAATATGCACGAACATCTAAACTGGCTGGAAAAAGACTGTTTTCTTTCAAAGCAAAGTCATGATCTGTACCCATTTATAGGATCCGTCACAATGGCTTGTGGTGTGTTCAAATCATCGCTGATAACTGTTTTGTTTAGATCGTCATCAAGGCTGATGACCGCAATAATGTTTCTTACACCGTCTGTATAAAACAGGAGTCTAGAGATGAAGTCCACTGCTATTCCTCTTAGAACAGCATCTACAAAATCAGACAAAAGAAAAATGCACGCATACGTTCATTATTATGGAAGTTACTGTAAAACGACTATAAATAATAAACGCATTTCAAAGATAAAGAATTGTATGAGTTGAAAATTAACACACAGACACTATAACACCAAGAAAAGTAGTTATAACGTTTGTTTGTACGTAGAGAACATTAAACAATTCTATTTGAAAATGCTCGTTACAAGATCGATAGTAGAAACTCACAGTTTTTGAAACCTCTCAAGGTTGTTTGGTTGTTTCCATATATAGATCCCGAATTAATTTGCCAAAAATCCACATCAGTCCAGAACATCACGGCAGCGTTCGGATCGTAGTCGAGGGCATAAGGATTTGAGCCATTATGAAGTGGAATGTTGACATAACTGTAATTATCTATGTCCATTCTATAAATTGATCTCTTGGATTCGTCCGTGATCAGGAGAAAGTTGTCGGGTAAGTTGTCTGTGCAAAAAAGACAATAAGTAAAAATACGGCTAATATTATCCTTTCTTGTAACTCATATTTATTATTATACGCTCTTTCAACCCCGATTTGGGTTGTAAGTTGCCATTAGGGTATTTCATATCCTACACTTTACTTCCATCATCTTTGCAGAAATAAATGTTTTTCCATCCATATCCTATACCAATCCAAAGACGAAGAGCAACAGTACATTTCTTGACTTTTGGGCTCTACAATCTCGATGGACTAAGTGAAGGGTCTCTCTCTGTGTGCATTCTTTTTTGCTTTCTAGTCCTGTCGAGTTTGCAATTGATTTACGAAATAGTTTTAAGAAGGAACCAATTGGCTGAGTCTTGGAAGCTTGCTTAGCGGAATGATTCATAAATTCTTCTACAACTGCACTCTCTCAAAACGGATACGTTTCAATTAGTTGATAGCAATTAGACGCCAAGACATCCAAACACTGTTAACTCTAAACTGCTAAATAGCTAGGAATCCTAGTTAGCAGAAAATGCATGACAATCATTTGAAAGAGTAAGCCAGCGTATATCATTCATTCATGTTATGTCTTTGCTTGATAAGAAAGAGGTAATATATATTTAATCCAAACTAATTAGAAAGGTCGGAATGTTCAAAAATTAATAAAAAGCTTTGTTTCTTAACATTAATGAATTTGGCATGCTGAGTTATAATTTTCTGTCATTCAAAGTTCTCTGTTTAAATGTTTTAGTTAGGAACACTCTTTTATAGAACAATCAATGAATGATTCCAAAGTGGTAGAATAAATGTTTAAAAGTAGTGGCAAGAAGTTCAATTCTAAAACAGGTGGGCACAAAAAGCACTCTCAAAATTGACATTAATTGATAACAAAGTTTATTTTAATATCAAATGAAGTGCAACACAAGTGCATTTAAAGTATTAGTTTGGGATTGAGTAATTATCAATACAAAGGAGGTACGCATGACTTTCGAAAACAAATCAAAAGTCATTATACCTTTGTTTTGCAGTACGTTTTCTACCTGACGAACGACAAAGTTTCTATACATATATTGCGAACTACTTTACAAAATAATAAAAAATATCACTCTTAGAAAATGTCAAAGAGACATTTGTCTTGCAAATTTAAATCAATGGAATAAATGTATGTTTTCGACTATACCTAAATTGAAAGGGTTTCAGCATAAATTAATTTTCCTACTGCCTATACGGTTTTATCAAAGACTAGTTTAAGAGAACGTGTTTGTTTTCAACGGAGTCTGAAACTCTTCAATTGTATTTAATGTGTCCGAATTCTGAACTGTTCTTGGCATGCATTCGTGACTAATGTAAGCTTTGCAATCAGAAAACAATATTTGATATTATAGATCAATAATACACAGATTATAAATTAAATTGGATTATGTACACTGCAGCACAATTCAGCGATAGGAAATATTTATTTTTAAAATATCTGTACCAATTTATTCTTACCCACAAAGACAAATAAAAATCTTTGATTCATATATTTAATAGACAGATGTGTAGTATCTATGCATCCTAAATTTTCACCAAATAAATGAACTAAGTCACTTTGTAAATATTGTGCACAATTGTGCTGTCACTGTCTACTTAATTTCTAGTATTAAACATATTAGAAAATGTACCACATAAGATAATTATGTTTGATCTTAAGTACGTTATATATGATATACCCCTTGTGCTTGTTTGTATGCCCGTTGCTTTGTTTATTCTTACTGTTTGATTGAAATTCACGCAATTTTCTAGCTATATCGAAACCCATCATAAGCACACACCTTGTACTCACTCTCTCCCCCAATTTAAAGTGTTTAATATAGATTCAAAGAAAAATCCTTGTCAAGCTGATGTTTGTTTCAATACAGATATTATCTACCCGCAGTAGAAGTATTTAATAATCGTATCCATTACTCTTGCCTTTTAACAGTGTTCGACAGGACCTTTGCTTATTTTAGATATTGAACATCATTTTTGTTTGACGTTTCGAACAGCAGGTTGGGGTTAGCCTAAATTCAATACAACCCAGAACATGTTGGTAAAGTGCGACCAAAGCCACTCTCAAACGTGTTTTGTCCATAGGATGTACAGAAATTGACGTACAAATTGCACAAACCAATTTGACTTAATTTGCTAGGAATTCAACTGAAGGTGAATTACTCGATCATCAATGACAAACTGATTTTGCTGATGTTCCCCACGCTCTTTTTGTAAAATCAGCGAGGCAATATTTGTTTTGCGTGATCAGTGTTTTTGAAAATTGGTTTGGGGGATTCTTCTGACCTGCAAAAGATGTTCAGCATTAGTGTGCGCTTTGTAGATTGTGTTTGTAGAAAATAAGTGTTTTGAAATATGTACAAAGGATATTATTAATACACGATTCAATTATTATTTCGTATGACAGGATTAATTTGTGGACGTCACCCACTTGTCTATAATTCTGGAAGGCATGATCGGATAAACTTTAAAGGGAACATATTGTGCCTCCGTTACAAATGACTAATAAAATAGACATCCTCTAAGAGCGCAACAACCGGCACAGTGGACAAACGGATCATCAAAGATCTAAATACCTTTCGAACGTTCTCCATCTAATTGTCAATGTAGGACTGACGTTAATTGACTATAAAATTAACAGTTATGAATATCCTTTGACCTACACCATTCTCATAAATCTATGAAACACAGAATCAAATCAACAACAACGTTTCTGTTGTAGAGACAGTATCCCCAAAACTCAAATTCTTTTTTGTCTACCATACAGCTGAAATGACTATTGGGAACTCAAGTGTAGAACAAGTGAATAAGATAGAAATGATCTAATTTAGTTGTTTTCTAGGCTAACGTCTTCGCACCTCATCGTTGTACGACATGAACAGTAGCAACACATGTAGTCGCGGAAAACTATAGACAAGACCTCTTAGGCAATGGCATTCTTTTGGGACCGAAGCAAAATCATTTTCTTTGACATCAGGAGGCTAAGGGGGCACGAGAAGGAAGCAACTGTCAATAATTGATTTTATATGACCTTGCCCAGGACAATGTTCAGTTGTATGTCTGCTGTTTCGCGGCGATATCATCTCAAGTCATATAACTAGACCATAAAACCAATCGAAAAAACACTTCGGTAGAAATCATTTAATCCTGATCAAACCACGATTATTGCCGGGATCAAACCTGTTTTCTCGTTGAAATACTTCACGAATTACAAGGCAACTTGTATAAAAACTATCCCCACTTTATAAAAACAAACAACAAACAAATAAAGACAAATAAAGACCAAAACGAGAAATCCCTCAAAGAAACAACATTCACATAAACGACCAAAATAATATATATGAAAAGAACTAAAGTGATCTAATTGCCATAAAGGTTATCAAACTGCCAGATCAGTATAAACAGCTTCTGTCCATGTGGGTATCACATAGAAAAAGCACATAACACGCACAGAATGAAACCATGTCATACTTGCTTATAATATTCGTACTCGAGATTACCTGATTCTCATTTACCCTATACTTGCAGTTGTTAGTTTCACACGACTCCATATACCAGTCTTTCATGGACCCCGGGCTGTTGAGTTTATGCTCACACGGTGACTCATTTGACTGGTTATTGTGTTGTCTCACGATTCTTGCAATACTTTTACTCAGCCCAAAACAATCTATCTCCTAAAGTCATCTTAAATTAGCACTTACCCAGAAACTTTGCATGTTGTCAGATTTAGTACCAAATTGGTACTCAGTTATATAAACTGTTCTGGCAGAAATAAGACTTGATGAATATATCTTTTTGTTTGCAGAAATTCGTCGATTGTACCAGTGAGTGAATTCATTCCGTTACTATATGCGCAATGACACGTCTATGAATTGGACTGAATCAAACGCTTATTATGTTTGTATATATATATATATATATATATATATATATATATATATATATATATATATATATATATATATATATATATATATATATATATATATACAGAGAGAGAGAGAGAGAGAGAGAGAGAGAGAGAGAGAGAGAGAAATTATAAGTATACACCAGACAGGAGGGAATGTGATATCCTTCAATTCTATAGGAAAATGCTTGATAATAGTAGGCAGAATTAATATTTAATACAAATAATACTATCATAGAGGTTAGATCATTTTTATTTCGTACTCTACGGAGATTCGAACCCAGGTTGTCATGCGAGTGTGTCTGCTACACACAAGTGCATATAACACCGCTTCAGTAGTATCATTTGTTGCTGATGTACGCTTAGTCGTGATGGAATATGGACTCGTGTGTGCATACAAGGAAAAGAAACATGGACAGATAGTCATGGAACTAAAGGAAACTACTGACCGATTTGGCAAGTTTGACCATCAGGCTGTAGAGTCATAAATTCAGGACAGGCACACACATTAGAACCATCAGGCAGCGGAAAACAAAAATGGGAACAGCCACCACTTCCATTAGAACATCCGTTGCTGCCTATAAAATGCATTGCCTACTACTTGAGATGTAATGTGGTATTTTAATTGTTTGCAACAATACGTCTAATATTTCCCATATAAAGTGATTTTGCATAAACCTACGATAATTTAAATATTGTGACACGGGTTTTCAAGCAGAAGAACTTCAAAAAATAAGATATAAACACATATGCATGTAGCTATAAAAAATGCCTTCAACTGTTCCTGAAATTGTTCATATTGCTAAGATATAAATCTAAAGGTCCGAAATAGTAAGCCAAATTTATCGAAAAGAATAACATGATTCAGTTGAGATGGTATTGTGTTACAAAACCTAAATTTGGTTCATAGCCTCTTAAAAGGCTACGATCATCTCATTGTAAATTAGATATAAAAATAAATTATATCAAAACATACCTAACAGTCATTTTCATTTGCTAAACCCATCAGTTACGTATTGACCACGTATCTTCTGCTCTACATACAAAAATTGGAAAATAAAATTTAGATTTGTCTTTCATTATGCTGTTTGGTCCCATGTTTTGATATAGAACTGTATTCACGTGATTGTAATAACACCCCAATGTGTACCTAGACGTCCATTAATGTTCACATAAATGGCTAGTGGATACATGGGTGCAGAGGGAGCAACGGAAATCAATCCACTTCCATCCGTTCCGATTCGGTTTATAGCATTCCTAAGATAAAATATATTGACTCGTAAATTGATCATTACAAAGAATTACATGATAGCGACTACAATGCAGTACTATCAACGGTGTTAATTTAAGTACCTCTATGCTTAACAAAGTCATTTGGTAATGCATCTCCTATTACATGTTATATGTCGATCCGTCTACATACATTCTACATATTACTAATTGTCCAGCTATGAAGAAGTAGCAATCAATTGGATTACTTGAGATTGTATTTGTTTCTGTGCGTATTTTATTTGAATATACAGTTCGTGTGGGCATTTATGTAATACATTAGAATGACAATTACCAAACAATTAGTAACATTTATGATACATGCATAGTTAGTTTATATTGGTTGCTTTACTTTTGTAAATAATTAATGAATTTTGCTATACTTTTAGGATATTTGTAAAATTTGAGTTCAAGGTCTAACCTTGTTTAATATCGTCGTGGGTTCTGGAAGCGAACGTATTTACACCTGCATTGAATTTTTGTCGACAATGTGTTTTATCTAGAGCAACGTATTGTATCGTTTGGCAAGTGGGTGTGTGCAAAAGAGATCTGGTAAACAATTACTCATTCCCGTGTGTCGAACCAGTCTTTGGGAATCCATTACGTTTACAGTTGTGTTGTTGAATCATAATCAATTTTGAGAGAAATTTTTAATTCAAACTAATTAACTGAATTGCTGAAGCGCTCGCTGAGATTCGTATTAACTCACTGCATTGGATTTGTGGGGTTTTATTCAAAGGCATTTGATTACATAATTGGTAATCGAGAAAATAAAGACTTCTAGCTTATCAGGATATTGGAAACTACTAAAACAGAATCTTCCTTTACATGAAGATTCCAAGATTAATGCTCTGGAATGTACCACTGACTTCAAATATAAATTGTCAAAGGCTCTTGAAGCAGCAAGAACTAATCACTCTGCTTAATGAAAAATGAAATTCAGGTATGACAGGAAACATAAGAATAGAGTTTGTCTCCAGGTGACAAAGTACTGGCTCTTGCTCAAAATCATCTTCCAGCAAAGTGTTATGGTCGTGATACTATTGCAAGGAAGTGATTTAAATTACCCAAAATCCTCGAAAACAGAAAGGCAACAACCAAGTCATATAAATATGTTGATGGAGTATTTTGTATAGAGATAGCATAGTTAGTTATCCAGTGAATGTTGTTCTCTCATTGGATGTAAATGGTATCCTTTGCAACGAATAGATGACTTGATCGACAAATCGGAAATGTGAAGCATGTAACGAAGTATGACAATTTAATTGGATTATGTCAAAGTCTACTAACGGCAAGATCAAATGCCATTTTGTCAATTTTATCTACAGATGGACTTTATCAGGACTAATTGATATCATTTGGAACGGAATGTTATCCGACAATGTTTTAACGTCTAACAAACGTGTTAACATGTGATCCAGATAATTCCTCGCCTACATCAATGATATCGTCATCTTCAAAGACAAACGATCACTTGGAAACCATCCTGGAATCATTAAATCGATGATGTACCTCTAATAATTTTTGCAAGTCTTGGCATGCTTTTTTTCACATTTGTAGGATTTCTTGTTAGACAAGGTAAACTTAACCTATATAAGTTAACGACATCGCTTTATCTGACTACACACAAGCTGTTAGTAAAGAATACGGATGAGACTTATGGGTATGGCTGATTTTATCGGAGTTTTTGCAAATTTTTTTAAATAATTGCCGAGCTGCTTACTAATTTGCTAAGTTTAAAATCCAGCTTTCACTGTTCTAACGAATGTTACGAATCTTCTAATAAATAAAAGCCATATTTAAAGGTGCGTTAGTTCTTTTGGCTCCTAATGTCAGCCAGGTATTTAAAATGCGAGTTGATGTAAGTGGTATAGAAGATGGTTGAGTATTGATTTAAGAAGATACAGATGCAGTGGATCATCTAATGTGCTCCATTTCATAAAACAACAAAACAAGCACCAGATTTTATTTCACAATTGACAGGGATTGTTTGGCTTTAATATTGGCTTTGCAAGATATTGAAGTGTATATTAGCTCTTCTTCGATTGTTTCACTGACGTGTAACAATAAAAATCAGAGGTTGTTATCGGCCGGTGTTTGATGCTGCAAAAATACAACATTGACTTTACACACATTAAGGGTAAAATATTGCAGAAACACTCAGACGAGTTTAGAAGTATTATAATTCTTCTTTTTATGTATATGTTATGTAATCGACGAGACATCTTCATATTTAATTTTAGTTATTATAGCATGGATTCATGACTAATATATAAAAAGTCGCTTGATTACATAAATCATACTTTTCTTGATGTGTATTTAGTTTATATTGTGTGCTTGCATTCTGTATTATTGAACATTACGATACGACAGGTTCAATTATTTATATTTATACAAGGCCAATGGAAGGTTTAATTTAAGCAAATCGTTGGTTTCATGTCTTTTTTGAAGACCTAGATTCATAGTAAGATTCAAATTGACCGAATTAGTAAAATAAATACCTGGACCACCATGTTGTAAAGTATAGGTATGACTGGTACAACGCAATGCTGCAGCCAGATACTGTTACTTGTTCCTGGTAAAGAAGTGACCGATTTGATCCGTCCACATTAACTCGCTCTATTGAGAACGTGCCAATTTCACACCAGTACAACACTCTTGCTGCAATAATTCGAAAGTTTTCATTGTTTCCAAATAATTATGTTTTCCTTTACGTATGGCATGTAGCGTAATTGCTTATCTATGCTAGAAGGCAGGTAATATTTAGAAAAGATTTATATTTCCTGGCACCTTTTAAATCAATATTCTGTCATAATAATTTACCACCTAATTGGAGACAATATAGCAGGTTCAGTTTTCTTTATACGTTTGCCTTATGAGACAGTGTCCTTCATTATTTGGAAATATATTACTTTGTATATGTGATAAGTACCACAAATTGTATTCGCCAACCATTTAAGTATCCGCAATCCTAAAGACCATCGTTTCAACATACCGACACGGAATTTGCACAATGTTCGCCAAAAAATTATTTAAAAAATTATGTTTAATATAATTGAAATTATATGAAGATTAAATTACTGATACCCTGACATAAACATAAAAACTGTTACATTACTATTGTAATTTTATAAGAAGTTAAAGTAAAGCTGATTTGAATTATATTAATATATGTCTAGGCAATACGTTTGAAAGGATTCAGGTAAAAATGCATTTTTCGTCACATTGCATGCATTGTTACTTCATGTACAATTTAACGATTAGTATGTTTCTTCCGTGGATTAAAGTCAAAATCTCTTAATAGGTACCTCCAAGAATGTGCAAGATATAAATACTTATTATCATTGCATACAAAGAACGCACACGCTTTGAGGGAAAGTGCAGAAAAATAACAAACCATTAATATCCATGTCCAGGCCAAATGGAGTTGAAAGTCCAGTATTAACAACCTCTTGTCTGTTTGTACCATCGTAGTTGGCTTTTTCGATTTTAGAAGGGCTTCCCGAATCAACCCAATAGATGGTACTGCGAAAAAATACACAGGATAGTAACAGTCCATTAACGATAGGGTGACGAAGCGTGCAATGATAGAATAACTCTCATACGAAGAGGTTTTATTTCCTAATGAACATGTTGCTGAATTCATGGTTTACAATCCGTGATAGCAGACAAATAGATAAAATTATACTGAAGTAGATGAGCGAGCTTTACATAGAATCATGTACCTTTACACATATTACTATATTTTATATTTGTAAACTAAATGTCATCACTTTTTACATACACATAATCTATATATTTTGTATTCATTTTTGTGTCCCATATAATGCAATAAAAGACAAATTTAAGAATACCCATAGAGGTTATATTGAAAATACCATTATCGTAAACAGAGGCAATTGTGGCTTGAACGATCATACTAGCTTGGTTATATGTTTGTTATGAAACAACATTGTCGCCTATTTTGCTGTATGAGAGTGCTTTCCTTTGATTTCCCAAAGTCAATGTTATAGTCCACTATGTAGGGTTGCTAAATTGAAATGCAATAATTTGGTTGATGAAGATTTATATCTTTTAGATCTCACTATAAAATGTTTTTAGCAGATCAGAGCTCTTTATTGACCTACAAGAACTTTTCTCATGAGATAGAGGGGTATCCCTAATGGTTGTTGGTTATTAGTTATCTTATACAAGTCAATTAAATCGTAATTTGATTAATGCATACATACTTATATACTTATACACCACTTTTAATACCGATCAAGGTGATGCTGTGTTTGACTTTATGCATTTGAGGATAATGAAATATTTCAAGTAAGCATCAGTGTCCCTGTTAATCTGTAACTAACAAATGTTCATCTTATATATATATATATATATATATATATATATATATATATATATATATATATATATATATATATATATATATATATATATATATATTACAACGCTGTCGACTTAAAATAATTAATAGAATAAACGTACAAGCGACAGCCTTTGCAATTAAATAATTTATTGGGTCCAAAGTGAAACATAAACAGAACGTTAGGTTTTCGAATTACTGACACAAGTCCTAAAGAAAGATTAAAGTTGTTAATAAACTTAAATGGTAATCCAAAATAAACAAAACGCTGGAACTGTTAATGTGCATGTGGGTGACAAGTGTCGTGGTGATGCGCCTAGTATTTTGTTTAATCAGAATAATAAAATATAAGAACATATACTTATTTGAATTTCACTGTAACTACAAATCTCTGTTTCCATGAATGTTGTAATGAGATAAGGTATCAAAATATTGAAGTTTCCATTCTCAAAAAGCTGTCAATGGCTTAAATAAAATTTCCACCAATTTATGAATATTTCAGGTATTTGGGAACAGTCAGAAAGTCTCTTACTGAGGACAACAGTAACAATATATTCGGATATAAATATTTTTTCCTCAGATATTTATCAAATACACATTTTGCGAAGAGCGTAATGACTGGTTATGACTTGGTTCTAGAAAGCACAAGAATAACAGAATTATCAAACTTATCGAAACTTTCTTCGTCATAGGTAATATAGTCTAGCTGTCCAAATGGTTACTGTAAAATCTCTACTGCACAAAGTCTAACTGCAAAGATGGCGATATAATCAAGCTAGTCAGGAGTGATAAAAATTAATTAAGCATTCATTTCGTCCAACAGCACTAGTTTCTTCCCCAAGGACAATGTGTTTAAAAGGTCGACATTGAGTGAGAAACGATGAAAAGAAACTTTAACAAGAAATCAATGATATGTGCTACAAAATATAATGCAGTGTTAGATGTGCAAAGATGGATTCTTTAATTAGAAGGGAAATTATCATTTAGTGAATTTGGTGTGGTCATACAATCACCAAATATGCAGCATCACAAAATAGCGTGCGCAGTGCATTACGGAAAGAGGTTATAGGTTGTTCACATGAATACATTCTCTGTTGGATAACAACCAAGCAGTGGAATAATAAATGGGTGTCAAGATTTTTTAGAGACGAATTTAAATTTAAGAAACAATGGAAATTTTTTAACGATCGTCAGAGACTACATAAAAACATTTGTAACAATAATGGTAAAGTTTATGTGGACAAGGATTATATTTCAGAAAATTAAGATTACCAGTGGCTTAGATGTATAACACCGATTATGATAGAACAGTCTCTCATAGCCACCCAAAATTGAAAAGAATAGTCAAGATTTAAATACTAAAAGACTGAAATTGGTAATTAAAATTTTAAAAAAAAGGGCTAAAACATCGAGCTAGTAATAAAAAAATAAATGTTTTGAAGGAGTGCAGAGACTTTATTTACCCATTTATTGGATCTGCCACAATGGCTCTTGGATTAACCAAACCACTGCTGATAACTGTTTTCTGCAAAAAATCATGAAGACTGATGGCAGCTATAATGTCATTTCCCATGTCTGTGTAAAACAGGAGTCTGGATATTGAGTCCACTGCAATTCCATAAATCTGAGCAACTAAATAGACAACAAAGAATTAAAGGTACAAAAAAGAGGTAATTGTCTACTTTATATTACTTCATTATTTCATTAATACCGTTATTATGTAATAAACAGACATATCTAAACAAAAGGTAAAGTTGATGTCAAGAAATATGAACAGCGTCATATCGAGAAGCGATCGTTTAGTTTAGATTTATATTAATTAAAAATATACATTCGTAAGAAACAAATCTCTCGATATGTTCATACAAAAGCTGTCTGTGAAACAATGTTGCTGGTAATATCTTCATGCACACAAAAAGATATGTAACCGATGAAAGATTCACCATATACAAATCACTCCTTTCTTCAACAATACATCCGAACTGAGGTGGATATTTCGTAGCCAAATAAACAGTTCATGAAACTAAATTGTGATGTATGACGCACATTTTTATATATTGTAGGTACACGCAACGAATTGCATAGAAGATATATGTTAGTTTGAATAGTGTTTACCAGTAATATGTTCCTTTGACTGAAATATCTACAGACTACACAAAGTTAAACAATATCTTAGCACTTACAATTTACTTGACATTAACGAATAAAGATTGGAATCTTGAAAATATAATAAGATATGCAACAGTGATGGTAGAAACTCACTGCCATTCAAGTAGCGTACGGTCGTTTCGTTCTTTCCAAATATCGATCCTGAATTAATCTGCCTATTCCAATTCACCCAGTATATCACACCAGCTGTTTGGTCGTAATCAATGTCATAAGGGTAGACCCAGTTTTGAAATGGAAGGTTGACATAGCTGTAATTATTAGTGATATCTACTCGACTCACAGAAACGCCTCCATTGTATGCAATGAGTAGAAAATCATCTTCATGCAGATCATCTGGCGAATAAAACAAATCAACTATTTTGTCTTCAAAACGGATAATAATAAAGACTTTAATCAGCAGGGTGTTTGCTAAGATTCGTTAACATATTCTATAACCTGATACACACACGCACGCACACACACACACACACACACACACACACACATATATATATATATATATATATATATATATATATATATATATATATATATATATATATATATATATATATATATATATATATATACACACACACACCAGGCTATGAGTCCTTGTGTTGGTACTTACAGCAAATAATTTGCCAAATTAGAGTTATGTCCAAATTCAAATCTATAGTTTAGATGATTTCACTGGAAGCTTACTACAATTACCTTCACTAATAACTAGATTTTGTATATTTTCCTTAATGTAATGAAAGAAGTTTCAAGATTTACCAACAGAAAAACCCATTTCATTTCTTACATAATACTATGAATTATATTCTGAAGAAGGAAAAAGAATATAAAAGAAAATAAATACCAGCAGGATTTGATATATACGTCATATATACAACATTTATCATTATTAGTCGAACATTAGTTGATGAAAATACAGTAGGATTTTTTTTTAGTTTCAGAATTGTAGATACGTTCGGATTGATTTTAAGATTTAGTTTCATAATGATGACGATGATGATGATAACTATGCTCATTTTGGTGGTTTGTGTTTTTATTATTATTATTATTATTAGTAGTAGTAGTAGTAGTAGTAGTGCTATTAGTATTATTATTAGCATAACTTCAAAACATTAGAAAGTTAAAATACCATTGCTTATTTATACAGTGTGAATAATTTTGCAATGTTTGATATTTTGTTCTAATTTGATCAAAATGATCTCGTAGTTTCGTCAGTGGCAAAAAGTGTTTCCTAAACGGTAAGAAGTTTCATCAACCCGTTGTAGAAGATGCTGTTATTTAGCAACGGTGAATATTTATGTAGGTTTATGTGTGCACGTTAGAAAAAGTGTTTAGGAATAACTATTAAAATGTAGAGCGCAAGAAGACTTATTAATTTTTATATATTTACCGTGCAATCCAAACAAATGTGTTCACACATTTGAATAAAAAAGCTGTATAATATACTTAATATTTGAACACTTTCGTCGTTGGCAACTGAACAAAACAATTTCAAAGCTTTTATTTGTTTAATTTTCACTAACCCATTTCACAAATCGATTTTTTGTCTCATAAACTATATTAGTTGGTATGTATATTGCTAACCTTTCTTCCTTGTAAAGAATAACAAAAACTCTCAACTATCATCAATGCAATATACCGTTAAATAATAAGATCTATTCTTAGCGTTGCCTGAATGAAATTCAAAAAATATATTTTTCCGGTCCAAAATCAGTCTTGCTGCACCAATTGACATTAAAGAAGTTGCTGGGCAGAGAACTCCAATTTATTTGATCCAGTTCACTTCATGATATGAATTAGCTTTTGCTCAAGGCATATTAAAGCTTTTATTCTAAGATACAAAAATGTAAATTCATCAATTGAAATACAACATCCGCAAAATCTTAAAGAGATTCAAAAATTATTTTACAGGAGAGAAAATCGAAACAAAACACAGAGGTATTAGAGTTGGATGGAGAGATTAAAAATATTGTATAGGAGAGAAAGCACTGTAAACACATGAAAATGAAAATCTAACAGGAGTATTGGAATTGGATGGAGCAGGCATGACACATTTACATTTGGTTGAGGACTTAATCAGCTGCATTGTGTTTATAAGGTATAGTTAGATGATTTAAAATGGTAGTTCAAAATTTGCTTTGAAAGCTTGAACTGAATATATAATCCGCAGATGGCCCTTAAAACATCAAAAATATCTATGCAAAATTTACAACCATGCTATTATATAACAGCAGTTGGTAAAGTGGTTAGTCTTAGAGGGCATCATTCTGGTGCATGTACATTATTTTCTATTCCATTGTCATTACATTCTTTTTCTAGCTTTTCCTGTAACACTTTGCTCTGTTAAAAGTTTATATCATTGCAAACATGTTTTCTTTACCTAGATATATCGTCCAAGTTGTTAATATCTGTAATCTTACGTATTTGTTGCATTAGCAGAATCAATTATTTATACTGGAAACCATTATCTTGTAAAGAGTGATTTCTTTGAAATTTACATGTATCTATTAAAACGTTTAAAGGTAGGAACGTACCAAATCGTTTAAGAGATGTTTCTCAGATTTAATCATCTGGGAAGGGGTAACTTTAATGTATAAATTGAATAACCTTGGGAATTCCTAGCATTTGTTTCTCTCTAACATCATTGAAATGGAGCCTTGAGTCAGTGCATATAGACTGTTCAGTGCCAATTGTCCAGGGTTGCTGAATATAACATTCATTTTGAGAAAGAGCAGCGAGGCGAAGGTATTGATGCAAATACTTCGATTTACTTGTGTCTCGAAAAATAGAGTTGGAGATAAAGAGCGATGGAGAGAGATGGAGAGAGAGAGAGAGAGAGAGAGAGAGAGAGAGAGAGAGAGAGAGAGAGAGAGAGTGAGTGAGAGAGAGAGAGAGAGAGAGAGAGAGAGAGAGAGAGAGAGAGAGAGAGAGAAAGGGCATGCTTTACGTGTAGTTGCCGGAGGAGGCTTTCTTCAGGAGCGACAATTTTCTCTGACATCTTCATGTCATGAAGGAAGATGTATGTACACAATAAGCTCAGAACTGCATTATATGAAAAAGATTTTGGAAAAATGAAGTAAACATGTGTCGTATTGTGTGCAAACACCTGTTCAGGTGTAAGCGTTTGCAGCAACGAGTGCCTCCCAGGCCATCATTGCTAGCAGGCAGTTTCATGCAATGCTTCTACTGTATTCATTTTCACAAGGCAGGTATACAGGATTCTCAGTCAAACGTAGGAGCCAACGGAGAGCTCAACTAGTTGGGATGCGATTGGAGTCGGTGTTGACTCTAATGAATACGAATCCGTCTGCACTAGTTTTCTGGCAAATAGAGGGGACTAGTGGGTAAAATAGGTCATAAACGACAGCATGCATATATATATATATATATATATATATATATATATATATATATATATATATATATATATATATATATTCGCAATGCTTCATATTCAACGGGGATGTGCATCTCAACGATTGCATTGGAGCGCATGTGTGGGCAACCCTTGTCATGGTCACTGACACTTATCTAGATCATTGAACCATGTTAGAACCTCGTTGTATGCCATGCGTTTCTCTCGTTCGTATACACACATCTCGATGGCAACGATGACGGCCCAAAAACTAATTTCCAGGATGCGATTGCAAAGACATAAATAAGACTAGATTACGTCATCGGAGGAAGCCTCATATAAATCAGTATGACATAGAGCTTAAAAAGTCGGCAACTATGCGGGATAAAAAAAACAGCGTTCATGAGACGACAGATTGAAGTCGGAACCAACTTTAACAACAACGAGGTTAAGATACCAAGACAAGTGTCCAAGCATCGCACGGCGCAATGACCCCAGCATGTTTGACATCGTCGAAGGCACCATGACTATCAAGTCCATAGCAATTGAGCTTGCAGACGCTGCCCTGTTGACCATCGTCGCATGAAAATATATTCATCTTCAAATAATTCACGCATATTACAGAAATGCTATATTCATAATAAGTGTTTAGTATATTATTCAATCTTCTCAGGAAAAGTATCAAAAAACAATGAATGTGCATACTTAAACTGCATTTTGTGGTCTATAAAGATATAGTCAGGGATTGCTTCAATGGCTTAAAGCAGCAACCATCACCCGCAGGTTTAAATTAATGGAAGCCTATTTGTTGTTATTTAGGGCAAATTAGTATATTAGCGTACTGACATGTCTACATGATGTGTTTAGTATGTAGTCTGATTAAAATCCACATCGTACTTTCACTTATTCCAGGCAAAAGTTAGTATTCACAGTGTCATATAAAGGCCTAATTCAATTCCCTTTATTCAGCCTCCTCTCCCTCCTGTGAAGATCGTTGCAGAGTCCAGTTAAAATGAGCCTTTACATAACCAAAATGACGGATTCTTTAAATATTATTTTCCTCAGGTAGGATCAGTCTTGTTGACTAAACCATATAAGGATTGATTGCTGCCTCATTAAACTTTGGACCCGTTTACGTTTCCCTTGAATCTATAAACCCATTAGTGATAATTATTTTTCATTGTTTTATTCATGTTCTGTTCTCGCTTGTATACATTTTACCGAAGCTAACATTTGTTACGACGCTTAAGAATAAGTAGTGTATAAAGTAATCTTTTAATTTTTCTAGAACATTTAATTATAATTATATTGAACAACTAATAAATATTTAAATTGTGCTAAAAAAAACATTTTCCGTAAGATTTTGCAACATTTCAGCACAGCGTCTGACAATGTGGATAGTAAATAGATAATAAATGACATGCAGCACATACAGGATCTCACACTACCTACTTGCTGCCTGAGATTATTTTTCATCTCATTTACTCCTTTCTTTCATTTTTTTTTTTGTTTCAAGCGACTCTATATGCAATGCTTACATGAACCTTGACTATTTTATTTGCATCCACATGGTGGCTTTCTTATCACTGTGATTCTTTACTGGTGTGTTACGGCGATCCTAATAAATATGCCTTTCTAGGCTGTTTCATTTTACGCTTGCTTTTGCTTTTATGGGATTCTTTTAAATGTTGCCTTTAGTGTTTCTGAACCATTCATAGCCAGCATTTTTATACTAAATTGATATCCATTTATATGAACGATTCTGCCGAAAGTAAGACTCAATCAATCAACATTTGGTTTATGATTGCATCGATTATACCAATGAGTTTATTCATTCGGCTATTATTTTTTCAGTCTAAGTGCACGTGATGACTGAAATTCGCTATTTGTGCGTTCAGTATATGAACACACACACACACACACACACACACACACACACACACACACACATATATATATATATATATATATATATATATATATATATATAAAAGTTCGAGTTAATGTAATCAACCATGAAAGTGATTTTAATAACGTAGGTACATTGGTGTTTTGGTATCCAAATACCTCTTTCGCATTTGAATTAATATTTCAGCTATCGTTATTTGTACCGGGATGGATACTGGCATTACTCGTTTATGTATAAGAGTAACTCTGCTATAAAGAACTTTCCAGTGTTATTACTTTTTCTGAGACTTTCCAGAAATACGTGTGACATTGGTCTTAGTACACCTACTGTGCAATTCACGTACAGAGAGGGATGTATACATACCTTGTAAGGAAATGAGAGTAGCTGGGTTTTGAAATGATAGGTCTTGTTTTGGCTTATGTCAAGCATATCATCAGTTACGATAAGTATGCTGCTAAAATCTCACTCAGGCGTTGTGGTTGATTGACACCATCATTGTATTTCACTATTGGGTTTATCATTTGTTTCTGTCATTTTTTTAGTTCGAACTTCGTATTGTTTGTGTCGTTTACTATGCAGACAGAAATATATACATTTTATGATTCTACCACATACACAAGTACATAATGAATAATCCATTTATGTTTGGTTTCCGACACTTGAGTTGCTTTCTAAATATACAGACTACATCTTTGATGTTGCATATCTCACCGTTCCATAATAACATCTTCTTCTTCTACATCTTGGTCTGGTTATTGTTGTTATTCTTCCTCTTTGGCTTCTTCTTAATTATTATTATTATTATTATTATTATTATTATTATTATTATTATTTGTTGCTTTTCATATAATTAAAAAATATAGTTATTAAAGGATGGACAACCTACAACCTTCGCTAGTGTAGGAAGGAATAGTGACCTACAAAAGTTATGCACATAGATGGAGCAGACACGAAAGACGGAAAAACATTGTACAAATGTTGATAAATATCTGAGGATTTTACCTCCAAAGGCATGCCGAAACTTTGTTGTTGCAAAGTATTTTCAAGAAGAGTGTAATGTTTCATTTCTGGGCGACATTTGAAATCACATCGAATAGTTTTGAAATGGTTCAAGTTTGAAACGAATATATCTTTATACTGCACGTAACAATTCTAAAGCCTGATTTGTATGATACATAGGTATTAGGAAATGCTTTAGAAAGGATTCAAATCAATCGATAGGTAAAGATGTACAAATCTAGTGTGACAATTTGGTCAATACAATTGGTTACAAGCCATTTAAAAATGTAGTATATTCGAATTGTAGAATTATTGGCTCCACTCATGCTTAAGTACATGAAAGTGTTCTGTAACACATATATTTATAATTTTTTGGGTTTTTTTATTCAGAAAATGACAACATATTTACGAGTTCATTTTAAACGTTAAGCCAACACTACTAAAAGGACATTAAAATTATGTAAACACAAACATATATAAACGTAAAAATAAGCTGACATTGAACATTTTGGAGAAAAAAAGCGTAACCATAGTTCATTATTTATGACTTATTTTATTCCTGTTTTC
Organism: Sinohyriopsis cumingii; assembly: GCA_028554795.2. Classification (NCBI taxonomy): domain Eukaryota; kingdom Metazoa; phylum Mollusca; class Bivalvia; order Unionida; family Unionidae; genus Sinohyriopsis; species Sinohyriopsis cumingii. Next base: position 18,208,692 of record CM068832.1, on the reverse strand, counting down.
CAACGTTTCAAACAAAACGTTTAAAGCCAAACCAGTCATTTATTGCTGTCATGCCTTTTGGTTGACTGGCAGGAAATGAATATATATCCATAGAACTAAGGAAGAATACTCACCTTTTCGACATGTCTGACCATCAGGCTGGAGAGTCATGAAGTCAGGACAGGCACACTCTTTATAACCACCAGGTAATGGAAAGCAAAAATGGCTACAGCCACCACTTCCATTAGAACATCCGTTGATACCTATAATATTTATCCTTGGTGGTTGAAATGTATGTCTACATTTTACTTTTTTAAACTAATATTCCTCATAAATTACTAGGTAACTTGTGAGCAAACCATTTATATATTTGTATTTACTCTAGTTCCATGCGGAGGATTTAATGATTGTTTTAATTCCCAAACCTAAGCTAACACTAGTCACGTGTGTCGTCTAACAGAAAAACTGGTTAAATGCGATGTATGCTAATATAAACACATGCCTTGTTTATAAACACATGTATACAACACATACACATGTATATAAACACATGCCTTGGAATTTGATTTAATTTGCTAGTTATCTTTATTTATAGTTGCTAAAGACGAAACCCAATTTGTTAAGACCGAGCTGCTGTGATTTTTTGCTGTGTAATTTGACTTCAGTTGCTACTCTCTTAAAATGGTACCCAACATGTGCTTTACTGATAACGAACTACCGATGCTAAATATTTGTTTTGATGATATCTACAACTAGATTAGAATGATGAAAACTAGAGTTTCAAAGATTCACGTTTGAAACTTGAACAGTTCAACAAGATCATCGGGCTGTATATTAAATTAAAGGGACTCAACCAGACTATGTGACAGCTTTTCAATTTGCCAAAATCATCACTGATATTCCGAGGATATCCTGTTCGTGTGTGCACATCGTGTTTTGACCATGTAATAGAAACTTACATAGCGTGAAATACAGGAGTAGGTATTTGGTTTTAGTCTGTAGCTTCTTGCAAACGTTTCAATACTGGACTTAGATGTGATTTTCATTATGATTTGTGTTGGTCACATTTGTTCTTGTTTAAGCTTAATACGAGGGTTTGTGATGGCTAAGGCATGTATACCTAGACGTCCATTAATGTTCACGTGAATGGCTAATGTAAGTATTTCTGTAGAAGAAGCAACAGAAATAAGTCCTCTTCCATCCGTTCCGATTCTCATTACAGCATACCTAAGATAAAAAATATTATACCATAAATTCAAAATTATAGTGAGCTATATGTTAACAATGACTATTGCGACATCATTATCAATGATGGTTCTAGTTATCCCGTATATTTAGAGCACAATGTTGCTATACTAATCATATTTCTATCTTTTAATAAATCCGTCTGTACAAACATAGTGGTAATTTCCGGCACATTTAGAAAGCATGGTGGTTGGATTAATTGAACTGCTATTTTTATCTAATAAGCAACTATGTGTTTTATTTCGTAGCAAATGTGTGTGGGCATTGTACGCTATATTATAATGACTATTCCTGTACAATTTGTGACATTTATGATACAAATTGACCACGTTAGTAAAATAAATACCTGGACCACCATGTCGTAAAGTATAGGTATGACTGGTACAACGCAATGCTGCAGCCAGATACTGTTACTTGTTCCCGGTAAATAAGAGACCGATTTGATCCGTCTACATTAGCTCGCTCTATTGTGAACGTGGCAATTTCACACCAGTACAACACGCCGGCTGCAACAATTGGAAAGCATTTTATATTACAGGTTTCATTATTTGTATCTATTAGCTATAACATCCGAAATAAGCATTTATCCATTCTAGACCAAAGTTAACAATTAGGAAATATTTGTATTTCTTAGCACTTTAAAACAACAATATTCAGTCATAATAATATTACACCAATAAAGATAGTTCATGCTAAGATTTATTTTTTTGCACACGATGATGAGTCCTTTTACTTGAGCGTTTGCGACATAATACGAAAAATTACTTTAATGTATATGTACTCTTCCTGCAATGTTCTGATAATTTAGACACCTACAAAGTTAACTACAGCATATTGACACATAACGTTGGCAACATTTACATGAAATTTTATTGACAATTTTGTATTAAATTAAAGCACAACTGCTAAAGGATATAATATAACTGATGGAAGCAAAACATAGGAGCTAGGATTACTATGTTCTTTTCAGAGGATAAAGTCAACATCTCTTAGTGCGGACTTACAACAATCACCAAGATATACATATTGTATAGCATAACCTACAAGAACCCATACGCTTTCAAGACCAAAGCAGAAAAATAACAGACCGTTAACATCCACATCCAGGCCATATGGAGATGAAAGTCCATCATTCACAACCACTTCACGGTTTGTACCATCGTAGTTGGACTTCTCAATTTTAGCAGGGCTCCCTGAATCAGCCCAATAGATTGTACTATAATAAGGAATAAGTAGAATAGTTACAATGGTACAACATCGGAAACATACAAAATCGTATCGGTTTTTCTTAACGAAGCGTTTGGATACCTTCTAGATTTGTAATTTCAAATCAACTTTACTTTTGAAGAAGTGATATAATCTATGGCATAAAACGAAACGATAATGAAATAAAAACGCCCGCATTATAATGCAGTGGACATTTACACATAATACTATTAATGAAAACCATTGCATACATACTTTTACTGGTATATTTAGAGAAGAAGTCTATATATTTTCTCATGTTTTCTCTGTGTTTCAAAACTATTAAATAGGACAAATTTGAGAATGCAAACATAAACAAAACAAAAACACTCATAAAATGCCCAACGTGTGTCTTCAGAAACAACATTGGTACCCATTTTGTTATTTAACAAGAGTTTTCGTTTTGTTCCTTGCCCTCAATAACTCTATTAAAGTCCTATAACAGGCCTTGCTATCTTACAAGTCAAACTTTGGTTCAAGCTTTTAGCTTGTACGATATATTTGACTACATCTTATACCCATATAATCCTTGTCTCATAATGTTTAGGGTTACACGTTTATATACGTTACATCCGTGCGAATATAATGTGAGCTTTGTCTGTTTTACTTAATCTCCATCATACTTTGACTACTGAATTGTTGTGGACCAGATGTTATGTATTTATCATGTTGATGCCATATTTGACCTTTTGTCTGTCAAAATATCGGAAAATTTTGAACAGCGTATGATATAAGAAATGCTTTGATCACTACTGATGAGTTAGTTTTTAATATATAAAATAAATATTTACCAGTTATGGATGCTACTAGTAGATATTTATCTTCATCAGCCCCCTTCCCTCGAAAATTAACAATAAATCCATGCACATATTTTAAATTATCACTTCACTGAATGACTATATTAAAGACCTTTCAACCTTTTATGGACCCATATTAGTTTAATAAATAGATACATACTGTACAGTGATTTATTTATAAAATTACCTAGAATAAAATAAACTCAACCGACATATAGTTTAAGGAATACATATATTTCTTGATCATCGTAGATCGTGGATCATATATATCTTTATGTCGATATGCGTCAATACTTAAAATAAATACAATGGACTACGATTTGGCTAGCTATAATAGACACGTATAGAGCTTATGGCGATCTCAGCGTACTGCACAAATAGTATGTATAAGTGGCTGAATAGATATCATTTATAGAATAAAATTCCATCCTTTAAAAAATGAGGAAAAATATACGTTTTTATTGTAGGAAAGAGACTTGCTCCTACTTTTTAACTCTAAATGAATGGATTTGGTAAATGTATCGTGAAGCGTAATGTACAATTAGAGAAACTTGTATTTGGGGCGGGGGTGAGATAGGGTGCTACTTCTCATGAGTTGCTGTTTACAAGGATATGCAATTCACAGTTGCTCTATAGTGTACGTCAGATTAAAAATGATATGAATCCTTAAGTTCTCTGCAAATGGTTTAGTAAAAATAAATAATGCATTTTCTTCACCAACATATTCTTTTAACGGAATAGAATCTATTTTAGAATACATAGAAATACAAAAAGAAAAAGCTCATTGAGGCTGATAAACTTTCATAAAAGCACCCCATCCTCTTGAGCCAAGTGAGTTAACGTGAATAAATATTGAGATAAAACAGCTAATATACTGCAAGTGAATATTACTGGATAGAATACCTATTACTCCAAGCATGATGATAAAAAAGTACTGTGATGTTATACAGAGTTTCTTTCTAATACAATGTGCTGTATTCTCACAATTGCTAGACGTTAATGTATATATATATATATATATATATATATATATATATATATATATATATATATATATATATATATATATATATGAGAGAGAGAGAGCCAACAGACGTGATGTTTTTTTAAAAATGAACTCACCTTAATTTCATTGAACAAAAGGTAAGTAAAATATGGGTATGAATACACACATTAGTTAAAGTTGTAGGTGGTAGCTCTGTTGTGGTTTAGATTATTATTTTGAGCCACATTAGCGCAATCAGGTTATTGCGGTAACTAAGTAAAGAGCTTTGCTCAAGTATGCTACACTGCAGCGAACTGAGTTGTTCCAATGATAGGTTTGAGTAGTGTAATGGATTGCGCGTCAGTTGGATTTAAGTGATGGAACCTTATCTCTCTTACTCCCTTGTACATACCAGTCTAAGTCAATTGTATTACTCCCTGAGGATACCGCTGCTAATTAAGATTGTAAATACCACGATAATTTTTCTGGAGCTGAAAGATAATTTTGAAAATAACTGTGCACAACTATTCGTATTTCTAAATCTACTTCTAAAGTTCTCCAAATGACAAAGCATCAATTCAAGATATTCAATGTTTTTCGAAAAAAGTATGTTTTATATTTGCCCATTTAGAGTGTACAACCAACATTTATAGAACATTACTCAGTCATATAAGATGGTGCCATATTGGCGTATAATTAATGACCTTGAATTTGATGTATAGCATTGTTCGTTGTACTTATGATTGCTTTATGTGTCCTCTAATTCCAGGTTTAATCATTCAAACGTATCATGATCGGTCAGAAATTCTAAGACTACTCTCTTTAATTTCAAACTAACATCCTGAACTCGTTCGGGTCTAATACATAATGTCCTAGGCCCCGTTTAAATTACTATTCAACAGTTTTATAAATTCTTCAAAACTATAGTAGAATAGTATAAAAGGGGGTTTGACAACTTTTTTGCCGTTTTGGGGATATCAAGGCAGTGATCTTGGAAAATTGTTTAAAAGATGAACGTGAGCTGGACAACTTTTTGGTCATTTTTAGTATCAAAGAAGACCACTTTTTTGATACCCAAAAAGGGGAAAAAAGTAGTCCAGATCTCTCTTTTTAATGTGCTGCTCAAAAGGTATCTTTCTTTACTTCGTAGTTGTAAAGAATGCCAATTAAATCTAAAATTATTAACAATATATTTTGTACATTCTTAACACTGCGGTACTTTCTGATCCAGTGTGTTATCAATACATTTTCCGACTGGTTGTAGTTACTGTCATTAAATCTTTTGACTGATTCCATAAAGCCGTGTTGATAAATATCTTTTCTCAAAGATCTTTTCAACATATTTGAAGTAGTCCTTACAACCACCGCGCTCTATAATCATTGAAATGTTGTGTTCTTTCATTGAAGCCATATATGTTAGATTTTTATTAAGCTGTCCTAATGAAATAAATTAAACATCTATCTATCTATCTATCTTTATATATGTGTATATGTGTGTATATATATATATATATATATATATATATATATATATATATATATATATATATATATATATATATATATATATATATATAGCTTATCGCAAGATGAAAGTATTATTATTAAAAAAGCTGATAAGTCTAGCACTATAGTAATAATGAATAAGGAGGATTATATTAAAGAAGTCGAAAGACAATTAAATGATGAAATACTACATAAAACTTTCCTATAATCCTTCTGAAGAAATTAAAGAAAAAATAAGCCAATGTATTAATCAAATCTCTGTACACCATTGTTCTATATATGATGAACTCGATATCTTCCCAAATAAAATACGAACACCTCAGTTTTATATTTTACCAAAAATGCATAAAACGGTTCATAAGTCACTAACTTTAGGATATACAGGTAGACCCATTATTTCTACATATAACTCAATTACAAATAATTTATCGCAATAAATTGATCATATTTTACAACCACTGATGAAATCACTACTTTCATATGTCAAAGATACTTTTGATTTCATTACCAAATTGAAATCTTTACCGAAATTAACTGAAGATCCATTCCTTGTTACATTTGATGAAGTTTCACTCTACATGAATATACCACACAAAGATGGTATCGAAGCGTGTAAATATTATCTTGAAGAAAACGAATATACATATAAACTATCAAAAGAACATATTTGTGATTTGATAAAACTTGTGCTCGAAAATAACTTATTTAGTTTGGTAATACAAACTGTCTCCAAAAAATGGGAACAGCAATGGGTAGTCCTATGGCACCTGCTTCTGCATCTTTATTTATGGGAAAGTTAGAAAATGATTTTCTAAATAAATGCCTCTTAAAACCGGAAGTATGGTTAAGGTTTTTAAACGATATCTTTATGATTTGGAGTTATTCATTAGAAGACCTTGATTATTTTATAGACAGTTTAAACAAATTACGTCCAACAATAAAATTTACATTCAATATCTCTAAAACTAAAGTTTCATTTTTGAACGTAGATGTTGTGAAAAATGAAAATAATGACATGACTACCATGGTTCATGTTAAAAACACGAATATTCATCAATATGTTGAATATTCTTTATGCCATCCTAAATCATGTAAAAAATGGGATACCATATAATCAAGCAAAAGGATAAAGAAGAATTATTTCGGATGATGCTGTTTTTAAATCATTTTTGACAGAGTTAGGTCAGCATTTTTAAATAGAAATTACCCTATTGACGTCATTAATACTGCTTTCCAAAAAGTACCTTCTCTTACACAGCTTGAATCTTTACAATATAAAATCAAAAGTAGAAATGAAGATATCATTCCTTTTGTTATTGAATATAATCCAAGTTTGTCTAATATAGGTAAGATTATCAATAAATTTTGGGATTTGTTAAACTTATCATGTAAAGCAAGTGTTAAATCGCTACACGAAAGCAAACCTACACTTGTTTATAAAAGGACTAAAAATCTTAAAGATTTCCTAACTAATTCCAAATTAGAGAAACCATCAAATAAAATAGGATCATCAACTAAATGTAATAGACCTAGATGTTCACACTGTTCTTTTATTAATGAAAATACTTCTTTCAATAGTAATAATAAGAAAAAAACTTTTAATATGCGTTGGGATACTAATTGTGCAACATCAAATGTTATTTATTTGATAACAAGCAAACAATGTGGCATCCAATATGTTGGACAAACCAGTCAACAAATATCTAAACGTATGAACCAACATAAATTAGATATAAAAAATTATATTGATGACTCATTTTCATCTCATGCTGCCGCACATTTTAACAAAATTTCCCATACATTGCAAGATTTCTCCTTCTAACCTATTGTTAAAGCTGACTCTGAAATGGAACGTCTGCAAAAGGAAACCTATTGGATTCACCGTCTTAATACGGTATACCCAAAAGGTCTAAATTCAAAAACACTATATGACATTCATTAATTCTGTTTTTCTTTTTCTTCTTTTTCTTTCTTGTTCGTATTAATTTTTTTCTTTTTTTTGAATTACGTCCCCTGTTTACAATAAGATAAGAATATTTTTATATTATTCTACTTTGCAGAAAAACTTTAATATCATAAAATTAAGTTTACTAATTCTTTAAAATTGAAAGTGCATTTATAATTGATTTTCAATATAAGTTGATTAATTATTTATAAAATACTAGACAGTAAGCGTTATGCACACCATATTTTTTATTATATAAATTGAGGTCTGATATACTCTTTAAGATTTATCAAAATTATATCAAAAAAATTTTTTTTTATTTTAATTCAATTTATTTATATATTCATTTTCTATATCTTAATTATTCATAATACAAGATTTGATAAAACTGTTTATCTGTATTTAGTAATAAATTATATATATATATATATATATATATATATATATATATATATATATATATATATATATATATATATATATATATATATATATATATATATATATATATCCCTTAACCTGTCAACTATAAAAAGTTTCATAAAATATATATATTTTTTTTATTACTCGGTATTATTGTGAAGTATGGCCTGAATCGTTTTTTTCTGGCAAGACTTTACCAATGAGACGAGAATCATATCTAAACAAAGTTTAAATAAATTCTTACATATATCTCAATATTTATAATTAAAATTACAACGCTTTGGATGAGACTCTCTATTTTCCACATATTATAGCTGGCATATCGAATCATTATTTTTTTTCCACAGTGATTAGACATTTTGCTGGAATTAAAATGAATTTTACTTGTATAACCGAATGTCATCTTTGATTCGTTATTACCTCTTTGGACTTGATCAATATCTGTTAATCAGTTGATACTATTAAAATATGGAATCCTCTCCGATAACAATATTACGGTTTTAGTACTTAGCCTGAAGCTGTTTGCAGAAACTGCTTACGAAATAGTGTGTGTTTTCGTAGTTTTTATACATATATGGCTACTTTTTATTTTGGTGTATTTGTGATCCTATCGTCAAGACTTAAGATACTTGTAGAAATTTTGCATCAGTTTAGTAAGTATTACATATATCGCGCTTAAAAGATTACCGCTTCCGAATATAAGAGATAATTGCTTCCATATCGGTATGTGTCGTTTTGGATCAAAACTGTTTCGCGATCCTGTTTAAGAGTCCTGTTATCCTGTGGACCTCAATAACCAATTAATACTTGCAGAAATTGGATTTTAGGGTATTAATATAGATATAGTTATTCCGTGCCTTTAATTAATATATTTTTACCGCATTTGTACCATTTATTAATATACTTGTTTTGGTCGTGTTATAGCTAAGAAGGAAGTCCTTCATATAATGCAGGTATAACCAATCCGTTCATTTGTTTATCTTATTTATCGAGTAAATATATCGTTAACGTCTGACGTGTTTACAAAGCACTACAAAGCACTATACAAGTATGGATTTTAGTACTTAGCCTGAAGCTGTTTCCGGAAATTATTTGATAGGTCCGTTGAAACACTGCATGAATTTTAATGCTGCTATTAAATATTCATTATCTTCTGTATTTTATCTGTATATTAGGATTATATTATCTGTATATAAGAATGTTATGTTTTCAACGTTAGTATTGCTATTCTTTATGCATTGTTAATCATTACTGTTATATATAGTGATGAAAGTATTTATTCCTACTCGCCAATGCCCTTGCCTTTGCCAACAAACTGTAAAAGTGTTATTCAACCGTAAGTCGTTCGCTGGGACTATTTCATTGTTCAGCGTGATGTAGTAGAATGCATATATACATGATGTCTTTAATGATGTTTCATGTGCACGAAGGACCACCTTTAACAATGGATATTCAAGAAATTGCAAACCTATTTCATTTTCGATAAACACATACACAAATCGGCTACATTATAGCATACACAGCTTCATCTATAAAGTTATCTACACATCATTATTAGATTTAAACTTCCGCTGCATTAAGTTGAATTAGGAAGGAATATATTTCAGAAGTTTGGGGTAGTTTTCTGCGACAGACCTTATTATTGATTGATTTCTATAAGAATATAAATGGAAATATATGGCCTAAAAGTGTGTGCGTAAACGAAGTTAGATAGGATTTTTTTTAAACAGCTGATGGTCAATGTCATAAAGAGCGTTTAGATGAAACATCTGATGATGGCAAATGTAGTTAGCGAGCGTTTAACCTAAACAGCTGATGATTACAAATTTATAGACTTCCGACTATAAGGCAGAAAACAATTACATATTTTTATAAGAGAATGCAAAAAAATTAAATACCCATTTATTGGGTCTATTATAATGGCTCGTGGATTAACCAAACCGCTGGTGATAACTGATTTATGTGAAGAATCCTCAAGACTGATGGCTGCTATAATTTCATTTCCCAAGTCTGTGTAAAACAGGAGTCTAGATATTGAGTCCACTGCAATCCCGTAAGTCTGAGCAACTAAATAAACAACAAAAAATAAATTAATGCAAACAAGTAATATCATATTTAATATTTATGTCATGTTATCAATACTTTGATCAAAACATATAACCATTCATGCCGACACATAAACTATTCAGGATAGATCTTGTCTCTAAATACTTGCGTATGACCCCAAAACGTAAGACTAAATTGTGAAGGATATATATATATATATATATATATATATATATATATATATATATATATATATATATATTCAGTAAGGGAATAAAGCAATAAAAAGCATAAACAGTGTCATATTGCAAAACGACCGATCGATTACTATATTATTACTTCAACAACTTCTTCATATGAGATAATGTTCATAAATTGTTCACACAAAAATCACTTTGGAAAATTATTTGCTGACGATATGTTGTTATGCCTAAAATGCAATTCAACACCAATACATGCAGAGCTGAACTACACTTTACAAGATCCAAAATTACTGGTTTCTTCATCCGTTCATCAGGAGTGAAATTGAATTTTTGTTTTAATCAAGTACAAGAAATGTTGATGCATTTTGTACATCCATACACAGTTGTCAGTACACGAGACCCAGATTATTGATGATATGTGTTAGTAACACTCCAGCACTTACAACGTACTTAATTTTCAACATTTAACAAACGGAATCCTTCATATATAAAATGCTTTGTAGAAACAGAAACTCACGGCCATTCAATGACCTCACGGTCTTTTCGCTGTTCCAGAATAATGATCCTGAACTGATCTGCCTATTCCAACTGACCCAGTATATAACATCATCAATCGGATCGTAGTCAATGTCATAAGGGTAGATCCAATTTGGAAATGCTATATAGACGTAGCTGTAGTTATTATTTATGTCCATACGACACACAGCTCCGTTGTTGTTGTCCCCGATGAGAATAAAATCATCAAACATATTACCTGTTGAATAAGTAAATTTACAGCAAAAGAAAATTAAACATATAATAAAAGTAGATTTTACAAACTAATCACTTCCATACTAAATCAGATCTATGTATCATTTGCATCATATCGTAATAACAGAAAATAATGTTCAAGCGATCAAATTACGTTGCTTTCAAATTTTAAACGAAACGTTCTAGACGATTTCATTGACAATACAAGGAATCTGTGTCATCTGATGTATATTTTCCAACGATTGTGTTTTAAAATAACGTTTTTTCTTTTATGAATTGGTAATCATGATTTTCAAAATTCGACAAATATAAAAGATTTAATTTCTTGCATACGTTATGCCATCATTTGTTTGCTAAATAAATGAAATAAAGAGAATAAATTTTCTCAGGGCAGTTCCATTCCTCTCATTTGGACACACATTTTCCTTATTTGCCTATCATTTTAGGATTAAGAATGGTTGGATTAGTCTAAAAATCTCACTTCATAACAATGACAATGACAATGATAACGAGGATTATGATGTTGGGTGGAAGCTTGGATGATTATTGTTATTATTATTATTATTATTATTATCGAGCGGTTGACAACGGAACAAGGCATTCGGCAATTTGATCGCTTTGTGAAGAAGAAAGGACATCATATGAAAGGGTACAATTACATAAGTGGATAGTATTATCAATATAATCATTTGTAGAAGATGTGCTTAACAGATAAGAAAACACCCAAGGCATATCTGCAAGCTGATTGTTTTCTGTGCATAAAGGACAAAGCTATTAATTTCAAGTTGAGCAAGTTATTTCACAAATCGGTTACTTTAAGCATGTAAGCTTTTGTTTATCAAGTTTTATTACACAAACACACACACACACACACTATATATATATATATATATATATATATATATATATATATATATATATATATATATATATATATATATATATATATGTATGTATGTATGTATGTATGTATGTATGTATGTATGTATGTATGTATGTATGTATGTTCCAAATCTATATTGCAAAAATTGTTGCCCAAACTAAATCAGATAATATTGACCAAAACACAAATATCATCAACAAAATCTACCTCGGAACATTAAAATATGCTGTCATTGTTGCCTTGATCATTTGGAATATATAACAACGTGTGCATAAGCCCTAAAGTGGTTCGAATTTATTTAGCAGGACAGAGAGCACTCAAAGAGAAAAGAAAGAAATAGTGGCATAAAGCTTTCATACAGGATGGAGACAGACATGGCATATACTCAGCTGTTGTACGTATTTCATCAGCATGATTGTGCTAACCACAAGTAGCTACTGGTTCGTAAACAGAAGTTAGATAAAATTCTTTTGAAACATTTACAGAAATTATAATCTGTAAAAGACCTCTAAAATATAGCACCATTAGTTACTTCCAGGATCATACAATTAGGCAGCATCGAAGTCATCAACGAGGTCAGCATATACAAAGATATAAAGAAATATATTCTGAAAGGAATTCTAGAATCTGTCATCTCCAAATTATTTTTGTTCTGTTATGTTAATTATGTACCACAACCATTCTTTATTCTGGACTTGCATTATCTTTATTCTAAGATTGTGCTGATGCATAGTTCTTAACAGAATTTAGTGTTATTTTCCTCTTGTCGCGCTCTACTGTGTTTTTCAAGATGTGTACGATGCATTGCCTTCCATTGCCTTAAACTGAGTACATCATCTCCTTGAACGTTTCGCATAGAAGCTGGTAAAAAGTTTCATCTTAGTCTGCACCATATTTGTGCATGCACAATATCTTCGTCCCATTATCATCACCTATCATGATTTAAATAACACCCCCATTAGAACGTTGCTTGATAGCTATTAATTTATCAATTTGTATTTTCTAGCAAGATGTGTATTTAAATTGTTCACGTCTAGAGGCTAACGTATTTTGGAACAAACTCGTTTTTGTACGAACATAATATTAGCAGCATTGACTGTGTAAGCTGGCGATAATATAATATGTTACATATTTTCGTCTTTTTAAAGACAGGACTTTATTTTCACAATCTGGAAATTTTACTTGTTCAAGTGAAAATTTATAAAGCCTCGCTAGAATTCGGACCTCTATAACATATCTGAATTCATCATTAATATATTCCACTCTATTTATATGGCATGGAAAAAAATATAACTGACAAAATGGAAACCATACATGATTGTTTTATCTTCATCTCTTCATTTTCAGTCTGATGCATGTGTTCCCTTATAATGGTTTCGCCCCTGACATTCAAAATGTACAAAAATGTGTTGATTTTATGTGATAATTTAACATATCGTACAACCCGAAACTAAGACATCTTCTCTGCAATAGAACGGAAAGTATTCAGCACATACAAACTGCTCATTGGGAAAATTTGATATGAAATGGCAACTTTACAAAACGTTATTTGTGCTGCTCCTGGAGCTGAGAAAGGCTACAGCGGATCTAGTTTATATTGTTGCTGACTTGTTTCGCGAAATGTTTGGAAAATGTCCGCTATCAGCAAAATATCCGTGCGAAGACATAAATAATGATAGTCACAAAGGTTTTTACAATCAAATGGCTGCCAAACACGTTGTGCGCTTGTATACTCATCATCAGTTATATACGTTTAGCGATGAGTAAATTGTATCCTGAGGTTGCATAGTTGTTTCCTCAAATCTAGACCAGCTATTGATCTATTCATGTGGCTAAATACCCTTTTGTTTCAGCAGTGTTAGTTTTTCGTTATCAATTTGATTGTCCTCTAGGTTATCAAATCTCGGAGACGTTTATAACAACTCTTCTAGCGAAGACGCCATAAACAAGAAACTTTCAATGAATCGGAATGGACCAATCGAAAAAGGCAGCTACTTTTCACAGCTGTTTGGAAAACATATGATTCTGCTACGGCAACCACTGTGGCTGACTGCGCTTAATAACTGCTTACCAGTGGATCTAATAACGCTGATGTAATACAAAGGCCATCATACCATACCTTGTGCTATAACACGAATAAAATCAGGATCTTTATAATTTAGATTACAAGCCTTGTGAGCAGCTTTGCGGTACTTAAATGTTATGTGGCAGTGATCACCAACTTTTCTGAGATTTTAGTCATGTGTGCGGGCTTCAAAAGTTTCATCACAAATATCACCGCAATCCCCTAGCGCATACTATTGACGTTGTTCTCGTGTAAGTGGAATTCATTTTGCTGGAATTGTTTTATTCCTGGATCTGTTTCTAATGATTAGATGGCTGATTAACAAATCTATAAATACAATCTACTCCGAGGCACTGTTTATTGCGCCATGATAATGTTTAATTTATCCTGCAACATAACTTGTAACCAACTCTTTAATGAATATGTCTCTGCTTTACTTCATTAAATGATTTATCTAGGGTTGGCTGCGGTCACTTAACTTACTCTAGTATTACTTCACAATTATATACATGTTGGATCCAGAAGACAAAACGTTAACCTCAGCTTCATATTGGTGGTTTCTGGAATGCATAGCGCGAACACCTCATTTGATAACTTGATATATAAGATAGCACTACAATGAATCCCACAGAATCTTACATATAAAATCAAGCATGTGCGTGAAGGGCATCGCTGTCAATAATCATCGACAAGCATATGACAAAACAAAACAAACAAATACCACCGACATATTATGATCATCGACGATGTTTTATATGCGGTGGCCTAGGTGGTCGCTAAAACAACGACGTTAATTGGCTCATTATCAGTGACGTACGTGACATCACCCGTGATTTTCGTTGGTGTCACTGTTGTTGTCGGCGTTGCTGTTGTACTTAATCTACATGTGCGGATACAAAATTACACGAACACACGGAAATAACGTGTATAAATATATCATCGATCATGTCAACGTGGTTAAACGATGGTGAATTATCGGACGATGAATTTGATGCAATTAGCTACATTTATTGTCGGTATCACACGACAATACCGTCACGAGATAACGCCAAAGCGCCATTTAAAATCCACAATGTTATAATAATGACCGCAGAAATAACTCCACATGAGATGCTGACATTTCTGAAACAGACTGTCGTCATCACAACGCCTTTGATTACCTCACGGATATCAGCAACGGCAACGCAGCCGTATTTTGATGTTAATTTTCCAATTCCGATAAAAGCACCTGATGGTCGGTCACTTGAGATTGCACTGGCACGATTACGACTTCATTATTGTTGGACAAATATCAGTGCAGAATCATTGGTATATTACCGCCAAAACTTTACTGGTATTCGTGTATAAGAATATCGAGGGATATGAGGACACTGACTGGAAAATCGTTGACATTCAAACGGTATCATATTAAATTGAGCAAATCAACGACGAGCTTCGGTGCAGTATCAAAGATCGCTATCGCAGTGCATGAGCCAACGCTGAGGGCCGCCATTGAAATATCAGAGGATTACGTGCTTGACATATATAGGTCATCGATCAGAGCCGTGTTAGGATGGCCGATGGTAGAACCAGTTAATGTTGAACAACAACGACAAGAATGATGAGACTATTTTTCAGACAAACAAAATTATTCTCAGAACCATCAGATTAAAGTATATGGGTTGATGACAGATGGGCGAAAAGGTTTTTGACAGGTTGGATATTATTACATTAATAAAGTATTTATCCTAAGCGATGATATCCTGGATGATATATGTATAGACCTTATAATCCACCGAAATTGCATATGGTAGAATTAGAAGTATTTAAGAAAAAAAATTAAGAAACGTGTGAGAGCGTATCTCAAGATATATATAAGTAAATATCCATGCGTGAATCTTAAAGATGGAATCTTTAGGGAAGTATATTATCTGCGTTAAATGAAACATGCTTTCGAATTGTTTCCAAAACTCTCAAAGAATCAATGATTGACAAGTGAGGGAGTGAGAACATATGAAGCGTACTATAAATATCCTATTTTCTTGATTATTTTAAGATTAACGAAGACCAGGTGTCCACGTTCAAACCACCATGGTTTGATAATGATAAGATACAGTAAGATATCATTGACATAACTGACGAATATTTTCCAAATATTACTGCAGGATCGAGAAAAACAGGAACCTCAACTGGTATTATCAGGCATAATAACGATCCAGATTGTAGTGGTCGCCATATATCACCAGGCATTGCTAATATGACGTCAACGATTTCTGTAAATCTTGTCTGTGACGCAGTTGACGGTAGTTATCAAGTTGGATCACAGGCTGGAAGGCAGGCCAAGTAGGGAGATGTTCTTTATAGCTTTTCCCCAGAGATCCCCCTGTTTTTGTACGATGTCATAATCCATCGTTGTCATGAATACGTTTTCGACTAACTGACGACCGTCATTTAGTAGACATCCGGTGGGTGGTGAGAAGAATTAACTATTAGTTTGTATGTGCGTAATAGACGGTGAAACGGCTCACTGTGAAAACTGTCCAACAAAATAATATATCACATTCCGCTGCTAAAGGCGAAAAGAAATATCACATATATTTTTTTCGCGGCAAAGCAAAGCTTTGCTCGGATAAATTATGTTGATTTTTATACGCATTATCTTTTTTTGGTGTTGGTGACGTTACGATTCAGCATCAGACGATCTGGATTCTGCCACATATTTTCTTGACTGTCTAGCAAGTACACCTGCAGTATACATATTGGTGACACAGGTCCAATCTTATATTCCCATTGGTACTTGCTGGTGGAACAAATTTAGCAATCATCGTTGACACCGGCGGGAAAACCAGCCAGGGACAATTCAATTACACGCTGGAGTAATTTGATGAATCGAGATTCTGCCTCTATTGTATTTCTACCCTCTTCCCATCGCTGCTGTATTATTTCAAAATCGTCGTTGATTTATTTCTACCATCTGCTTGTAATTTCTCAATCTCAGAGATAATCGGGTTAAGACTTTTCCGGTTTCGTTATACAGTAAATATATTTTTTAATAAACGGAGACGCTCCCAGCACGTGTTTGATGTGCAGGTCGCTCAAAAATAATATTTTATCTTGATCAGTGCGATATCGTGTTTCTGCATTGTGTAAACTGATTGTAATGAATCCATATGGAGTGCTCTGGGCATGTAAAAAGTAGTTTTGAAACTTATTTATATCCATGTCCCCGTTGCACCATGTCTAATGTATATTTCTCAGTGTAAGTGTATCGACACCGTTAAAGATTAACCCAACAATTACAGTTATCTCTGAACAATTATTTGGAGATCTAAGTATTCCACTGCGTACCTAAATGAAATCTATGTTTTATGTCTGCCTCGTGAAAATAGTCTGGCTGGATTTATTTATTTGCCAAGCATGACATCATCGAAAACCACAAGATTTTTAGCACAGTCATGCAGATCATCGGCAGACGGTGCATCATTGATGTCAGTGATAAAGTCAACAACACAATGAAGTTTGTCCCATTTGTGCCACCTCATTATTAGGTCGAGCAGTAACTGGGATTATTTCAGATCCAGAGGGACCAATGATAATGGCTCGAAAAGAATTAGGTAATGCTGAATGATGATTGACTAGTACATGCTCGTGCGTTGCTGAAAAGTCAATCATGTTCATATTGCGCCAATATGTTATTATTTATACTCATGAGCTTATGTTGTGTTCAGTGCAAGGCTGTCACGGATACAAATGGGCTAAGAGCAACAACGACAAGGAATAACAGGCGAGCATTTACAGGCAATTGTATAAAATGTGGCCTAAAAATATACGTTTGTGAGCAGCAATGCGAGTATTGCCGGTAGTGAGATAGCTGAGGCGCTTGGGAAATTACGAAGAATTACATGGGATAAGTACCCAAGGTAAAAACGTCTTCCGGAATATAAGTATTGTGGTCCTGGAACCCGACTTAATACCAGACTTGACGAAAAAAAGTCAACCCAAATTAGGCAAATTTCCAGTAAATGCGATTGATCAAGCGTGCTATGCTCATGACATCGAGTATAAAAATAAAGATCTGCAACAAAGACATATCGCTGATCTCGAGTTGATTCATACGCTGGAGTCGATAAAAACAAAATTCAGCAGGTGTCTCGCGTGGTGTTGCCGCAGATTGGTTGTCTCGACAGCTAATATGGCCAATTTATCTGCCTCCATCTAAAAGTATTCACCATGGATGGTTTGATGTTAGCACATCAGAAAGTTCGTGAGGCAGATATCTTGTTTTTACCACATGACACTATCACTGGCACGTCACGTAAACGACAGACTCTCAATGAAAGTATGCGCTGACAGTCGTGGACGTTGCAAGCAGATAAAAGGAAGTGTAACCGATATCGAATAAAAAAGCAACTGAAATCGCAGCCGCATTTGAACGAATTTATTCGCGTGGCGGCCGCGGATGTCCACCATTGCTACAGGTTGAAATTAGCAAAGAATGTATTGGTGCATTATCATGATGCAGCATTATAACGTTAAAATCAGATGCGGACACGCCGCCATACATCGTGAACAGGCAGTCATGGAACGATTTCATCGAACACTTGCTGAGCGATTGTTTGGACATTGGTACGCCCTGTAATTACTGAACAGGGACAGATCCCGTGAATGGTTTGCAAGACTTCTGCACGTGATAGCCGCGTTAAACAACGAAGACACGAATGGAATTGCTATGAAACCCACCAACTGAATCGCAAACAAACAGATCCGGTTAAGCGGCACGATTCGCCGATGAAACCAGTGCTGGGCAACAGCGTGACAGTCAGGTATTTGTGTGAACTTGGTGAACTTGAGAGTGGGACGAAAAGAGCAACCTATCCTATCTGGAATGTAACCGCTCATAAAATGTCCGACGTGGGAAGAGCTACAGGCATGCCTGCAATCTACAAACTAGATTCAGCGAATCAACAGTGTGGCTTTGTCTGTGAACACTTGTACGTAATTCCTGAAAATACACAAATACCACCAGCATGGATTCGCTAGCGAAGGGCATTAAAAAGTGTGTTATAAAACATGTTGTAACATATGATTACGAGAGCGCTCTTACCAGCGAAAGAAAATACTATAGCACGCAGTCTTTGAAACCATGTGGTTTAAACCAAAAAGACTAGAAAAATACAGCCATGCACCAATAAAATTATCTTTTGTAGCCGACATATAAATAATTCTCCAAATTTGCGCTTACAATAAATTTACATAAAATAACAGATTGCGATATTGCGATTTGTTTGTCTTGTCTATGTTTTGTATTTGCCTTTGAAAAAGACTCATTACCAGTCGTATGCGCCCAGGCTAGGTAAATACTAGTTTTCCACTGTTCGTTGTCAGTGCATTGCACTTACATATAAATAAATAAATAAATACACTATAATGTGACCAGTCATAATCATTCAGTTCTAGCATGGTACCATGTGACTCACTAGTACAATTAGATCTCGTACAGAGTCTAAAACAAAACTATCGTACATAAAATTTTGGATGCAAAAAAAAAATAAAAAAAAATATTGGATGATGGTAATCTATATTGAGGAAACGGGAGATTAATGTTATTGTTTTGCATGCTTTGATATTTATGAGTTACCTCCCATAGCAAACGTCTCCCTTTGCTGCAAATGAAACATTATGGTAAAAATGCTATCACAAGACACAACACAGGTTTGCGGATGGCCAACTGCCCGAAAGTACTAAAAAGAATGTAGCAAGTGATTTTCAAGTAATCACGTGATGACTGGACGAAACGTTGAAAAGAGAGACATTTTTAAAATGCTTGAGTTAGATGAAATAATGCTTTCCTTCTTCTTCACTGTAAGGGAAAAACTTAATGACAGCCGTGTGCACCATACTTGTTAATACGAACCCAAAACAGCATTGAAAGAACAATGGGAAAAGCATCCTTGGGAGATGCGAATTTAGATGTAGCAGTGAAAACAAGAAGCATATCATTTAAATTTTGATTGCAGTACTTACGTCATTAATTTACAGAGCATATAGCTTCTTTCAAATTTATTACTTTTGCTGATTAGGACTATAAGGATTACACTGATAACACTGAAACTGGTTAGCCGCCCCCCTTCCCACCGCCATGTCTAGTAACAACAACGTATGCAGTAAATTGAACACAGTGAACATACATAATGAAAATGTGAAAGGAATTTAATTGTAATACACCCAATCTGCATGCAGCCAAATGTTATGCATGTACCATGCTCTGCTATTGAAACATATGACTATGAATAGCATTAATACCATCTGTACTTGCTCTGTATTCCGTCATATGCATGCTGAGTGACCAACTAAAGGTACATTTTCATAATTAGGTATACGT